>CAWUFW010006797.1:0-600000 GCA_963921515.1 Calotriton arnoldi | reverse complement strand
ATTGATGTATTCATACACACAGTATTTGAGCTACCAACACATTCATTTATATGTTCAGATGCAACTGTTATGTATGTGCTGCAAATGGAAGCAGTGACACTCTCACTGAAACTAGTCTCTAGTGATTGACATACCCAAGAGACAATGCATGCTTCCCCTTATATAAAGATTTACAGAAGTAAGGATCCAGAAATACAGTTAGCAATCTTTTATGAAGGTTTACTATGTATATGAAGAAAAAAGCTAGAGAGGACCTCACAATCTTTTTAAGAAATATATTTCAAGTCTAACAATAAAAATTAAATCTTCAAGACAAATATCCCTTTTAATATGTTGTGTATGTAGTACACTTGAGCTGGTGTTTTAAAAAGCAAAGTAATATTAAATGTGTAGACTGAGATCATTCGATTATATAACATAATATTGAAATTATACTTTATTTTCAGATATCTGCATCAGTTGAAGAAGAAGGCTCAAAGATGACAAGAAAACAAGAAAAGAGAAGAGCAGAAAAAAAGTACTACTTAAAGAAGTCTCAAAAGAAAAAACTAGGTAAAGGGCAGAATAATGTAGAAGGAAAAAAAGCTACTGGTAAGAGAACTAAGCAGTTTCTTGAAACAGTATTAAGAAGAATTAAATCTTTGGAAAATGATAAGAAGTAAAAGAAAATTTTGACAACGAGTGATAAACGAAAAGGGATTGCTCATGTTGAAACATCAAAGAATTAAAAAAAAAGAAACTCATCTAACAAGAAGGCAGAAACAGTATAAAGATCTAAGAAGAAGAATGTTTAGAAGTAGAGTAATTCAAAATTCAGTAAAAAATATAAAACAGTATAAGAGAAAATCAGCTGCTTATAAGCAAAAACAACACATTGAAAGTGTAGTAGATAAAGCATTTGATTTGAACCAAAAACTATTTATCTTAATATTAAACAGACTGAGAATACTGGATAAAACTGTGTTATCCATGAAGAGGAGAAGCCTAAAAAAGGCTTGTAAATAGAAATAACTTTTGTAAAATATTTAATGGAGAATGGAAACATACTTCCAGCACAGTCTTTCTTTAATGAAGAAAGCTATTTACAAGAGAACACATTAGTGAACGCAGTTGAAACAAGTGTTCAATGTTATAAGGTAAAGAATGGTAGTTCCATTGCCAAAGAGGAGATGGTTCCTAGGAATGTTGAGGAAGTGATAGCTGAAGAAGTACAAGGAAGGCATAGGAAGGCTCTTGTATATAAATGGAATTGTAGCAGTATCTGTAGTATTCAGCAAGAATCTATAGCTATACTACCAATTTGTGTACGTGAATTTCCGGACAGACCGATCAAATAGAAGATTACTATGTTGCAAGGAATAGATCCATGTAAAATGAGAAAAAATAGCAATTTACAGGGATATTCTTTGGCTTGTCTATCAAGGAAAGTGTGCCAAAGCACCTTTCATCATTTCGGAATGTTAGCTGTCCACCACTCTGAAATGCGGAAGTTAGTTAGGAGACTTTATTATGTAAAAACTCCTGTACTATGTTTAGATTAAATGAATACAGTTCTTTTGCATGGTACAGTAGCAGATGCAGTGAACATTTGTGATGATGTAGAGTTTTGTTTCTTTGGTCCTCAACAGGAGTGTAGGGAAAGTGAAAACTTGATATCTACAGATGTAGTAGAACAAGACAGAAAGATTAGTATTGATAATTTTGCAGAAGAGATTACTAAATTTAACTCAATTTCGTCTCAAAAACAAATCTGTGTTTGTATTGTAGTTAATGCACACACTACAAAAGTCAAACTAGGAAGGTTGACTTATATTTAAAGAGTGAAAAAGAAAACAATGAGAAGTTGCAACAATTTGCTCTTTATTTTTTTGTAGAACAACAATTTGACTTGTCCACTGATCAAGTTATCTGTAAGTACTGTTGCAACAAATTAGAAGAAAACAAAATGCCAGCTAGATCAGTACATAACAACTTAGAGTTGGTACCTATTCCTGAAGAATTGGCAAATTTAAATGTTTATGAGTCTACTCTTATCAAATCTGTACATCCATTCCAGGCTATAGTTCGAATGGCGCCTAAGACAGGTAAGCTGCCACCAACTGACTTACAAAATGCCCTTAAAGAAAGGGTTGTGTACTTACCTTTTAGATTTTAAGCAGAATATTAAGACTATTGGTGTAGAAAGAGAGGATAATAAACTGGTTATTCTAGTAAATGGTGTTCCTACAAAGAATGCAAAAATCTGGCAAGAGTTGGTAGATATTACTAAAGTTGGAAATGCAACATTATACCTGGTACAAATCTTAAATATACAATATATTTACAGGATGTTTAGATTTTTTTTTTTTTTTAGGATAAAACATTAGTTTCAAGTGGACAAATTAAAAAAAGTTGACAAATCTAGATCAGAAGAGATTTATGAACATTATAGCATACATCCTCTCCATTCAAATTAAGTAATTGGTAACACCATTGGATTATTTCAAATGAAAAAAGCAAAAGGAGCTCCCATGAGTATATGGGAAAAAAGTTTAGAAGCTCGCTGTTTTCCACAGCTATTCCCTACTGGAAAAGGTAGACGATTTGATGACCGACCTGTACGGGTTTCAGCATCTTATACTCTCAAGACTCAAGGTTTTAACAGTGCATTCCGTGTATATTTCATCTTCTCTTTGAGAGTGATTTGTCTGCACTTTCATATGCGGTGAATCGTATATTAAAAACTAGAGTTGATCTAGAAAATCTTTCTGTAAGAGAATTGATGGAGAAAGTTTAACAAAGGTATGAAAATTTGGAGTTGCAAGTAATCAATTTGATGACATGCCAGCGTGGCACCAACAAATATTGGTATTGCCGTCATGGTGAACCTAGATGCATGTTAAGAAATATAGGTACACCTACTTGGTTTCTAACACTCAGTTCTGCTGAGTATGCATGGGATGATCTGCCTGAATTCTTACAAGAAGCACATTCAAATATAAAAACAATTAAGTAAAGACAGCTGGAGAACTTTGTTCCTTGGATCCTACCAATGTTTGCAGATATTTTAACCATAGGTTTGAACCTATGATGTTGTTTATCTGCAACAAAGGTAATCCACCTCTTGGAGAGCTCACTGACTTCTCTTGGTGAAAAGAGTACCAAGCCAGTGGTGCTCCTCATAGACACATGCTATTATGGATAAAGGGTCCACCACAATTTGGAACAGATAGTGAAGAGACTGTTCTGTCTTTCATTGAGCAGTATGTCACATATGCCATCCCGAGAGAAGGTGGAGAAAACAGCATGAGAGAACAAGTTTTACGATTTCAAAGTCATAGATGTGGAAAAAACTGCCTCAAAAATATAGATGCAAAGGTAAATTTTATGCAAGACGCCGTTTCGGATTCCCCCAACCTGTTATTTTACAAGGAAGAGTACACAGCTTCTTCTCAGCTGTAAGACTTCCAGTAACTCAGAAATCACCCAAAAACACATACAACCAAAGCTTCAAAGTATATTAATGACTATAATCCAGTCATTTTGAAAATGTGGAATGCAAACATGGATATACAGTTTGTTGCAGACAACTCAATTGCTGCTGCTTGCTACATCACATCATACATTACAAAATCTGAGAAGTCAGACAAAAGAGAGATGTGGGAGGGGATTTATGCAAAAAAGAGTCTCATAAAGAAATTGTAAAGCTTCAGCCTAAAGATGCTGTCCCATAGTGTGATAGGATCCTATCAGTGCTCGAATCATTTGAGCTCAGCCAGTTTATACTCAAAGACAAGAGGAATTGTTTGGGTAAGCCTAGGCCTAGCCAACACACGCAACAGAGTATTAAAGTATTTTCCTGAAATCCAATACTTAGCAGAGTTTCAGCCAGAAAGCACTGATATTGTCAGAACAAATATGTTGGATACATGCTATCCAAGAAGGAGTCCACATCTGGAAAATATATGCCTCTATGAAATACGGCAACACTACCGGTTTAAAAGGAATGTTACAGAAAATATAGATGAAGACAAGCATGGAGTAATTGGATGTGATGGATGTTTGGTCAAACATGCCAAAGGAAATCTCATAAACCATGGAAAATTCAGTTGCCAAACTCCGAATAAGAGAGACTTTTTCTATTTAGCATTTCTCCAATTGTTCAAGCCTTGGCGAGCTGAAACAGAATTACTGGAGAGTTTTACAGCTATGAAGATTCCTTCAACATTGTAAACGACACTATTCAGTGTTCAGTTTTTTCAAACTATTTGAAAATGTTAAATGACAAGATTGAACAAGAAGAAACCATTGCAGCCAAAATAGCTAGAGAAAGTTCACAAAGTAGTCAAAGTTCTGGACCATTAACTCAAGATCCACTTGGACAACCAAGTATTCAAAAGGAAGTAGCAATAGCTATGAATTAAGTAGAAACTGCAATGCAGCAAACAAAACAGGATATTATTGACTTTCAACAGTTAGAAGGACAACTTAACACCGAACAAAAAGAAATATATTTACAAGTGAAAAAGAAAATAGTACATGGATTCCTCCATGAGAAGAAAGAATGTCAATGCTCATCCTTTAAACCAATTCTATTATACATCAGTTGTCAAGCTGACACAGAAAAATGTTTCTTAATTAAAGTCTTGACGAGTTATCTACACAGGACTACAGCATCAAATTTATCCTGTGTAGTAACAGCACCAACTGGATTAGCAGCACACAATATTAAAGGGATTACTTTACATCGACTACTTGTACTACCTGTTGAACATGATAATGTTTGGAGGAAAGCATTAATTGTCTTTGGGGACCTATTGCAACTGACTCCCATTAAAGGGCAACCTGTTATTTAAAACACTTCTGCATAATGAGACAAGGAATTCTTTGGGTAACATTGGAAATGTAAACATTTGGTTAAACTTTGAATACAAAGGACTAGTAAAGAATATGCGACAAGCAGCTGATAAAGAATATGCAAATGTCCTTAAAGATTTAGGAATAGGAGTTTTGTCAAAAGGTGGGAAAGAAGCTTCCACTACTAAACACACTTGTTTCTTCTCAAAAACACCTGCATAACTAATGTATAATATGATTCGAGAAGAGAAATCCGAAATCCATAGTTTGTTTAGTGCCTACACTGCAAGAGTGTTCCAACTTTAATGAAGAACTACTAAAACTGGAAAAGCAAAACATTTTGGAATTTCCAGCTATTGATAAAATGGAACACCAGGGAGTAACAATCCTACCAACTGAAAAACCACAAGCAACATTGGATTCTTTAGAAACGTCTGTATCAAATACTGCACGATTAGAAAAGTGTTTACGCATGTGTGAAAACTGTTGAGGTATTTTGTGACATTGTTTGAATATTACTATATAACTACTCGTGCACTCATCCAATAACCCAGGCTCTACTTATGCACTCATTAAATCACCCAGGCACTACTCATATACTCACACAATTACCCAGGCACTACTCATACACTCATTCAATCACCCAGGCACTACCCATGCACTCATCCAATCACCCGAACAGTACCCATGCACTCATGCAATCGTCTAGGCATTACTTGCGCACTCATCCAACCACAAATCACTCCCCATGCACTCATCTAATTACCCAGGCACTACACATGCATTCATCCAATCACCCAGGCACTACTCATGCACTCATACAATCATCCAGGCACTACTCATACACTTATCCAATCTCACATGCAGTACTCTTCCACTCATCTAATCATGCATGTAGTATCAATATACTCATTCAATTACCCTGAGACTACTCATGATCTCATGCAATCACCCAGGCACTAGTCATGCACTCATTCAACCACCGACACACTACCCATGAACTCATCTAATTATCCAGGTACTACACATGCACTCATCCAATCACCCAGGCACTAATCACGCACTCATCAAATCACTCAGGCAGCACTCAAGCATTGATCCAACCACTCAGTTACTACTCATGTACTCATCTAATCATCCATGCACTACTCCAATTATCCTGGCACTACTCATGCACTCATCCAATCATCTAGCCACTACTTATGCGCTCATCCAATCACCCAGGCACTACTTATGTACTCATCCAATCGCACAGGCACTAGCCATGCACTCATACAATCACCCAGGCACTGCTCATGCACTCATCCAATAACCCAGGCACTAGTCATGCACTCATACAATCACCCAGGCACTATTGATACACTCATACAATCACCCAGGTACTACTCATGCACTCATCCAATCACCCAGGCACTACTCATGCAATCATCCAATCACCCAGGCACTACTCATACCAAACACCCAGACACTACCTATGCACTTATCAAATTACACAGGCATCACACATGCACCCATTCAATCACCCAGGCACTACTCGTGCACTCATCCAACTACCCAGACACAACCCATGCACTCACTCATGTAATTATCCAGGAACTACAAATACACTCATCCAAACACAGGCAGTACTCATGCACTCATCCAAACACTCAGATAGTACTCATGCATTCATCCAAACACCCAGACACTACTCATGTACTCATCCAATGAAACTGGCACTACTCATGGACTCATGCAATCACCCAGGCACTACTCAGGCACTCATACAATCATCTAGGCACTTCTAATGCACACATACAATCACCCAGACACTACTAATACAGTCATACAATTACCTAGGCACTACTCATACACTCAATCAATCACCCAGGCACTACTTATGCACTCATCCAATCACCCAGGCACGTCTCATGCACTCAATCAATCACCCAGGCACTACTTATGTACTCATACAATCACTCAGGAACTACTGATGCACTCATGCACTCAAGCAGGTGCACTCGAACACTCATAAGGCATCATGCAGGCACTACCCATCTAATCATCCAATCACCCAGACACTACCCATGCACACATTCAATCACCCAGGCACTACCCATGCACTTATCCAATCACCCAAGCAGTACTCATGCACTCATCACACATACATGCAATATTGCTCAAATCACTCTTTTTTTTTGTAACGCCTTTTGGGCTTTTTTTGTATTTACTAACAATTTTTTTTTATTTTTTTTTTAGCATATTCAGAAGAAATATATGAACTTCAAACTTCTGCACATGGTGCTTTCCAATGAAATAACAAACATAAGGCAGGAAAACAGAAAGAAAATTGACACTTGCTTGTTTTTATCAAACTAATAATGGCAGATATTGACTGTTCGCCAACACACAAAATAGTTTGGCATTTCCTACAATGTAATCCAGCATCTGCCAACTCTGGAAAGGTCTGCGGCTGTGGTGATGTCAGTAGAGCTGCAGAAGAGGTGCTTGGCTGTTCTAGGTCCCCACGTGCAGCTTGCTTTCTTTTCTCTCTAGCACTGATTTCTTTTGCCAGACAATTAGAATGCATTCCTCCAGATGCTTCTTCATAGAGGATGTCCCACAAGAGTATTTTCGTTCTGATTCTTTAGATAATACCTTTCCACATAGGGAACAGGTCACCTTTCTAGCATTTACCTTCTTCTCAGGTTCTTGAATGGTAACACTCACACAATGCTTTCTTTCCTTTTTTCTGGGATTCTTCCTGCTCTTCAACTTCTTCTACCTGCACCTCATCCTGTACATCAGTAGATGCCATCTTTTTTGATGAAGAGTTACTTAAAACACCCAAAAAATAGAAAATAATTTGCCAGAATACAAAAAGGTGTTAAGATATACAGACACACCTAAACAAAGAAACAAACAGGTGTTGGATTCTCCTTCTAACAGAATTTTAAGCTTTTTAACTAATCAAAAGATTTTTTTTTCATGTCACATGACATCGCGGCGGGCCGCGTCACCATTGCATTCACATTGTGTATTCGTCAAATGTGTTAAATTCAATTTAAAAGAATGAATTTCTATCAGTTAATTAATTTTTCACATATTTTATACCAAATTCTTAAACTAACACACATATTTAAATTATGCACTAGCATATTTAAAACTTTTAGAAATCATGTCGAAGTTGCGCCCAATGCGCGGACCCAGAAATACATGCCAGCAGGTGCGCGATAGCGTGGCACCCCAAAAAATAGCTAGAAATCGTTTTTTTAATTTAACTTTAACATGTCTTCATATTTGTTTCAGTATTCTAGTAGTAAATCACTACCCTTGCAATCTACATTTAAAAGCATTTTGTCTGTATTCAACACTTTTAAAAATACGCTAGGTCACGGCCTTATCGTGGCAGGTGCGCGACGGAGCCGCAGCTCCGAAAACCTGTTGTTAACCTTATCAAAACATTTTACAGCTATACTAATAGTATATTTTTAATTTCAGTAGTAAACCTCTTACCTAAAAATAAACATTAACTTTTTCTAAATATGTATTTTACACTAGTAAATGTATAACTGGTTTGTGCACCTAACGCAGGGAACCCCAACCGCTATGCGACTCAATCTTCTTAAACAGAAAATAAAAAAAAGGTTAGGCTACTTATACCAAATATTATTATTGCAGAAATCACAATAATTTACGCTGCTAATAGTTATGTCACAAAAAGTACTCCTCAGAAATACAATTAAGAAAATAATACCAAATGGCCGAACACACATTTTCTCTTTTTAAACTTAACTTAAACATATAATAACATACTCTGAAAAATTATTAATAATGGAACACAGTGTAAAATTTCTTAAAACGGTTATAATTTAATTAAATTACAACCATATTTTCACCTATCCTTACATATTCTTTTAAAAGAATATGACAGGGAGACATACTCATCGTCCATCTTCACCACCGCCTAACTGTGATAAAGGCCCACAGCAACCATAGCCACCACCCCAGCTCCACAGGAACAGCCCTCATATTCCTTGTCCCATTCTGTCAGCAGACAGAAAAAAGAACAGAAGGAATCCTGGGTAAGTACGCCCTTAGTACTCCTGGTGGGAGGGGGTGGGGTTGGGGTTCCAGTATTGCTTTTGTTCTTTTGTCTGTCTGTGAGATAGATACATCTCAATGAGTAATGAATGGAACGAAGACAGGAGGGACCTGGGGCTAATGACTCTACCATGATTTCTTGATTCCTCTGTTGTTCAGCCAACGGGATTGAACACTAGGATGCCTCTTCAGGCACCGCTGCATATAAAAGGAGGGTTTGCAGCGGTGACTGGGCAGAGCTTTGACTTTCAGTGGCATTTGTTGAGCTGTTCCAGCTTTGGCACACTATATATAATTTGCACATAGGCAAAATCTAAAGTAAAATGGGGCGTTGAGCCTATAAAAATTTAATTAGGCGACAATCCTTGCACCAGTCACCACACTACTGCACCATCCTGCTTCTATCTAAAATAAGTAAAAATCCTCTAATATTATAAGTGAGCAGAAGCAATGCTCCCTAACTGTTCTTTTCCGGTCTTTTCTCTCAAGCACAAAATCTGAAGACAGAAGGGTGTCATAGTCAATAAACCCCGTCTATCACTCTAACTCCAAATTCAGTTTTATCAGCATTTGACATTGGGAAGTTTGTTCAAGGGAAAAAGAGATGCCAGCCTGATGCCTGAAACACTGGCGTAATGAAACTTGAGGGGGGCCCCCCTGCAAGGTACATGAAGGGGCCCCCTCCGGAGTCAATCAGGAGCTCTCGGCCAGAGTACTGTGCTGAGGGGGCCCCCTGGACCTTGGGTGCCCCCGCACCGCGGGGGCTTCGGGGGGTCTGTGTTACGCCACTGGCCTGAAAATACGTTTATAACTTGTTTACCATAGCAATACAAAAGGGGATGATGGACGGAATGTTTGAGCCAATCAAACACTCACCCCCAGTCAACTGATCTGGGTTTAATCCATCATCATTCTTTAGCTCACTCCACCACCCCAGTTCAGACATGGCCATATGCAAATCAGTCTGACCCTGTGCCTCATGGGAACAGTCCAGCACGAACTGCCAAGCCATGTCTTCCCTGGACCGGAAACAAGCATCCTAGGACCGGTTTCTGGCATTCCAGCCGTCATCAGCCAGGCTTGCTTGAATCCAGTGGCAAAGTGAGCAAGGGACCCACGTCTGGGCATACCCCCGCCAACTTAGGGCGAACAAAGCGATACAAAGGGGATGATGGACGGAACGTTTGAGCCAATCAAACACTCACCCCCAGTCAACTGATCTGGGTTTAATCCATCATCATTCTTTAGCTCACTCCACCACCCCAGTTCAGACATGGCCATATGCAAATCAGTCTGACCCTGTGCCTCATGGGAACAGTCCAGCACGAACTGCCAAGCCATGTCTTCCCTGGACCGGAAACAAGCATCCTAGGACCGGTTTCTGGCATTCCAGCCGTCATCAGCCAGGCTTGCTTGAATCCAGTGGCAAAGTGAGCAAGGGACCCACGTCTGGGCATACCCCCGCCAACTTAGGGCGAACAAAGCGATACAAAAGGGGATGATGGACGGAACGTTTGAGCCAATCAAACACTCACCCCCAGTCAACTGATCTGGGTTTAATCCATCATCATTCTTTAGCTCACTCCACCACCCCAGTTCAGACATGGCCATATGCAAATCAGTCTGACCCTGTGCCTCATGGGAACAGTCCAGCACGAACTGCCAAGCCATGTCTTCCCTGGACCGGAAACAAGCATCCTAGGACCGGTTTCTGGCATTCCAGCCGTCATCAGCCAGGCTTGCTTGAATCCAGTGGCAAAGTGAGCAAGGGACCCACGTCTGGGCATACCCCCGCCAACTTAGGGCGAACAAAGCGATACAAAAGGGGATGATGGACGGAACGTTTGAGCCAATCAAACACTCACCCCCAGTCAACTGATCTGGGTTTAATCCATCATCATTCTTTAGCTCACTCCACCACCCCAGTTCAGACATGGCCATATGCAAATCAGTCTGACCCTGTGCCTCATGGGAACAGTCCAGCACGAACTGCCAAGCCATGTCTTCCCTGGACCGGAAACAAGCATCCTAGGACCGGTTTCTGGCATTCCAGCCGTCATCAGCCAGGCTTGCTTGAATCCAGTGGCAAAGTGAGCAAGGGACCCACGTCTGGGCATACCCCCGCCAACTTAGGGCGAACAAAGCGATACAAAAGGGGATGATGGACGGCACAGGGTCAGACTGATTTGCATATGGCCATGTCTGAACTGGGGTGGTGGAGTGAGCTAAAGAATGATGATGGATTAAACCCAGATCAGTTGACTGGGGGTGAGTGTTTGATTGGCTCAAACGTTCCGTCCATCATCCCCTTTTGTATCGCTTTGTTTACCATAGCAAACACAATATGTTTTACCAGCAGTTTGACAGACTACAATATGTAAGTACAGTACCTCATGTGCACTGGACTATAATCTAAAATCACATTTATAGGACTCACCTACAAGGCAGAGCATGCACTATATGTTGCAAGACGTATTGTTAGCTTACAGTGGGCTTAGAGCCCGCCCTTTGCTTACCATTGGTTAGCTTTAATGTCACTCATATTTAGTTGTTTGTTATTTGTCAGTTTGTGTGGGCTTTCCTTCCTTTTCTTATGTTTGTCCTTCGCTTGGAGCATGGACACATTACTTGTGTCCTTCCATTGCTCTCTTTCCAATCACTATTTTTTTCTATTTGTATAAGCATGAGAATGCATGTGTTTTCCAGGTCTTCCTTGTGCACTTCTCTGACCCTCTCCACTCCGCTCTGTCTTCCTGTCTCTCACCCGTGTGCTCCTTCATGTTGCTTCCACCTCTCACTCCCCTGTGTTGCTTCCCCCCATTTGCGCCCTATGTGTTGCTTCCACCATCCATCTATGCCCACATGTTGCTTCTGCTCTTCTGTTGCTTCCACCCCCTTCGTGTTGCTCCCACCACCCTTTAAAAAAGAAACGTTTTCAGGCATTTTCGTCTTTTTAGTTACCGATCCAGCTTGGATCAGTAACTAACAAGAAAACAAAAGCGACAATGTTATTTTGTAGGCGTGCACATGTATGGTGTGTGCTCCTACAAAATGACGCTACCGGCCACATTAAAGGATTTTTTAAAATTCTTTAACCCTTCTGCTTAGCATTGGGGACGCTGTGCAGTTTGGCTAAAACCTGTTGGCAAAACTAATATGTCCCAAAGGTGAGGCCTATTAACTTTTCCAATGTTTGTTATTAACTGGCTTGGTAGAAGCATGCAATGGATTTTCTCCCTAGTTCTCAGTCTTTTCAAAGAAGCACCAGCGCTGTTTCATCCACTCCACCCGCTACTAAACAACCTCAGAGCAAATAAGCGGACAAAGCATACGTTAAACCTTAACAAGAGGCTGACAGCAGCCAGCCTGTCTGACCTTGCGGATGCATTATTAATTTAGCACCCCGGGTCCAGACATTAGTAAAACTGTCAGCAGAGCCCATTGCCGCTCCATGACTTTCTGTGTAGATCGTCACAGGGCAGCACCTCTCAAGGTTACAACACAATTCTTCGAAAAACACGCAGAGGTGGAAGCGAGGAAAGAAACAGCGAGAAATGCTCTGCAACCATGGAAAGAGCTGCTGTCCAAAGACCCCACCTGGCAACCTTCCAGCCATCTGTTGCGGCTGCCCGATCCCATTGATCAAACTGCGATGAATAAGCTATTGCTGTGACTGGGCCCGGCAGATCCAAGGTTTTAACCTCTACCGCATTAATAATGCTGTAGCGATTGTTGGCTGTACATATATCACTGTTGACTACCCTTTAAAGACCCATTTTGTACCGCTCCTACCCTTCCGAGTCTCAACCTTTTTAAAAGCTGCTCTATTGAATTAAGGTTGATTAACAGTTTCTTAACCTATGCAATGTTCTTGTTCTGGTTGATTTAAAATAATGCCTGTCGCTCCTCTTGCTCATTGGTGTTTTTCACGATGTGCAATGTTTATTGTCGTAATTGTCTGTAGCAGTCGTCATTCCTTTACCTCTGCACTTTCCTACTTCTACTGTCCCGGACATGTGCCCTGGTTCCGACTGCAGACAACTAACGGAGTGTTTTGTCATTTTCCCCAGCAACACCCTATCAGCAAATCGATAATCATACATTTTAATATCAGATGTTCAAATAGGTTAGCACTTACAAAACCAGACATAATCAGATTTTGCTCCTGAGATTAGTTGAATGTGTACGAACATTTTTGAACTCCATATGCTGTTTCAAATACTCATATATAAATCTAAAGCTAAAATAAAATCCATTCAACTGTGAAATATAATGAGGTGCACAGACAGGTCTGAACTTTTTTTTTAGTGAAAGTGCTTTCTTGCTGATTTTACATGTGTTTTGGTGAGTCGTTCAAAGGAAGAATGAGTGAAAGGATGGATAAGAGAGTGAATGTATGAACGAACTGGCAAGTGACTGAAAGCATGGGTGAATGAACGGGTAAGTGATTGTGAGCACCAGTGATTCATTATCGCTTTCAACCTTTCACATAACACTCACAAATTCACAGCCTTTGAAGAAGCAATTTCAGATACAAAACCCCCCACAAAAAATACAATTGGTTTTTAGCAGTGCTTGTTTTTATAATACCCCTTCTTTGAATTGAGCCTGATTCTAAGTATTGTCACACCTAATTGTTCTTGCTTTAATGTGCTAACATATTCAAACAGCATTTTTACATACCTTTGTTTTCTACATTAGCATATGCAGGCACCACCCCCAACCTAATGCACAGACTTCAATTGATCCAGAACACAGCGGCCAGGCTGATCCTCAACCTGCCCAAGAGAACATATATCACCCAGCACCCGAAGGACCTCCACTGTCTTCCAGTTCATAAGAGATGCCACTTCAAGCTCCGGACCCACTCCTACAAAGCCCTCCATGACCAAGGACCCTCCTACATGAACCACTGCCTTCACTTCCATCCACCACCCAGGAACCTCCGCTCTGCACATCTCGCCCTCTCAGAGATTCCCGCATATTCTGAAGCAGCACCAGAAGAAAATCTTTCTCCTACCTCGCTGCCAAAGCCTGGAACGCCCTCCACCTCTGCATGTCACCCTCGCTCACCGATTTCAGGAAAGGACTCAAGACCTGGCTCTTCGAGTAAGCCCGGCAGCAAGCACCTGGAGACTCTCGTGGGTGACAAGCAGCGCTATACAAATGCCTTTTGATTGATTGATTGATTGAAGGCCTTGGCAACTGTCTCTCTTTAGGATTAACTGTCCCCATAGCGTCCAAGATCTCTGATACAAATATATTCATCCAACTGCATTTTAGCTGCGTATAAGATATTGGGCTTCTGGTTGAGGGGGTGAAACCCTATTCAAGTAGCAACCACAATCCTTGTCAGAGTGAAGTCACAAGCAAACCCCAAATTAACCTGTGCTCAACCTTCTGGTGGCTTCGCATTGAGCAGTTAGGCTTAACTTAGAGGCAATATGTAAAGTATTTGTGCAGCACTTCAAATGTAATAATGTAAACACACAACCCCAGAATAATCCTACACCAGTTTAGAAAAATAGAATAAACATTAATAAATAATTTAAGACCAAAACAACAAAAACTCCAATCAGTAGAACCTGAGAAATGCAATTTTGAAGATTTAAGTGAAAATAGCACCAAAAAGCACAAAGCATCAACTGTGGAGATCTGGTCTTGCATTTTAAAAGTAAAGTATTATGTTCGTATCTGGTCCTACAGTGTACATTCTTATCTCTATTGCATATTTAATAACCATAACTTGCATAACCTGTAATGCCTCATCCTTAAAATCATATGTCTCTTTAATGGCTGTAAGTCAATAATTTTCTTATTGTATGATTAATAAAAATATTTACAATGTCAGTGCGGATACTCTAAAAAAACAATTCATGCAGTATTTAATAAAAGGCAATATCTGAATAACACACATGCATAAAAAAAGTTAAAATGCCTTAAGAAAAACTTTTAAAACAGTTTTATCAGATAACATTTGATACACTAAGAAGGACTTGAGATTAGCTGCAGACACTACAGGTGCAGATTACTAAAGATAACTGTGAATACAGAAGTTATTAAATATGAGGTAATAAGACCAAAGCAGCAAAACTCAACATAATAAAGATAGCACAATTATTTAGAGATGTCTAAGAGCATGGGAAAGTGACGATATGAGCAGCAATGGGATAAAGTAAAAAAGAACTTTGAGGTAGCTATCCATATTTACGTGCTTTGCTCAAAATAGCCGTAATGTGCAAAAGTCTTTGTAGAGGACCATAGCAGCAAGGTTGGGCATGAACCCAATACACCATACGTAGTGGTTATTGCAAGGCAAGGAAAACAATGGTTTTGACAAAGTTACAGATGCTATGCTTTAAATTGCAAATATTTGCTAGACAAGTTCAGATAAACTGCATAGTCTAACACATGGCAAACGCCAGAAGCTGCATGACACTCCAAGCTTTCTGCGAATGGATTTTATCTGTTCCAGATTTGAGTTTGGGCAGTGTTGTCATGGGCTTTAAGGAGAGCATGTACCACTCTAATGTATTTACCAATTCTAGCCAATTCAGGTGGCTCCATCGTGGTGAAAACAAAGTTCCTAGCCTCATTAAAGATTCTTATGTTGTAGCTTAGGAAGAGTTGTCTCAACAGAATGCGCCTGGCAGGGAGCAGCAGCAGAATTAGTGGAGTCTCTGCTCAACTGACCGCCGACTTCTCGTCTGCCGTTTGCCGTATGCTGCCGTGAGCAGTGGCCGTAACCCAAGTAACCCACGTGACCTGCAACCCGGAAGCAGGGTCGAGGGCTGAGAGGGCTGAGAGAGCCGGCGGGCGGCAACCTTGGAACGCAGGAGGGCTGGGACCGCGAACTTGCCAGCGGACGGCCGACGAAGATCAACCCGAGAGGAGGAGAAGCGTGGTGGAGCCCTCGATCTCCATAAGTGCCCCGCAGCTAAGGTGACAGTCCCAAGAAGGGATCCGGTGCATAAGCCAGCCCATGTTGGACTGGTGCTCGCCCAGAAGCAATCACGGAGTGAGCCTTTGGGGGTCGTGAGCCTCCCACTACCAACAGAGATAGGGGGTGCACTCGAGTGGCCTACAGCAAGGGGCTGAGGGGTGCCGTCACCCACAGAAGGACCGGATAATATTAAAACTGGAATTTGTAGCTACTTTCTCGGACGGTGGTGACACAGGGAGCAAGGCAGAGAGTCGGTAAGGCAGGTCGGTGAGCAGAGGTAAGTATGTGAAAGTACTTGGAATATATTTGAGGGAGAGATAAGACTGAAAAAGGTTGGTGAATGCTCATTGCCCTACCCTGACCTATTTTGACCGGAGTGGTGTGGCTTTAGAAAAAGCAGTACCTATAACCCGAAAAAGTGGGCTGCGGACATCCCGCAAGCCAGGATGGGCAAGTTAAGAGAAAGAAAAGATATGGCGTTAGGGAAAGCCAAAGCACGTAAGGAACAAACTACCCGTGCAAAGACATCCAGAACCCTAGAAGAGGGAAAAGCGTCGGAAGGAACTAAAAATAAGAGGGAAGGAAACAACAGCTGGGTGGAGGAAGTAACCCCAGGGACAAGCTGTAAAACCCAGGCCAAACAACTGCAGCCTAAAACCCCCAAACAAAACAAAACAGAAGGAACATCAAATGGAGCGTCCGTCACTAAATCAATGAGAGACTTAGTAGATAAACACTTTATGAAGAACCAACTAATAACTGACCCACAATCACGGGGGAAACAAGCAGTAGATGAAAGCCTGACATTACAGGATGTGGAGTCGTCCAACGTCTGCCAGCAGGATATACCAAATATAAGCGAACTGTTCCTTGAGCCAAGATTGTCCTCATCGCCCTGCTTCTTCACCGACCATGAGTTATGTAACTCAGAGGGGGAGGGGAGTATAGAAAGCGAGCCCAGGAGTATGAGGTCAACGAACGGAGAGGGAGTTCAATTGGAGACAAACAAAAGTATGGAATTGCCATCAGCCATAGGAAATGACCGGACAGAAGGTTCAATATCTAACCTTGAGATGACAGCTACCTCAAGTGCCTCAATGCTGGAAGTAATGCTGATCCTTCAAAAAACCCTGCAAGGTCTATTGGAAGTATCAGTGATGAACAATGACATTTTAAAAACCCAGAAAGACCAGTTACAATTGATTGTGGGAGAATTGAAACAAATTAAAGATCATATGCCCTCGATAGTTAGACCCGTTAGTGAAGAAATATCCATGGAAAGTTTACACCATCAGAGGGGAGGGGAGAAAGAAGTATCTTCGCAGATTGAAAAACAATGTGTGTTTATTTCACGTTATCCTATGCTCATAAAGAAATTGGGTGAAGCAAGGAGATATAAACAATACATACCCAGGACAAAGAGATTAGTGAAAAGGTGTAGGAAGGGGGACAATATGGATAGAAAATATAAGGAAAAGGAAATCACTAAATTAGAAGGAGGGCTCAGTGGGGCAGAAAAACCTCACAAAAAAGAGCATAGTGTAAGAAATGCAGCAATAGAAATTGGCACTGGAAATGCAGTGGGCACGGTGTGGAAGGGCAGTGAGCAAAAGAAATTGTTAAATAGATCAAAGAATGCTAGAGCACAGGCAATGAGTGCAAATGAGTGGGGTAAAGGTATGAATAAATCAATGGGAAGCAACGAGAGAAAAGAGAAAATGCAGGAAAAGAAGGGGAAAGGGAATGGTAAGGAAACTCCACTAGACAATGACTTATGACTATACCTGGAAATAACACAGCAAAAGAAAGAGGGAAAGAAGGTAAAGAAACTGAGTCCATTAAATCGTTTTCAACTTCTCTTCTCTTTCTCCAAGTGTCCAAAACTGAGTGATATAGGGACTAACGATTTAAGACAAGTGGGATGAACGCAAAACAGCATGGGAAAAGAAATAACAAAGGTCTTGTTATATTCACATCTGGCTAAGTCAGCTATATTAAATGCGGAGAAGGAGTTACTTAAAGAAGGGATTAGTCTCACCCCCAGACAAGAAATGTTGGAAGGGGATAAAGGTGAAAAACCCTTTCTGTTAAATCATGCAGGGCTAGGTCTAAGACAAATTAGGCTGATTAACCAGGGATGTGAAGCGAAAGAGGATCTCAAAATTGTTATAAGACCCTATGCAATGGATGCAGCTAGAGAAGATTCAACCCTAGCAAATAGATACAACGTGCTAGCACCATTAGAAGATGAGGAAAAAAGCTGGATGAGCGATATCGATTAGAGGGGAGGGTCGCTGCATAGCCTGGGCATACTTACTTGGAATATGAATGGATTTAGCAGAATATCAAAATCAGAAAATGTTAAAAGGCTAATCAACAGTCACGAAATTGTATGCCTTCAGGAAACTTGGCTATGCGACGAAACCCCTCTGATACAAGGGTATGCACAACTAAACTCAACGGCTAGAAAGGGAAAATTTGGGCGTGCGTCTGGGGGTCAAATAACATTGATATCGACTAAAATAGCCAAGAAGGTGGTCCCGCTGAAAGTAAAGTGTAAATGGCTAGTGGCAGGTAGAGCGACTCTCCTGTATCCCACCCCAGAGTATGAAGGTATTGTTATAGTTAATGTCTATATGCAGGGGATTAGAGATAAAAAGTATAAATCTGAAATGGAAAAATTCAAAAAAGATGTGCAAGGTATAATTGAGGTACATCCCAGAGATCTGTTTATACTGATGGGAGACTTCAACCATAAAATGGACCCTTGTGGAGTCGACCAGGGGTATAAAGAGTTACTGGCAGCATATAAGATTACACCCGCTTGTTTTCCTAGGGGGGGATGTGTAGCACGAGATATAGCCCTAGGGAATTTTTTGGGGTTTATTGGGCCTAGTCTGTATAAATGGAAGGATGGATTTAGATCGGCCAGAAAATCACACATTGAGGATAGGTAATCAACTATGCCCCATAGATTTTATCTTTGTCCATGCTTGGGATTTTAAACTCATAAGAGCTTTTGAGGTAAAGAAAGAGGAGGGAAGTGACCACTGGCCACTAACACTAAAGATTGTAGGAGGCAATAATAATTCAAGTGACACAATTATCCCTTTGAAAGTGGACTATCCCAGACGACTTACTACTCGTCTAACAGAGGAGTGTTTGGAAAAGCTAGCGGCGTTCCAGCAGGTCCAGACACTAGAGATAATCCCTAACATGGAAAATACAGGATGGTTCGAAAAGGTTATTTCCAATGTGGTGCAATGTTTAAGGGTGGACCTAAAAAGAAATAGCCGTAGGGACCATAGAAAGGGGGGATCTCAGGGTAAAAATAAGAACTGGTTTAATGAGGAATGTAGGAAATTAAAATTGAATATAAGGAAAAAGGAAAGACATCTAAGACTAAAACATGATTTATATACGTTCAACAGCCTACAGAAACTAAAGAAAAAATATAAAAATTCTATTAGAAAGTACAAAAGAACATATAAAGAGAAGTGCTGGGGAAGATTACTGGAAGCTATAGAAACAAGAAATGTAAAAATGTTCTGGAAATTAGTCCAAGATGGCTCCGGAAGGAGACAGGGGGCTATGAACTGTGTGGTGACCGAAGAGGCATGGGAGAGTTACCTGGGAGAATTATATGGGAAAGGGGTTGGTCAAGAAAGACAGAAAGATACATTATGGATAGAGGTGGAGCAAGATATTAGGTCTCTTTTCACGTTATCCAATGTAAAACAAATTATATCTAAGTTAACGCTAACCCGAGCAGCGGGACCAGATAATCTTCTGGCAGTAATTATTCGAACTAGACCAGATTGGTGGGCAGATTTTTTCACCAAAATGTTCAACAGCATCCTTGATTCTGGGAAAATGCCAGTAAATTGGAGAGGAGCAATTATTAGACCTATTCATAAACGAGGAGATATTCTGTTACCCAAAAATTACAGGCTAATCAATCTCTTGGATATCAGTGAAAAGGTGTTTTCTAAAATAATTTTGGAAAACCTTAAGGAGTAGGCTGAGGACAATCAAGTTGTGCCTCCAGAACAGGGCGGCTTCCGGGAGGGCCACTCTACAATTGATCACTGTTTTGCGTTATGGGCATTGGCTCGGAAGTCGATGGAACAGGGGGGTAGTTTGTTCTGCTATTTCGTAGACCTTCGGGCCGCATTTGACCTGGTAGTCCGAGAACGGCTATGGGAAATGCTAGGGAACTTAGATATCCCCAAGGGCCTCCTGTCTATAGTACAAGGGCTACATAGTCAGAATTGGGCCAAGGTTATTCTCGATACAGAGGGTACACTGTCACGGAAGATATTGATTCAAAATGGGCTAAGACAGGGGTGTCTATTGGCACCGTTGCTTTTCTCTTTATCTATAGCAGATTTGCCCACCACTTTGAGAACGGTGCGGGGGGCCAACCCAAAAATAGATGGGAAACATATTGCATGCTTACTTTATGCAGACGACTTGGTGATTGTGGACCAAACAAAGATAGGTCTGCAAAGAAAGCTTAAAGTGTTTGGTGATTACTGCAGTCATAATAAACTAACAGTAAACTTGGAAAAAACTAAGATTCTCTGCTTCAGCAAAAAGAGGAATATTTTCAACTTGGTCCTAGGCTCCATAAAACTGGAGAAAGTTAAGGAGTATAAATACCTAGGAATCTGGTTTGAAAAATCTATTAAGTGGAAAGTACACCTGTATGCACTAAGAATTCGGGCCCTATCCTCGGTTAGCGGCCTGAGAAAATTTAATAACATCTATGGAGAAATGACGGACAGACCAGTCCTGAAAGCTTACACAGCTATGGTACCTCCTCAGTTCTTATATGGCGCTGAACTGCTATTCCTAAGTGGTAAGAGGAAGTGGGATACTGAAGAAGGGAAATGTGTAAAAAAATTACTGTCCCTACCTAGATCCTCCATGATCCAGGCAATAAGATTAGAAACTGTGATGGTCTCATGGGAGAAAATGGTAACCATGGCACTCATAAGATTCTGGCAGCACCTGGGTTGTGAAGAGGAGAAGAAAAGTCTCCTTTTGGTGTAAAAGTGAGATCCTACAGAGTGAAATGAAGTGGGCAAAGGGGGTCAGAGAAATAGTTGCTTCGGTGTGTAGGGAACTGAGGGCTGACGTATGCCAGCAGAACTTTCATCCAACCATAAGTAAGAAGGAACCTATGATAGTAGGGAAAGAAATATCATGGGACCTGGATAGGCAATACTTGGAAGGGAAAAGACCTGTATGTTTCATGATGAAATCTTGGCAAAACAGCCAACAATTCCCATACATGGATATTCTTCCCAATCGTTGGTTAAGAAGAGAATTATTAAAAATAAGGATTGGGAATAATCCATATTATGAGAATGATAGGATTAAGAGGGCTATGATTGACCTCGAACGGAAGTGTACCTGTGACATAAGGACAAACTGTAATATTTTGCACATTTTATTAGATTGTCTAAATGTTCTTGATGCTCGAAAACTGTGGCTACGACCAATCTTCCTAAAATATGAGGTTAGGAATCATGCACAGGCAGTAGACTTGTTACCTGAAAGGCACTCATTAGATGTAGCATGTGCATTGGGGAAGTTTATGCTTGAAGTTAAAAACGTTTTTAAAAATGTGTAGAGTGGATGTTTTAACACTAGTATGGAGTTGATGAAATACACACCAGTCTTTATTAATGATACTTGGAATCTAAATAATTGTTAGATAGATTATATTGCTTTTAGAAGAATTTTTATAAAGTATTTGAAGTGTTTTACAGGTATTATAAAGTTTTTAACTCGAGCTGGTTTTTAAATCGAAGATTGCTATGTTTGTATGTTTGTTCATGTTTAAAGACCAATGGTCTAAATAAACAATCTTTTTGAATTGAATTGAATTGAATTAGTGAAAGCAGAAGCAGAATTAGTGGATAAAATATTCTCCTTTGTAGCCACACAGCCAGCACTTCACAATCTTGGAAAAGGAGGGCCAGTTAGGGTTAGTTTCTTTAATTTGGAGGCGCCTATATTGGCCCATACTTGGCCCTCCAACTCGAATTCAAGTCTAATCAGACAACCTCTTATATATTGTGTCAGCCTAAAGACTCTCTTGTATGATTTTAGATTGAGCTGTTCTGTGATTTTGGTAAATTGCCCCGGGAAGGCTTGATGCCCGTAGGTGCTCGCAGGTAGTAGGGTGGTCCTGAGCACCCTTCGAATTGGGACAGAAGAGGGACTTTCTAATATTGTGTTGAGCTGGCAAAGTCTAGTGGTAATTAGTGCAGCCTTTGTTTTAAGGTGGCTCAATTGGGCTTTTGTACCGCCGTTTGTGGGCAGCCACACACACAAGTAATTGTACAAGTAATTGTACAATTTTGTCCCAATGATTTTTTGAGGGACCATAGCCCAGCACTCCAGTTTTTTTAAGAGGGCAGAAGCATATGCTTTTGCTTCAATATCAAGAAAGGCGATAGTTGGCTGGATTCTGCCTATCTCCCTTCTTGAATATCGGATGCAGGATTGGGCCCCTCCAGCTCTCTGGCACTTGACTGATCACTGAGCATGTTTGGTACAAGGAGAAGAGTATCGTATACCACAGGTCAATGTCATATTTAAAAACTTGGGCTGGGATACTGTTTGGGACAGGAGAAACTGTTGCTCTTGTTTTAGATCGTATTCTTTGAATAGTGTTGCTTTTAAACATTGGTTCCTTGTCTGAGGAGTCATCTGGGATACATAATGTGTTTGCCAAGGAGACGCACAATGTTTCTGCTACATACAGCTTTTTTACATGCTGTGTCCACAAAGTTTCGTCGATTGAGTTATTTCTGGCGGTTTTCCTGTTTCGTTTTGTTTTTAATATATCTCCATAGGTCAGCCTGATTGCGTTTACCCATAAGAGAGTATATATGTAACCACTCTTTGCCCTTCTGTTGACTTTTTGTAGACCAGACAAGTCGATTATGTTGTTTTGTTAAGTCCCACAGTGTCGTCTGCTGCTCAGCTTTGGTTTGCAGGTTGTGTGCTGTTTGCTTTAATTTCCTCAGCCTGCAGTTGTTTTGGGAGTTTTATATGGGGAACCTCCAAGGAGCTAGGGCGGAGTCTAAAGTTAGGTGGATATCCTTAATAATGGACTCCTAGTTGGCCAGCAGATGTTTGCCACTATGGTTTGTTAGTGTCAGATTATTGGCAGATTTGCAGAGTTTATGTTTTTGCAAGGAGACTGGGCCCAATTTCATTCTCCAGATTAAGTGTTGAATTTCATCAGCTTGTGAGGTGCTCAAAGTTATCTGCCATTCACGGTAGGCTGAGTTGAGGTTCAATACTGTGCGAATTTGGGAGGTGGTTACTTTCTTGTACTGAGAGGATTTCAAAGCTCTCCAAATGCTCGACAATTTCGACTAAGGCAAAGACATAGTCAATGGTGCTTATTCCCTTGAATGTCTTCAGAAACTTTGGTGGCGCTAGTAAGTTTTCAACTATGTGCTGAATAGACTTGGGTACATGTTTATTTAGGAAGCTTTGGAGCAAGTCATTTGGGGAGTTTGTGGACAAACAACCAACCGAGGTAGCTCCCAAATGGTGCAGGTTAAAATCCCCACTTATTATTATGTCATAGTTAACAAGGTCATATAGGGCTATTTCCAATTTGTCACAAAGTCAGCCTTTCCTTTCGCTCAGGACCAAAAGAGTTAAAATAGACATTAATCAGCAAGTTCCTTCTTCAGAAGTCATTTGTTTTAAGGCCGTCCAGCGTAATCAGTTGTAGCATTTTGTCCGGGGCTGTTATTTCTTTGGCTTTTAATACCAAGCCCATATTGAGGTATATGGAGAGTCCTCCAGATGGCCTTCCAAAAATATTGTTTTTTTTTGCAGCTTGGTGTATTTCAAGAAAGCCGGGTATAGTTATTGAACTTGTTGACCATGTTTCTTGGAGGCAAAATAGATCAGCCTTCTTTAGAAGTGAGTTTGCCGGCAACATTCAAATACAGTATTTGTAGGTGCTGTTGTCTTTCTGGGGCAGAGTTACTGATGCCATGAGCAGTTCTGAGTATTGTTGAACAAAGCAGATGCTATCCAGCTCCAGTCTGTTGCGTACTTTCCCTTAGTTGACTCTAGGGCAACTCTCCTGGTTGGGCCACTTATGGTTGAATAAGACTAGGCAATACGCATATTTCCTTGGGGTAGGTTTTGTTGCGAATACCCAATCCTCCTTAAAACACTGTATGGATGAGCTTTAGGGTTTGCCAGTTCGATTTGGTGCTTCAGTGGGGCTGAGTACTTAGGAACTATAATTTTTGATATCCCGATACCCCATTTCTCAAGGGTCAACTTGTGCACCAGTATTGCTTCTGCCAATGGAGACAATTTTAATGTTAGTATTGTTGATTCTCTGCCTTTGTTACACTTCGGCATTACTTTAAACTAGACACTCAAGATGTCTTCAGAGGTGATGTTTAACAGATTTGGAACTTCCTGGAACAAACGTAGTAAATTTGAACAGTTCAGAATGTCATGGTTCCCTTCTGATGGATATTGTGGGGTTAACACCAATTTTGCTGGCCTGGAGTCTCCTGGGGATTTGCTGGATGAGCATTCATTGCCAAATTGGGAATCCTTAGCTTGTTTGAAAGAGATTCTGCTGAGGATTTGTTCCTTGGTAAGGTTGTCGGGCTTATAGTGGCAGTATGAGCTACCTGGTCTGTAGGCAAACATTTCCTTTGGGGGTGTATGGAATCAGTCTGGACGCCAATCCCTTAGTTTATGTTGTCTAAATGTCCAGATCCTATATAGATTTGAAGGAACTACACGACATGGTGCCGCCAACGTTGGTTTGGTTCTTATTTAACGGTCACATCTGAGTAGTTCAGTCGTGCTTTCTCAGAGTCCCCTCCTCAGATTTACACAGAGACGTCTGGAGTGTGAAGGGAAAATACGCCACAGCTGGCTAGGTATACCCTATGTATTGGCTGTAGGTTTATTCAAGCTTGAAGGATTATAGTTCCCTACATTGTGCAAAACCTTATCTCTTTCCCGCAAACAAGTTGCCTTTTCTTGTGGCTCTTCTTTTTTATGCACAGCTGTACTGGAGTCCAACGGCACTCCTGGTTGATCACAAGTTGCAGAGAGTAGTGATTCTACAATATCTATATGAGGGCTAGATCCAAGAGGCAATGCTGGAGCACCTTGGGCAGTAGTGGATCGTGTTCCACTTTCTGCTAGTGGCGGAGGGCCTAGGAGTGGAGTTACAGTCAGGAGTTCTGCTTCCTTCTTCTCTAACACTCTTTCCTTGAACATGGGGTATACACTAGGTGGGTTGTCATCAGATGTCTTTTGGTCATTGAAGTGATGAGTTACTAGTCAATTTTTACTACTGTTTTTGACCTTTTAACCTCTTTGTTCTCTTTGAGAGAACAGTCGTCCATTGGTTTTCCATGGGTTCTGTTTTACCGTTGCGGATTCCTGGTGGAATAGTTTCTTCAAATTCCGGTTCAGACACTGTGGAAGCTTGGAGAGCTAGATTGCTGACATTCTCCACTGAAATAGCAGTAGAATTAGTTGGTTGGTCCAATTGTGGTGCAGCATTGCATAGTTCCAAGGCTGTCAAAGGATGCCAATGCTGCTACTTTGCCTCTTTGGTCCGTTTTGAAGATGGCTCGTGTGTCTGAGGGTCCATTCCCGATATCTATTAGTGCGTGCTGAGGTGATTGGGAGCTACTTTTTGCTGTGGGTTGAAAAGCAAGTTTCAGGTCCAGTACCAATGAGTTTAGGACCTCAGGCAGGGTGCATAATGTTTCCGCTATCAGATGGCAGGTGCACGAAGCACACTGCATTTTGTCTTTTTCAATTGAACTAGTGCCTTGTCCCCCTTTTCCAAAGAGCTGAGCTTAGCCTCCATTTTGGCTATTGATGTAGCTAGGGCTTGTATCAGGTCAAGCTGCAGCTCCAATTTATCTGACTGCCAAGTTAGGGCGTTATTGTGGCAACTAAGGTGGTGCATATTGAGGCTAGTAAATTGCTTTGCTCAGTATGGGTTTGGATGGTTAGCAGGATTGACTTTTCCTGTTCGCTTGGGCTCCCTGTGTGAATTTGGCCCTGTGATGTTAGCAATTATAGATTTTGTTGCTAGATATCTTCGTCTAAGTTGCTTGTCATACCATTGTGGCCCTCAGTATGAAGGGCGGTTCAGTGGGGAGTGTGATATGAGGTCAAGTCCCACCTTTCCCACTCTATGCCAGCCGTTGCTGCTCACTTTAGATTACCTCCACTAGTGCCCTGCAGTCAAGAGTCACTTTTTTGCACTCCGGGGATATTAATCTGAGCAACTGATGTGATGGTATTTGGCGTTATCAAAGGAGTGGTTGTTGCGTGGGGCTATGAATAGGCCTGGGCAGAGTGACCAAAAAACTCTGCCGCACGACGTGGAGTTCTGCAAGCGGAAGAGTGCGTTAGGTGGCGCTGTTCACGCTGATTTTTAGCACCGGGTGTTTGTCTTGCGCTGGAAAATCAGCACGAACAGCACAATGCACATCGCAAGAGGGCTCTGCTTCTTTCTGCCACTCAAGTAGATTTTCTACTTGAGCTGCAGCTTCCTTAAAACGAAGGGAAGGTTTCTCACTGTCGATCGCTTGCATTGAGAAATCTCGCCAGGAGGTGGTCTGGAGTAGGAGTTTCCTTGCTCGCCAACTTAACTTTGAGAGGGCAAGGGTTTTGCACACAGGGGAAGTTAGCAAGAGTGTTATGAGCCCCAATTTACCCCCATATAGGTCTAGGTAGTTGCACAACCTTTTATCTACATTCGTCTTACCTTGCTCTACATAACGGTTCTGGAGCTGACCTTTTACCCAGTTAGGTGCCAAATAAATGTTGTGTGGTTTTCTTAGAAATCTAGCCTCATTTATTATGCATGAAGATTCATAGTATCACAGCAGGATTATCATCTTCTGCATAATAACTCTGAACAAAAGTTACTGCTATCGTCATCTTTTTTGTTTTAACAACAAATTTTAATTTATTTTCCAAGCTACCAAATGGGCATAGCCCAGCAGAGATAGTACAAGTAATGTGCGTGGCATACAGTATGTAGGTACATCATACAAAAACCATATGACCTGCGGAACAGCAGACCAGAAATACAACAAACAACACCAAACACACCTAGAGAGTGTTATATGCACATCGTGAATAAATACCCGATCACAGAAAGTCAAAGTCATCGGACTAAACAGGTGAGTTCCTAACCACCAATTGTTCAATGGGATCGTGGGAGGCGGACTGCGATAGTGGGGGCAAATCGATACCTCTGTATGTGGCCCAGCGGGCCCAAATCTTCCTGTGTTTCTGTGGGCACCCTCTCGCCTGAAAAACCACAATTTCCGCTGTCATACATCTGTCCATTGCCTTTTTCCATCCAGCAACGCTAGGCGGGGACGGAGCGTTTCAATTTTGTGCGATATCCCTCTTGGCTAGGGTAAGACCCAAGAATAAGAGGTGCTGCTTATAGCGGTTCCCCTCAATGTCATCTGTGCTATGTAGGAGCACCAATCTGGGGTCGAGCGGGATGGTCCAAGCCAGGACCCAACCCAGGCAGGATGTCACACTAATCCAGAATGGCTGAATCCCCGTACAGCTCCACACGGTATGGAAAAAGGAACCGTCGCCACCACTGCAGCGGAGACATAGAGGAGACTGGATAACACCCATTTTCCACAACCTATGACGAGTGTAATATACCTGGTGGAGGTACTTAAACTGGATGAGTCGGTACCGGGAAGACACCGCCGCATATCGGGGGCTAGCCAGGGCTTCCGTCCAGTCATCGTCTATGAGGGTCGGCAGATAAGCCTCCCATGCCACTCTAGTCTTGTGTATGGTAGCCTTAGTGTGGGTGTTAAGCGTCTGATAAATTCACCTGATTTTGTGATTCCCTATGTCCCCCATCAGCAAGCGGCCTTCTAGTGGGTGGAATTCTGGTAGGGCCTCCAAATGACGAATCTGGGGGTCTAACGCATGTCGAAGTTGCAAATAGCGATGAAACTGAGATTTATGTAAATCGTAGTCCGATTGCAACCGTTGAAAGGACTTGAGGGTAGTGCCCTGCATGATATCCCCGAGCGTGGAAATCCCAATAAGATCCCATTTACGGAACCCACTCAGAGCGGAAACGGGCCATAGATATGTGCCCTGCCAGAGGAGAGTGGAGCCAGTTAATCTGCCCCACCTTCCCATGGACCAAACCATGCATCTCCAGATTTGAATAACTGTCCGGCATGCTGGAGGGAGAATTTCTAGGGATGCGTTGCTATATAGGAGGTGTAGCAAGGGGGTGCCAGCCATGGCCTCCCGTTCGACTGCGTAGGCCGGATCCGACCGGGACCCATACCACCATTCGTTAATCACCAAAAGGTGAGAGGCGGAATAATATGCATGGACGTCAGCTGCTGCAATACCGCCGCAGTAGGTGGATTGTGCACACGTGCAAAGCGCAACCTGGATCGCACCCCCCTGCCAGAGGAATCTATTCAGGACCGCATTGAGTTGCGTAAGCCATGTTGGAGGAATAGTGTATGGAAAATTCTGAAGCCGATATAGTAGACGCGGCAAGGACACCATCTTAAAGATGACGGATCATCCATATAAAGACAAAGGCAGCTGGGACCAGACCGTCGTCTCATTGCGGGCAGCCGGGAGTAGCGGGGTGATATTGTGTGCCCATGAGACCGTAGGACACGGCGATATAAAGACCCCTAGGTACTTAAAGCCTGTAGTAGCGATGGATAATTCGGAAGCCCATGCCTGACTCCTCTGCTCCCTGCATATAGGGAAAAGCGTGGATTATGATGGGTTAGTGCTCAACCCAGTGGTTTCGCCAAAGATTCGAAGAATCTGGAGGACACGGGGTCCCGAGGACCACGGGTCTGACATAAAGAAAAGAGCATCATCAGCGTAAAGCGCAATTCGGTCTGAATATTCCTGTGTCCAGTCTATTCCCTGGATCAGCGGGTCCTGAAGCACCCACACCTCTAGGGGCTCTATGGCTAGGGCGAACAGGAGGGGGGACAGGGGGCATCCCTGCCTCGTGCCCCGACAGATGGAAAAGGGGGCTGATCGAAAACCAGCCACATGAACAGATGCGGAGAGATCAGTATATAACAGCCGGGTATACGCTATGAACCGGGGACCCAGGTTTATGGCATGAAGGAGCTTGAAGAGGTAGGTCCAGCTCAGGGAGTCGAATGCTTTATCTACGTCGGCCAGCAGAACGGCCGCTGGATGACCAAGTCTATGGGCTCCCGCGATGGCGTTGTGAACTTGCCTAATATTATGTCTGGTGGAGCGCTTTGACATGAAGCCAGACTGGTCAGGGTGAATGAGATTCTGGATGCATGAACGGAGGCGGTCCACCAGGACTTTCCCCAGGAGCTTGGGCTCGAAATTGAGCAATGAGATAGGACGATACGAGGCTGGGTCCTCAGGAGGACGACCAGGCTTGAGGAACACCACTATCTCAGCATGCCGCCAGTCCGTGGGCAGAATGCGCCGCTCTAGAGCTTCATACAGTGCCTCGAGCAGATGTGGGCCCAAGGTCGTCATATGTGGATGAAGGAAATCGCTGGGGAAGCCATTCGGACAACGGGCCTTGCCCGGATGAATGCTTGCTAATGCCACCTTAAGTTTGTCTATCGTTATAGGGCTATCTAGCAAGTCCCGTACTTGATCGGAGAGCTTACGAGGAGGAATATCCAATAGAAATTCATCTATGAGGGCCTCCAATATCAGCTCCCGCTGTCGGTAGAGATTGGAATAAAAGGATGCAAAAGCTTGGACCACCGTGTCCAGGGAGGTGCAGAGTGCACCATCCAGGGCCCTCAGGAGGGGTACCTGCACAGGGGTTGACCTAGTCTGACACAGCCGATGCAGCATTTTGCTGGACTTATCGCTCCATTGGAAGTTCCTGTGCTGGGTCGCCAGCCACGCTTCTTTGGCCTCGTCAGTAAGGAGCTGCTGAATTTGTTGTTGGATAAGTAGGAGATTATGCCGAGAGCTTGGGTCCGACCCTTCTAACAGTTGCCTATCCAACTGACTTTGACGTTCCTCCAGTTCAAGTACCTGAGACAGGCGTCTGCGTTTCTCGCCTGTACAGAAGCTGATGTCTGCCCCCCTAATCGTTGGCTTAAGGGCCTCCCACAGTATTATACGCGATGGGGATGAGTCTACATTAAACTGAAGATATTCCGCAATGGCGAGTCGTAAAGTCTCCTGATATTGAGCATCCCGGAGGAGCCAAGGGGACATACGCCACCTGCATGGGGCCTGTCAAACCTGTAGGCGTAGCTTAATTTGTACGGGCGAGTGGTCGGAGAGACCCCTGGGTAGGATGGAAGTATGCACAAGTCTGTGCACATAGCTGTGTGGAAGAAATATGTAGTCCAACCGCGAAAGTGTGTGGTGCACTGCCAATATATACGAAAACCCCGGCGTCGTAGAGTGAAACGTGCACCATGTGTCTGACCATCACAATGTGTGTTACAAAAGGGGATGATGGACGGAACGTTTGAGCCAATCAAACACTCACCCCCAGTCAACTGATCTGGGTTTAATCCATCATCATTCTTTAGCTCACTCCACCACCCCAGTTCAGACATGGCCATATGCAAATCAGTCTGACCCTGTGCCTCATGGGAACAGTCCAGCCCGAACTGCCAAGCCATGTCTTCCCTGGACCGGAAACAAGCATCCTAGGACCGGTTTCTGGCATTCCAGCCGTCATCAGCCAGGCTTGCTTGAATCCAGTGGGAAAGTGAGCAAGGGACCCACGTCTGGGCATACCCCCGCCAACTTAGGGCGAACAAAGCGATACAAAAGGGGATGATGGACGGAACGCTTGAGCCAATCAAACACTCACCCCCAGTCAACTGATCTGGGTTTAATCCATCATCATTCTTTAGCTCACTCCACCACCCCAGTTCAGACATGGCCATATGCAAATCAGTCTGACCCTGTGCCTCATGGGAACAGTCCAGCCCGAACTGCCAAGCCATGTCTTCCCTGGACCGGAAACAAGCATCCTAGGACCGGTTTCTGGCATTCCAGCCGTCATCAGCCAGGCTTGCTTGAATCCAGTGGGAAAGTGAGCAAGGGACCCACGTCTGGGCATACCCCCGCCAACTTAGGGCGAACAAAGCGATACAAAAGGGGATGATGGACGGAACGCTTGAGCCAATCAAACACTCACCCCAGTCAACTGATCTGGGTTTAATCCATCATCATTCTTTAGCTCACTCCACCACCCCAGTTCAGACATGGCCATATGCAAATCAGTCTGACCCTGTGCCTCATGGGAACAGTCCAGCCCGAACTGCCAAGCCATGTCTTCCCTGGACCGGAAACAAGCATCCTAGGACCGGTTTCTGGCATTCCAGCCGTCATCAGCCAGGCTTGCTTGAATCCAGTGGGAAAGTGAGCAAGGGACCCACGTCTGGGCATACCCCCGCCAACTTAGGGCGAACAAAGCGATACAAAAGGGGATGATGGACGGAACGTTTGAGCCAATCAAACACTCACCCCCAGTCAACTGATCTGGGTTTAATCCATCATCATTCTTTAGCTCACTCCACCACCCCAGTTCAGACATGGCCATATGCAAATCAGTCTGACCCTGTGCCTCATGGGAACAGTCCAGCCCGAACTGCCAAGCCATGTCTTCCCTGGACCGGAAACAAGCATCCTAGGACCGGTTTCTGGCATTCCAGCCGTCATCAGCCAGGCTTGCTTGAATCACAATGTGTGTGCCAGGATATTCAGCTTGGATGTCTGGGGGTTTGTCAGGTCGCACCGCGCGCCACCTATCTAGGGGAGCCATCACGTCGTTCCAGTCACCGCCCAGGATCATCAGACCGTCAGGAAGGCCGCCCCAAAGCTGTGTAATTTTGTCCACGAATGTTTGACCCAGCGGTGGGGTGGCATAAATACTCCCAATCGTTATCTGTTCCCCCACCACCTTGCCGGAGACTATGGTGAATCGCCCACCAGGGTCTAACCAATGTTTGGAAATGAGGATCGGCACGCGGCGATGTTTTAGGATTGCCGTGCCCCGTGCACCCCGTGTAAACCTGGAGTGATATACCGTGGCATAGCCGAATCTACTAAGGCATGGAGTTTTATTGCCCAAAAGTTGTGTCTCCTGCAACAGAAGAATGTCTGCGTCATATCGCTTTGCTAAACGGAGTACTGCCCCTTGCTTGATCTTGTTCAGCAGACCACGTACATTCCACAATATAATGCTCAGTTCTCCCAACGGAGAATTCCCTGTTTGTTGTGTCATCAGCCCGTGTCATAGTCCATGTCTGTAATCACAGTATTGGTGGTATGAGGTGTATCTGTGTGTTCGGTGCTGAAAACTGTGTTGACAATAACAAAAAACCCCCGACAACCCCCCATCCAAAAACAAGGAGTACCTGTCGCGGCGAAGACGTTACTCCGGCCCCGAACGTGAAGTCCTAAGCAGTCCCACCAAAAGTACCCACCCATCCCAACATTATATAACATAACACCAGATGTCCAGGGGCGTGGACTGTCCGTTCATCGCCTAGAGCCTGCATGTGGGACCCCAGTATATTGTATTCCAAATCCCCGCTGGAAAGGCCAGCGGCCGCATCATTGGACTATGTGTCTGGCAGAGCCAGGATCACTCGATTGCTTCGGCCTGATCGTGGGCTCTCCAGTTGGAGCAGGATCTGCGCCGCCGTCTCGACGTGCCTCTGTTCTGTCGACTCCTGTGTGAGCCCTGCGAGGAGTCAGAATCTGGTGGTGGCGGCGTGTGTGGTTTGAGATGCACCCTTTCATCTGTCCAGGCGAATACCTCTTCGGGAGAGTCAAAAAAGAGCGTCTTGGAGTTAAAGGTTACCTTCAATCTGGCAGGGTACAGCAGCATATAAGACGGGTTCAATTCGCGGAGTCTGCGTTTTGCAGCCGCAAAGGATTAGCGTTGTTGCTGAACCAATCTGGTATAGTCAGGGAAGACCATGATTTGGTGAGAATTAAAGAGCATTTGGTCTTTATGCGTCCTGGCGAACCGGAGGATGGCGTCACGGTCAGCGTAGTTGAGGAGTCGGGTAATCACGGGTCTCGATCGTTCTCCTGGCGGTGGCTTCTTGGTCAGGGCACTGTGGGCCCTCTCAATCGCGAAGCAGGGGGACATAGCATCGGATGGCAGTAAGGATTTAAACCAGTAAGTAAGAAAATCGTCCATGGACGTGCCTTCGCATCCTTCCGGAAAGCCAACCAGGTGTATGTTGTTGCGCCGAGCCCTACCTTCGGCGTCTTCGACCCGCGAAGCCAACTCCTGCGTCACAACTGTAAGTTTGTTAACCTTCTTCTGGAGGGTTGTCACTGTGTCCTCCACTGTGGAGACCCTGGTTTCCGCCTCCGTGATCCTGTCCACTGCCTTGCGGAGGTCTTGACGTAGGAAGGATACCTCAGAGCCGACTGCTCCAATCTGTGCTTCAAGCGCGGTCCGCGATTGATTAATTGCCGCCAGCAGGGCAGCGTTATCTGGGGACGGACCCCCGGCGCCTTCGCTACCCAGACCTGTAGTGGTGTAATGATCCAGTGTGCTTTGTCTGGAGGCGGCCGTTCCAGGCTTGTCTTTGCCCATTGTGGGACGAAGGAACAGGCTGGACTTGGAGAAGGAGAAGATACATCGAGGAAGGAGATACCAGAACCTTCCCACACAGTGTTGCTGACTCGCGTACCCGGAGCAATAACCTTCAATGCGGAGCCCAATACATTGCGGCAGTCACCCCGATCAGGGCGGGGGTAAGGCTCCGGGGCAGGCCTCACGGGTTCTGGCCTCCCTGACCGCAAGATGCACCAGGCTTAGCCCAGCCGCTTCTGCTGCCTGGGGAGGACAGCCAAGTAGACCCCCTAATGGGACCAGACTTGCCGGATCCCTGACTCGATAGCCTCCCCCGACTGTGTGCACAGGGGGCAGCGAAGAAAGGCTCCACCACGACATCACTCCAGGCTGGGCCGTCCCCGATGCGCAAATGGATGCCAGCGCAGAACCCGCGAGGAGGGCATCCAAACACTTTGCGGCCCACTCCAACGCACCCCTCAGGAGCTCCAGCAAACCCCTGCGCCGCCGTGTACAGGTGCAAAGCGAATGAGAGGGGTTGCCGCGCCAGATGAAAGTGTCACAATGGGGCCGAGTTCCCTTCCAAACCGCCTCGGAGCTGACAGAGGCGCCAGCCTGATTCGTAGCCTACGCACCAGGAATTGATCCTCGTCGCTGCCTGGTAATTAGCCTTGGGGCTTAAACTACTGCGCCTGCAGGGGAGGAGCGGGAAGGGGAGGAGGGCGTCCGCCCGCAGGGCACCCCAGCCAAGCCGAGACCAGGGAGACGCGGCAGCACCTGCCAGCAAGCCCCACCGGGCCCCGGAGTCTTACCGCACTTAGGCCCTCTGGTAGGGGCAAACTCGGGCCGCTCGGGTGCCAGGGCGGCTCCTCAGCCTGGAGTCACGATCCCGCCTCTGCCACACAGGCGCATCCACAGCACGGCAGCTTGACCGCAACACTGCCGTTCCGCATTGTCTCGGCGGACTCAGACGCCCGCGACCGGTCTCCCGCTCCGTGCCGTCATTCCACTTCACTCGCACCGGACCGCGGCCAGCATCGATGCACCAGCAGAGCCCAGACCCGTGGTGGGTGGCGATGTCGTCCCAGATCGCTGCACGGTCCGAGGTACTAACTGGGGTCAGGATTAATGCTGGATGCTTGCGAATATGGGCTCAGGTAGACGGAGCTCTATCGAGGCATGTCTGCCATGCTTGGCTGCCAAGCCACGCCCCCCGCTATCGTCATCTTTGACCGACATGCCCACAGTACCATGACACATCTAGGTAGAACCCCTGAGGGTACCTTTTGGGTGTATAAGTACCACATCTTCGCTGGGCAAACCAGAGGAGAAGCTTCCATGCTGACACGAGACGCTGAAGTACCTGCACGCAGACACTCCAGCACGCAGTGGTTTGACATCCCTTGCGGGGGTCCACCTCAAGACCAAGACGGGGTCCTTCATTCTCTCCCATCCGGTGATGGGGTTGGCTTTTTCCTAGGGGTATTCTTGGCTTTACACCTACACACATGCTAGGTACACTAAGCTAGGGTTAGCATCTTAGGAGTACTCATGATTACTGCCATGCATCCATATGCCTGCATATATTCACTATTTTAGCACCATGGTAGAATTCTAACTTATATTTCCTCTGTTGGTGCTTGTAATCGTATACATCTGTCTCTGTATAATGGTTGTTGCAGCACACATATTTTATACTAGAATGACGCTGGTTCAATAAATACTTATTGAAAACGTCCCCACCGTTTATTCTTCGTATCTCTATGAGACCAAGTGAGCACGAGTGACTGAGTGAAAAGTACTGTACTGTTTCCATGATCCCTGAGGGGTCAGGGTTATCATGTTCGATAGTTGCTAGAAACTATTCGTTCCTTGGTAAGGTTGTGGGGCTTATAGTGGGACTGTGAGCTGGCTGGTCTACAGGCAAACATATCTTTTGGCGGTGTATGGAATCAGTCTGGACACCAATCCCTTACTTTATGTTGTCTAAAGGTGCACATCCTATATAGATTTGTAGGAACTACACGACATGGCGCCGCCAACGTTGGTTTGGTTCTTATTTAACGATCAAATTTGAGTAGTTCAGTCGTGCTTTCTCAGAGGCCCCAACTCACATTTACCCAGAGACTCTTGTAGTGGGAAGGGAAAATCCACCACTGCTGAGTAGGGACATCCCATGTATTGGCTGTAGGTTTATTCAAGCTAGAAGGATTATAGTTCCCTACATTGTGCAAAACCTTATCTCTTTCCCGCACCAAAAAAAACAAGCATTAGAAATGCAATAGGTCTCGCATTTGCTTAAGTTATAGTTATTGGCGTTGTAAATGGAGTTGTAAATGTCAATGTCTTTTATCACATACAAACATTTGAAATGAAAGACCATGACGAAAAGGCTAAGCAGTTGGCTGTGTTATTCTGCTGGCATGTGCAAGTCTACAAAATGACAAACGTTTTTCTTTTGTTTACCAATCCAAGTTGGAGTAACACGTGTGTGGGTGGGGGGATAACACAGTTGGCTGAATCACTGAGGGTGGGGAAGCAACATGAGGCGTGGGAAGCAACACAGAAAACTTAATAAAAGTTTTGTTTAAGGCTTTAAAATGATGTTGGTATTAAAGGTAAGAAATGAAATATTCACACAGAAATATAGGAAAGACCCTAGATGAACTTGTTTAAAACGAACACTTTTGGAAGGATAAAAGGAGTCAATCAGAAACATGGTAAGTATGCACCGCTTCATGGGAGGGGGAGGAGACTACTTGGACAGACTAAAACAAATAAAACCACTGACTAGAAAGCAACAAAAGCAATGGCCAGAGTTGCTTTCCAGATCAGCTATCGAAATGTCCCCAATAAGTCTGTCGCAACCAGATAGCTGCGCTATAAACGAAAGAACTTGGTAAGCCAGTGATCTTAGAGCAGTACGTTGTTCCCATTTCTTCAAGGACAGCAGCTCTACTTGATATAAGCATTGCTTAAATACTTTTTAGTCACACAGGCCTTCGAAAACTGGCCTGACCTGGGTGGCAATCAACGAGATACCAAGATACCATATCTCGGAGACAACTTGTGAGAAGTTGGCCTGGTATATGCTGTTCACTAGTTAAAGTGGACACCTTGCACCAGTACAATTCGACTCTTATGGTAGGTAGGTTTAAGACAACCTTTATAGAAAGCTATCCTAGTGGTAGCTGTGGAGAGCAGCCTTCAGGCTAAGTCTTGGAGGAATGTTAAGCAGCTTGTTTTACCACACAATCTCTTGAATCACCAAATGAAAAGACACCACACAGGTATATATATCAAATATATATGTATTTATTACTAAACAACTCTCTACTAATCTCTTCATGAGATTAGAAGTCAGGAACATATGCACAAATCAACGTTTCACAATAAATTAAGCACAATATGGCTGGGGCCCTAGGGGCGTACCAGACTATATACTAAAAAAGAGACTTAAGAACAACGACTTTCAACGCCTAGGGCCTTCAGAAGTGTTGGGGCCTCACGAAACCACCCAAGGCAGGTAAGTAAAGGACCCACGGGAGACGCGTGCAGTGCGTGAACACAGGCGTGGATCGCCGTAGACTTCAATGGGGCAAGTCGCGGTTGGAAATTAAGTGTTTAAGGGCACTTCGGGAGCAGCTACAAGCAAGTCACTTACAGGGTAAGTAGTTCTAGGGCAAACACCCACAGGAGCACCGTAGTGCTGGAGTTACCTCACCCATGGAAGCCGGGTGCATAGGTGTCCTTGGTGTCGGGTCGCGGCGCCGTTTTCAATGGGAGCCAATGAAGACTTGCTGCTTGTGAAGTCCGGAGAAGTGTCCGGTGGAATCCAAGCCTGGATTCGGAAGAAGGAAGACCTGAAAGCAGAGGGGACAGTGTTCAAAGTCACTGGGCAGTGACCCGGGGCAAGGAAGATGAATGCCCACCGTCGTTGACAGATTCAGGTCGTTCACGGGTGTCTTGACTCTTCGGTCACGAGGTCCAGGAGGCATCGACGATGACCAGGAGCTGGATTCAGTGTGTCCCACGAAGTTTGCAGCTGACTGCGGTGTCGGCAACCCGATTGGAGCCAACAAGCCTTGGTAGCAGCAAGTCTCGTGGAAAGCGTAAAAAGTCAATGGCGCAGATCAGCAAGGTCTGTGGAACTCACCCAGTGAGGGTAAGTCAGGGCAGGCCTAGAGCAACCAGGGGAGCCCTTTAGTTCTTTTTAAAGGTCTTCAGGGGACCCACAATCCGGCTGGCAAGGGATCGCAAAGACACCTCGGAAGGATTCCTTCAACAGGGCCCCACGGTCACTTGGGACAGGGTAGGCCTCTGATCTTCGGAGGGATTCCTGCTAGAGGCTGGGACCACACGTGGTCCAAAGCACAAGTTCGTAGAACGTCGTGAAGGGGTTGCACTTGACAATAGTGCATGGTACCCAGGGACAGCGGTTCCTCGTCACTCGTGGGGTCCACTGGCCTCAGCTTCGCTGGGGACTCACGATGGCCTTGGAGAAGTCAGGAAATCCTCGTCTTGGGCTGCAGGGACCTCAGGCTCCGGCGGGAGCGGCGTAGTTTGCATGACCGTCGTTTCAGTTTTTGGTGCCTGCCAAGCAGGGGAGTCACTCCTTGACTCCAAGGGAGATTCTTCAGTCTTCCAGAGGTAGTGGAACGTCGAAGGTCCAGGATTCTTCTTCAGAGCATCGTCCAGGGATATCTAGTTTGCAATGGCAAGGGTTCCCTACCTTATACTAGAAAGGAAGGGAGGGACTAGCTCTAAGACCCCACCTATGGGAGGGTCAGGGAGTGGGTGGCTACACCCACTTCCCTTTGTCCAGTTTCGTGGCCAGAGCAGGGGCAGGTAGCCCCTGAGCTGGTTTGAACTGGCATATGCACAGAGGAGCCTTCTGCTCCCCAGTGCAGGACTTCAAAGCACTCTAGGAGTGCACCCACCCAGCCCCAATACACTAAACCCTGTCTGGAAGGTGGTCACACCCTCCTGTGACAGGATACCTATTGTTGGGCTTCCTCCACTGCGAGTTTCGGTCATCAGCAGGAGGGCAGCCCAGTGTTCTGTGACTGGTGGCATCCATTTTGTGATGCCAGGGCTCTTCAGGATTCTACCGTGTTTCCACAGTAGGTACATGTCTTTCCCTCTAGAAGGGTGGAATGCTACCGTCGCCGCCAGAACTGGCGGGGGGGTAGTATTCCAGGATGTTTGACACCAAACACGACATGTTTCCGTGCAGCCATCCCATAGTTAGCATTTAACGCGAGGTTATAATGCGCTTAAGAGTATATGGTCAGGCTGCACTACAAACAGCATCAGAGAAGGGTCTCCAAATGCTGCAGAGGGGCTCTGCTCATGCAGGGCACCCTCTCACATAGGAACCAAGCACTCTGCCTTCAGGATTGATAAGGCCTGCCATAGGAGTGACGTATAGGTTTATATGTGTGTATCTATGTAGTGATATAGGTAGCCTATATCACAGTAAGGGGTGCATGCACCACCTTACCCAGGCTGCAGTAGCAGACCTGTGGTGTCAGATTTTGTCTGCTTCCTAGGGGTGGCATAATACATGCTTCAGCCCCTGGTAGGCCTGTGAAGTACCTATGCCCTTGGCACCTAAGGTACCATATACTAGGGACTCATAAGGTACCACAGTATTCAATCACTAGTGCACCTAGAGTGCACTCCAAGTCGCTTAGAGAGAACAGAGAGGCTGGGGCCCTGATTGGCAGGGTCCCAGCCTGACTATAGCCAGAAACCAGTGTAAACATCAGAAAAAAAGTGGGGGCAACATAAGAGGCAGATCCTACTCTCCTACACAACCCCCCAAACGCAGGGACACTAAACTAACCTTGACCAGTTGAGTCTTCGTGCTCTAAGTGGAAATACCTTGAGAGTCCATCTGCATTGGCATGTTGGGTCCCAGGCCTATGTTCCACTGTATAGTCCATCCCCTGTAGGGAAATGGACCACCTCAAAAGTTTTGGGTTTTCACCTTTCATCTGTTTAAGCCATAGGAGGGGCTTGTGGTCAGTTTGAACTATGAAGTGAGTGCCAAACAAGTATGGCCTCAGCTTCTTCAGGGCCCACACCACAGCAAAGGCCTCCTCTCTATAGCTGACCAACGTTTCTCTCTAGGGGTCAGCCTTCTGCTAATGAAAGCTACTGGCTGGTCTTGACCTTCATCATTCAGTTGAGACAGTACAGCTCCCACACCCAGCTCAGAAGCATCTGTTTGGACAATGAACTTTTTGGTGTAGTCTGGACTCTGTAAGATGGGGGCAGTGCACATGGCCTGCTTTAGGTCTTCAAATGCCTTCTGACAGCTAGCTGTCCACTGAACCTTTTGGCATTTTCTTTGAGGTCAGATCATTCAAGGGGGTCACTATAGATCCATATCCCTCCACAAACCTCCTATAGTACCCAGTCAGGCCTAAGAAGGCTCTCACCTGTGTCTGGGTGGTTGGAGCAACCCATTCCATTATGGTTTGGATTTTGCTCTGTAAAGGCTGAACCTGGCCTCCACCCACAAGGTGGCCCAGGTATACAACATGACTCTGCCCTATCTGGCACTTAGTGGCCTTGATAGTGAGGCCTGCTTTCTGCAGAGCCTCCAAAACATTTCTGAGGTGGACCAGGTGATCCTGCCAGGAGGAACTAAAGACAGCAATATCATCTAGATAAGCTGAGCAATAAGTTTCCATCCCTGCCAGAACTTTATTCACCAACCTCTGAAAAGTGGCAGGTGCATTTTTCAATCCAAAGGGCATCACCACAAAGTGGTAGTGCCCACCAGGGGTCGAAAATGCTGTTTTGGCTTTTGCATCATCAGCTAACCTGATCTGCCAGTAGCCAGCTGTTAGGTCAAATGTACTTAGATACTTGGCTGAGGCCAAAGTATCAATCAGCTCATCTGCCCTTGGTATGGGATAGGCATCAGTCCTGGTGACTGCATTGAGGACTCTGTAGTCTACACAAAATCTCATTTCTTTCTTACCCCCCTGGGTATGAGGCTTGGGCACTAGGACTACTGGGCTAGCCCAAGGGCTATCTGAAGGCTCAATCACACCTAACTCCAACATTTTCTGGACTTCAGTCCTGATACAGTCCCTGACATGGTCAGGTTGCCTGTAGATTTTACTCTTGACAGGCAGACTGTCTCCAGTGTCCACCTCATGGGTGCACTCAGGTAGTCTGACTAGGGGTCAGGCTAAACATATGTCTGTACTGTTGCAGAACTTGTCTGCACTCAGTTTGCTGATGGTCAGTGAGGCTGCTTGCCAAAGCAACACCATCTACTGACCCATCATCAGGGTTCTGTGAGAGCAGGTCAGGAGAGGGTCACTCTCCTCCTCCTGGTCCTCATCAGTTGCCATGAGCAAGCCCATGTCAGCCCTGTCAACATATGGCTTTAATCTGTTGACATGGAGCACCCTCAGGGGGCTCCTGGGAGTTCCAAGATTCACCAGATAGGTGACTTCTCCCTTTTGCTCAACTATGGTATGGGGGCCACTCCACTTGTCTTGGAGGGCTGCTGGGGCCACAGGCTCCAACACCCATACTTTCTGTCCTGGCTGGTACACAGTCAGCACAGCCTTTGGTCATGCCAAGCTTTTGTAATTCTTGGCTGGCCTCCAGGTTTTTGGTTGCCTTTTTCATGTATTCGGCCATCCTGGAGCGGAGACCAAGCACATAGTCCATCACATCCTGTTTGGGGGTTTGAGAGGTAACTCCCAGCCCTCTTTACCAAACATAATGGACCTCTTACAGGATGCCCAAACAGAAGCTCAAATGGGCTGTAACCAACCCCCTTCTGTGGAACCTCTCTGTATGCAAGCAACAGGCAGGGAAGAAGAAGGTCCCATTTCCGCCTAAGCTTCTCTGGGAGTCCTTTAATCATTCCCTTCAGGGTTTTGTTGAAACGTTCAACCAACCCATTGCATTGTGGGTGATAGGGGTGGTGAATTTGTAAGTTACACCACACTCCTTCCACATTGCTTTTAAATATCCTGACATGAAGTTTGTACCTCTGTCAGAGATGACCTCCTTTGGGAAACCCACTCTGGAGAAAACTCCAATGAGGGCTCTTGCCACCACAGGGGCTGTGGTGGTCCTCAGGGGAATTGCCTCTGGGTACCTGGTGGCATGATCCACTACCACCAGGCTAAATCTGTGCCCAGAAGCAGTTTGAGGGTCAAGGGGACAAACAATGTCAATCCCTACCCTTTTAAAGGGTACCCCCACCACAGGTAGTGGTATCAGGGGGGCCTTTGTGGTGCCACCTGCCTTGCCACTGGCTTGGCATGTGACACAGGAGCGACAAAACTCCTTTGTGTCCTCTGGACATATGTGGCCAATGAAAATGTGGAACAAGCCTGTCCCAGGTCTTGTTTTGGCCCAAGTGACCTACTAAAGGGATGTCATGTGCTAGGGTCAAGAGGAACCCCTCAAACTTCTGAGGTATTACCAACCTCCTGGTGGCTCCAGGGGCTGGATCTCTACCCTCAGAATATAGGAGTCCCTCATCCCAATAAACTTTATGGGACCCACTAGCACTTCCCAGCAGCCTCAGCAGCAGCCTGCTGTCTGAGGGGTTCAAGAGAGGGGCAGCACTGTTGCTCCTTACTCAGATCTTCCCTAGAAGGGCCCCCTGCCACCAAGAACTCAACCTGATCAGGCTCAAGTTCCTCTGGGGCAGTTCCTTCTTCAGGGTCTGCTCCTCCTCCCTTAAGAGGGGAATCAATGATCTGAGACAGAGGAAGGCACTGCCTTAACCCTACTGCTCCTCTTCTTGGGAAGCATCTGGTCCATAGTTTCAGGATCCAGAGCTTGTTCAGTGTCATGCATTTTGGCCTGTGACCTGGTCACAGCAAATACCTTCTGCAGGGATGCCCAACATCTCAGCATGAGTCCATAACTCTACTTCAGACCAGGCTGAAGTCTCTAGATCATTGCCCAATAGACATTCGACAGGGAGGTCTGCACTGACTACAACCTTCTTGAGGCCAGTTACCCCTCCCCAGGAGAAATTCACAACTGCCAGACTATGGTTGGTCCTGACATTGCTTGCATTGATCACCTGGTACATTTCGCCCAGGATGATCTGTCCAGGGTCCACAAGATCCTCTGCCACCGTGGTGACACTAGCACCTGTGTCCCTAAATGCCAAAGCCTGTTTGCCATTTATTACAGGCTGCTGTTTGTATTTGCCCAGATTACTGGGGCTCACAAGGAAGGACATGTCCATGTCTCCATCACAAATCAGCATTGCCTGAGTGGGTACTCTGACTAGGCCAGAGTCCACTTCAGAACCCAGGGTCAACCCTACTACCCCTTATTCTGAGTACCACCTCCACCAGTAGCTGAACTAGGGGGAACAGTTGCCTTAGGGGCAGGAGTGGTGGTGGTTTGGTCTTTGGACTTGTTACAATCAGAAGTCCAGTGCCCTTTCAGTTTACAGAATTTGCACCAGGGCTTCTTTTGGCCTTTTCCCTTGTTGGATTGTGACTCCCCACCAGATGCAGATTTTTGGGGCCCTTGTGAAGACTTCTGGTCTTTTGACTTATCCCCACTTTTCTCAGAGCCCTTAGAATCCTGCTTCTTTGTGTCACCCCCTTGGTTCTGGGTTTTCTGCCTCACCCTGGTTCTGACCCACTTGTCTGCCTTCTTTCCCAATTCTTGGGGAGAGGTCAGATCTGAGTCCACCAGGTATTGATTACACAACTGGTTCTGGCAATTATTAAGGATCTATTCTCTCATCATTAGATTATACAATCCCTTGAAATCAGTAACCCTACTGCCAACCAGCCAACCCTCCAGAGCCTTGGTTGCACAATCTACAAAGTCAGTCCAGTCCTGAGTCTGTGCCTTCTGGGTGTCTCTGAACTTCAACCTGTACTGCTCAGTGGTTAAGCCAAACCCATCTATCAGTGCACTCTTCAGGACTTCATAGTCATCAGCATCCTCTTCTCTAACAGTGAGGAGCTTGTCTCTACCTTTATCTGAAAAGGAGAGCCACAAGATTGCTGCCCACTGCTTTTGGGGGACCTGTTGTACTCTACAGGCCCTTTCCATAGCAGTTACCCACTTATGGATATCATCTCCACTCTGGTAGGGAGGGACAACCTTGCTCAGGTTCCTATGGTCTGGAATATAATCTCTGCCTCTAGGGACACTGTTGCTGCCACCAGGGGGTTCTAACACCTCTTTTCTAGAAGCTCTCTGGAGCTCCAGGGCTTCCTTATCTAATGCCAACTGCTTGGTTTTGAGGGCAAATCTTTCTTCCTCATACTGCAGCAGTTTGTACATTCTGTCAGAGGAGGTCTCTCTTCTTGGGTAGTAGGAGTTCCTCTGGTAGACAGATTCTCTGCCAGAGTGATAGGAGTGCTCAGATTCCCTAGAAAGGACCTAGGCCTGTCCTCCACTATGTCAGTTCTCTTAGGGAGAATTCCTCTGTCCTTTTCAGGCCCCTTGGGACCTGGCCTCTTCAATCACAGAGTCTTGGTCATTCTGATTTTCATCATCTGACCCAGACACTGTAATTGACCCACCCACTGATTCAGACCCATTAGCTCCTAGAGCTAATCTAAGATCATCTGCTGTCAGCAGATCTATCAGGTGTAGTGTGGAGGGACTCTGTCCTAGCTTCAGGTGCCTTGCAGCACACATGGCTCTCAACTCAGAGAAAGCCATGTCCTTATACTGAGGCTGAGTGGATCCACTGGGTCCACCCTTTAAGGACATTCTAGTGTTGTGCAGTGTTGTACTACCTACACTAGTTTGTGGCCTACTGATACTAGTTTGAGCTGTAGAAAGGGTGTGCTATCCCTTGGCACACAGCTCTAAGTTCAGTAGAACTTATTGATACTAAGCTTGACTTTATATGTACCTTAAGTACCTATAGTGGTTTTCAGTTAGTAATTCAAATAGAGATTTTCTGGTAAAACAATAGCAAGCTGGAATCCCACACACTGCCACCAATGTGAGAAGTTGGCCTGGTATATGCTGTTCACTAGTTAAAGTGGACACCTTGCACCAGTACAATTCGACTCTTATGGTAGGTAGGTTTAAGACAACCTTTATAGAAAGCTATCCTAGTGGTAGCTGTGGAGAGCAGCCTTCATGCTAAGTCTTGGAGGAATGTAAGCGATACCAAAGGGGATGATGGACGGAGCGTTAGAGCAAATCAAACACTCACCCCCAGTCAACTGATCTGGGTTTAATCCATCATCATTCTTTAGCTCACTCCACCACCCCAGTTCAGACATGGCCATATGCAAATCAGTCTGACCCTGTGCCTCATGGGAACAGTCCAGCCCGAACTGCCAAGCCATGTCTTCCCTGGACCGGAAACAAGCATCCTGGGACCGGTTTCGGGTTCAAAACCCTCATCAGCCAGGCTATCTTGAATCCAGTGGCAAAGTGAGCAAGGGACCCACGTCTGGGCATACCCTGCCAACTTAGGGCGAACAAAGCGATACCAAAGGGGATGATGGACGGAGCGTTAGAGCAAATCAAACACTCACCCCCAGTCAACTGATCTGGGTTTAATCCATCATCATTCTTTAGCTCACTCCACCACCCCAGTTCAGACATGGCCATATGCAAATCAGTCTGACCCTGTGCCTCATGGGAACAGTCCAGCCCGAACTGCCAAGCCATGTCTTCCCTGGACCGGAAACAAGCATCCTGGGACCGGTTTCGGGTTCAAAACCCTCATCAGCCAGGCTATCTTGAATCCAGTGGCAAAGTGAGCAAGGGACCCACGTCTGGGCATACCCTGCCAACTTAGGGCGAACAAAGCGATACCAAAGGGGATGATGGACGGAGCGCTAGAGCAAATCAAACACTCACCCCCAGTCAACTGATCTGGGTTTAATCCATCATCATTCTTTAGCTCACTCCACCACCCCAGTTCAGACATGGCCATATGCAAATCAGTCTGACCCTGTGCCTCATGGGAACAGTCCAGCCCGAACTGCCAAGCCATGTCTTCCCTGGACCGGAAACAAGCATCCTGGGACCGGTTTCGGGTTCAAAACCCTCATCAGCCAGGCTATCTTGAATCCAGTGGCAAAGTGAGCAAGGGACCCACGCCTGGGCATACCCTGCCAACTTAGGGCGAACAAAGCGATACCAAAGGGGATGATGGACGGAGCGTTAGAGCAAATCAAACACTCACCCCCAGTCAACTGATCTGGGTTTAATCCATCATCATTCTTTAGCTCACTCCACCACCCCAGTTCAGACATGGCCATATGCAAATCAGTCTGACCCTGTGCCTCATGGGAACAGTCCAGCCCGAACTGCCAAGCCATGTCTTCCCTGGACCGGAAACAAGCATCCTGGGACCGGTTTCGGGTTCAAAACCCTCATCAGCCAGGCTATCTTGAATCCAGTGGCAAAGTGAGCAAGGGACCCACGTCTGGGCATACCCTGCCAACTTAGGGCGAACAAAGCGATACTCAAAGTGGATGATGGACGGAGCGTTAGAGCAAATCAAACACTCACCCCCAGTCAACTGATCTGGGTTTAATCCATCATCATTCTTTAGCTCACTCCACCACCCCAGTTCAGACATGGCCATATGCAAATCAGTCTGACCCTGTGCCTCATGGGAACAGTCCAGCCCGAACTGCCAAGCCATGTCTTCCCTGGACCGGAAACAAGCATCCTGGGACCGGTTTCAGGTTCAAACCCTCATCAGCCAGGCTATCTTGAATCCAGTGGCAAAGTGAGCAAGGGACCCACATCTGGGCATACCCTGCCAACTTAGGGCGTAACAAAGCGATACCAAAGGGGATGATGGACGGAGCGTTAGGAGCAAATCAAACACTCACCCCCAGTCAACTGATCTGGGTTTAATCCATCATCATTCTTTAGCTCACTCCACCACCCCAGTTCAGACATGGCCATATGCAAATCAGTCTGACCCTGTGCCTCATGGGAACAGTCCAGCCCAAACTGCCAAGCCATGTCTTCCCTGGACCGGAAACAAGCATCCTGGGACCGGTTTCGGGTTCAAAACCCTCATCAGCCAGGCTATCTTGAATCCAGTGGCAAAGTGAGCAAGGGACCCACGCCTGGGCATACCCTGCCAACTTAGGGCGAACAAAGCGATACCAAAGGGGATGATGGACGGAGCGTTAGGAGCAAATCAAACACTCACCCCCAGTCAACTGATCTGGGTTTAATCCATCATCATTCTTTAGCTCACTTCCACCACCCCAGTTCAGACATGGCCATATGCAAATCAGTCTGACCCTGTGCCTCATGGGAACAGTCCAGCCCGAACTGCCAAGCCATGTCTTCCCTGGACCGGAAACAAGCATCCTGGGACTGGTTTCGGGTTCAAAACCCTCATCAGTCCATCATCCCCTTTGGTATCGCTTGGAGGAATGTAAAGCAGCTTGTTTTACCACACAATCTCTTGAATCACCAAATGAAAAGACACCACACAGGTATATATATCAAATATATATGTATTTATTACTAAACAACTCTCTACTAATCTCTTTATGAGATTAGAAGTCAGGAACATATGCACAAATCAACGTTTCACAATAAATTAAGCACAATATGGCTGGGGCCCTAGGGGCGTACCAGACCATATACTAAAAAAGAGACTTAAGAACAATGACTTGCAAAGGGACAAGGCCTAGGGCCTTCAGAAGTGTTGGGGCCTCACGAAACCACCCAAGGCAGGTAAGTAAAGGACCCACGGGAGACGCGTGCAGTGCGTGAACACAGGCGCGGATCGCCGTAGACTTCAATGGGGCAAGTCGCGGTTGGAAATTAAGTGTTTAAGGGCACTTCGGGAGTAGCTACAAGCAAGTCACTTACAGGGTCAGTAGTTCTAGGGCCAACACCCACAGGAGCACCGTAGTGCTGGAGTTACCTCACCCAGGGAAGCCGGGTGCATAGGTGTCCTTTGGTGTCGGGTCGCGGCGTCGTTTTCAATGGGAGCCAATGAAGACTTGCTGCTTGTGAAGTCCGAAGAAGTGTCCGGTGGAATCCAAGCCTGGATTCGGAAGAAGGAAGACCTGAAAGCAGAGGGGACAGTGTTCAAAGTCACTGGGCAGTGACCCGGGGCAAGGAAGATGAATGCCCACCGTCGTTGACAGATTCAGGTCGTTCACAGGTGTCTTGACTCTCCGGCCACGAGGTCCAGGAGGCATCGACGACAACCAGGAGCTGGATTCGGCGTGTCCCACGAAGTCTGCAGCTGACTGCGGTGTCGGCAACCCGATTGGAGCCAACAAGCCTTGGTAGCAGCAAGTCTCGTGGAAAGCGTAAAAAGTCAATGGTGCAGACCAGCAAGGTCTGTGGAACTCACCCAGCAAAGGTAAGTCAGGGCAAGCCTGGAGAAACCAGGGGAGCCCTTTGGTTCTTTAGAAAGGTCTTCAGGGGACCCACAAGTCAGCTAGCAAGGGATCGCAAAGACGCCTCAGGAGGATTCCTTCAACAGGGGCCCATGGTCACTCGGGATGGGGTAGGCCTCTGATCTTCAGAGGGATTTCTGCTAAAGGCTGGGAACATACATGGTCCAAAGCACAAGTTCGTAGAACATCGTGAAGGGGTTACACTTGACAATAGTGCATGGTACCCAGGGACTGCGGTTCCTCGTCACTCATGGGGTCCACTGGCCTCAGCTTCGCTGGGGACTCACGATGGCCTTGGAGAAGTCAGGAAATCCTTGTCTTGGGCTGCAGGGACCTCGGGCTCCAGCGGGAGTGGCGTAGTTTGTGACCGTCGTTTCAGTTTTTGGTGCCTGCCAAGCAGGGGAGTCACTCCTTGACTCCAAGGGAGATTCTTCAGTCTTCCAGAGGTAGTGGAACGTTGAAGGTCCAGGATTCTTCTTCAGAGCGTCGTCCAGGGATATCTAGTTTGCAATGGCAAGGGTTCCCTACCTTATACTAGAAAGGAAGGGAGGGACTAGCTCTAAGACCCCACCCATGGGAGGGTCAGGAAGTGGGTGGCTACACCCACTTCCCTTTGTCCAGTTTCGCGCCAGAGCAGGGGCAGGTAGCCCCTGAGCTGGTTTGAACTGGCATATGCACAGAGGAGCCTTCTGCTCCCCCAGTGTAGGACTTCAAAGCACTCTAGGAGTGCACCCACCCAGCCCCAATACACTAAACCCTGTCTGGAAGGTGGTCACACCCTCCTGTGACAGGATACCTATTGTTGGGCTTCCTCCACTGCGAGTTTCGGTCATGAGCAGGAGGGCAGCCCAGTGTCTGTGACTGGTGGCATCCATTTTGTGATGCCAGGGCTCTTCAGGATTCTACTGCGTTTCCACAGTAGGTACATGTCTATCCCTCTAGAAGGGTGGAATGCTACTCCCCACCGCCAGAACTGGCGGGGGGTAGTATTCCAAGATGTTTGACACCAAACACGACATGTTTCCGTGCAGCCATCCCAAAGTTAGCATTTAACGCGAGGTTATAATGCGCTAAAGAGTATATGGTCAGGCTGCACTACAAACAGCATCAGAGAAGGGTCTCCGAATGCTGCAGAGGGGCTCTGCTCATGCAGGGGCACCCTCTCACATAGGAACCAAGCACTCTGCCTTCAGGATTGATAAGGCCTGCCATAGGAGTGACTTATAGGTTTATATGTGTGTATCTATGTAGTGATATAGGTAGCCTATATCACAGTAAGGGGTGCATGCACCACCTTACCCAGGCTGCAGTAGCAGACCTGTGGTGTCAGATTTAGTCTGCTTCCCAGGGGTGGCATAATACATGCTTCAGCCCCTGGTAGGCCTGTGAAGTACCTATGCCCTTGGCACCTAAGGTACCATATACTAGGGACTCATAAGGTACCACAGTATCCAATCACTAGTGCACCTAGAGTGCACTCCACGTCGTTTAGAGAGAACAGAGAGGCTGGGGCCCTGATTGGCAGGGTCCCAGCCTGACTATAGCCAGAAACCAGTGTAAACATCAGAAAAAAAGTGGGAGCAACATAAGAGGCAGATCCTACTCTCCTACACAACTGCATAATCTGAGTTTAAGCTATTGACATTATAAATGACAATGCCTTTTATTTATGTTTTAAAAACAAAAATAAAAAGCACTGTCATTTGCAATGTCAATAGCTCAAACTCCATGAATGCGAGACCTATTGCATAGCCAATAGGTCTCGCCTTTGGGACCATATAAGTGTTTAGCCAGAGATATTGTAGAAGTCTGCAGCAAGCTGAGAAGTTATAATAAAGAAGTGTCAGAAGCTTTTTTGTTACCTTATATATGACCAAGAAAGCATTATGTACAACTGAACGACCATATTAAAAAGTATTAACAATAAATAATGTCTTGAGTTTTTTTGTCCTTTCAATGCTGGCAACTTCTATCTGCCTGTCCCAATGGTTGCTTGTTATGGGTATTTTTGTTATGGGGGGCATAAATAACAGGAGGGTGAGGGTTGGGTAATAGTACCTGTATAACAGTCAGTGAGAGAGTCAGTCAGTTAATCAGTCAGTCAGTGACAGAGTCATTTAGTTAGTCAGTCAGTGAGTGAGAGAGTCAGTCAGTCAGTGAGAGAGTCAGTCAGTGAGAGAGTGAGAGAGTCAGTCAGTCAGTGAGAGAGTCAGTCAGTCAGTCAGTGAGAGAGAGAGTCAGTCAGTGAGAGAGAGATAGTCAGTTAGTGAGAGAGAGTGAGAGAGTCAGTCAGTAAGAGACAGAGAGTCAGTCAGTGAGAGAGAGAGAGAGAGAGAGAGAGAGAGTCAGTCAGTGAGAGAGCAAGTCAGAGAGTCAGTCAGTGAGAGAGAGAGTCAGTCAGTGAGAGAGTCAGAGATCAAGTCAGTGAGAGAGTCAGTCAGTCAGTCAGTGAGAGAGAGAGTGAGAGTCACTAAGTCAGTGAGATGGAGAGTGTCAGTGAGAGAGTCAGTCAGTGAGAGAGTTAGTGAGAGAGTCAGTCAGTGAGAGTGAGAGTCAGTCAGTCAGTGAGAGAGTCAGTCAGTCAGTGAGAGAGAGAGTGAGAAAGTCAGTCAGTCAGTGAGAGAGAGAGTGAGAGTCAGTCAGTCAGTGAGAGAGTCAGTCAGTCAGTGAGACAGAGTGAGAGAGTCGGTCAGTGAGAGAGAGTGAGTGAGAGAGCCAGTCAGTGAGAGAGAGTCAGAGAGTCAGTCAGTGAGAGAGAGTCAGAGAGTCAGTCAGTGAGAGAGAGCGAGTCAGACAGTCAGTCAGTGAGAGAGTCAGTCAGTGAGAGAGTGAGAGAGAGAGTCAGTCAGTCAGAGAGAGAGTGAGAGTCAGTCGGTCAGTCAGTCAGTGAGAGAGTCAGTCAGTCAGTCAGTGAGAGAGTCAGTCAGTGAAGCACTTCTTTGTTTTTAAATGTTGCACAGTAGCTCGCGCTGCTGTGCAATATGTTTAAAATCAAAAGGAGGGGGAAGCAACATAAGTGAGGAGGCGAAGGGAGCAGCAATAACAGACGGTGCTTATAGAGAAAGCAAAATGAGAGGGGAGGGATAGAGTGCGGGACAGGTGCAGGTGGAATGGGATGAGGGAAGACGAAATAGTACCCTAATCACATTGGGAGCAGTGGATGGGCACTGATTAAGTTGAACCAATCTGTGCTTGGTCCCATGCTCCACAGAAAAGAACGGAAGTGACATTTGTCCTGTGCCTGCCAATTAGGAGTCTGCAAAGAAGAGTAACACTGAAGCCAACAAATGGTAAGCAATAGGCAGGCTCGAGGTCCTTTATTGTAAACAATAGTGTCTTGCAGGAGACAGCGAATGCAGTGCATGCGCTGTCGCAGGCTCGACCTAAAAAGTGACATGTTTTCCTAATGAAACTTTTAAATAGTTGCAGATGTGTACTAAAATGCTAATGAGTGTAATGCATATGAGTGGTGCATTAGACATGGTTTCTTGTAGCCCTAAACCACACGAGGCATCCAATTGCATGTACTTGCAATATACTAGTTTAGAGTTTTTCACAAACCACTAAATTAATATGGATAAATACAGATAAAAATAGCAAAAATAAATATGGATAATTACAGAATGAAATGGCTACAAAATAAATACCATAAAACTGGGAGCTGTACTTATAAAGCTATAGCAATTAGAGGCTGGCACATTTTCTATTCGCAACAGCAACTAAAATGGAGTAACTCCACTGGCCTTGGGTAAGAAATGCAATTAGAAGGCGAGCAGAAATCTAGCAGAAGGATGCTGGCTGTGGCTTTTGCATTAGAGAACTCACTGAGGTGCATGTGAACACGAAGGCCGGAGATCTTCTTCCATGGGTGTAGCTGATACACACTAGTTGAGACTTTCGTATTTAAAGGCCAATACTCACTGTGAGACGAAATCATACTTAAATAGGTGAATGTCATTACTTGGTAACCCAGCAAAGAAACTTAGAAGCTGCAACAAGGACAAAAGACAAGTACTGTCATGTATGTACTACACGTTAGTGTTAATGATATTCTGAGAAGTATGTGTACTAATACCAAAGCGGGTACAGTATACAACCTGGAACCAGAGTGAGTACACAAAACCAATTTCCTAGTACTCGAAAAACATTACCACGAAAGGCGATTGAAAATTGGTCTGAATAGCTGCAAGGCTCATAACACAAAAGCACTTCTTGTTGAAATACCACGAGTAACTGGAAGTTTCCCTCTTATTTGAGGGTTTACAATGAGTAGTGAAAAAGAAGTTCCCAGTCACCTGAGATAATAATTTAGATTGCTTTATCTGCTCAAGTCAAATTCATGAGGCGCTATCATTTCAGGGCAGAGCAGGCAGGAGATGGCCAGATCTAAGAAAGCCCAGCAGGCCTTGAGTTGGGGGCGGGTCAGCCACAAGCAGCAGCTGATGGGCAAATGAGGGAATGGACATGACACACCTGAGACAAAAAATAAAATACTGTTCATTCTTGGAGTAAACCCCTGCTACCAAGAAAAGAGAACCTTTGATTCCGTCAAAAGAGCCAGTGATGCACTGCTGAATGTAAGGCGCAAAAAATTGAACTAAGTGAGGCAGGCCTCCGCTGGGGTGGAGGGTCGGCGCTGGCTCACTCACTTCATTAAAGCACTATTAACAGACCTCTGGTTCTCATTGAGAGGTGGCACTCTCACAAGTTAGAAATAGCAGGAAGCAAGGCGATCGACTGCTCGGAAACTGGGCAATCGTTAGAATGTAGCTACAAGGAAATATAATTCCTTTTAAGTCCCACATTTAATGCTACACTCACTTGCAGAACACTCAGTGACCCCTGCCAAACGAAATTTCATTCTGCGCGCGTCCCCAGGAGGGTTAAACGACAACCTACAATCCGTGCTGGACACATTACTCGAGCCCCGGTGCCAAGCAATATAGGATCGCCTTTCTAGAGTTAATTGTTAATTTCCTGACTCCTGGTTGCACGTGAAATGCTCAAGCAAACTTGGCAGTCACTTCGTGGCATGTGTGGACCTAATTGCACAAGTGAAGGCAGACTCGACCCAGAGGGGAAGCCTTCAAGGCTGGCTCCGCAGGATGTCAGAGTGTGCTGCGCCGCTGAAATATGTCTCACAAGCGCTGCACGCGGCGCACAATTTAAGAAAGGGATTACAAACCCACTCCTATTTGAGCAACAATTCCCATTAGCTAGCCCGTGAAGCATTTTGTATTCTTCCTGGTATTACCTTGAGGAGTTTAAAAAATGTTTTTAAAAGTTACACAACAGCAAAGATAGGCAGGGCTTGTCTTTTTTTTACATCATCCATAGTCGGGCTATAAAGTTTTCCTGGTCAACATCGAACTCACAGAAGTAGTTGGTGCCTGTCATTTTCTTTATTTCGCTCTGCAGAAAGTCTGACCCAACGCTATTTATTTATTTATTTGGCATTGCTTTATCAGCCTAATCGCGGTATCCGCTTCTAGCGACTCCGTCAGCCTTAAAAGAGTTCGAAAACAAATGAGAAATAGGGACGTCCAGCCCGAAAAGCCCTGCTTCCAATTTTCTGACGGAAATTAAATAATGTATACATCACGGCCCGGGCTCGCGACCAGGCAGCTGAACATCTTGTCATCTCTTTGAGGCGGAAAGGAAGTGTGCGCTGCAGCAGGGACGTGCCAAAAGAAACAAGCGGCAGGGAAAGCGTTCGCTTTCGCTTCCGCTTCCAAAACAAACACGCCCGCGAGTGGTGCGCGCGCGCGCCTGCTTTCAATTATCGCACCCGTGTCTGGGCACGATAATTGAAACCACATGGCCTATTGGTATCTATTACGCGCACCAAGCGCGTAATAGACACCAATAGGCCATGGGCGGAGCAATGCGTGCAGTCTTTTATAAAAAGACGCATGCAAAGGCCAATCGCGTAGCACAAAAGGAATCGCACACGCACGGGCGTGTGCGATTCCTAGGTCAGCTTCTATTCCCCGTTTTACCTGCTAAATGTCTCGCGCTGCGCGAGCACTGCTATGCAGTGCACCACTAGGCGCGAGACCTAAAAAACAACTTCCTTGAAAAATGTCTGTGCCAAGATGACGCCAGGACTGCGGCTGCATTAAATGTAAATACAGCAGAGGAAGGAGAGCAGGAAGGTGCTATAAAAATTTCAGAAAATTGAAGATATGCACTTACTTTAAAATTAACAGATTTTGGGGTCCCAGCACTAGATGGAACTGTTACCTGCGTGAGTGAGGCACACGAGGCATTCAGAACAGAGGTGTTCTATTCTTGGGTCAGATTTCCACCTGCAGATGCACGTTCACGTTCACGTACATTTCATTCTTATACTACAGATGAAATACCAGATGAATACAATCCATACGAGGACATTGAAGTCCCGTTACGTACCAGGAGCATATAAACTGGTTTAAAGGCACCCTCCCCATACCACAGATAAAGTGAGACTCGGTCCGCTCAGCAGAGACAGGGCGACTTGGCCGCTTCTAGCTGCTTGCACACCACATCCAGAGATTGACACACTACCAGCATTAGACTTAGGTCCACTTCACAAAGAAATAATAAAACTTTACAGAAATCTTACAGAGTTTGTTATGTCAACACTCACACTTCAACCTACAAGGGTCCCTCAAACAGGTCAACTACAAGGGACCGCAACAAAAATCACCCCACAAATGCTGAACGCGATTATGGGAAGAATGCCCACTAACCATGAGATAGCACAGAAAATAGCACAGCTTGAGGCAATGTTTCCACACACAGGCCTGCAAGAAAAACATAGAATACTGACAATTTGCTTGCCAATGGGAATAGCTCCCTGGATAGAGGACTGTACCACTTGGGGTACAGTCTTCACTGCAGTTTATACCAGAACTCATGGTACCCACTCAATAGCAGTTTAACCAGAAGTACTGAAACAAATACAGAATGAGTAAGGGGCAGAACCTGCCCTGGACTTAGGGATGAAATTGATAGGCAATTTTTCCCAGGTATCCACAATTTTGTTAGGAAATATAAAAGGAGAGGCAGCAGCGGTGCCTATACGCCAATGCCCGAGGGAATAACTCCTGCACAGCAGGATAGGGAATTACCAAAAATTATCGAAGAGACCTATGCTCCGCTAGGTAGAGATAATTTGGGAGCTAGACCTGTAAAACCACAATTGATGGGTAATTCTGAAAAGAACAACTCAAAACAAGCACCAGATTCTTCTAAAAAGAAATGGAATAATAAACAATCAAAAAACAAGCAGAATGCATCAAAAGCACAGAGTGGGTCTCCTCAACAGGAGGACTCTGCCAGGAACTATAACCTTAGAAACCGTGCCAATATTAAAAAACCTGACAGGTATCAGAATACTGATACACGTTCCTCTCATTCCTTTCAGGGTTCATCAAAAAACGCAGAGAGGGAAGTATGGTCAGAACAGAGCTCAGAAGAGCTAGTCTAGCCAAAAGACACAAATCGCATTTCAGACTACATTATCAAAAAAGAAGATAAACCAAAATCAAAACCACAATCTAAATAAAAAGAAGGTAGCTGGCCTTAAAATAAGAAATGCCCAGGCTACTGAGGACTCAACTTCTGAACAGGGAACGGGCTCTGATGATGCTAGACAGTACAGCAGAAGTAACAATAGCTTGTCAGAACCTGATGGAATTTCTGGTGACAGCAGCATTGAATGAACATATCACGGTAGAAACACCTGATACAATGGTGAGCATCCCACATCATGTAATAACACTCCATATGGAGGGGGACATACCAAGGAAAGTGAAAGGTCTCTTTTGGGAGAACCTGACATATGGATACAACATCCTTTTGGCTGAAAAAGACTGGTGACCTGAGTTCCTTATGGATTGCCCAAAAGGAGAAGCAGTAATTTTACCAGCTTTTTCCTACCTCGTTCCAGAATCACTCAAACATTCATACGCGCAGGAGTGGGCGGTAGCACTAGCTCCTGCATTATACCGCAATCATGTAGTGTGGGATGCTACGTCACCTCACCATGAAATCCCAGTACAAACTACTCCGACTCTACAGAGAAGAGACAGTACCCAATAAAACATGACACAAAAAAACAAGTCAGGGAGATCCTATATCAACTTGAATACCAAGGTGTGATTGAGAATTGCACCTCTTCCATGAATAATCCTTTGTTTGCCGTAATGAAACCCGACAATTGATATCGTCTAGTTTTAGACTACAGACATTTGAATACATGCACAAAAACATTTGCTGTACAAAACTCCCACAGTGCCGCATTAATGAATAACATTGTGCGGAAGAAATACAAAACAACATTAGATCTCTCAAATGGATTCTTCTGCCAAAATATAGCAGCTGAAAGCAGATATTTGACAGCATTTTGAGCCCTCAGCTCTCAACACCAGTTCTGTAGATTGCCCCAAGGGTATGAGAACAGCCCTGAGTTATTCCCAGCAAGAGTATCAGAGTTACTTCAAAATTTTGATGAGGAGGCATTGTCCTATGTAGATGATATTTATCTGGCAGATGATGAACTATTGGATCATTTGACTAGAATGAACAACATCATTTTGGGATTTGCCTCGGAGGGATACAAATTTAACTTTAAAAAATCAAAAATTGCCCACCTCTATGTCCTATTTTTAGGATATGAGCTCTCAAGTGAAGGGAAAAGCCTTGCAGCTAATTTTTTTGAAAAATGTTGTTGGAAAGTAGGATCTGCTTTTATGTTAACCCCCACTTTTTGCCTGGTGCTATGCTGTTTCTGACTAGTCTGACTGGGATCTTGCTAATCAGGACCCCAGTCTCTGTGCTTTCTCCCCTAAATTGGTTATGGCGAGTATCTAGGTACACACTAGATAAGCTACTAGTGTATACTTACAAGTCCCTAGTATATGGTACTGAGGTACCCAGGGCTTAGGTACACCAATGGTCCCCCATGGGCTGAAGCATGTATTATGCCACCCATGGGAGACCACTCAAACTGTGACTACAAGCCTGCCATTGCTGCCTCTGTAAGCTGGTGCTAGCACCACTTACAACAAATATAGGTTTCCCTATATCTGAGGTCACTGCCCTTAAAACCTATAAGTCACCCCTAAAGCAGGCCTTTCAATCCTGAAGGCAGGGTGTTCGGTTCTAAGTTTGAGGGTGCCCGTGCATGAGCAGGACACCCTTACAACCTTTGAAGTCCATTCTCCCGGGTTGTAAGTGCATCAGCCATTACTATATATATAGAGTGGCCATGCGTCATTACGCAATGGCTAACTTTAAACTGGCTGTAATGAACAGTGCCATGTTTGGTATCAAACATGCTGAAATCATACCCCAATACCGTAAACGGTGTGGGAGGTATGATTCCATGCACTGTAAAGCTCCTCCGGAAGACCCTCACTGCTCCCGGCATCAGTCTTCTAGACACGGACAGCACAACATGGCTACTGCCGACCAGAGACACGATTCTGCCCTCCTGCTGCTGAGTCAGGCTTGAGCGGGGAAGGCAGGACAATCAGTAACCTGTCACAGGGAGGTGTGACCACCTCCCAGACAGGGTATAGTGTATTGGAGCAGGGTGGGAGCGCTGCCAGCGCCACTCACTCTGCTTGAGGGGCACATTTGGTGCCCTCCTTGCATAGTCCAGTTCATATCAGCTCAGGGAGCTGTTAGCTCCTGCTCTAGTGTGAAACTGGACAAAGGACATGGGAGTATCCTCCCCACTGTCTGACCCCTCCCCTGGGACGGAGCCCTTAACCATCCCAACCCTTTCCTTAGGGTACTTAAGGGCTTACCTGTGGGTGGGTCCCTAGATTCGTCATGGGACAAGATTAATTTCAAGACACCACTTCATCTTTGACTGCCGGAGCACTCTGGACTTCGCTGGACCTTGCTCTGGGCTCCAAGACTGCAACTGCGAAGACTCCTGCTGCTCCTGGTCTCATTGTCCAGCTTGTCTGCTGCAACATCTATGCCTGTGCTCCATACAGGAACCTCCCAAGGCCTGTGGACATCCAACACAGCTGAAGGAATCTCTGTGGAAGTGAAGGACTCACTTCACTGCATCCGCAGGCACCGCAATAAAGCTGACCAGCCTGCCGATCCGGGGCTCCCACAGACTCCAAAAGGCTCAGCAACACAGGTGGTGGTTCTTCACATCCCTCTAGGCCTGCTGTGTCCTCTCACCAAGTTTGAGGCCAGTATCCCTCGTCGGAGCTGAAGGAACCAAACCCCTGTGCACAGCATCGACTTGCCGTTGCAAAGGCTTGTTGGCTTTCTTCCTCCAAGATCTTCGGGCTCCAAGTAGCCTCAACTTCAAGCATCTCCTGTGACCAAGATCTCCATCCTCACCACAGCACTTGCACCTTGGGCCTGCATCTTTGGTGAGATGCTCGAGGTCCTCTTGTGACTCCAGTGCTTCCAGCATGTGGGTCCTCTTGAGGGTCTTCCTTGATCTCAGCAGGCTCCCCTGATTGCTCAGGGCCTGCTCTGACTCCCCTGCTTGTGGTGAGTCACCTAGATCTTGCTGGTCTCGACACTGCTTCTTTTTTGCTTTCCATGTTGGTTGCGGTTGCTAAGGCTTGTGGTGCTCCCGATGGACACTGACCCCTCAACTCTCAACAGCCGGCATGGGTCAGCTCGTAAACAGCTCCTGGTGTTCCACAGCATCACTTGGTCCAAACAGCTGCTTCTCCAAGGTCACAATCAGCTCTCCTGCAACACCTGATATCGGTGGGCATTCATCTTCCGTGCCTCCTGGTCACTCCTGAGTGGGATAGACTCTGTTCCTTTGGCTTGCAGGTACTTCTCCTCCTGAATCTACCTTCAGGTTCTACCGGAAACTTTCACCTTCTCCAGCAGCGGCATCTTCCTGAAGTCCTCCATTTGGTTCGATGTCGGTTTCCGATGCCACTTTACACCTATGCACTCGGCTTCCCTGGTGTAGGTATCCTGGTTCCTAGGGTATCCACAGGTGGGATGGCGCTCCAAGCTTCTGTTTTCCACTGGGTTTCTTCAGGGACCACTGGGACGGGTCCTTCATGTTTAAAATTGCAACCGCGATATACCCATTGACTTAATTTGAGCACACTGTTGTGTTCCCACACTGCACACGGTTCTGTGGGGTTCTTGGGTACTTAGCTCAGGTGGTTCCTTGGGTCCCGAGCACTTCTACGTCTTCTGGGTATAGTCTTGACTTGAGTTGCGGTTTGCATACCACTATTTTAGTATATGATTTGGCCCCCCTAGTGACCACTGTGTATTTGTGCTACTTACTTGTTTTCTCTGCAAAGTATTATGTGCATTGTGTATATCTCCGGGTAGGAGATATTTGTATGTGTTAGTGAGTGTCTTATAATAAATACATATTTTTATAAATACACTGTGTGGTTCTTTTTCACTTAAGCTATACATATAAGATTACTTTCTGGTAAAACAAGCTGCTTTACACTTCTTCTGGACTAAGCCTGAAGGCTGCTCTCCACAGCTACCACTTAGAGAGCTTTCTAAGGTTGTCTAAGACCATTAAAATCACCATAAGGGTTGTCTCGATTAGTGCAGGGTGCCCACTTACATAAGTGTGCTCCATATACTAAGCCAGCTTCTCACAAATGTGCACTGCTCCAACCTCCAAAGACTCCGAAAAATTTACAGTCCATTTTAGGATTCCTACATTTTGGCAGAACATACATTTTGGATTACGCAGAAAAAGTAAAACCTTTCTACGACTTAATAAGACCTGATTTTTCAGTTCGACATTGGACACAGGAACACACAGAAATTCTCTGTTCCCTACAAGCTGACATGATTGCTTCCAAACATTTACCCACAAGTGTAAACACCACAAATTTGGTGATCCGTGTAATAGCGGGTCAATCCGGATGCACTCACCTCACCTTCAATGAATGCGAAACTGTACCCATTGCATACAAATCCCATTTGTACACAAATGCTAAAATGCGTTTTGCATCTACAGAAAAAATACTAACAGCAGTACAGACTGCTGTAGTGAGAGAAAGAGCACTAGCTCAGGGGAAACGCATAATTGTTGTGACTTCAGTACCAACCTTAGAGACTGTTACAAAAGCAAGCATTCCAAACGTGAAAGCATTGCATCCGCAATGGATACAATGGGCTAATTCTCTCACTGCAACAGATGTAGACTACAAATTTGATTCTATATAAAAAATGCAAGGATTCCTGCAGTACGAACAAGAATATCATCTCCTGAATGAAATAATGCCTCTAGATCAGTAGAAATACATTATTTACACTGACGGATCTGCTCAGCCTGCCGTAGGAAGTAAACAGCAATACAGCGCCACATGTGTGATTGTAAAGTGACGTATGCGGGACGGCAAGTTCCGTCCTAGCAAAACGCTGACGCAGTCTCTAGGAGATTGCACGGCACAGCTGGCATAACTAAAAGCCCTAATACTGGCACTAAAAAATACAGATCAGGAATTCCCCACACTAATTGTGTGCGATTAATGTTACTGTGTCCAGTCATACAACAATATCTACACTATTGGGGCCAGAATGGGTTTATAGATTCCAAAGGTTGCACAATAAATCATAAGATGCTTTGGGAACAAGTGGCAGAGCTGAAAAAAGGCTTGCTGTGGGCTCTTGTGATTCATATGCTGAGTCATCAGCATGTTGGCGTGCACGTTGAAGGGAATTCATTGCCTGACGAAGCCGCCAAGGCAACAGTGAGAACTGCTGCCGTTGCTGCAATCACTCGTTCCAGCATAAGGCTAGACAGACAAATAATGGTAGCTATTAACGCTGCACGTATTAACAGCTCAGCCTTGCCTAAAGGTTTTCCATTCAAGTACTCCTACAAGTTAGAGGCGCAAAACATACCGTACGCTCAAATTCCAGGAGTAGGGGATAGAGTAATACCAAACATGGATCGCAGATTAGGTTTAATACTAGCTGCACACGAGGGTCTGGGTTCAGCACAGGCAGGTATTACTGCAGCAGTTTCATTATTGACACAACGTTATTGGTGGCCAGGTCTTACCAAGCAGACCAAGGGGTTTGTCCTTAAGTGCGACATCTGTCAGCAGAGGAAGGGTTCCACCGTAGCACGTCCGCCACAGACACCATTACTTATACCAGACAGACCTCTGGCATGTGTCTATTTGGAACACTGCAGCCCCTTACAATCTGGCAGGGCTTACAAGTATATCTTGGTGGCAGTGTATTCATGCTCTAGATTCCTGCGGGTTTGGCCCCAGCGCTCGGATGAAGCTCAAACTGTTATAAAGGATTTGCGAGTCTTCATAAGGACATACATAATTGGCACATTACATTCTGACCGTGGCCCTGCGTTTAGCTCTCGAGCTTTCAAAGAAGCTATGGGAAGTTTGGGTGTGGTCTTGCGGTACTCCTCTCCATGTCATCCCGAGGGAAATTCGATTGTGGAGAGGAAAAACCGGGACTTAAAGCAATCCTTAACAGCGAGGTTATTTGGTTCGGGTGGCAGTTGGCTCAATCACCTATATGGGGTCCATAGGGCACTTAATAACATGCCAAGATGTTAGCTAGGAGGCTGTACTCCATATGAGGTTCTGTTTGGGACAAGAATGTGGTTACCTGACCTCAATTGTGGCAGCACAGTGGCGGATGAAAAAACATTTGACAACAATGACCGTTTGGCTGTTCTACAGGAACTCAATGAATTCTGGGCATCACAAAGAAATGTCCAAGTAAAATGCACCGCCACTGGGGAAGTGAAAGCTGTTCCAGCAAGACCTGCCTGGGTCCCAAAGATCGGGGACCTGGTCAGAAAAAAGATTGTGGACAAAAAATAATTTGGGCCATCTTACAGAGCGCCTGTACCTGTCCTGGCTGTCGAAGGAACAAGAACAGTACTTCTTCCGCCTCTTGCCGGCAAGAAAGAAAAGAGATTTGTCTCCATTGATCTGATCAAACCACACTGTGGCTGATACTGAATAGTAGGCCGCGTGAGCTTCTGGGTAGCCGCCGATCTCCTCTCACTACCATACAGGAAGATCAGACAGAAAGACTAATAACGTTCGAAGATTCGACTCTACGAAATGAAGGAGTTACCAACAATGGAATGGGACTCATGCCTGTTGAAATTGAACAGCAACAAAATACAAGTGAAACACAGATCTCAATTTGGCCTAATACCTTACATCTATGTGAATATGTCTCGAAACGAGTCAACAGCGAGTTCTACAAAACCTGCTGAGCTACCAAAGATAGATCAAACAGCATCTGGCTACTTCATCGATTTTTCTCTGGATCCGAGTGAACCTAAGTCACTGCCAGCTTCTGTTTCCCACAAAGAAAAAATATATGATCTCTACCTTTGGCTAAAAAAGACTTAATTTGTTTCTCCCTTGCTACTGCTCTAGATTGCAATTGGTCTACTGTTCCTAGTCCTTGGATAGGTGTAGTGACTGTCTTTTTCCTGCTCCTGAATGGACATTATCTTCCAGAACGCTCCGCAGTACAACATGTGAACTTGGTCCTGAAACCACATGCATAATCTCATCGTGAACAAAGAGACCTGTCCTTTGTGAACATTACAGCTGTTCAGGTTTCTGAAGGAATATTTTGGGATAGGGTTTCATATGATGTATTTGGTCCCACTGAACTTTTAAAAATACTAGGCCTGGGCGGTGAACTTCGCTCCGCTCACGGAGTTTGCAGAGTTTTCTGCACTCCGCGTTACGCGGAGATCGGGGAGTTCTGAAAAACTCCGCCTCGCGGTACGGAGCGAAGTTTTTTCCTCGCTCGCGTTTGTCAACGTCAAGTTGGCGACCGCGAGCGAGGAAAATCAACCTCCCGGCGAGATTTTTCCTAGTTCGCGATCGTCAACATCAAGTTGGCGAGCGCGAGCGTGGAAAATCAACGTCCCGGCAAGATTTCTCAACGCGGGGGGGGGTCAGGTTGCTCATTGCGAGTGGTCGCGTATGCTTGCAACCGCTCGCGTTGAGAAACTGCCTGTTCACTTTGAGAAAGCTGCCGCTTGAGTAAAAATCTACTCGAGCGGCAGAAAAGGAAAGCTTGCGATGTGCGTGGTCCGTTCGCAATGATTGCACAGTGCGGACAAGCATCCGGCACTGTGCAATCACCGCGAACGGTATTTTTCTATCATACTCAGCCGCTCGCGGAGCTCTGCGTAGTGCGATGGAGTTTTTTATGCACTTCGCGGTGTTCCATGTAGTGCAACTCCGCGAACTCCGCCCAGGGTTAGAAAATACCACGTCTTTAAAATTTCTTTGAATGATATCATCTCCTCCAGTACGTCCTCTTGACTGGGACTTTAAAACTGTGAATAGTATGCTGTCTGATTTAGAACAATCTGCTGCATTATCTAGTAATGAATTGTATGATGATACATCTGATTTTGACACCATGTATTGTTACCAACATGATGGTCATCATTTTTTGCACAAAGCAAGTATCCCATGTAATGTTTCTAAATACCATCAATAGGAGCATTGCCCAACACCACCGAAAGGTAGTTCACAAACGTTTCCACAGAAGTTTGCTTATTTTTCTGGGTTTAACACTTCAGACCCGACCTCATATTATTATAAGGTTGCACCTACAACTGCAAAGAAAACTATGCTCACCAACACGAAACAGATATACTCTGCTTCCTGTTTCCCAGCTGTCTTTACAAGGTTTTGACTTTTGGAGGGACACCATAGACACAAAATCTGTCTGGGCGGCTTAAGATTGGCAGGTTCAGGGAACTGATGCCTTATTTAGAGCATGCCTCATTCCACAGCAGATCATCTTCCTGAATGACACTGTGCAACAGACTTCCTGTCTTGGGTTAGCTAAGATAAATGATTCGAACACACTTTGGATTTCCTCATTTACACACTTAGAGGGTTGGCAAAACTATACACACCACAGTGAAGATACGCTAGATGACATTATACATGATGCTTCATACAATTCTCCAGACCCCAATTGGAAGGGATGGTTGGTTTGGCCTATCGATACAAATAGGTGTCAGTTAAGATTCAGAGGTTCCACCGAAGGGTTTAGTATCCATAGGCCTGACCACCGTTACGAACAATGAGAACACTCAGGGTGTTGACATCTTACAGTGTTGGGAAGTTATGTCTAGAGTGGCTAAAAACCTCAACACTGTCCCAGGTGAAACAACACTTGTCCTTACTGTCAGATGACATGGATCTTAGGGATTTTTTGTTAGGTCCCCAAAAACCACGTCTGAAGCGCTTCTTATACGCTATATATAATGTAGTATGGAAAATCTCACAACAGGAGGCTGCTGTGAGATTGCGTGAGATTGACAGGATAAACCTCGAAAAGGCTTTGGCTGTGATTGACAGCGGCATGATCTCACACTACCATCCAGGATTTATTCATTGGGCAACATTGTGTCTTGTGTAATAGATATAATGGAACAGGATTTGTCTATTTTCCAAGATGGAAAATCGCAATTGCAATCCATTCTATTATTAAGCTGGACACTACAATCATTGTGTTCTGGTCATGTTTCCTGTCGATATATCAGCAGTAGCTCTCTGTTTTCTGCATACAATCTAACAGAAAGACAGACAACATGGCACGCAGAGTTTCAAAATATACAATACTGCACATTGAAATATTGGACAAATTACCTTTTACCGTGGTAGCGTCACCCTCCACAGAATGGTTAATCCATGGCCATATTACAGTGCCAGTCTCGACATTCCAATTTCAATATTGTCTACAATATCACCAAGGAGGCAGGTATGAAGCGTTGGGTAAGGGATACATACATGAATCTTGGGAATTACCGTGCAGATTTAAATGCGGGAATAAGGACACTGAAGTCTTTCTCAGCGGTTCAGACTGTGAGAATTCATTAAGTGGGTCTCTAATTTGTCAGGATGTTATGCTTCATGGAGCTTGTAATGCATCGGTTGCAAACCTATCATGTCACTTGAAGGGATCCCCAGCTGCCGTATTCAAACTGCTCTCGAATGGGAGTTATTTGATGTTGAATGATCAAGGTTGTTGTGGGATGGTGCCAGATCTAGTCACAGAAAGTTCAAGGGTTACTTGTTGTATGCAAGTATTGTTTCTACCGACCCACACAGTCAGGGAGGCGCCGCTATGGCCTTTGTTGAATGTTTCCCCTATATGGTTTGATTCTCTGAGCAGACTGAAAGCCATGTTTTACAGAAGGACGTGGCCTTAAGACTATTGATCTACATATTTCAAGGTCTTCATATGAGATACAGTTACTAGTCCGAACTAACTTCCTGCTCTATTTTGGGGAAATGGTTCATCGTATATCTTTAACATGTCTGGTACAAGTGGGATAGTGCACCAATTTAAGAGCATAGGTTCTGGACTATTGAGCACCTTTCAGACGATCTTCGGAGTTATTCCATCATTTATACACTCCGTATTAGGAAGCGTTTTTGGAGGGCTTCTGCTGGTCCTACTCCTTGTAGTGGGTATCCTGGTTTTAATTTTCCAGCTACGCAATGGACGTCCCAGCCTCCAAAGAGATGTAAAAAGCACTCCTGGTGCAACGTTGCCATGAACGCATGGTACTCCATCTGGGCACAACTCAGCTTTGGGAGCTAAGCGAGCATTGGTTCCTATCGTTCAGATCAATCTGTGTTGACTGCGTCTTGCCGGTACTCAGCTGCCTCTTCTGCAGATACAAATGCGCATTAGACATATGTCTAACTCTCCTATTGGTTGCGCTACCAGACGTAGATGTACTACTGGACCCGTTAAAAGCCCACGTATTACAGTGTCCTCAGCGTATTCCAATGTTTATGTCGTCATTCTTAGAGCAACCACTGGATGCTTCAGCTCCTGTCGGAATGGACACTGGCTCTGCAACAGGTTCACAGACATCAAATGCTTCCTCAGCATGGCTGTGGGAACCAGAGAAGATCACCTTTGCTCCATCGACCTGATCCAAGAGATGTTACAGGGACCCTCATCTGCGAAGGCGAGCAGCAGTGATGTTGCATCTCCCACACAGGACGCATAAACATTTGGCTCTCTGTGCGATGGAAACTATTCGGCCTTTTTCCAAAACAACCCAAATTGGAATTCAAAAACATAATTTTTTGTTTTATTTTCCTCTCTTGCTCTCACTGAGCACTATGGCTTTCAGGCATGCTCATTTGCTCTAACAGTATACTGACCATTTAGAGGACATATAAAAAAAAAATTAACTTTTGCATCGTTTTTAACACATACCATGTTTTTTAGATGTTTTTATACTACTATTTCAGCAATGTCTTTTATGCTTTTTTAGACAAGCATATTTTAGCATTTATTAGTTGTATCATCCAGTCGTATGAGGAGTGGGTGTTATGAGCCCGAATGTACTCCAATATAGGTCTAGGTAGTTGCAGGACCTTTTACCTACATTCGTCCTACCTAGCTCTACATAACGGTTCTGGCACTGACCTTTTACCTAGTTAGGCGCTGAATAAATGTTGTGTGGTTTTCTTCGAAAACTAGCCTCATTTATCATGCATGAGGATTCTTAGTATCACAGCAGGATTACCATCTTCTGCATAATAACTCTGCACAAAAGTCACTGCTATCGTCATCCTTGGCCGACATACCCACAGTGCCATGACACATCTAGGTAGAACCCCTTAGGGTACCTTTTGGATATATAAGTACCACATCTTCGCTGGGCAAACCAGAGGAGAAGCTTCCATGCTGACACGCTGGCAGTGACACGAGACGCTGAAGTCCCTGCATGCAGATACTCCAGCACGCAGTGGTCTGACGTCCCTTGCGGGGTGTCCAACTCGAGACCAAGACGGGGTCGTTCGTTCACTCCCATCAGGTAATGGGGTTGACTCTTTCCTAAGGGGATTCTTGGCTTTACACCTACACACATGCTATGTACACTTAGGTACACTTAGCTAGGGTTAGCATCTTAGGAGTACGCTGATTACTGCCATGTATCCATATGTCTGCATATATTCACTGTTTTAGCACCATGGTAGAATTCTACCTTTTATTTACTCTGTTTGTGCTTGTAATCGTATACATCTGTTTCTGTCTAATGGTTGTTGCAGCACACGTATTTTATACTAGAATGACGCTGGTTCAATAAATACTTATTGAAAACGTACCCATCATTTATTCTGTGTATCTCTCTGAGACAAAGTGAGCACAAGTGACTGAGCGAAAAGTACTGTACTGTTTCCACGATCCCTGAGGGGTCAGGGTTGTCATGTTCGATAGTTGCCAGAAACTATTTGCTCCTTGGTAAGGTTGTGGGGATTATTAGTGGCACTGTGAGCTAAATGGTCTACAGACTAAGATATCCTTTGGGGGTGTCTGTAATCAGTCTGAACACCAATCCCTTAGTTTATGTTGTCTAAACACACAGACCCTATATAGATTTGTAGGAACTACACGACAAGAGGTCTAGCAGTTTTGATAGCAGTATTAGTAGTGCTCTCGGCTATTTGGTCCTTTACCACTGCCTTAGTTGTGAGGTCAAACTCCAGCAACACACTGTCGGACAAGCTGTCTGAGGAGGAGATTTCAAGAACTGTAGTGTATCCCCTCTACTGGGGGAGGGCTAATTTGCGTTCACAGTTTTGTTTGGGGGCAGTGCTATAAGCAATGTTGTGTCTTTTGGTGGACTTGCCATAGCTGCGAGGTCCTCTGTAAAATCTAAAAGGTCCTGTTGTTGGCTTAGGTCAGGAGTATATGCCTGAGATGTTTTTTTCTTGAAAAAGTCATCTATCGCGGTTTTCTTACCGGGTGCTGACGTGCCACCCTTACAGATAATCCTTTCTTTCTTACTGTGCGTCACTGCAGGTGTAAGTGTGGTTGGGCATGCCATGCCATCAGTAACCTCCTCAACAATGGAGGCATGCTCAGAGCTGCTCTCTGCCTGCCATGCTTGCTGTAAGGGGCATTGGTGCTTCTCCTTGTACCTTCATCTGGGTGGTCCTGACTGTTGTGACTTGCCGTGGGTTTCCTGGGGACCTCTCCTTTTTGCCATTGCACTGGCACACCGCTGATAAAATAATCTATGTGACAGTTTCCACCCCAGAAGAAAAGGGCTTGTGCACTTGGTAAGATTTTTTGATCTACCTTTGGTTATCCTTTGTGTCAGTGGGCTCCTTGAAATGGACTGAGACTCAGCCGGAAACATCTGGAGGTACTTAAATAAGTGTAAGGACCACTGGGGCATATTGCTCTATTATTCTATGCTTTATTTGTAAATTGACACTTTGGAAGACTTCAAGGGTGACTCTGGAGTCAGTTCATGCGTCCTTATAGTAATCTGGGGATATTGGTGATGATGCAGTATACGACATACAGTGCGATGCTATATAGCTGTGGTTTTGTGCGGTGGCTCGTGCAACAAAACTGGGATGACAGTGGGTTGTGCAGGATTTGCAGAGGGTTACAGCAAAGGGTAAGCAAGCACAGTTTGCAAATGGCAGACCCTCCGATTGGGCAAGCCGTTCCAACCTAATGCCGCCCACTTCCGCTCCAAGCGAGGGAAAGCCACAGCTCTAGCCTTACCTGCTGAGGCCTCGGACGTCGCGGCAGTCCACTCTGGTTTGAGTCCACTCTGGCAACAACTCAACTGCACCGCCCTGGGCCATGGAGGAGGATGGGGCAATACCCCATGGTTCCACTGGAAGCTGCTGGAAGCCTTGCATCAGGAAACAGCCATTACATTGCATGCATAACAAAGCATGCGATTACAACGCGGTTGTTACACGACCGCATTGTTACATCGCAGTACCATTACAACGCAAGTTGTTACAACGACTTGCTGTAGGGGGCGCTCTAAGCTAAGGAATAGTATAAGTTACTATTCCAACACCTTCCCTACTGTTGCACAAACTGGAGTTGGAATAGTAAATTATACTATTCCAACATCCAGCACCGCCTACAGCATGTTGTTGTAACGACTTGCGTTGTAATGGTACTGCGATGTAACAACGCGGTCGTTACAACGACCGCGTTGTAATCGCATGCGTTGTAAAAGCATGCAATGTAGTGGTATATATTCCCTGCATCTCACCCTGTTTCGCTTAGTGCATCTGGCTCGGTTCATAGGTCCGTAGTGCCTGCTAAATAGCGGCTGAGGCCTCCTGCTCAGCTGCTGGTGTCCAAAAACAGGGGGTTTTCAGGAAGATGCCAAGGGGTGAGTGAGAGAGCCAGGCGGGAGCACACCAGTGTGACCTGCAAGCTGCACCCAGAGCTAGCTGGGCCACTTCCTCATGGCCGCCGGGCTCACTCTTCATGTTGGCTGACTACAGCCTTCACGCTTGCTCCTCCTCAATGTGCAGGCAGATTCAGGATCAGCAGAGAACCGAGCAGGGAGCAGCACTCAACTCCCAGCTCCCCGCTTCCTGCGTTGCCCCCAGTGACCTTGAGATGGAAGGGGACAAAAGGGGTAGCATGTAGCTGGTAAGTGGCTGCCAGGCTCCGAGCTTAGAGCGTAATGCTCCTCCCCAAGTTCGGAGAAACCGGAAGCGATGCAGCACCCCCATGGCACCCCTGCAAACCTAAGCTCCGTGTTAGGCTCCGCTCCCCTTTGTTCAGCTGAGGACTGTCCAGCCAGGTGAGGTCAAGAGCTGAGGCTGAACAGAGACCTCAGGCCACAGACAGGAGCCGGGAATCAGGAATCGACAGCTGAGGCACGCGATAGCACCTCCCAGAAACAACAGCAGAACTACAGTGTGTGATTTCAGATCCTGCAGTCACACTCAGACTGTTCTAAATCTTTGTTTGCCAACTGCTGTGACAGCTCTTCTTCTGTCGATTACTTGGTACAGTGGGTCCCGGCTTCGAGGCTTCCCTTGCTACCGACTGTCTGGCATTCATGGCCCTATGGCCATGCCTGGGCTGCAAGTGCTGTGTCCGCCCAGCACTACTGACCATTTATTACCCCTTTTGTTTGCCCTCAGATGTCCCTGTCATAAGGCATCCCAAGGACCTTGTTTGGGCCATTGTCCTTTTATATCCTTGTGACAAGATATTTATTGTTAACCCTGGTAGCTCCCTGCCACGCTGGTGGTGGTTTTCTGACCTCTGACAGTTCCCCCGTAACACTATGAGAAACCCAGAAGTTCCAATGCCCCCATGATGTTCAGGAGGAACATGTCAATCCCCACGCTACAAGGGTAAACCTTTTGATCTGTGTAATAGCCAGTCATCCCATCCCATGCCCTTACAGAACTAGCTCATTGTTATGTTCACCTTCCACCTAGATCTCTCTACTGCTCCACTTGCTCAATGCCTCTCACCACCATATCAGCCGGATGTACCATCTGCATCCCGCACCACAGGGAGGAGCTGGGTCCATCTCATGCCTAGTTTGCCAGACAATATAACCTTGGTGTTTCGCTGCCATATGCCACCATAGAGCTTCCTGGCTCAAGCCCACTGCTGTGCCCGCAAGATGTACGGGCCTGATTCACAGAACTAACTTACGTCAAAAACGTAAAGTTAGTACTTTTTGGTATTCACAGAATACACTTACTCATTTTGGTATTCACAGAATGAACTTACTCATTTCGGTATTCACAGAAGTTAGTAGTCCTAACTTTAGGACTCCTAAATGCCTTCTGTGAATACCGAAAGTCTTAAAGTTAGGATTTTTCTCAGTTTAGGAGTAGTAAAGTTAGGAGTCCTAACTTTACTACTCCTAAACTGAGAAAAATCCTAACTTTAAGACTTTCGGTATTCACAGAAGGCATTTAGGAGTCCTAAAGTTAGGAGTCCTAACTTTACTACTCCTAAACTGAGAAAAATCCTAACTTTAAGACTTTCGGTATTCACAGAACGCATTTAGGAGTCCTAAAGTTAGGACTACTAACTTCTGTGAATACCGAAATGAGTAAGTTCATTCTGTGAATACCAAAATGAGTAAGTGTATTCTGTGAATACCAAAAAGTACTAACTTTACGTTTTTGACGTAAGTTAGTTCTGTGAATTAGGCCCTACGTGTCTCCTACTATCCACACTGTTTTTTTTTTTGCTCCATCCCCTGCGATGAGAGAGTAGCCCTGCAGTAGTACGCCGCAGGCCTGATGTATGACTGAAACATTGAAGTTTTCCACCTCCCTATGTGCATGATCCCTTTATCTGCCATGCCATGCGCTGCTGCCGTTGTGGCTGCCCCGAAGCAGAATGAGTGTGACCCAAAGCATGCCAGTGTAGAGCCTGCCTTTGCCAGGGCCGGGTGCAGTAGTGCGGTGAATTGGAACCTGCTGAGGTAGATACTGACCTTGTTTATGAATAGTGGGAGCCGCTTTCTACCCTGGCCTGCATGAAGCTTCTGGGTATACATACCAGGCTGTGCTCACTTGCCACAAGACACTCCAGCCGCATGTGCTTCCCTTTCCCTTCTTGTATCTTTTTGACCTTCTCATGTGCACCACCAGGTGCATCTCCCCTATGTGTATGTCCCCCACCCAAAGGCAAGCCATGTCCGGATTTACCCGTGATGGTGCCATCAGCTCGCTCACCCTGAACGGGCCAAAGAACGCTAGGGCAAAAGCTGCCCTGAACAAGTGTGTTACTTTGCTGATCAACATTTTCCTGGTAGGGTCTGTAAGATCGCCTTCAGTCTCTCAAAATCAGTTGATAGTCCGGTGTCCTGATTTTGTGGTTTCATGCAGTCTCAGATCTTCCTCACCACACAGCAGTAAAATGTGTTTGTTGGGTCTACTCACCTTTACAGTGTTACTTGGTATGCTATGGCGCTCAGATGTGACGGTGTCCAAGCTCTGGATTTGCCCTGTTTAAAGCCCCATTGTATAAACCCCTCTACCTTGATACTGGTGCAGGTTTGTGCATCCCCCATCACCCTCTTTAAATGTTCCAAATACTTACAGTAGGTGCTGTCATCCTCTTGTCCGCCCATGGCGCCAGTTGTCGGAACCAGTCCCACTGAAAGCGAGAAAGAGCATCAGCGATTGTGTTGTCACATCCTGACACATGCCTAGCTTTAACTGCTATGTTGCTCTGAAGCTGGCAGCCCACTAGGCACTGGAGCAGCCCTAGTAGTCTTGGGCAATGTGCCGCTCCTAGGTTTATCGCTTGGACCACTGCATGGTTGTCTGACTATAGTGTCACCTGTTTATTTGCCAGGCACTCTCTCCACAGCCTACATACCACACCTTTTGGGAATAACTCAATCAGTACCCCGTTTTTGTCAGGCCTGTCTCGTGGCAACTCTTGGGCCACTTGGAAGTGTACCATGGCACACCTAGGATGGCAGCAAAACCTTTTCTACCTGCTGCATCTGTGTACAGGCTCAGCTGCTCTGCTATCACCCAGGCTTCCCGCCATACTAGGAATCCATTGAACATGATCAGGAAGCTCTGCCACTGCTGCAAGTTCCTCTTGACCTCTGAGGTCAGCCTGACCCTGTGATACTTTCATGTGATGCCCTTTGTTAGCCAGGCCAGCTGCCTCACGAATGTGCGCCCCGCTGGGATAACCCCGGGAGCAAAGTTGAGCTTCCCATGCAACTGCTGTATTTCCTTGAGTGCTGCCTTTTTCCTGCCCATTAGCACTTCGATATCTTACATTAGGTCTGCTACTTTTTTGTCCTGGAGCCTGCTTACCCGCTCTTTTGAATCCAGCTCTATCCCTAGAAATGTCAGACGTATGGTGGGGCCTTCAATCTTCTCCTGCACTAGTGGGTCCTTGAGCTGCTCTGTCAATGATTTGACTTGCTCAACTATTACAATGCATTGTTGAGTGTTGGTAAAAAGGAAGTTGTCCAAATAATGTAGTCCCCCTCCCTCTGGGCACCTTTCGCCTAGTGCCCCTTCCACGAACCTGCTAAATGCATCAAAGTACGCACAAGCCATTGCACAGCCCATGGGCAGACATTTATCATACCAAAAGCGTCCATCCAATTGGAAATCCAGGAGTTCTGGATGAAATGGGAAGAGGTGTAAGGTGTCCTCTATGTCTGCCTTTGCCATCAGGGCTCCCTTACCCATTGCCCTTGACATGTCAACTGCCTCATCCAGCATGGCGTATGTGACTGAGCACCTCTCCTGGTCGAATCCATCATTTACTGACCCTCCTTCTGAGTAGGACAGATGGTGGGTGAGCCGGAACTGTCCTGTCTCCTTTTTGATGATGACTCCTGTGGGGAACCTATAAAGTCTTTTAGGGGTGGCTTCTCGAATGGGCCAGCCATGCGACCCAGCTCTCCTTGGCCACCTTCCGTCTAGCTACTTTGGCATTGTCTATGACTGATTTACGGTTGTTGCAGAGTCTCCCTTCCACCTGCCCTACGTAAGGTATGCTAAAGCCATTCCTGAAACCTCCACTAGCAAGTGCGCATTGTCTTTCTTATGGTAATGGTTGAGCAACTTTGTCAGAGATCGGCATTGAATTGGGGTGCCTTCTTTGACTCGCCGTTTTTTTTTGAAGGAGCACTTTTTCTCATTACTCCCCTTCCCCTTCCTGCATTTGCTGGCCTGGTGGTTCCCTCTGCAACTGCTTCAAGCCGCCCCCCATTTGTACTCGCCCTTTTCAAACTTACAACACACTGCGGGCTTTGACTGTGCCTTCTTGCTACCCGTTGCTTTGCCTCCCTTTGCTACCCTGATGGTACCACTCTGTCCTCTGCTTGCTCCGTATGAATGAAAGGACTGTTTTGTGTGTGCCCACCCCCTCTCGCAAAGCGACCATGTGTTCAGTGAACCCCGTTACATCCTGATGGTCCTAATCTATGATGAGCCATGTCTGCATTTTAGCTCTAAAGCCCTCGACATACTTTAACATGCATCCCCCTGTTACTTTCACTGTGCGGCATGCACCTTCTGCTCATACAACATAGCCGCTGAGGTATACTGGAACGTTTCAACACACACGCAAGCCAACATGCAGAATGCATTCAACCAATTTTCAACTGACCTCTCTAGCCTGGGCTTGTGCCTCTCTCGCCTGTCCTCATCTTTTTTGTCCTGCTGCACCAGGTCCAGCCCTGTCTGTTTGTCCTCCAGCAGTGAAAATCTATCTATGAACTCCTTGCGTCGAATTCGAACCTTCACAGCCAAAGGAATCAAACTTGCCAGCCCAGTCTCATGTGGGTGGGTCCCCCATGGATGGCCCAATATATTCACTGGCTGGCTTCCGATTTTCCCCGCCCATTGTAGTGTTGCCTACTCATGCTACTGTTGGATCTGCCTCCCGAGTCTCATGCAACCCTGGCCCTTGGGCATACTGCTTTGCCTCTTCTTGCGCCTTGGCCCTTTGCTGGTCTGCGGATGCGCAGACTGCGTTGGCTGCACCTGCCCTGGCGTTTGCAACCTGGCGCCTTTATCCATGCTCTGGAATGCTGTGTCACCCTACCCTAAGTCCTGTGTCTGTCCTGCCAGTAATAATGCCCTGATCACCTGAATGCTGGTGGGGGATATCCAGTGGCGGCTCACTGAGGGAGTGCAGTGGGGCGGTGGGGCGGGGCAGGGTGGGGCGTAGTAAACTCCGGCATATGGCGGAACGGAGTTCAGTAAGAAAATAAATAAATAAAACAATTTACATTGCGCGCGCTGCATCGCCGAGTTGCAGGGCGCGCAATGTAAATTGTTTTATTTATTTATTTTCTTACTTAACATCGTTCCGCCGTATGCCGGAGTTTACTACCCCCCACCCGGCCTCTCCCCCGCCCCACCTCACTGCCCCGCTGCACTCCTTCGGCGAGCCGCCACTGGGGATATCCCCAAACCTCCCGCCCGTGCCATGGCCACCACGCAGCAGCGGGCCAGTGGGGAATGCATGTATTGTGCTTGCCCTGTGTGTTGCTCTGGTGATGTGCTGACTTCGTTAACTACCCTGAACTGTGACCATAGTTGGCTATCTCATGTTCTGCGCCATGGTGGCCAGCTTCCTGCTGTGCACCCCATCGCTTGCGTGCACAATGTGCTCTTTGCAGGCTTGGCGTGCCCCCCCTCCTGCCACTACCTGTGTGTTTCTCACCATCTGTTGCAGGTACTCCCCCCTGATGCGCTCTCCGGTCTCTGCCGGGCACTGCATGTGCCCTCTGGTCTCTTTCAGACACCGTCGTGGAGGCTGCATGTGCCCGCTGGGTGCTTCCCGGAGCTGGGTCCTTCTCGCTGCTGTGCCCATCCTCACTGCCTTCTGGTGACCGCAGATGTCTCTGCCTGCATGGGGCCACCGAGGTGGCTCATACACCCTTCTGCTGCACCCCGGGAGTTTGTGCTGCTGCTTGCACCTCTGCAGTGTCCCCTCCTGCGGTCTTTCTGCCTTAGCTTCTCCAGGGCCCACTACTCCCTGAGCTCCTGCTGTTGTTAGACTCCCTCCTGCTGCACTCTGGTGTTTGTGCCTTTCTGTGTCCCCTTGGAGGGCTCTCCCCCGGGATGCTGCTGCTACTGCTTCGGTCCCTCCTGTCCCATTGTTGATTTGCTTTCTCATGTCTTAGCTTGCCTTGCGGGCTCAGGACCTGCTCCATCAGCCACTCGCCCCGGTGCCTGCCCCCCACCTTCCTCATCAGCTGCAGGAGTTGCTCCACTTCCGTGATGCCCTGGTTCTCTGTAGAATCTGGTGCTGTTGGCACTGTGCCCTGCCACCTTGAGGGGGCCGGTTTCTTTGTCTTGTTTACTTCCTCCTGGGCTGTGTCTCTGGCCCCTTCCTAGAATCTAGCAGACTTCCTGTGGGCCCTTTTTCCATTGTGTCCTCTGCAGGGGACCGCCTGCGTTGTCCCCCTTTCTCTCTCTCAGCTCGGGCCACTTGGCATGCTCTGTGATACCCTTCAAGGCAGTAAAAAGTGTTGCCGGGGCCTTATGATGAGCGGGTGTGGTGTTTCCGCCTTGCCTCTCTTATTGCAGTCTCCTCTTGTTAATGCACGGCTGTGTAATCCCTTTGAACACGTGCACTGCAGGCAACTGCTAGGGTGTCGTTTGCGCTCTGCCTTGTGACCCGCTGTGCCTGCAAAGTCCTCCATCGTACGTTTTGTAATTGTGGGCACGCTTATAGCCCACACAAGACCTGGTGCTGCCCAGGATCACCCTACTCATCACAGGGAAACCTCTCGCCCTCCTCGCTGCTGCCGCCTACCTTTTTAAATCCTTTATGCTCGGTGGATTGCAGAACTTGTCCTGCACATTTAAGAGGAGGCATGGCGCCGCCCCCTCGTGCTCGCCAGTTCCTGGCAAGCATGCCTTTAGGGTACTGGTGCTCAAGCTCGTCGCTCTTGCCTCCTCTACTTTGCCACTCATCTCTTTCTCCGGGTGGCCCGTGGTGCGTATTTAGGCCACCTGGGGCCCCGCTGTGTGGGATGCGCACATTAAAGGAGGGGGCAGGACCACAAGCAACAGAGGGACTCGTGGCTGCTGCCACCAACTAACTCCACACTTTTGCGCCCAGAGGTGCATATTTAAGCTGCCTAGAGCCCCCGCTGCACGGGACACACCCAGGCGCATGCCCTGGGGAAGACCAGGCCAAGAGCGGGCCCATCTGCACCTGTCAATGGCTGGGTCTGGCCACCCCTTGAACATTTGCCCCTGGACTTTGAGGAACTGGTGGTCTTGATCCACATTTTATTCACTTGGGGCTATCTGTAATAGTGAAAGTGTAACAGCCTCTACTCCCTGAATAAGTGGTGCTGTAGCTGCTAAGTAAGGTCCATATCTGTGACAGCCCTCTGTGTTTTAGCTGACGGCAAAAAGGAAGGGGATTGAGGGAGGGGGTGGCTCAGGCACGGGAAAAGCTAAGAAAGCTAAGAAATTATCTAAACACGCCGGTAGTAATTGTGTCCTGGATCATATAGATAGTCTCTTGCTCGAGTGGGAGGGTATTTTAGACACAGGTGCAGAAGGGGTGGAAGTTGGTCCCAATACTTCCAACAGTCTTCCTATCCACACAAGCTCTGGTGCAACACGCACCATCCCAAAGATGTTTTCGAAGCCCAAGGACAACAGCGACTTTGCACCTACGACAGAACGGATAAACTCATATTTAGAAGCAGTAGTCACAACACACACTGACACATATTCGTGCAGTACGGCCGACTCGGTAATTGTATGTAGCAATCGATTAACTCCTCTGCAGAGCCCCAATGAACTAGACAATAATTATGCAGGTGATTTTCCCTCTATACAAACTGATAACATTCCAGTGTGTGCCCCTAGTGTCCATGATTCTGTTAGTGCCTTAAAAAAAGAGGTCACTGCCTTGAAATCTATAGTTGGTGACCTCATGGGGATGATGAAGGAGTTATTAGCTTTAAACAAACTGGCCCCCTGCACCCAAAGGTCCAGGCTACCCTGTTAAGTCTACCTGCTGCTAGGAAAGAGCATGACCCAGTCCTGGGTGCCACGAATGAGGTCACAGTTACCACAACAAGTTCAAAGGTAGCACAGGAGGTAAAGGGTTTAAGAAATAGGGCTAGAAAGGAGGCTTGCTTGTCCAACTCTAACAATCCAGCTGAGTTGGGTGGGGGCGTGGATCATCACAGCAGGCTCAGGTGCTCCTGGTTTTCTTTGACTATTGAACCTTTCACTAGCAATAATGTGGAGTGTAGACTCCTCCAAAATTTGTATTCAAGATCCCAAAATTTCTGCAAAGTATTTATGACTAATGTTCCATAATGTGGTCCCACAAAAAGGCTTTGAGGGTGAGGATTCTTTGAAGAATAAGGTGACTCAATGGATACGGCATGTGAGAGGGTGCAGGTCCTTAATCAGAGATAGGAAAAAGAGAGGGACCCCTTCAGAACCAGGGGAATAGGGTACTACTGAAAGGTAGAAAAGATAATCTCTTGGCCAAGGATACAATAAAATTGCTAAGTACAATATTAACTAGTACAAAAAGAGTGTTTTTTCTCATAACACCCATGCGTTGCACCAATTACCACAACTACTACAGCCCATATGGTAGATCCAAATGGTTACAATAACAACATCAATGTATTCAGAGTAAAAACATATTTTATTGTTTTTAAAACATCCCATAAATCACTATATCATAAAACTACCCCATACATTTCACAAGGGTACACAATAAAATTCATATACATAAAACATTCAAGACACAAACACAAGAGAGAAACACAGAGACAGTACACTTTGTCATCAAACAGCACATCAAAGAGGAACACTTCTCTCGCTTGTCCTGGATACACTATATTGTCTTTTGTCTGCAGGATAAGCTTATTCCAAAGATTATGCAAGAACAGCGTCGACGCGCTTTCGATGGCTTAATTTATTTTTCCATCTTTATCAAGACAACCTTTATCTCTCTCTTATCGGCACTGTATGGTTACCATAAAAACTAATCCTTATTTCATTCGAATTATATCTTCTATGTCTGTCTGTAGGGCATGATGTCGGCCCTCAGTGACCCACATCTGTTAAAAATCGGGAAATTTTTCCTCCCGCTCAAAGATTCCTTTTCTCTCTAATAAATTTCTTTTTGTTTTTTAAAAACGTTCTTTTCTAGGTTTATGCCGTTAAATCTGTATCTTAGTTTTATATTACCGGCCTGGAATCCATATGTAAGATTTGTTGGTATCTTAAAATCTTGAGTGCTATAGGGCTAGAAACTCCTCTGTCTTAGCGAACACTTGCGATGTGAAATATTCAGGGACTGATGAAACTTCCTCTCGCCTGCGTCACACGGGGAAACTCCTCGCTTCTACGTTGCATAAGTCCCTGAATATTTCACATCGCAAGTGTTCGCTAAGACAGAGGAGTTTATGTATATGAATTTTATTGTGTACCCTTGTGAAATGTATGGGGTAGTTTTATGATATAGTAATTTATGGGATGTTTTAAAAACAATAAAATATGTTTTTTACTCTGAATACATTGATGTTGTTATTGTAACCATTTGGATCTACCATATGGGCTGTAGTAGTTGTGGTAATTGGTGCAACGCATGGGTGTTATGAGAAAAAAACACTCTTTTTTGTACTAGTTAATATTGTACTTAGCAATTTTATTGTATCCTTGGCCAAGGGATTATCTTTTCTACCTTAATCAGAGAGGACATAGTCAGGGTCAGAAGGCACGTGGTTCCACGTTCCGCTACTGATTATATACAGCTGACACTGTTCAATGAAAGGCTGGCCAAGAATTTGATAGCTTAAGAGTTTAGAAACTGCCCCCCAGCACCCTCTTCTGTACAGTTCAGACGTAGCCCAACACCTGAAGCACAGTCCCAGGTGGCTAGTAGCCACACAAACGTAGTGGCATCTGAGTCATCTGTGGGGGAAATTGATTGAGTCGCAGCACAAAGTGGCCGACCTGTTGGTCATTACCCCAGTACCACACAGAAATCCTCATTAAAAACCCACATGCCGCCACTGGCTACCCTAAATACTCCAAAAGTATTAGGAGGGAATAGCTCCCCCCCTGGGTAAAAGGAATAAGCAGGTGTACTTAGGTTTAGTCAGGAGTACCCCACTAAAGCTAATATCGAACAAACCAGATAGAGGTTGTAGCCCTGAAGGTAACACTATACAGAGCTATACAACACAGAGCCCCAATGACTTAATCCAAGAGGAAACAATGTCACAACTTTCGATGATCCCATGGAATGTGGCAAGGGTTAAATGTAAACTTTCACTCCCACACTGGAATGAGTTTATTGATAATTTTGATATATGTCTATTCCAAGAGACCTGGAGCACTGTTCCAACACACAAGACAGGATATGTCAGTTTTTCTGCCCCGGCAACCCAAAATAAAGAGGGACGTCCAGCGGGGGGCCTCCTTATGTGGGTCAAGTATAGCCTTTGTAGCAGTATATCGCAACTACCCTCAAACAACCCAGACATCATGGGAATCCGCCTTAAGGGCTTTACAGGTAACACCATTGACATCTATGTCTACGTGAGAGGTACCAGGGGGGTAGACCCTCAGTGACTATTACAAAATTAGAAGAGCTTCTGGGCAAGAGGAACCCCATTCCCTCCCTAATAATAGCAGGGGATTTCAATGTTATATATGAACCGCTCGATAGGCAAGAGACGGTCGAAGTGCAAGAGGAAGCGAAGGAGTGGATGATCCCCATATTGAACCTTAAACCGCTAAAGAAGTGGTCTCGGGGGCATGGCTAAGGTGGCGGCTGGATAGGACGCAGCTTCGTGTCCCTCCGGCTTCGCCGCTTCATTAACCCTGATCTATCACCCATCTCGACCCTCGCTCCTTGTTTGGCGACCCGGTCGTGGACTGGTGGCGACAGGGAGGCCACTTTGGCTCGTCTGGGGTGCAGCGTATAGCCCCTGGGACCGGAGCAGAGGAGGCAGTGATGCTGGGAGGCCTGCCGGCAGTGGTGCGGCGCAGCCCACGGGCACCCTCGGCCCGTGTGAAGAGTAAGCAGACCGGACGACAGGCAGCAGTGCCCGTGAGTGGCTGCGTGCCCAGAGTGGCGTTGTCTCTCCCCTGGAGGAGCGGCTCGGAGTATCCCGGGAGTCCACGGCCCGAGCGGAGAGGCAGAGCGAGAATGGAGTGACGCCCCCCATTCTGCAGACGCATAGCTGCCAAGGTTTCAGATTGCTATGTGTGACATTTCCACAATTTTAGTGTAATTATGAGTGACATTTCAAAAACTATGAGTGACACTTTCTCGCCCAAAATCAAACAATGAAGATAAGGGAAACATATATGTCAGAAATTATACTCATTAGAGCAACGAGAAAACTCTAAGTAGATTTTGAAACTGCTGTAAAGCACAAGAAATGGAAGGGCACTAACCTAGTGCCCTTGTAGGGACTAACCTAGTGCCTTTGTAACCTGATCGTACTGTAAAACACATATCTAACCCTGATATTAAAACTTCAATCATGATATTAAAAGTACAACTTCGACCTTTACAGTAATATTGTCAGCAGCTTTCATTTTTTACACTTACCAAGTATGTGAGTCATAGAGCTGCAGCTGGGGATATAAAGACTGCTTGGCCATGGTTCCTCGTACTCTCTTTGAGTCTGTCCTGTCACACTCTTGGCTGCAGACAGCTGCTGAAAATCGGGATACATTTGATGACGGTGAAATAAGCAGCAAAGTGGCACCGCTGTCTTGAGAGCTGTGCCTGTGCCTTTTAAAGACACACAGCACCTGCTCTAAGACTCATGCCGACCGGAAGGAATCCCCAGGGACCCCCACAGCAGGGGCTGAGCAGGCAGCAAGTGTCAGGTCAGGAGGTGACAGGCCGAACACGGGCCTCCTCTTGTAATTATTTAACTCGGCACAGAGGCGGCAATTAACTATTAGGGGCCGGGCCAGCAGGAAATTGAGATTTAAAACAGTGTGTCAAAGGCGGTAGATACCTCGGCACTAATTTTACTTGACAAAGCCAGTGCCACCACTGTACGGGCCAGAGCTGAGCCATGACGACTGTTCTCGCAACGGCCCCGGTCCAGTAAGGACTCGCGCCGCATTATCAAGAGTAGGTATAGCTGCAGGCACTCTCTCGAACGGGCGGCGGCATGATCAATTAACTTGTATATCGGGTGGGGCGCATACTGCTGGCTGGCACTGAGGCAGCACATCATGATGACAGGCTCGGCTGCAGCACCACCAGTCACTCTGCTGCTGACAGTCAGACTCCCCGCAGCGACCGCGAGCCGATGCCAGTCAAGCAGCAGCCGCAGACCGGCGGGCCATGAGGATCACTCCACTCGTGTCTGTCTCAGCGAGCAGCGACTCAGGACTTGCGCTGCCCGTCGTCCAGGGGCGGGCCGGCTCAGGCTGCTGCCGGCCCAGGTGGAACCCGGGCTCAGCCTCAGGCAGCTCAGCTTGGTGGAACTCCGCCGCAGGCAGCGCCAGCCAGCAGCAGCAGCTGAGGCAGCACTCAGTGCACTGCAGACTTGTCTTGACTCCACGAGTCCCCCGCCGCCGCCGCGCTTCTGGCGCGACGACTTCACTTCCTGCAGAGTGTGCAGGACCGCGTGAGGTCACATTCGGTAATGGGCAGGCCCCGGCGCCCCTGGTCAGTGTGGTCTGAGTGTGTCAATCACTCACACACAGCCTACCGCGCAGCGCCGGGAATTAATTAAGCCAGGCTGGCAGGCGCGGCTGTGAGGCCGCAATTGTAACATTGTAGCACTGCAGCACTCTGACTCCAGAGGCTTCATGAAAATCCTTAACTGTTTATGAGCCAGACAGTGCGGCCCAGTGAGTGGCTGCAAGTCTGCTGGGAGCAGCAGAGCCGGCGCGCTAGCACCCCAATCAGTGGCATTAAAAATGCGTGACAAAGCATTTCAGTGCAGTGTTGCGGAACACCACACTGAAATGCGTTAGTGTCACACGTGATGCGTGATACTTGGCAGGACTGCAGACGGCGGCGGAGGTCCAGCGCTCTGCGCTGACTGGGATGGCTCGCTCTCATTGAGTCCCTAGGCAGATCGTGCAGTGCCCGCTGGCCCCCGTGACTTGGGGTGAGGATGACCTGGGAGCTGAGCTGCTCACCTCGTCGTAGGTGCAGCGCTGAATCTTGCTGCGGGAAGTGAGCGGCTGCCGTCTCTGATCCGGCGTTCGACTGATCAGGCCCTGCCTTCCTCAGTGGAGACCCGGTAAGCGCTTGACGCCGAGAGGCCCGCGGGGGGTCCAGAGCGAGGTGTGGGCTGCTGTTCGCCCTGAGGGCCCCCTCTGCCGTCCTGCGATCGCCGCCCCCCCTCCTCCCACCCAAATGACTGATCAGGGACAAGAAAGACAGCTGGAGCATTGATTGGAGGCTGAGGTGGGGAGTGAGCGCCTGCAGCCTGCAGTCTTCCCCCCAGCGTGTATTGGAGTGCTGGACTGCGAGACCCTGGCCTGGGGAGTGAACACGTTACGGCCTGGCTCCCTATGTCGACGATCCCCAACTCTGAAGGGTGCCCTCCCCTCCCCCTCGCAGTCTCTATTGACCCCCTCTTCAGCAGTGTGAATGCAGCCACTTGGGGTAACCATCATATTGGCATTCGGTGGTGCGCAGGATCACAGGCAGTCTCGCGCCCCTCGCATGGTCCGCTGTTCGCGGACGAGCCCCTGGGCTATAGAGGCCTCCGACCTGGGCTGACTTTTGGACTTCAGCGTTCCTCGGCTGCTGCCCCTGGATCTGCTTGGTGGGGGGATTGTACTGCCTCCACTTGATCTCTCCCGCCTCTAGAGCTCTGGGCACGCACGCACCTGGCCCTGTCTGAACCCACAACGCCCGCTGCAAAGACATAAGAGGGCCGAGCCACAGAAGGCCAACTCGTGGCTGCAGCCGCCGATAGCCATAAAACCTCCAGATGACATCGGGTCGGGGCCATCGGGCTGCCCACAAAACAGGAGGGAACAGGGATCGCAGGAGATATTGGCACGCTCTTCCACCAAGGGGCTTGGAGACACTCTGGTAGCTGACCATTGCCGACGCTGCAAGACCAAAGAGGTAACGCGGAGACATAGAATGGCAGCTTCCCCAGCATCCACGCCGGCGCCTCCCGCTGCGAGAGGGTGGGATACCACGCAACGTTTTTTCACCCAGAACCGTCTGCTAACATGGCCGCAGCGCGCGCCAAAAAAGAAGGCCAGTCAAAGAGATGCTGAAGAAACAGTCGGGCCATTATGATATAATGGGGTGACCCACTAAAGTCCAAGGACCTGGGTAACGTTTGGTATAGAAGACGATGGTCCTAAACTACTTAAGGTTACACTTTAGTTGTGAGAAGCATTCATTCAGTAAAAATATCAGGTACATATAGAATTCACATTGTATCATTAATGTACCACCAATTCCTTCATAATTCAAGCATGTATATCCTCAAATGACACAAAGGCACAAAATATAGCTCAAATAGTGTCTGTTTTATTTCTCAATTATTTTTATCACAGATCACCATATTCAATGTTCCATTAGAGAAAGGTTCCTCCAAAGGGAGTGTGAAAAAGGAAAGTGCTCTGTGAAAAGGGCAGGGCTGGGATGACGTCAGGTACAGGCTCACTGGGGGAGAGTGTCGACGTTTTGACCCTGGCGCATAGAGGGTAATTTATTCCTCTGCAGGCGGGTCTTCCTCAGGACAGGGGAAGGGGGGGGGGACAACCTAGGATGAGGTGAATTGCCCACAGCATCTCATTCTGTAGTCTAAGCGCAGCCGAGGGGATCCGTGCTGAACTCCTCGAGTCACTCACCCGTGATTGATTTCTTTAAACACTGCAGCCTTCATCCTTCTAAATTAAATTTAGCCACGCCGCAGAATCAGTGCGGACCGCCGCCTGAGGGGCTGTAATCCTGACTTCACCTTCATGAATAATCTCTGTGCGCCATCAGAAAATAATAAATACTTGTAAATACATGAGGGACAGGCCTACTTGTAAAACTGGTGCCACTGTGAACCACGACCAGTTTACTAAGAATATTAGAATGCGAAACTGATTGTTTAGTTTATCTTTTGGATTCCCCATCTTTATATCTGTCTTACTTCACGAGCACTTTCCTTTTTCACACTCCCTTTGGAGCAACCTTTATCTAATGGAACATTGAATATGGTGATCTGTGATAAAATTAATTGAGAAATAAAACAGACACTATTTGAGCTATATTTTTTGCCTTTGTGTCATTTATCTAGAAAACCGCTCTCGGCGGAACAATGTAAGGATCCGGGGAGTTCCCTGGTGAGCGGAGGGAGATGATCTTAGATCTTATGTCCTGGCCCTTTTTCATCATGTTTTAGGGGACGACGCCTCCACGAGCATTCAGATGGATAGGGTGCACCGGGTAGGACTACTGAAAGGGAACAAGGCCCCACCACCGGACATTCTTGTGTGCGTACATGATTTTCAGTTAAAGGAGAAAATCATCCGCAAAGCACGAGATAGTCAGCCCATCCACTTTCAAGGCCATACACCTGCTCTATTCCAAGACTTGGCAGCATCCACATTGGTCAAGCGGAGGGAATTTCGAGCCATCACGATCCACTTACGGGAGCAAGGTATCTCATACTCCTGGGGTAATCCCTTCTGGATCATTTTCAAATACCAGGGACAGCTGCGGCAACTTCGCTCGCTGAAAGAAGCACCAGAGGTTCTAGGTCTAACAGACAACTTAAGTACTACGCCGTCAGATGGGCCCCAGGCAACCTCCTCGCAAAACACTGCACGATGGCAGCTGGTCGGGAAGCCCTCGTCCAAGCTCAAACCAGACCCAGCAACGATAGCCAGAGAACGGGAGGCGGTGATTACCTCCCTGTCTCAGTCTCCGGACCTCCCGGCCACCCCCTGACACACTTCCTATCACTAGCCGAGATGGAACACCTGCGGCGGAGGGACCCCCAACATGGGGAGGACTCCCAATGCTGGACTCTACTGTGCCGCTGAGTGAGGAGTTCAGCTCGGCCTTAACGGTCTACCACTACACCACGTCCCCTTGGGATGTCCCGCTATTGACGAACTTTTGTCTTTCCTTGTGTTCCCTGTTTAGGGGACTGTGGGGTTTAATCTGTTATTGGGGTTGTTGTTTTCTCTTTTTTATGTTTTCCGCACCAGTCATAAGGGTTCCTTCCATCCGACTCCCATTTTTGCTTCTGACCAGACTAGGACGGGAGGAGACGGGGGAAAGGACCGCGCTCTGCATTACATATCTCTCCCAATCCCACACAATGGGTAGAGCCCTAAAGGTGGTAAGCCTTAATGTCAGAGGGTTGAACAACCTGGTTAAGAGTTCTGCAATCCTCTCCCTTTTTGAAACTTCAGGTGGCGACATCTGCCTATTGCAGGAGACGCATCTTCTCTCCAGGGACAGTATGCGCATGCAAACATGGCGTTTCCCGCAGCAATTTTGGTCCTCTGGCCCAACCAAGAAAAATGGGGTGGCGATTTTGATCAGGGCCAATTTCCCAGGTAAAGTAGTGGCTACCCTGGCGGATATAAAGGGCCGTCTCTTGGGGATCAGAATTCTCTGGGAAAATTCGCATATCACCATAGCCTCCATGTACACTCCTAATACGCAGCAAGAATCATTTACTCTTGGAGCTCTAGCAGAGGTGCTGGCGTCCCCTGATGCAGCGGTTCTGGTGGGCGGTGATCTTAATTTGGTAATGGATACGGGGTTGGATCGACCCGCCAGAGGTCGGCCCAAACGGGAGCCTTCTCCACAGTGGGGCTGAGATGGCTTGCAGATAACTGTCTCATAGATGTATGACGCTTACACCACCTAGCAGAGAAAGACTATACCTATTACTCTGCGGCCCATAAATCGTACGCAAGGTTGGATCACTTTCTTGCCACTAAGTCCTCATGTCCCAGTTGGCAGATTCTGCTATAGAGCCCAGATCCCTCTCTGGCCATGCTCTTATCTCAGTTTCCATTCAAGGGAATCAGGGCCCTATCAACCCCCCCAGGTGGCGCCTCAGGGAGAGCCTGCTACAGTCCCCTGAGACTGTGGCCTCAGTAAAATCCAGACTGAAAGAATACCTCCAGACCAACGATGTGGGCACGGCGTCATTAGCAGCAGTTTGGGAGACACTGAAACTAGTGATGAGAGGGGAATTTACTGCAATCTCTGCGGCAGAGAACAAAGCCTGCCGTGATAAGCGTCAAGAGCTGGAACGTGAAGTACGGGAGATGGAAGCCATACACAAGCGAACGGGAGCCCCGAGAGTATGCCGTGAATTAGAGAAAAAGAGATTATTACTTAAAAGGCTTGATGTCGATAGGGCGGAATACGCTCTTCTCCGTCTGCGACATAAATTTTATCTGAGTGGTGACAAATGTGGTAAACTACTCGCGCAAAGACTTTGGGCTAAAATGGCGGCATCCTTTATTGCCGTGATTAGACGCCCCGGGGGGGAGGAGGTCACTTCCGACTCTCACATAGTGGAAGTCTTTCGGGATTTTTACCACTCACTTTATACAGGGCAAGAACCCGCGGGGCGAGACCCTTGTTCTTATTTGGAGAATTGCACCCTCTCCGCCCTGCCGACGGCTACAGCCGAACAGCTAGACCAGCCAATTCGAATAGAAGAAACCATCTCTGCCATCGCGCGCCTTAAGGTGGGGAGGGCCTCGGGTCCCGATGGCTTCTCGGCCATGTTTTACAAGGCTTTTTGCCCAGAGATCGCACCTTTCTTGACCAAGCTCTTCAACTCCTTCCTGGAGACGGGCTCGGTGACTGATTCCATGTCGGAGGCGGCCATTTCGGTCATCCTGAAGCCCTCCGAAGCCCTCCAAAGACCCCGCTGAATGTGGATCTTATCGACCCATCTCACTGCTCAACATCGACCGAAAATCTTTGCCAGCATCTTGGCTTCCCGTCTCAACCCACTGATGGTGAGTCTGGTCGACCCCGATCAGGCTGGCTTTATTCCTACTAGACAGGGGGAAGATAACACCAAGCGCCTTTTTCATCTTATGGACAGCGTCCATAGGTCACGCAAACAAGATTTGTTTTTATCAATAGACGCCGAGAAGGCGTTCGATAGGGTGAGCTGGACCTATCTATTTGATACTCTGCGATACTTTGGCTTTGGCAAAAAGTTTATAGGATGGATTAAATGCATTTACCGAGAGCCGAGAGCCTTTATCAGTGTCAATGGTGCCACTTCCACCACTTTCCCGATCTCCCGGGGGACGAGGCAGGGATGTCCTCTGTCCCCCCTCTTGTTTGCTCTGTATATGGAGCCTTTTGCTCAACGCCTGAGGGATGATCCTCTGATAGATGGAATAAAATTTGGGAAAGAAATTCATAAAGTCAGCTTATATGCCGATAATGTCATACTCTCACTCATGAAGCCTCAGACTTCCCTGCCAGCACTGATCACCGAATTAAATAGCTTTAGTGAGGTCGCGGGCTTTTAAGTCAACTTCACTAAATCCCAAATACTTAATCTCTCGATCCCACCTGACATAGTAGATAGCATCCAACATCAATTTCCGTTTCAATGGACGCAACAGGAGATCTCATATCTGGGAATTCGGTTGGCCCCAACTATAGCCAGAACGGTGACCCTAAATTACACGACCCTCCTCGACCAAACCACAAAAGCCCTTGATGGCTGGACCCGACTCCGGCTGGCTTGGTTTGGTAGGATAGCCGCTGTCAAACTGTCGGTCCTACCTCACATTCTCTATGTTTTTCAGACACTTCCCTTGGCGCCACCTCCTAAAGCACTGAGTCAACTACAGACGGTAATTAATAAATTTGTGTGGGGGGGAAACGCGTTTGGCGATGACCCAACTGACGCTGCCTAAAAGTAAAGGAGGGACGGGGCTCCCTTTGGTCCACCACTATTTTCAGGCTTCTTGCCTCAGATACATTGTCGAATGGAACCGGCCCCTCTCCGAGAAGCATTGGAACTTCATGGATCAAACGGTGGCTGGAGTTAACATCTGGCATGAACTTTGGCTCCCTCGCAAGCATAGGGCGTGGGGTCTATATTCCTCCCCAGTGACGTCTTCAACCATGAAGATCTGGGATGGGGTAGCGGTTAGGAGGGGATGGACTACCTTTCCCTCACCAATGACCCCAATTGTAGACAATCCAGAGGTCCCTCCAGGACACGACTCCGCAATTTTCCAGACATGGAGGGAGGCGGGTTGCAAAAGGATTGGCTCCCTATTTGACACAAAGGGCCTTATCCCCTTTGCCAAATTACGCCGGGACTATGACCTCTGTTCCTCTGATGAATTTCCCTACCAACAATTGAAACACTGGGTAACTCGGCCCTCCTGCCTCGAGGGTGCTTCGCGTCCGCTCTCGACATTTGAGAAATGGCTAGTATGTAAAACAGGGGATCGCCGACTCATTTTTGAACTATAGTCAATGCTCGCTCCTTGCAACGTAGGGAAGCGTACGAAAGGGCAGTTGAGATGGGAGGCGGAACTGGAGAGGGCATTGTCCGACAAAGAATGGGACGACATACACTTTCGGGCACACCACAAAGCACATAATACGGCAGGCATGGAATCTGCGTATAAGCTGCTTTCTTATTGGTACTTTACGCCAGCGCGAATTCACAGTTGGGATAGGAACAAATAAGAGCTATGTTAGAGGGGTTGTGGGATGCCTGGAACTCTGGTGCACCTGTTATGGCATTGCCCCAAATTGCAGCGCTACTGGACTGAAGTGCTAGATAATATTGATGAGGCATTTAACACAACTCTCCCGCGATTCCCAGCGTACACCCTTCTGGGACTTTCAAATCCTATGACCTTTCCTCTCTGTTCAGTGAGGGGTAGACAGATTGCAATAGCGCTCTTGGTAGCCCGACTTGTGATTCTTGCACTTTGGGGGACACCATCTGTTCCTGAATTTAATGCGTGGCTGCAGACATTATGGCTAGTTTTGGCCATGGACTGTCCCTGGTTACTGACCACAAGGGTGAAACATATGCAGAGTTATAGGCCCCTTTCCTACACTTGCTTTCTAAGGAACTGAGGGAGATCACCTGTCCCAAATACTTACAAATCCTGCGCCTCGTGCCACATGACACTATTTAACTAACTGCGTAAGTTGAGATCAGGGGATAGAAAGCGTCCTCACTTTTTGCCACCTTGTTTGTGGGGAGGGGAGAGGGAAATGCCTGGTGCGGATGGGGGGGTGAGGATGGGGGAGGGTTGTTGTTGTTTTTTTTTAACTGTTTTTTACTGTTTTGTCTTTCCTATTATCAATCCGAGATGTCAATACAGTTCAAGCAAGAATTCATGCAAACCACGCTGCCGGCCTCCTGGTTGTAGGTGCACAGCGGTGTATACTCGAGTTAAGCAAACGCTGCTGGCCGTGGTTGTATGCGAACAGCTGTGTTCCATGATTCTGACTCTCTTTTACTAATAAAAAGATTGGTTCCATAAAGAAGTGGTCTCAAATAGTACTCAAGGTCAAAGCTATGACTATGGAGTTTAGTCTCAAGCCAGAAAATGGTAGGACCAAATCCGGTAACTTGGTTGCAAATGCCTTCAATAGACTGGGTGGTCAAAGCTGCATCGATTACATTTTGCTGGAACATAGGCTCTGGCATAAGGTAATAGAGATGCCTGTAGGAGAAACAACCGATAGTGATCACAATCCCCTGTGCCTAACAATACAAACATTCTGGGGGGAAGCACTAGTTCTGCCAATGACCCAGTGGCTGGCAACTAAAGAGGTTCCGCCAACTAATAACATGCTTCCCCTTAAGTGGCATAAATTAGCTGCCGATCAAGATAAACTTAAGAGTATACAGAATGAGTTGTTGGCTTTCACAGCAGAAGCTGCAGCACTAGATACATCTGTGGTAGGGAGGTTGGAAGTAACGAATGCACACTGCCGTTTCATCGAGCATTTAGGCTCCTACTTTACAGTTGCAAACCCTACTAAGAATTCATGGCCCACCAAAAAAGGTACTCAAACATGATACAACACAGCTTGCAGGCACTCTAGATCCCTACTAATACAAGCAGTTAAATCAAGGGCCTTAGAGGGGACAAGAAATGCCAGAAAAGCATACAAGTTAGAACTGTGGAAAGCCAAGAGGGACTGGGACGAAGCCACGTGGCAGACCCTCAAGGACGCATGGCAAGCCAGGGATAGTAAGAAGTTCTGGTCTCTGGTTGTGTGGGGTAATCAATCAGGTCCTTTAGAATTAGAAAATCACATTTCTCCCTCTGATTGTTATGCCCACTTTTCTACTCTGTATACCAACCAAGAAGCCCTAAATTCTCTGGCTGTACAATCTAGAAGGCATCCCAAAGCCAACAGGATTTTTTCACGCCCATTTTATCGATCACAATTAGCACAATAGTCCAGTCCAAAGCACCGGACCCCGAAGGGATACCTGGTGATCTTTTTCATTGGGACACCCCAGGCTGGACTCAATACATGTATGTGCTATTTAATGCCATAGCTGATGGTGCCTCTATCCCAGGATCATGGAGAGGATTAGAAGTTGTGCCATTGTTTAAGAAAGGTGATAAGCCTCTCCCTTGCAATTATAGACCAATCAGTCTAATTGACTCGATTCAGAAAGTTTTTAGCAGGGCACTCTTGCAAAAAATTCAGACATGGGCTGCTGAAAATGAAATCCTATCCCCACATCAAGAAGCTTTTAGAGAGAAAACAGGGACTGTTGATCAGGTGTTCCACTTCCTTTTACTTTGTTGGAAAACAGTGATAATTGGAAAGGGTAGCTTGTACGTTGCTTTTATAGATCTTAATATGGCATTTGACCTTGTTCCTAGGCAGAATCTGTGGCAAACCCTTAGGGACATAGATATGCCGGAGGAAATTCTAAATATGTTGATCCATCTGCACAAAGGAAACTTTGCCAGGGTACGTTGGAGCTCTCAAGGCCAGCTTATGGACCCAATCCTTGTTAACAAGGGCGTGCAACAAGGTTGTGTCTTGGCTCCAAAGCTTTTCTCTCTATTTATTAACAATGTTGTACAATTCCTCACAGCAAATCCGACTGATGCTGGGGGGTGGGAGTAGTAACTCTCCTCTTTGCAGATGACGCATTGCTGGTGTCTAAAACACTGAGTGGGTTACAGCGGCTCCTCAACCATTTATCTCTCGATAAAAATGGTACCTCACTTGTGTGGGTAGGCCTAGTGCCTGTGGCAGGAAACGGCCCAAAACGCGACGTGGACACACCACATTTTTACAGTGAAAACTGAGCCTTTTTTTGCAAAGTGCCTAGCTGTAGATTTTGAACCCTAGCTCTGCCGCCACCCAGGGAAACCTAGCAAACCTATACATTTTTGAAAACTAGACACCCAGGGGAATCCAGGATGGGGTGCCTCTTGTGGCTCTTACCAGGTTCTGTTACTCACAATCCCTTGAAAACCTCAAATTTTGTCACAAAAACAAATTTTCCTCATATTTCTGTGATGGAAAGTTCTAGAATATGCGTGGATCCACAAAATTCCACCCACTCTGCATTCCCAAAAGTCTCTCGATAAAAACAGTACCTCACTTGTGTGGGTAGGCCTAGTGCCCGGGACAGGAAACGGCCCAAAATGCAATGTGGACACACCACATTTTTACAGTCAAAACGGACCCTTTTTTTGCAAAGTGCCTAGCTGTAGATTTTGAACCCTAGCTCTGCCGGCACCTAGGGAAACCTAGCAAACCCATACATTTTTGGAAACTAGACACCCAGAGGAATCCAGGATGGGGTGACTTGTGTGGCTCTCACCAAGTTCTGTTACCCACAATCCCTTGCAAACCTCAAATTTTATAAATAAAACACATTTTCCTCACATTTCTGGGATGGAAAGTTTAGGAATCTGCGTGGATCAACAAAATTCCACCAACCCCGCATTGCTCAAAGTCTCTCAATAAAAAGAGTACCTCACTTGTGTGGGTAGGCCTAGTGCCCGCGACAGGAAACGGCCCAAAACGCAATGTGGACACACCACATTTTTACTGTGAAAACGGACCCTTTGTTTGCAAAGTGCCTAGCTGTAGATTTTGAACCCTAGCTCTTCCGGCACCTAAGGAAACCTAGCAAACCTATACATTTCTGAAAACTAGACACCCAGGGGAATCCAGGATGGGGTGCCTTGTGTGGCTCTCACCAGGTTCTGTTACCCACAATCCCTTGCAAACCTCAACTTTTGTCCAAAAGACACATTTTCCTCACATTTCTGTGAAGGAAAGTTCTGGAATCTGCGTGGATCCACAAAATTCCACCCACCCCACATTGCCCAAAGTCTCTTGATAAAAAACAGTAACTCACTTGTGTGGGGAGGCCTAGCGCCCGCGACAGGAAACGGCCCAAAACGCAATGTGGACACACAACATTTTTACAGTCAAATCGGACCCATTTTTTGCAAAGTGCCTAGCTGTAGATTTTGAACCCTAGCTCTGCCGGCACCTAGGGAAACCTAGCAATCCTATACATTTTTGAAAACTAGATACCCAGGGGAATCTAATATCGGGTGACTTGTGTGGCTCTCACCAGGTTATGTTACCCACAATCCCTTGCAAACCTTAAATTATATTTAAAAAAACACATTTTCCTCACGTTTCTGTGACGGGAGGTTCTGGAATCTGTCTGGATCCACAAAATTCCACCCACCCCACATTCCCCAAAGTCTCTCAATAAAAATGGTACCTCACTTGTGTGGGTTGGCCAAGTACCCGCGACAGGCACGGGACCAAAACGTATTGAGGAGACATCAAAATTGCCTATCACAAAACGACCTGGTTTAGAAAGGGGGGGTCACCTGGGTTTTTGCCCCTGGGCTCGCCGGCCATCAAGGGAAACCTACCAAACCCACACATTTCTGAAAACTAGACACCCGTGGGAGTCCAGGGAGGTATGGCTTGCGTGGATCGCCCAACGTTTACCTACCCAGAATCCCCTGCAAACCTCAAATTTAACTGAAAAAAATCACTATTTTCTCAAATTTCTGTCGTTTTGTGATAGGCAATTTTGATGTCTCCTCAATGCGTTTTGGGCCCTTGCCTGTCGCGGGTACTTGGGCCACACACACAAGTGAGGTACCATTTTTATCGGGAGACCTGTGCGAACGCTGGGTGGTAGGAAATTTGTGTCAGCCCGTTGATCTCACAATTTTTCCACACAGAAATTTGAGAAAAAAGTGTTTTTTTCAGCTAAATTTGAGGTTTGCACCCAAACGAGTGAGGTATCATTTTTATCGGAAGACCTGGGGAAACGCTAGGTAGATGGACGTTTGTAGGTCGCTCGCAGATTCCTGAACTTTCCATCACTTAAATGTGAAGAAATTTTGAATTTTAGCTAAATTTGAGGTTTGCAGGGGATGCTGGGTAAAAAAAAAACAGTGAGAGCTACGCAACTCATTCACTCCTGTACTACCCTCGTTGTCTACTACTCAAAAGTGTGAAGATTTGCCTAGGTGACGACTGAGCTAGGGCACAAAATCCCCTGCTACCCATATTGACAAAAAAAGGTCTTACAAAAGGCCATTAAACCGCCACAAATATAAATCTGACACTAATTTGATAAAGTTAATCCACCACTTACACTGGTTGGTTTTAGCACCTCCAGAAATGCTGGCTTCAAAGCACAAATACTTATCAAAGTATATAAATATTGAAGCCAAGCCTTCTGAAGTTGAGCCATAAAGCCACTTTACGGCACCAACCACTTTATGGTCCATTCACACGCCATTCACGCACCACACACAAGACTTCGATACCGCCAGCCACAGGCCCAATCAACCAGATCACTTGCACTCACTTAAACATGCCGCCGCCATGCAGGGGCCCATCACTTTCATACGCCACAAGTATAATGAGTTTGACTACATTTTACCACCTGTCAAGTCTCCGCCGCCTTCTTCCTGAACGTTACCGAATGCATGCCGAGTGAACCTTTACTAATGGCTCCCATGACAGCCACATGAGGCTCAGGAAGACGTGTCTTTCATGTGCCTTTAGCACACTCACTGTGCTAAATCCAACTCCTTCCAGTTTGTGGATGCAAGTTGGGGGATGCCCGAGTATGCCGCAAAGCCCTTCCTCGAGCTGAGCAAGCATATCTACCTTTGAAAATAAGGCAAACAGGCTGGAAATTTTCTAAAGAGAACATCATAAACTATGAAGAACGGTTAAATGTGAAACACGGGTAGTCCGTGACAACATAGCATATGTCCAATCCACTGTTATGTGCAGTGACTGTAATGCACTTATCATACAGCAAACTGAACATCTAAGTTCCGATGGAGGATGAACATGGCAAGCAGCATTGACCCATAAGTACTATAGTAAATTTAGTGCGAGAGTGGCAGCAATGGATTTGAATCCATGGGTGAAGATGAAGTCATGACGTGTATCTGTACTACCTTTACTATCTGCCTTTGCAATATTCCTCGAAAAGCGCACCTACCGTAAGCTGTTCTAACCCGTTCGTGTGTCTGTCCTCATCAGAGTTCTGACTAATCCTGTCTAATTGTCAAGTGACCCTATACTAATGCCTTCCATCTGTAGCTACTTGAAGCTTGAGAAAACGTTTCTGTCACGTGCCATCAATGCTCTCACTGTGCTAAATCCAACTCCTTCCAGTTTGTAGATGCAAGTTGAGGGGTGTCCGAGTATCCCAGTAGGCCATATTTTGAACTGAGCGAGCAGATCTACCTTTGAAAATAAGGCAAACATGCTGGGGTATATTGCCTAAGTTCCCTAAAGTAATAAGCCAAACAAATGTCCTGTGGGTCTCATTCACCAACACTTTTACTTTGACAGTGTGAAAACTCAATTACTAACTTGCATCATACACAATGTTATTGAGAAAGGGTACAAGACACAATATCTTGTATGATGATTGTTTTCACATCTTAAATTAAAGATGTGAAAACAATCTTCATACAAGATATTGTGTCTTGTATCCCTTTTCAATAACATGGTTCTGATACAAGTTAATAATTGAGTTTGCACACTTTCAAAACAAGTTGAAATGTTGGTGAATACGTCCCATTGGATATTTGTTTGACTTAATACACTTACTACAGTTCTAAATGGCAATCAGGGTGGTCCTTGTGTAGTATACATAAGTTCCCTAACAAGCACTTCAAAATCCAGTGAAGCCTTTCATTTTCTGCCAAACAGGGTACTCCGTAACAACGTGGCGCATGTTCTGTCCACCAGTATGTGCAGCATGGGGACTATAATGCACTTATCAATAGGCAAGCAGAACTACCATGTTCTGAAAGCAGATAAAGGTGTTGAGAAGTCCATGATTTTCTGAAGTAGAGGAACAAATATTCTGCAGATGTGGCCCACAGACAGTAGGTATCCATTCACATCAATTGAAAGGTTTACCTATTGGCAGCTCCACCTCAGTCAATTTCCCAGTATTTTGCTTTAGTATGATACAATATAAAGCAAGTAGGAAACAGAAGGCGGGCTTACTTGGGCACTGGGGACAGTAAACATGAGTCTCCTGCCTCTTTCCCTGCATCGAGCACACTTTACAACGACGACATGGTCGCTCCTTTTTGAGTGTTGCAGGAATTTTATCAGCAAAGTGTCGCTCCTGCAGCTTTGCCACGTCATCCAAAACACAAGAAATGGAGGCTGCTGCTTCTGTAGCAGTGAGACTTTCAGTCACAGACAACTGAAAGTCAAGGAAAGACATGAGTCTTCCTGTGGTGGTCTGACGATAAACAACATTGTATGTTGCCATCTGCATCAGGTGAGTAAACAGTTTCTTATACCAAGTGTGAGTTTTACGACTCGCATTGTATGGCTGAAGAACCTGGTCGTTCTTGTCCACTCCGGCCATGTACTTGTTGTAATCAAGTATACAGGTGGGCTTGTAGACTTCGGCCATCTGACCCCAAACCGTGACAGGGGAAGTGCTCTCAGCATGAATTATAGTGAGCACGTACACGTCACACCTATCTCAGAACTTGACTGCGAGCAGTTCATTGGAACGCAACGCATTGCTCTGGGATTTCTGGAGCTTCTTGCAAACAAACTCCTGCTGGAATCTTTTGCGGCGACAACGAATTGCACCGCAGGCCACAGTGCCAGCTTTGTAGAGCTCACTGAACAGCTCTACTCCTGTATAGATTTTGTCCACATAAAGGTTATAACCTTTGTGAAAGAGTGGCTGGACAAGCTCCCATACGATCTTTCCTGTGACCCCTAGCGTGGGAGGGCAACCTACAGGGTTAAGAGTTGCGTCCTTCCCTGTATACACTCTCAAGCTGTACACATAGCCAGTCGAGCTCTCACACAGCATGTACAGCTTAATGCTATAGCGAGCACGTTTGCTTGGAATGTACTGCCTGAACAGCAGCCGCCCTTTATACAAGTTCAAGGACTCATTGATGGCTATACTCTTTCCAGGAGTATAAACCTCTGGAAACCTGGCAGACAAATGTTCCACGACAGGCCTAATTTCTAACAACCTGCCATGGTCTGGATCGTCCCGGGGAAATGCAGCAGGATTGTCACTGAAATGCAGCATGCGCTGCAATAGCAAAAAACGATCTCTGCTCATGTATGGTGCGAAGAAGGGGGTTAACCAAACCGTGCGAGTAGACCAGTAGTATAGCAAGATTGGTTTATGCACTACCCCCAGTTTAAGCGTGAGGCCCAAAAATATCTTCAACTCCCCTAATGAAGTGGGAGTCCACTTGTGTGCCCTAGACTGAGGCCCAAGAGTGCCTCCATGCTCCCTCAAAAATTTTTGGCACTCAAATTTGTTTGCTGCACAATTTCATCATGGAAGTCAACATCCAAAAAGAGATGAATGTAGTCAATTGGCAAAAAATTAGCCGCATCGACTTTACATTCAGCGTCGCCAATGAAAGGCAGAATTTGGGGTTGAACTAAATTTGGGGGCTGCCAAGAGAGCGCTCCTTCTGTGCTTGCGGCCGCATGTGGCTGCTCTCTGGGTTTCTATAACCTGCTACTGGTGTCCTGCTGGACAGACTGTGCTTGCAAAGGGTCAGCACGACTGACATCGTCTCCTTCAGAATCGCTGGAAGTTGAGTCGTAGGATGGAACTGCGCCGGCTGAAAAATCACTCCCAGATTCTGCTCCATTGTCCTGTCCCTCAGATGCTGTCTCAGTATCTGCTGTCTTAGTCTCTGATCCTGTCTCAGAGCTGGACTCCAGAACCAGATTTAGGTCCTGGGCAGCATTCAGCCAATGATATACCATCTCTGCTAGTGCCTAAAACCTTCCTTTTAAAATACTATCCTATGTAGAAGGCAGATAGGTTGTTGGTTTCAAAGTGTAGGTGGGTGTGTGCGTGATTGAAGTGTGCAACTGTCAGTAATGACGAAGTCACTTAACTTTCCTTTGCGAAATCTGTAGGCTCTCCAAAAACACTAAGAAAGAGAGAAGAAAACACAGTGAGAAGTTGGCCTGGTATATGCTGTTCACTAGTTAAAGTGGACACCTTGCACCAGTACAATTCGACTCTTATGGTAGGTAGGTTTAAGACAACCTTTACAGAAAGCTATCCTAGTGGTAGCTGTGGAGAGCAGCCTTCAGGCTAAGTCTTGGAGGAATGTAAAGCAGCTTGTTTTACCACACAATCTCTTGAATCACCAAATGAAAAGACACCACACAGGTATATATATCAAATATATAAGTATTTATTACTAAACAACTCTCTACTAATCTCTTGTGAGATTAGAAGTCAGGAACATATGCACAAATCAACGTTTCACAATAAATTGAGCACAAATATGGCTGGGGCCCTAGGGGCGTACCAGACCATATACTAAAAAAGAGACTTAAGAACAACGACTTGCAAAGGGACAAGGCCCAGGGCCTTCAGAAGTGCTGGGGCCTCACGAAACCACCCAAGGCAGGTAAGTAAAGGACCCACGGGGGACGCGTGCAGTGAGGGAACACAGGCGCGGATCGCCGTAGACTTCAATGGGGCAAGTCGCGGTTGGAAATTAAGAGTTTAAGGGCACTTCGGGAGTAGCTACAAGCAAGTCACTTACAGGGTAAGTAGTTCTAGGGCCAACACCCACAGGAGCACCGTAGTGCTGGAGTTACCTCACCCAGGGAAGCCGGGTGCATAGGTGTCCTTTGGTGTCGGGTCGCGGCGTCGTTTTCAATGGGAGCCAATGAAGACTTGCTGCTTGTGAAGCCAGAAGAAGTGTCCGGTGGAATCCAAGCCTGGATTCGGAAGGAGGAAGACCTGAAAGCAGAGGGGACAGTGTTCAAAGTCACTTGGCAGTGACCCGGGGCAAGGAAGATGAATGCCCACCGTCGTCGACAGATTCAGGTCGTTCACGGGTGTCTTGACTCTTCGGCCACGAGGTCCAGGAGGCGTCGAGGACAACCAGGAGCTGGATTCGGCGTGTCCCACAAAGTCTGCAGCTGACTGCGGTATCGGCGAACCAATTGGAGCCAACAAGCCTTGGTAGCAGCAAGTCTTGTGGAAAGAACAAAAAGTCAATGGTGCAGACCAGCAAGGTCTGGGGGACTCACCCAGCGAGGGTAAGTCAGGGCAGGCCTGGAGCAACCAGGGGAGCCCTTTGGATTTGTAGAAAAGTCTTCAGGGGACCCACAAGCCGGCTGGCAAGGGATCGCAAAGACGCCTCGGGAGGATTCCTTCAACAGGGGCCCACGGTCACTCGGGATGGGGTAGGCCTCTGATCTTGGGAGGGATCTCTGCTAGAGGCTGGGACCACACGTGGTCCAAAGCACAGGTTCGTAGAACGTCGTGAAGGGGTTGCACTCGAAAATAGTGCACGGTACCCAGGGACTGCGGTTCCTCGTCACTCGTGGGGTCCACTTGCCTCAGCTTCGCTGGGGACTCACGATGGCCTTGGAGAAGTCAGGAAATCCTCTTCCTGGGCTGCAGGGACTTCGGGCTCCGGCGGGAGCGGCGTAGTTTGCGACCGTCGTTGCAGTTTTTGGTGCCTGCCAAGCAGGGGAGTCACTCCTTGACTCCAAGGGAGATTCTTCAGTCTTCCAGAGGTAGTGGAACGTCGAAGGTCCGGGATTCTTCTTTAGAGCGTCGTCCAGGGATATCTAGTTTGCAAGGTCAAGGGTTCCCTATCTTATACTAAAAGGAAGGGAGGGACTAGCTCTATGACCCCACCTATGGGAGGGTCAGGGGAGTAGGTGGCTACACCCACTTCCCTTTGTCCAGTTTCGTGCCAGAGCAGGGGCAGGTAGCCCCTGAGCCGGTTTGAACTGGTGTATGCACAGAGGAGCCTTCTGCTCCCCCAGTGCAGGACTTCAAAGCACTCTAGGAGTGCACCCACCCAGCCCCAATACACTAAACCCTGTCTGGGAGGTGGTCACACCTCCCTGTGACAGGATACCTATTGTTGGGCCTCCTCCACTGCGAGTTTCGGTCATCAGCAGGAGGGCAGCCCAGTGTCTGTGACTGGTGGCATCCATTTTGTGATGCCAGGGCTCTTCAGGATTCTACCGCGTTTCCACAGTAGGTACATGTCTATCCCTCTAGAAGGGTGGGATCATACTCCCACACCAGGTACTGGTGTGGGGGTATGATTCCAAGGTGTTTGACACCAAACACGACATGTTTTGATGCAGCCATTCCAAAGTTAGCATTAACCGCGAGGTTATAATGCACTTAAGAGTATATGGTTTGACCGCATTCACAAACAGCCCCAGAGAATGGACTCTGAGAGCTGCAGAGGGGCCCTGCTCAGGCAGAGGCACCCTCTCACATAGAAACTAAGCACCCTGCCCTCAGGATTGATAGGGCCTGCCTTAGGGGTGACTGATAGGTTTAAATGTGTGTGCAGGGGAGATATAGGGAACCTATATCTCAGTGAGGGGTGCTAGCACCTCCTCACCCAGGCTGCAGTAGCAGGCCTGTGGTGTCAGATTTAGTCTGCTTCCCAGGGGTGGCATAATACATGCTTCAGCCCCTGGTAGGCCTGTGAAGTACCTATGCCCTTGGTACCTAAGGTACCATATACTAGGGACTCATAAGGTACCACAGTATCCAATCACTAGTGCACCTAGAGTGCACTCCAAGTCGTTTAGAGAGAACAGAGAGGCTGGGGCCCTGATTGGCAGGGTCCCAGCCAGACTATAGCCAGAAACCAGTGTAAACATCAGAAAAAAAGTGGGGGCAACATAAGAGGCAGATCCTACTCTCCTACACAACCCCCCCAAACGCAGGGACACTAAACTAACCTTGACCAGTTGAGTCTTCGTGCTCTAAGTGGAAATACCTTGAGAGTCCATCTGCATTGGCATGTTGGGTCCCAGGCCTATGTTCCACTGTATAGTCCATCCCCTGTAGGGAAATGGACCACCTTAAAAGTTTTGGGTTTTCACCTTTCATCTGTTTAAGCCATAGGAGGGGCTTGTGGTCAGTCTGAACTATGAAGTGAGTGCCAAACAAGTATGGCCTCAGCTTCTTCAGGGCCCACACCACAGCAAAGGCCTCCCTCTCTATAGCTGACCAACGTTTCTCTCTAGGGGTCAGCCTCCTGCTAATAAAAGCTACTGGCTGGTCTTGACCTTCATCATTCAGTTGAGACAGTACAGCTCCCACACCCAGCTCAGAAGCATCTGTTTGGACAATGAACTTTTTGGTGTAGTCTGGACTCTGTAAGATGGGGGCAGTGCACATGGCCTGCTTTAGGTCTTCAAATGCCTTCTGACAGCTAGCTGTCCACTGAACCTTTTTTGGCATTTTCTTTGAGGTCAGATCATTCAAGGGGGTCACTATAGATCCATATCCCTTCACAAACCTCCTATAGTACCCAGTCAGGCCTAAGAAGGCTCTCACCTGTGTCTGGGTGGTTGGAGCAACCCATTCCATTATGGTTTGGATTTTGCTCTGTAAAGGCTGAACCTGGCCTCCACCCACAAGGTGGCCCAGGTACACAACCTGACTCTGCCCTATCTGGCACTTAGTGGCCTTGATAGTGAGGCCTGCTTTCTGCAGAGCCTCCAAAACATTTCTGAGGTGGACCAGGTGATCCTGCCAGGAGGAACTAAAGACAGCAATATCATCTAGATAAGCTGAGCAATAAGTTTCCATCCCTGCCAGAACTTTGTTCACCAACCTCTGAAAAGTGGCAGGTGCATTTTTCAATCCAAAGGGCATCACCACAAAGTGGTAGTGCCCACCAGGGGTCGAAAATGCTGTTTTGGCTTTTGCATCATCAGCTAACCTGATCTGCCAGTAGCCAGCTGTTAGGTCAAATGTACTCAGATACTTGGCTGAGGCCAAAGTATCAATCAGCTCATCTGCCCTTGGTATGGGATAGGCATCAGTCCTGGTGACTGCATTGAGGCCTCTGTAGTCTACACAAAACCTCATTTCTTTCTTACCACCCTGGGTATGAGGCTTGGGTACTAGGACTACTGGGCTAGCCCAAGGGCTATCTGAAGGCTCAATCACACCTAACTCCAACATTTTCTGGACTTCAGTCCTGATACAGTCCCTGACATGGTCAGGTTGCCTGTAGATTTTACTCTTGACAGGCAGACTGTCCCCAGTGTCCACCTCATGGGTGCACCAGGTAGTCTGACTAGGGGTCAGGCTAAACATATGTCTGTACTGCTGCAGAACTTGTCTGCACTCAGTTTGCTGATGGTCAGTGAGGCTGCTTGCCAAAGCAACACCATCGACTGACCCATCATCAGGGTTCTGTGAGAGCAGGTCAGGGAGAGGGTCACTCTCCTCCTCCTGTTCCTCATCAGTTGCCATGAGCAAGCCCATGTCAGCCCTGTCAACATATGGTTTCAATCTGTTGACATGGAGCACCCTCAGGGGGCTCCTGGGAGTTCCAAGATTCACCAGATAGGTGACTTCTCCCTTTTGCTCAACTATTGTATGGGGGCCACTCCATTTGTCTTGGAGGGCTGCTGGGGCCACAGGCTCCAACACCCACACTTTCTGTCCTGGCTGGTACACAGTCAGCACAGCCTTTTGGTCATGCCAAGCTTTTTGTAATTCTTGGCTGGCCTCCAGGTTTTTGGTTGCCTTCTTCATGTATTCGGCCATCCTGGAGCGGAGACCAAGTACATAGTCCATCACATCCTGTTTGGGGGGTTTGAGAGGTAACTCCCAGCCCTCTTTTACCAAACATAATGGACCTCTTACAGGATGCCCAAACAGAAGCTCAAATGGGCTGTAACCAACCCCCTTCTGTGGAACCTCTCTGTATGCAAACAACAGGCAGGGAAGAAGAAGGTCCCATTTCCGCCTAAGCTTCTCTGGGAGTCCTTTAATCATTCCCTTAAGGGTTTTGTTGAAACGCTCAACCAACCCATTGCATTGTGGGTGATAGGGGGTGGTGAACTTATAAGTTACACCACACTCCTTCCACATTGCTTTCAAATATCCTGACATGAAGTTGGTACCTCTGTCAGAGATGACCTCCTTTGGGAAACCCACTCTGGAGAAAACTCCAATGAGGGCTCTTGCCACCACAGGGGCTGTGGTGGTCCTCAGGGGAATTGCCTCTGGGTACCTGGTGGCATGATCCACTACCACCAGGATAAATCTGTGCCCAGATGCAGTTTGAGGGTCAAGGGGACCAACAATGTCAATCCCTACCCTTTCAAAGGGTACCCCCACCACAGGTAGTGGTATCAGGGGGCCTTTGTGGTGCCACCTGCCTTGCCACTGGCTTGGCATGTGACACAGGAGCGACAAAACTCCTTTGTGTCCTCTGACATATGTGGCCAATGAAAATGTGGAACAAGCCTGTCCCAGGTCTTGTTTTGGCCCAAGTGACCTGCTAAAGGGATATCATGTGCTAGGGTCAAGAGGAACCCCCTAAACTTCTGAGGTATTACCAACCTCCTGGTGGCTCCAGGGGCTGGATCTCTACCCTCAGAATATAGGAGTCCCTCATCCCAATAAACTTTATGGGACCCACTAGCACTCCCAGCAGCCTCAGCAGCAGCCTGCTGTCTGAGGGGTTCAAGAGAGGGGCAGCACTGTTGCTCCTTACTCAGATCTTCCCTAGAAGGGCCCCCTGCCCCCAAGAACTCAACCTGATCAGGCTCAAGTCCCTCTGGGGCAGTTCCTTCTTCAGGATCTGCTCCTCCTCCCTCAAGAGGGGAATCAGTGATCTGAGACAGAGGGGAAGGCACTGCCTTACCCCTACTGCTCCTCTTCTTGGGAAGCATCTGGTCCATGGTTTCAGGATCCAGAGCTGGTTCAGTGTCATGCATTTTGGCCTGTGACCTGGTCACAGCAAATACCTCTGCAGGGATGCCCAACATCTCAGCATGAGTCCATAACTCTACTTCAGACCAGGCTGAAGTTTCTAGATCATTGCCCAATAGACATTCTACAGGGAGGTCTGCACTGACTACAACCTTCTTGAGGCCAGTTACCCCTCCCCAGGAGAAATTCACAACTGCCAGACTATGGTTGGTCCTGACATTGCTTGCATTGGTCACCTGGTACATTTCGCCCAGGATGATCTGTCCAGGGTCCACAAGATCCTCTGCCACCATGGTGACACTAGCACCTGTGTCCCTAAATGCCAAAGCCTGTTTGCCATTTATTACAGGCTGCTGTTTGTATTTGCCCAGATTACTGGGGCTCACCAGGAAGGACATGTCAATGTCTCCATCACAAATCAGCATTGCCTGAGTGGGTACTCTGACTAGGCCAGAGTCCACTTCAGAACCCAGGGTCAACCCTACTACACCCTTATTCTGAGTACCACCTCCACCAGTAGCTGAACTAGGGGGAACAGTTGCCTTAGGGGCAGGAGTGGTGGTGGTTTGGTCTTTGGACTTGTTACAATCAGAAGTCCAGTGCCCTTTCTGTTTACAGAATTTGCACCAGGGCTTCTTTTGGCCTTTTCCCTTGTTGGATTGTGACTCCCCACCAGATGCAGATTTTTGGGGCCCTTGTGAAGACTTCTGGTCTTTTGACTTATCCCCACTTTTCTCAGAGCCCTTAGAATCCTGCTTCTTTGTGTCACCCCCTTGGTTCTGGGTTTTCTGCCTCACCCTGGTTCTGACCCACTTGTCTGCCTTCTTTCCCAATTCTTGGGGAGAGGTCAGATCTGAGTCCACCAGGTATTGATGCAACAACTGGTTCTGGCAATTATTAAGGATCTGTTCTCTCATCATTAGATTATACAATCCCTTGAAATCAGTAACCCTACTGCCAACCAGCCAACCCTCCAGAGCCTTGGTTGCACAATCTACAAAGTCAGTCCAGTCCTGAGTCTGTGCCTTCTGGGTGTCTCTGAACTTCAACCTGTACTGCTCAGTGGTTAAGCCAAACCCATCTATCAGTGCACTCTTCAGGACTTCATAGTCATCAGCATCCTCTTCTCTAACAGTGAGGAGCTTGTCTCTACCTTTATCTGAAAAGGAGAGCCACAAGATTGCTGCCCACTGCTTTTGGGGGACCTGTTGTACTCTACAGGCCCTTTCCATAGCAGTTACCCACTTATGGATATCATCCCCACTCTGGTAGGGAGGAACAACCTTGCTCAGGTTCCTATGGTCTGGAATATATTCTCTGCCTCTAGGGACACTGTTGCTGCCACCAGGGGGTTCTAACCCCTCTTTTCTAGAAGCTCTCTGGAGCTCCAGGGCTTCTTTATCTAATGCCAACTGCTTGGTTTTGAGGGCAAATCTTGCTTCCTCATACTGCAGCAGTTTGTACATTCTGTCAGAGGAGGTCTCTCTTCTTGGGAAGTAGGAGTTCCTCTGGTAGACAGATTCTCTGCCAGAGTGATAGGAGTGGTCAGATTCCCTAGAAAGGGACCTAGGCCTCTCCTCCACTATGTCAGTTCTCTTAGGGAGAATTCCTCTGTCCTGTTCAGACCCCTTGGGACCTGGCCCTACAACCACAGAGTCTTGGTCATCCTGATGTCCATCATCTGACCCAGACACTGTAATTGACCCACTCACTGATTCAGACCCATTAGCTCCTAGAGCTAATCTAAGATCATCTGCTGTCAGCAGATCTATCAGGTGTAGTGTGGAGGGACTCTGTCCTAGCTTCAGGTGCCTTGCAGCACACATGGCTTTCAAGTCAAAGAAAGTCATGTCCTTATACTGAGGCTGAGTGGATCCACTGGGTCCACCCCTTAAGGACATTCTAGTGTTGTGCAGTGTTGTACTACCTACACTAGTTTGTGGCCTACTGATACTAGCTTGAGCTGTAGAAAGGGTGTGCTATCCCTTGGCACACAGCTCTAAGTTCAGTAGAACTTATTGATACTAAGCTTGACTTTATATGTACCTTGAGTACCTATAGTGGTTTTCAGTTAGTAATTCAAATAGAGATTTTCTGGTAAAACAATAGCAAGCTGGAATCCCACACGCTGCCACCAATGTGAGAAGTTGGCCTGGTATATGCTGTTCACTAGTTAAAGTGGACACCTTGCACCAGTACAATTCGACTCTTATGGTAGGTAGGTTTAAGACAACCTTTACAGAAAGCTATCCTAGTGGTAGCTGTGGAGAGCAGCCTTCAGGCTAAGTCTTGGAGGAATGTAAAGCAGCTTGTTTTACCACACAATCTCTTGAATCACCAAATGAAAAGACACCACACAGGTATATATATCAAATATATATGTATTTATTACTAAACAACTCTCTACTAATCTCTTGTGAGATTAGAAGTCAGGAACATATGCACAAATCAACGTTTCACAATAAATTGAGCACAAATATGGCTGGGGCCCTAGGGGCGTACCAGACCATATACTAAAAAAGAGACTTAAGAACAACGACTTGCAAAGGGACAAGGCCCAGGGCCTTCAGAAGTGCTGGGGCCTCACGAAACCACCCAAGGCAGGTAAGTAAAGGACCCACGGGGGACGCGTGCAGTGAGTGAACACAGGCGCGGATCGCCGTAGACTTCAATGGGGCAAGTCGCGGTTGGAAATTAAGAGTTTAAGGGCACTTCGGGAGTAGCTACAAGCAAGTCACTTACAGGGTAAGTAGTTCTAGGGCCAACACCCACAGGAGCACCGTAGTGCTGGAGTTACCTCACCCAGGGAAGCCGGGTGCATAGGTGTCCTTTGGTGTCGGGTCGCGGCGTCGTTTTCAATGGGAGCCAATGAAGACTTGCTGCTTGTGAAGCCAGAAGAAGTGTCCGGTGGAATCCAAGCCTGGATTCGGAAGGAGGAAGACCTGAAAGCAGAGGGGACAGTGTTCAAAGTCACTTGGCAGTGACCCGGGGCAAGGAAGATGAATGCCCACCGTCGTCGACAGATTCAGGTCGTTCACGGGTGTCTTGACTCTTCGGCCACGAGGTCCAGGAGGCGTCGAGGACAACCAGGAGCTGGATTCAGCGTGTCCCACAAAGTCTGCAGCTGACTGCGGTGTCGGCGACCCGATTGGAGCCAACAAGCCTTGGTAGCAGCAAGTCTTGTGGAAAGAACAAAAAGTCAATGGTGCAGACCAGCAAGGTCTGGGGGACTCACCCAGCAAGGGTAAGTCAGGGCAGGCCTGGAGCAACCAGGGGAGCCCTTTGGATTTGTAGAAAAGTCTTCAGGGGACCCACAAGCCGGCTGGCAAGGGATTGCAAAGATGCCTCAGGAGGATTCCTTCAACAGGGGCCCACGGTCACTCGGGACGGGGTAGGCCTCTGATCTTGGGAGGGATCTCTGCTAGAGGCTGGGACCACACGTGGTCCAAAGCACAGGTTCGTAGAACGTCGTGAAGGGGTTGCACTCGAAAATAGTGCACGGTACCCAGGGACTGCGGTTCCTCGTCACTCGTGGGGTCCACTTGCCTCAGCTTCGCTGGGGACTCACGATGGCCTTGGAGAAGTCAGGAAATCCTCTTCCTGGGCTGCAGGGACTTCGGGCTCCGGCGGGAGCGGCGTAGTTTGCGACCGTCGTTGCAGTTTTTGGTGCCTGCCAAGCAGGGGAGTCACTCCTTGACTCCAAGGGAGATTCTTCAGTCTTCCAGAGGTAGTGGAACGTCGAAGGTCCGGGATTCTTCTTTAGAGCGTCGTCCAGGGATATCTAGTTTGCAAGGTCAAGGGTTCCCTATCTTATACTAAAAGGAAGGGAGGGACTAGCTCTATGACCCCACCTATGGGAGGGTCAGGGGAGTAGGTGGCTACACCCACTTCCCTTTGTCCAGTTTCACGCCAGAGCAGGGGCAGGTAGCCCCTGAGCCGGTTTGAACTGGTGTATGCACAGAGGAGCCTTCTGCTCCCCCAGTGCAGGACTTCAAAGCACTCTAGGAGTGCACCCACCCAGCCCCAATACACTAAACCCTGTCTGGGAGGTGGTCACACCTCCCTGTGACAGGATACCTATTGTTGGGCCTCCTCCACTGCGAGTTTCGGTCATCAGCAGGAGGGCAGCCCAGTGTCTGTGACTGGTGGCATCCATTTTGTGATGCCAGGGCTCTTCAGGATTCTACCGCGTTTCCACAGTAGGTACATGTCTATCCCTCTAGAAGGGTGGGATCATACTCCCACACCAGGTACTGGTGTGGGGGTATGATTCCAAGGTGTTTGACACCAAACACGACATGTTTTGATGCAGCCATTCCAAAGTTAGCATTAACCGCGAGGTTATAATGCACTTAAGAGTATATGGTTTGACCGCATTCACAAACAGCCCCAGAGAATGGACTCTGAGAGCTGCAGAGGGGCCCTGCTCAGGCAGAGGCACCCTCTCACATAGAAACTAAGCACCCTGCCCTCAGGATTGATAGGGCCTGCCTTAGGGGTGACTGATAGGTTTAAATGTGTGTGCAGGGGAGATATAGGGAACCTATATCTCAGTGAGGGGTGCTAGCACCTCCTCACCCAGGCTGCAGTAGCAGGCCTGTGGTGTCAGATTTAGTCTGCTTCCCAGGGGTGGCATAATACATGCTTCAGCCCCTGGTAGGCCTGTGAAGTACCTATGCCCTTGGTACCTAAGGTACCATATACTAGGGACTCATAAGGTACCACAGTATCCAATCACTAGTGCACCTAGAGTGCACTCCAAGTCGTTTAGAGAGAACAGAGAGGCTGGGGCCCTGATTGGCAGGGTCCCAGCCAGACTATAGCCAGAAACCAGTGTAAACATAAAAAAAAAAGTGGGGGCAACATAAGAGGCAGATCCTACTCTCCTACACTGCCACATACCCATCATCGCAGCCTTTAGCGCTGGTGGCAGCCAGTGCGACAATCATTTTGGCGCACCCCCTCCCATGACCTCCAATAAATATCTGTTATTCTGCGCCAAGATGCCTATGACTGAACGTGTGCTTTACAAATGCACACTATGACCTCCTTGGATTCCCTCACTACCATCCAGCAAACATGCCCCTCATCTCTCCATAGCCCATCTCTCACATACATTTCATTTGTTTCAAAGCGTTTCTAATGCATGGCTTTACTAATCCATTTAGCTATCCACATAATACAGATCTGTTCTTTACAGCATGCCCTCTGCGTTACTTTATGGTGTCAAAACTGCCACTAGACAAAAGTCAGATATCTCTCTCTCTAGCAGGACAATTTTTTTACTCTGCTGCAGTACCACACTTTACTGCCTTTCATGGAACTTCAAAGAGACTCATTATAGTTCTTTCACAGTCTCATCATTTCAGCACTGAAGCTTTTTCAAATGCTTTAATACAAAGTCCTAGATGTTGCTCATTTATATTATGCATCTAACAAGCCAATAGTACTGGCTTGTAGGTGTGATGTTGCTTTGTTGTATTATACGTGAATGGCATAACAGAAGTCGCAAAATACCAGTCGGGCAGAACCCTAAGCTAAGCACAGATTTTCAGCTTACGTGTTTTAAAGCCACACCCTTAATTACATCAGCCACACCTCCCCCCTCAGCTTTCTTCATCCCACGCAAGGCCCTGACACAGAGAGATCTCTTTGTAAATATATATATATATATATATTGTGTGATCAAGGCAGTGGATGCCGAAACGCGTCGCAGCTTAATTTTGGAATAAAAACTTTATTGCCAGAAAACTCCCTGTGTCGGTGTCCGGTTCGTTCTTACAGGAATCGGATGTGGTGTTCATATATATATATATATTCACTGAAAAAACCATAGGTTTCAGGGGCGTTATAGTTAGTTGGACATTTCACTCGTACAAAACCATAGAAATTCCCCCGTTATAGTTAGTTCAGCTAACTATAACTCGCGCGCCCGCAATGCACTGCTGATGATGTCACATATTACATCACTCATGACATGGTCAGTGACATCACTCATGACATCACTGATGACATCTCAAATGACATCACTGATGACATCACTGATGACATCATCCTTGTGATAGAGTGGCAGACCTCCTCTCACCCTAATATAACCTTTGATACACACACTCAAAAATACAAACTAACATTTTCAAAACAATGGACATACCAATACCAGTTACAACACACCTATTCAGTAATTCCAAGATCTACACACACATCCACTCATTCACCAACAGTCCCTATACAGTCACTCATACATGTACTCACTCATCATATGTACTCATACACCTATACATCCTGTTACACACCGCCACTCATCCATAGAGTTACTCACACACATAGTCACACATGCAAACAAAGTATCAAACATCCATTTACTTGCATATACAGTTATACACACACTACCACACTTACTTCTACAGAAACTTACACATACTTACTCTCTTAAACAATCACTTATAGAAACACCTACTTATTTGTACAGGAACTCTTCCAATCTCTCACTCTCACATATACTCACTTATATACACCAATACTCACATATACTAGTTTAAAACATATGTAGTTACTCATAAAGACACTATTGAGACAGTCATTCACTCACTAACACACCCATACACATACTCATCCACCTATACAGTCCTGCACACATGCTGTCTTCAACACATACAAACAGTGAGTCACTCATTCATGCATCTATGCACTAAGTAATACCCCCCACCGAACCATACAGACACTCAGACACTCATACTGATACTCAAAAAACCAACTAATAACCCATATAGACACTCATGTAGCTACTCACCAACCCATGCAGCCACTTATACACAAAGTGAGAGACTGATACAGATATTTTCATATTTAAACATTACTCACTAACCCATGTATTCACTAAGATACACTTAGTCAGTTATACAATCAATTTTACAAAAAAAATCATCCATTTAGACACTTATATACCCATTTATTCTTCCATCGACCTTGAGATATACATATATAAAACATATTTAATTTTCAGAAAAACACACATTCACTGGATGATGTCATCAGTGATGTCATCAGTGATGTCATTTGAGATGTCATCAGTGATGTCATGAGTGATGTCACTGACCATGTCATGAGTGATGTAATATGTGACGTCATCAGCAGTGCATTGCGGGCGCGCGAGTTATAGTTAGCTGAACTAACTATAACGGGGGAATTTCTATGGTTTTGTACGAGTGAAATGTCCAACTAACTATAACGCCCCTGAAACCTATGGTTTTTTCAGTGAATTTCTAAGGTTTTTTAAATGCTAATTTCTAACTATAACGTGCCTGAAACCTATGGTTTTTTCAGTGAATTTCTAAGGTTTTTTAAATGCTAATTTCTAACTATAACGTGCCTGAAACCTATGGTTTTTTCAGTGAATATATATATATTTATTATACTATGTATACATGTGAAAATGTCTCGGTCCCCTGTTTGCCTCGGTGGCACGGAAAAAATGGGTGGAACTGACGTCAGCACGCCGACGAGGTCCTCTTATGGCTCCGATGACGTCATACGGTGTCGCGAGCGGAGCCGTGCTCGTTGACGTGGGAGAGCTAGGAAAGAATTTCCGTGGAATGCTGGTGCAGGGGATATTCACCTAAGTGTTCAGGCTAGTCCTTTGGGAGCAACTGTTTATGTTGCCACTCCAGAAACCGAAACCAGTGATCCGAGGGCAGAGGCCCTGCAGATGGCACACGAGGTGGGGTGCCCAGTCGTGTGCACCGGCGGGGCAGCGAAGTGACAAGCACCACAACCCACAAAAAAGGTAACGAGGGCACTGAATAACACAGGATCTTCTCTTTGTATCTGGCAGGAACAACGAAGTTAAAATGCCCTAGTACCAAAATGTAGAATTAGTGCTACAACGGTCTTCAAGAGGACCTGCGATGCCGCTTCTGCCTCCCGTACCCTGGAGGCGGCACATGGGTCACGCGGTACGGTCATACTGCGGTGGGACGCACACTCGTTGACCTCTCATGGCACTGCTCCACACTTCAGGGAGGACGCTTTCCATTAGCTATGTTTTCTGATGACATGTCGCGCCGGCCCCGTCCAACAACAGAACTCCTTTAGATCCAAACAGACTCTTCCACTCTCTCACCGGAAGTGAAACCAGGCCACGCGGACACTTTCACAATACAACAGCCGGGAATGCACTTTTCGGTAAAAAAACCACATTCCTTCCTCCTAATTAATCAAATAAACGTCTCACTGAAGAACAGGGGCCAGCTTCGATCGGTAAACAGCCGTTACAACGACTTTTTTACTTTGCGATACCATTACAACGCATGCATTACCACGCATGCGTTGTACATCACAAAGTCATTACTACGCATTTTTTAGAACGCATGGTCATTTACCACGCATGCCTTTACAACGAATTTTGTTGTAAAGGTATGTATGGTAAATGACCATGCGTTCTAAAAACATGTAGACGATCCATGTCGTTGTAAGGAAACAGAGGCTGTTCCGTTTCCTCACAACGACGTGCACCGCCCCTCAGAGATGACGTGAAGCAGGAACCACGAGGAGAGAGGAACCATGAGGAGTGAGAGGTAAGGGGGATTGGGCATGGGGTGGGGGTTTCTTTTCTAGGGTTTAGGGTAGTGCAGTGGTGTTTGGGTGGTGTAGGGGGTCGTGCTGGGGGTAGTGTTTTAGGGTTTAGGGTAGTGCAGTGGTGTTTGGGTAGTGTAGGGGGTCGTGCTGGGGGTAGTGTTTTAGGGTTTAGGGTAGTGCAGTAGTGTAGGGGGTCGTGCTGGGGGTAGTGTTTTAGGGTTTAGGGTAGTGCAGTGGTGTATGGGTAGTGTAGGGGGTCGTGCTGGGGTAGTGTTTTAGGGTTTAGGGTAGTGCAGTGGTGTTTGAGTAGTGTAGGGGGTCATGCTGGTGGTAGTGTTTTAGGGTTTAGGGTAGTGCAGTGGTGTTTGTGTAGTGTAGGGGGTCATGCTGGGGGTAGTGTTTTATGGTTTAGGGTAGTGCAGTGGTGTTTGGGTAGTGTAGGGGGTCATGCTGGGGGTAGATTTAGGGTTTAGGGTAGTGCAGTGGTGTTTGGGTAGTGTAGGGAGTCATGCTGGGGGTAGTGTTTTAGGGTTTAGGGTAGTGCAGTGGTGTTTGTGTAGTGTAGGGGGTTGTGCTGGGGGTAGTGTTTTAGGGTTTATGTTAGTGCAGTGGTGTTTGGGTAGTGTAGGGGGTAGTGCTGGGGTAGTGTTTTAGGGTTTAGGGCAGTGCAGTGGTGTTTGTGTAGTGAAGGGGGTCATGCTGTGGGTAGTGTTTTAGGGTTTAGGGTAGTGCAGTCGTGTTTGTGTAGTGTAGGGGGTCGTGTTGTAGGGTATTTAGGGTTAGGTAGTGCAGTGGTGTTTGGGTAGTGTAGGGAGTCATGCTGGGGTTAGTGTTTTAGGGTTTAGGGTAGTGCAGTGGTGTTTGGGTAGTGTAGGGAGTCGTGCTGGTGGTAGTGTTTTAGGGTTTAGGGTAGTGCAGTTATGTTTGGGTAGTGTAGGGTGTCGTGCTGGGGGTAGTGTTTTAGGGTTTAGGGTAGTGCAGTGGTGTTTGGGTAGTGGAGGGGGTAGTGTTTTAGGGTTTAGGGTAGTGCGCCCAACCAGCCACAATATCCGTGGACAAAGGGGATCCTGACTCTTTGGAACGCTCCGTCAATTGAATAATTTGGGTCAAGGGCCCTACCACGTCCAAGACCTATCAATTCCTTTCTTGGGATCCCTCATATACTTGGAGAAAAAGGTACATAGTTTCTCATCAATTTCAGGCGTGTGTGCCACCTTCCCCTTCAGTGAGGGCCTGGGGCATTCTCCCCTCATCCTATTCCTGACCTCCCTTTCAAGGGGTTGATGGATTTTCCCCACCACATACTCTGCCACTTTGGCGTCAGGTGTCCACTCTGCCGACCTAGGATGGTAAATTTGGGTAGGCTCGAACATGTCCGAGTGGACCCCGTCCCCAACCGGGGACTGAGAGGAGTGGGACTCTGGACGCCAGGGACGCCCCGAGTCCTTATCCTCATCGGAGGAGAAATCGTCCTCCGATACACCCTCTCCCTCTAAGGGAAACCCGCCGTCGGGGTCTACAATAGTGGTGACAGTGTCGCAATTTTCTCCGGGCCCCTCCTCCTCCCGGCAGGGTGCATGTTTTAGCGTTCGCGCACTCTTGAGGAAGGTCTCCGTAAGTTTATCAAATCCTTCCAAGTGCCCCGCGTTATGCTTAACGGCCCTTTTATTCCCCATCTGGGAGCTACTTGGACCCGCCACCACCAGATCTGGGTCACTGAACACCCCAGGGATGCTTTTCGCCAGCTTATCAACCTGATCCCTAAGAGGAGCCAGCGCCCTAGAAATAGCCAGAGAGAGGGCTTGGTCCACTGCTGGAGGGAGAAGTTGGGGGCCATTCCTCCTCCACTTCCTGGTAGGAGGAGTAAAAATGGTCTTCTGGAGAAGACATGATAGCAGAGGGTGTGAGCACAGAACAAATGCCCTTAAAATCCTTAAGACAGCCCCTCGCCGGTGCTCCAACAGCTGGGCTTTCCCCGAAGCTGTTATAAGAATAGACTGAGGCGCAATACCAATTACCACCACCAGGTGGCGCTGGTCACTAACGTGGCCGTGTGGGGAAATCACCGCGTAGCGGTGTCAAAATTAGGCGAGGGTTGGTCGGGAATCAAGCGGACACTAAAGGAGTGACCGGATTCCCAAACGCGCGTAAAGACCAGCGGGAGCGCTCGACGGAGCTGCCTCGCTCGGACCAGACGCGCCTGACAGGATCTCACCGCGCGCAGAGCACACAGCGGGAGAAACTGCGAGGGGGAGAACGCGCTCGGGCAAGAGCCTGCTGCGCAGGGAATATGAAACAATACCAAGGCAATAATGCTAATAACGTGCACAAGAAACCGCTATACAAACAGCAACAACGTCAGATTAAGCCAAGAATGTAAGGAATGCACTTAACTGACGAGCAGTGAAGAAAGAGGAAGCGGAAGGGACGTCACGATATTATATACGATGGACTGTGATATGATTGGACTATAGTTGCCTTGGAGACTACCCCCCTAATGGTTCATGGGTTGTGTAGTCTTTTGTTTAATGATTGTTGTGTTACGTTTTCTTTGAACTGCTATGCAAATAAAGTGAGGAAAGATATGCATAATCCTCGCCTCCGTCCTGCCATAGAATTCATTAAACTTTATTTGATCTGATTTAGAAACATAGATCATAAAAGTGTACATAAAAACAGTAAATCCTCTTTCCTAATACAATACAGTGAGAATTAATTAAAACCAGTAGGTAAAAACGGGTGTTACAAAGCCCGGTTCAGAGCAACTTCAGGTTAACAGAATCGTAAAGTTCAATGTTTCGCAAGATCAATCTCATGTACTTCGTGCAAAATACGCAATAAGGGGTCCAAGTAAGATGTAACGCTCCAATACCTGACCAGTTTGCACTATATAAAACTGCAGAAAAACTAAAAATAAAAAGTGTTTTGCACACTTCTGTCATTGGGCTATATGTGGGCTACATCTGGGTGATATTTGTGCTACATTTGGGCTCTTTTTTCTCTGGTGGCCATCTTGGGAGACTTATTTGTTATGAAGTTTCCTAATTTCGTCATTTACTGCAGTCTCCTCAGTAGGAAATGCTTTCAGTTTTTTACTTTGATTCCATCAAGAAGGCATTCAGATGTGTCACACATTTGCCATAAATTCAGAATGTTAGCACTCTAGTTGTTCATTAGATCACTGTAGTAAAGCTACTGCTCACCAGGGAGTTAACTGGAAGTCTACTGCTGGTATTGAAAGTGATTGTTTCAGTCTGCATGTCAGAATTTTCTAATGAAATAGAAGAGGATTTGAGATCTCACTTAAAACATGCCCTAAATTTTCTTTCTGCAGCACTAACCATAATTTCTATGGCAAAATGAACCCCCTCATTTTGTTCCTTTTTAAATTAAATGTTTTAAGTGTTACCAGTTTATTCCAATCAAGATGGCTTCAGGTGTGCCATACTTTTGTCATAAGTAAGACTGTTAGCGCTCTAGTTGTTCTTTAGAACACTCTGGGAAGCTGCAGTAGAACACAAAGGCATCAACTGACAGGCTGCTCCTGTTGAAATATAACAGGAAGATATTTGAGATCTCACTTAAAACATGTCCTAATTTTTCTTTCTACAGCACTAACCATAATTTCTATGACAAAATGAACCCCCTCATTTTGTTCCTTTTTAAATTAAATGTTTTAAGTGTTACCAGTTTATTCCAATCAAGATGGCTTCAGGTGTGCCATACTTTTGTCATAAGTAAGACTGTTAGCACTCTAGTTGTTCTTTAGAACACTCTGGGAAGCTGCAGTAGAACACAAAGGCATCAACTGACAGGCTGCTCCTGTTGAAATATAACAGGAAGATATTTGAGATCTCACTTAAAACATGTCCTAATTTTTCTTTCTACAGCACTAACCATAATTTCTATGACAAAATGAACCCCCTCATTTTGTTCCTTTTTAAATTAAATGTTTTAAGAGTTACCAGTTTATTCCAATCAAGATGGCTTCAGGTGTGCCATAATTTTGTCATAAGTAAGACTGTTAGCGCTCTAGTTGTTCTTTAGAACACTCTGGGAAGCTGCAGTAGAACACAAAGGCATCAACTGACAGGCTGCTCCTGTTGAAATATAACAGGAAGATATTTGAGATCACACTTGAAACATGTCCTAATTTTTCTTTCTACAGCACTAACCATAATTTCTATGACAAAATGAACCCCATCATTTTGTTCCTTTTTAAATTAAATGTTTTAAGTGTTACCAGTTTATTCCAATCAAGATGGCTTCAGGTGTGCCATACTTTTGTCATAAGTAAGACTGTTAGCACTCTAGTTGTTCTTTAGAACACTCTGGGAAGCTGCAGTAGAACACAAAGGAATCAACTGACAGTCTCTGCCCTTGTTGGATGTACATGTTTTACTGAGAATGTCAGACTTCATTCTCACATGACTGAGAAAGATAATGTGAATTTACAGAAAATATGCTCTCATTTTAGCTTCTGGAGCACCTTCCAAAACTGTATGGGACAAGCATGTGAAAATAGTTTTCTCTCAAACATGATTCATGATATCCCAGCAGAATGTTTTTCACAGGGTAAAATCACCTTAGAACACACCACAATTCCTGAAATTAGTATGGTACCATCAACAAATGAATTCTAATGTAACTAAAGTCTGTTATCACCCTTTATAGTTCTCCTTTTGGTAACCCTCAAAATCTTCGATTCACTACAATGCATTTCAATGGGGTACTATCATTTATATTGGTCCCAAGATGGCTGCCAGCAATTCCAGGATGAAGTGCTGACAGCCAATCAGATCTCACGATGACATGTGTGGTTAGGCTCCGCCCAGATATATATGTGTTTTCTTTTTCAAATTTCTCAGGAACTACTGAACGGATTTACACCATTTAACCAAAAGGCACGACTCTGAACCAAGGGCTACCTTTTTGCCAAATTTGGTGTAATTCCGTTCAGCAGTTCGGGCTGTAGCTGCGACTAAAGGTTCCTATGGAAAATTGCATGGGGAAAACACGTTTTGGGACCCCCTTTTTTCTCGGCCTCCACTTCACGAATCACCCCGAGAATTTCAGGATAGGAGCGGACCGGAGCGCCCCACGAGTTTTGAAAATTTCACGAAGATTCATCAACCGGCACCAAAGTTATTGGAAATAGAATGTTGTGAATTTCCTATGGAAACTAGGTCCTAACTATAACTACCTACTGGCGACCGCCAGTAGGTAATATATATATATTACCTACTGGCGGTCGCCAGTGGTAGTTATAGTTAGGACCTAGTTTCCATAGGAAAACGTTTTTTGTTTTCCCAATAACTTTGGCGCTGGTTGACGAATCTTCGCAAAATTTTCCAAACTAGTGGCCCGCTCCGGTCAGCTCCTGTCTTGAAAGTTTCGGGGTGATTTGTCAAGCGGGGGCCGAGAAAAAAGGGGGGACCCAAACCGCGTTTTCCCCATGTTAATTTCCATAAGAAACTTTAGACAAAGCTACAGCCCGAACTGAAGGAACGGAATTACACCAAATTTGGCAAAAAGGTAGCCCTTCGTTCAGAAAGATCCCTGTTTGTTAAATGGTGTAAATCCGTTCAGTAGTTCCTGAGAAATTCAGAAACTAGAGGTCGGAAAATCAATTTCCCATAGGAAACTTTAGACACGGCTACAGCCCGAACTGCTGAACGGAATTACACCAAATTTGGCAAAAAGGTAGTGCTTGGTTCAGAAAGCGTCCTTTATTTAAAATGGTGTAAATCCGTTCAGTAGTTGCTGAGAAATTCAAAAAATAAAAGTTTCGATATCTAGGGATGCGGTGGATTCGCGAACCCTCCCGACCATGAGCTTCACTGTGATTGGCTGCCAACACTCCAAACCAGGAAGTGTTGGCAGCCATCTTGTGACTCGGTAGAACCGAGTCACAAGTAAACAGTGAAACAAGCATGATAAACAAGAAAAGGGGGCAGGGTAGAAACACCCTGACCCCCTAGGCCTGCTCAGGGGGTCCCACAAGGACCCCCAGGGCCAAAAAAAGCATTTTTTTAAAACAATTTCGGCGGAATTCGCGTTGGGGTCGCAAATCCTGCCGAAATTTTAGAAAAAATGAAGCGCGGGCTCCCCCGCTTCATTTAAATGAGGCCCCCGGGTGGGCCAGGTCCCGGGGGCATTCCTAATAAAATAATAGCAGGGGCCCACGGGGGAACTCTATATTCAAATTCGGGGGTCCGTTACGGACCCCAGGCCCCGGGGACCACCACCTCCCGGGGCTTTTAAAATGAAGGGGAGGGGAGCCGCGCGGCCCCCCTCCTGGAGCCCTCGATGGCCCTGGTGACCGCCACCCCCCAGGACCAGCTCCTGCAGTGTCCCGGGGTGCCCACCCCCGGGACACTGCTGTTTGCAACGACAGGGTGGGAGCCCTGCGGCTCCCGCCCTGTCATTGCAAACTCTGCTTTGCTTCATTGCAGGGAAACCTGCTCTCGCTTCAATGAAGCAAAGCAGAATTGCTTTTCCACCAGGGGAGCTGCATGTCAGCAGCTCCCCTTGTGGAAAAGCAATGCCGGCTCCCGCAGGAGGCAGGGAGCCGGCGGGACCGTGGGGGCATTGGGGCTCCCCCCCAGTCCCCAACAGACAGGCCAGGCCCGGGGGATGCGGTCCCCGGGGCCAGAAGTGGCCCGGGAGGGGGGTCACGCGGCCCCCCTCCCCAATAAGTAATTTTTAAAAAAAGCAAAGGCCGGCCTTGGGGGATGGGGTCCCCAGGGCCATAATTGGCCATAGGAGGGGGGCCAAGCGGCCCCCCTCCAAACATTAAAAAAAAAGGAATAAAATTCTGGCCATGCCCCGGGGGATGGGGTCCCCGGGGCCGAAAATGGCCTCGGGAGGGGGGCCACCCGGCCCCCTTCCCGATTAATTTTTTTTATTTTTATGAAAAAGGGGTCAGGCCCTGGGGATGGGGTCCCCAGGGCCCCAAAATGAGAAAAGAAGGGGGCCACACAGCCCCCTTCTGAAAAAGCACACAAAAAATAAAGCCGGCATCGCGCCGAGGCCCCGACCCTCCCTGCAGCACTCTGCAAACGCGCCCCCTGGCGCATTGTAAGTTGGGGAATTAATTCCCCTTCAATACTGGGGGTCCCTGGGCCCCAACTAGCCCACCAGGTACCTCCAGTATGCGCCACAGGGCTGCGTTGCAGAGAGGTGGTTTGAGGCCACGCCCCTTTTTACACCTCTCTGCAACGCAGCTCTGTGGCGCTTACTGGAGGTACCTGGTGGGCTAGTTGGCCCCCAGGGACCCTCAGGATTCAAGGGGACTTAATCTTCCAAGTTACAACGCACCAGGGGCGCGTTTGCACAGTGGTGCAGGGAGGGGCGGGCCTGATATGGCAAGTGTGCAAACACACCCCCTGGCGTGTTGTAACTTGGGGGATTAAGTCCCCTTCAATCCTGAGGGTCTCTGGGGGCCAACTAGCCCACCAGGTACCTCCAGTAAGCGCCACAGAGCTGCGTTGCAGAGAGGTGTAAAAAGGGGCGTGGCCTCAGACCACCTCTCTGCAACGCAGCCTAGTGGTGCTTACTGGAGGTACCTGGTGGGCTGGTTGGGCCCCAGGGACCCTCAGGACTCAAGGGGAATTAATCCCCAATTTACAATGCGCCAGGGGCGTGTTATCACAGTGGTGCAGGGAGGGCGGGGCCTAACAAAACAAGTGTGCAAATGTGCCCCCTGGCACATTGTAAATTGGGGGATTAAGTCGCGTTCAATCCTGAGGGTCTCTAAGGGCCAACTAGCCCACCAGGTACCTCCAGTAAGTGCCACAGAGCTGCGTTGCAGAGAGGTGGTCCGAGGCCATGCCCCTTTTTACACCACTCTGCAACGCAGCTCTGTGGTGCTTACTGGAGGTACCTGGTGGGCTAGTTGGCCCCTAGGGACCCTCAGAATTCAAGGGACTTAATAGGGACATTATAGATAAAAATTAGCATTTAAAAAACCTTTGAAATTCGCTGAAAAAACCATAGGTTTGAGGCACCTTGTAGTTAGAAATTAGCATTTAAAAAACCTTAGAAATTCACTGAAAAAAACATAGGTTTCAGGGACGTTATAGTTAGTTGGAGATTTCACTCGTACAAAACCAGAGAAATTCCACCGTTATAGTTAGTTCAGCTATGCCATCAGTGATGTCATTTGAGATGTCATCAGTGATGTCATCAGTGATGTCACTGACCATGTCATGAATGATGTAATATGTGACATCATCAGCAGTGCATTGCGGGGCGCGAGTTATAGTTAGCTGAACTAACTATAACGGTGGAATTTCTCTGGTTTTATACGAGTGAAATCTCCAACTAACTATAACGTCCCTGAAACCTATAGTTTTTTCAGTGAATATATATATATATATATATATATATATATATATATATATATATTCACTGAAAAAAACCAGAGGTTTTAGGGAAAGTTATAGTTAGTTGGACATTGCACTCGTACAAACCCGTGAAATTCCCCGTTATAGTTAGTTCAGCTAACTATAACTCGCGCCCCCGCAATGCACTGCTGATGACGTCACATATTACATCACTCATGACATGGTCAGTGACATCACTGATGACATCACTGATGACATCTCATATGACATCACTGATGGCATAGCTGAACTAACTATAACGGTGGAATTTCTCTGGTTTTATACAGTGAAATCTCCAACTAACTATAACATCCCTGAAACCTATGTTTTTTTCAGTGAATTTCTAAGGTTTTTTAAATGCTAATTTCTAACTATAAGGTGCCTCAAACCTATGGTTTTTTCTGCGAATTTCAAAGGTTTTTTAAATGCTCAAATGACATCACTGATGACATCATCCAGTGACTGTGTGTTTCTGTAAAGTTTAAATATGTTTAATATATATAGGGAAAGGCGTATTGAAGAATGAGTGGGTGTATAAGTGTCTGAATGGATGATTTAGTAGGTGTGTGACTGACTCTATAAGTGAGTGATTAAACGCATCTTACTGAATGCATGGGTTAGTGACTAAACTGTGTGAATCTCTGTATCCGTCTGTCTGTTGGTGTGTAAGGGACTGTGTGGGTTTGTGAATAACTACATAAGTGTCTATATGAGTTATTGATTGGTTGTCTGAGTATCTGTATGGGTGCCTGAGTGTTTGTGTGGGTGGGATGTGTATGACTCTGTGCATAGATGTGTGAGTGGGTGATTCACTGGGTGCATGGTTTCAAGAGTGTATCTGTGATGGACTGTATGGGTGGGTGAGTGTGTGTATGGGTGTGTTAGTGAGTGAATGTATATCTTAGTGGTATATGTGTATGTAACTACATATGTGAAAGGTAGTATATGTGAGTGTTGGAGTATATAAATGACTATATGTGAGAGTGAGTGATTGTGAGAGTGGCTGTATGGATGAGTGTGTGCTTGTATCAGTGATTGTATAAGAGCGTAAGAATGTGCTAGTATTTGTATGAGTCAGTGAGCTGGTGTGTGTATAACTGTATAGGTGAGTAAATGGCAGTGTGATTAATTATTTGCATGACTGACTAGGTGTGTGAGTACCTCTATGGATGAGTGGCGGTGTTTGACTGTCTATATAGGATTATGAGTGCATATGATAGTCCTGTACTGAGTGACCGTAAGTATGAGTGACTGTACGGGTGAGTGACTGGATGTGTGTGTAGACCTAAGAATCAGTGAGTGGGTATGTAGTTATTGGTGCTGGAGTGTGTATGGTTTTGAGAATGGCAGTCTGTAATTTAGAGTGGGTGTATCAAAAGTTATATTAGGGTGTGAGAAGATGCATGAAATTATCACATGGATGATGTCATCAGTGATGTCATCAGTGATGTCATTTGAGATGTCATCAGTGATGTCACTGACCATGTCATGAGTGATGTAATATGTGACGTCATCAGCAGTGCATTGCGGGGGCGCAAGTTATAGTTAGCTGAACTAACTATAACGGGGGAATTTCACGGGTTTTGTACGAGTGCAATGTCCAACTAACTATAACTGTCCCTAAAACCTATGGTTTTTTCAGTGAATTTGTAAGGTTTTTTAAATGCTAATTTCTAACTATAACGTGCCTGAAACCTATGGTTTTTCAGTGAATTTCAAAGGTTTTTTAAATGCTAATTCCTAACTATAACATGTCTGAAACCTATGGTTTTTTTCAGTGAATTTCAAAGGTTTTGTAAATGACAATTTTTAAATGTATTAATTATTATATTTATTTTTTGATACTGATTTACTACATTTTTTTAAACTATTTATTTTTAGATATTTTATTTTTTAAATTACATTGTAATTACATTATACATTACATTACAAAATATACTTTCTCAGAATGAATTACTTTAGTTTAAATACTTTGCAAATAGGCAATAGACTTTTAAGTACAGTAGTTACAGTTGTTGCAATGGGCAACACAATTTCAAACACAATGCAACATTGAGCTCAATGTGAATTTCTAGTTAAATGCAATTAGTTACTTTATGGATTACTTTTCTAACCACAGGACTGGATCCTAGATTCAGTCCTGGGACATCTCCTGTAAACAGTTGAGTAAAAGCGTTTTGGTTACAGTAGTGATTTTTAAGGAATATTATTGTATTTTAAAAGTTGACACTTAGAAACTTTTTCACATAGAATCACCAATGTTATCCTATGGGAGGAAATTCACTTACCAGGTAAGTAGTGTTATCGTTACTTTTTCTTACTCAGTGGTGGATCCTGGATCCAGCACTGGTGCATCTCCTGTAAACAGTTGAAAGAATGCGTTTAAGTCATACAGGCGATTTTTAAGGAATATTTGTAGTTTGTGAAAATCGACACTTTGAAACTTTTCTGCTGAAAACCAGACAATGGATTCCTATGGAAGGAAATACAAGTTACTGGTAAGTACGGTTAGAATTACTTTTCAGGGTCAGTGCTGGGCTAAAAGATGCAGCACTGGGTTCTCTCCTGATAACAGGTGAGTAAATCGGAATTCGTAGTTCGGCTGATTTTAGAGGAATATTATAAAGTTCCAAAACTCCACTCTTAGAAGAATTTCCAAGTGAAACCAGTCAATGTTAGCCTATGGAAGGAAATTCAAGTTACTGGTAAGTACGGTTAGAATTACTTTTCAGGATCAGTACTGGGCTCAAAGATGCAGCACTGAGGTCTCTCCTGATAACAGGTGAGTAAATCGGAATTCGTAGTTCTGCTGATTTTAGAGGAATATGTGTATGTTTCAAAAATCGACACTTAGAAACTTTTTCAGCAAAAAGCAGGCAATGATATCCTATGGAAGGAAATTCAAGTTACTGGTAAGTACGGTTAAAATTACTTTTCAGGATCAGTACTGGGCTCAAAGATGCAGCACTGAGGTCTCTCCTGATAACAGGTGAGTAAATCGGAATTCGTAGTTCGGCTGATTTTAGAGGAATATTATAAAGTTCCAAAACTCCACACTTAGAAGAATTTCCAAGTGAAACCAGTCAATGTTAGCCTATGGAAGGAAATTCAAGTTACTGGTAAGTACGGTTAGAATTACTTTTCAGGATCTGTACTGGGCTCAAAGATGCAGCACTGAGGTCTCTTCTGATAACAGGTGAGTAAATTGGAATTCGTAGTTCAGCTGATTTTAGAGGAATATTATAAAGTTCCAAAACTCCACACTTAGAAGAATTTCCAAGTGAAACCAGTCAATGTTAGCCTATGGAAGGAAAATCAAGTTACTGGTAAGTACGGTTAGAATTACTTTTCAGGATCAGTACTGGGCTCAAAGATGCAGCACTGAGGTCTCTGCCTGATAACAGGTGAGTAAATCGGAATTCGTAGTTCTGCTGATTTTAGAGGAATATTTGTATGTTTCAAAAATCGACACTTAGAAACTTTTTCAGCAAAAAGCAGGCAATGATATCCTATGGAAGGAAATTCAAGTTACTGGTAAGTACGGTTAAAATTACTTTTCAGGATCAGTACTGGGCTCAAAGATGCAGCACTGAGGTCTCTCCTGATAACAGGTGAGTAAATCGGAATTCGTAGTTCTGCTGATTTTAGAGGAATATGTGTATGTTTCAAAAATCGACACTTAGAAACTTTTCCAGCAAAAAGCAGGCAATGATATCCTATGGAAGGAAATTCAAGTTACTGGTAAGTACGGTTAAAATTACTTTTCAGGATCAGTACTGGGCTCAAAGATGCAGCACTGAGGTCTCTCCTGATAACAGGTGAGTAAATCGGAATTCGTAGTTCGGCTGATTTTAGAGGAATATTATAAAGTTCCAAAACTCCACACTTAGAAGAATTTCCAAGTGAAACCAGTCAATGTTAGCCTATGGAAGGAAATTCAAGTTACTGGTAAGTACGGTTAGAATTACTTTTCAGGATCTGTACTGGGCTCAAAGATGCAGCACTGAGGTCTCTTCTGATAACAGGTGAGTAAATTGGAATTCGTAGTTCAGCTGATTTTAGAGGAATATTATAAAGTTCCAAAACTCCACACTTAGAAGAATTTCCAAGTGAAACCAGTCAATGTTAGCCTATGGAAGGAAAATCAAGTTACTGGTAAGTACGGTTAGAATTACTTTTCAGGATCAGTACTGGGCTCAAAGATGCAGCACTGAGGTCTCTGCCTGATAACAGGTGAGTAAATCGGAATTCGTAGTTCTGCTGATTTTAGAGGAATATTTGTATGTTTAAAAAATCGACACTTAGAAACTTTTTCAGCAAAAAGCAGGCAATGATATCCTATGGAAGGAAATTCAAGTTACTGGTAAGTACGGTTAAAATTACTTTTCAGGATCAGTACTGGGCTCAAAGATGCAGCACTGAGGTCTCTCCTGATAACAGGTGAGTAAATCGGAATTCGTAGTTCGGCTGATTTTAGAGGAATATTATAAAGTTCCAAAACTCCACACTTAGAAGAATTTCCAAGTGAAACCAGTCAATGTTAGCCTATGGAAGGAAAATCAAGTTACTGGTAAATACGGTTAGAATTACTTTTCAGGATCAGTACTGGGCTCAAAGATGCAGCACTGAGGTCTCTCCTGATAACAGGTGAGTAAATTGGAATTCGTAGTTCAGCTGATTTTAGAGGAATATTATAAAGTTCCAAAACTCCACACTTAGAAGAATTTCCAAGTGAAACCAGTCAATGTTAGCCTATGGAAGGAAAATCAAGTTACTGGTAAATACGGTTAGAATTACTTTTCAGGATCAGTACTGGGCTCAAAGATGCAGCACTGAGGTCTCTGCCTGATAACAGGTGAGTAAATCGGAATTCGTAGTTCTGCTGATTTTAGAGGAATATTTGTATGTTTCAAAAATCGACACAGAAACTTTTTCAGCAAAAAGCAGGCAATGATATCCTATGGAAGGAAATTCAAGTTACTGGTAAGTACGGTTAAAATTACTTTTCAGGATCAGTACTGGGCTCAAAGATGCAGCACTGAGGTCTCTCCTGATAACAGGTGAGTAAATCGGAATTCGTAGTTCGGCTGATTTTAGAGGAATATTTGCACAATGGTGAAGGAAGGGGGTGGGGCCTGAGGTGACACGTCTGCAAACACGCCCTGTGGCGCGTTTTAAGTTGGAGAATTAATTCCTCCTCAATCCCGAGGGTCCCTAGGGGCCAACTAGCCCACCAGATACCTCCAGTATGCGCTAGAGAGCTGCGTTGCAGAGAGGTGTTCAGAGGCCACGCCCCTTTTGCACCTCTCTGCAACGCAGCTCTGTGGCGCTTTCTGGACGTACCTGGTGGGCTAGTTGGCCCCAGGACCCTCAGGATTGAAGGGATTTAATTCCCCATCTTAAAACGCGCCACGGGCCTGTTTGCACACATGTCACCTGAAGCCCCGCCCCTCCCTTCACCACTGTGCAAACGCGCCCGTGGCGCGTTTTAAGTTGGGGTATTAAGTCCCTTGAATCATGAGGGTCCCTGGGGTCCAACTAGCCCACCCTGTACCTCCAGTATACGCTAGGGAGCTGCGTTGCAGAGAGGTGTTCAGAGGCCACGCCCCTTTTACACCTCTCTGCAACGCAGCTCTGTGGCGCTTTCTGGACGTACCTGGTGGGCTAGTTGGCCTCAGGGACCCTCAGGACTGAAGGGATTTAATTCCCCATCTTAAAACGCGCCATGGGGCCTGTTTGCACACATGTCACCTTTAGCCCCGCCCCTCCCTTCACCACTGTGCAAACGCGCCCCGTGGCGCGTTTTAAGTTGGGGATTAAGTCCCCTTGAATCCTGAGGGTCCCTGGGGTCCAACTATCCCACCAGGTACCTCCAGTAAGCGCCACAGAGCTGCGTTGCAGAGAGGTGTAAAAAGGGGCGTGGCCTGGACCACCTCACTGCAACCCAGCCCTGTGGCGCATACTGGAGGTTCCTGGTGGGATAGTTGGCCCCCAGGGACCCCCAGTATTCAAGGGGAATTCGTTCCCCCTTTGCAAACGCACCAGGGGGCGCATTTGCAGAGTGCTGCCAAGGAGGGGGCGTGGCCTCCGGCGCGATGCCGGATTTTTTTAAAAGGGGCTGTGTTGCCCCCGTCTTTTAATTATTTTGGGCCCTGGGGACCCCATCCCCCAGGGCCTGACCCCCTTTATTTTTTTTAAAAAGCAACGGGAAGGGGACCGCGTGGGCCCACCTCCTGTGGCCAATTTTGGCCCGGGGACCCCATCCCCCGGGTCATTGCCACCTTTTTTTAAATTTATTTTCATGGAGGGGCTGCGTTGCCCCCTCCTCAGGCCTCCTTAGGCCCCAGGGACCCCATCCCCGGGGCCGGCCTTTGTATTTTTTTAAAATTTTAATTACATTTTGGGAGGGGGCCATGTGGCCCCTCCCGGGCCACTAATGGCCCCGGGGACCCCATCCCCGGGGCCTGGCCACTTGTTGGGGACCGTGGGGGTCCCCAATCCCGCACGGTCCCGCCGGCTCCCCGCGTCCTGCGGGAGCCGGCATTGCTTTTCCATAAGGGAGCTGCTGACATGCAGCTCCCCTTATGGAAAAGCAATTCTGCTTTGCTTCATTGAAGCGAGAGCAGGTTTCCTGCTCTCGCTTCAATGAAGCAAAGCAAGTTTGTAATCACAGGACGGAGCCGCGAGGCTCCCGTCCTGTGATTGCAAACAGCAGTGTCCCGGGGGTAGGCACCACGGGACACTGCAGGAGCCAGCCCTGGGGGTGGCGGTCCCCAGGGCCACCACAGGCTCCAGGAGGGGGCGCGCGGCCCCCCTCCCATCCTGTGCACAGCCCCGGGGAGGTGGTGGTCCTAAACGGACCCCCACATTTTATTATTTAGTGCCCCGGGGAGGTGGCGGTCCCCGGGGCATGTGGGGAGGCTCGAGCCCCCCCACACAGGTAATTTAAAAAATAAAAAAAGAAGCCCCAGGGGGTGGCGGTCCCTGGGCCTGCGGGGGGCCGTGTGCCCACCCGCCACCATTATTTTTATAGCCCCGGGGTGTGGCAGTCCCGGGGCTTGGGAGACCTTAGAGGCCCCCATATTATTATTAAATAAAACCCCGCATGCCCCCGGGACTTGACCCACCCGGGGGCCAATAACCACAAAGCGCGGGAGCCAGCGCTTCGTTTTTTATCAGCAGGATCCGCGCACCCAGCGCGTTTTTTGCTGATTTAAAAAAAAAATGTTTTGGGCCCTGGGGGTCCTTGTAGGACCCCCTGAGCAGGCCTGGGGGTCAGGGTGTTTCTACCCTGCCCCCTTTTTGCGTTTTGCGCGATTGTTTTTACTGTTTTCTTGTGACTCGGTTCTACCGAGTCACAAGATGGCTGCCAACACTTCCTGGTTTGGAGTGTTGACAGCCAATTAGCATACAGCTGGTCATCGGGAGGGTGCGCGGACCCTCCGCGGCCATAGATATATATGTGTTTTTACTTTTGATTTTCTCAGCAACTACTGAACGGATTTACACCATTTAACAAAAGGGTTCTTTCTGAACCAAGAACTACCTCTTTGCCAAATTTGGTGTAATTCCGTTCAGCAGTTTGAGCTGTAGCCGTGGCTAAAGTTTCCTATGGGAAAATGAATGGGGAAAACACGTTTTGGGACCCCCCTTTTTTCTCGGCCCCCGCTTGACAAATCACCCCAAGACTTTCAGGATAGGAGCGGACCGGAGCGGGCCACAAAGTTTGAAAATTTCGCGAAGATTCGTCAACCGACGCAAGAGTTATTTCAAATAGAATGTTGCGGATTTCCTAAGGAAAATAGGTCCTAACTGACTGGCGACCGCCAGTAGATTATATATATATATATATATATATATATAGAGAGAGAGATCTCTATCTATTTTTTTATAGTTATGGCTTCCCTGGGGGCCGATCGTGGCCCCCACAGAAATCACATGACCATAAAAAAAATTAGCCCCCACAGGGGGTCAGCCACTGAGCAGGAGGAATGACCCCCTGCTAATTTCGCCACCATATTTCTTTTTTAATAATTTGGTTTTATTTTGGGGCGATCGCGCCCCCCCAGGGAAAGCCAAAGTTTTTATTTAAAAAATATGCCCTCGGGGTGGGGTCGCCCATCCCCACTAGGGCCGACACCCCCCTAAAGACATCACTGGTGTCTAGTGGGGTTTCCAGGCCATGGATCGCAGCGCTGCTGCGATCCACGGCCAGGAAACCCTTTCAAACCCCTTTCAAACAAGGCCTCCCTGAAAGCTGGGGAGGCTGTTTTCGGCCTGTTTTCCCCATCGGAGTCGAGCAGGGCCTTACCTGCTGCTTTCTCTGCTCCAGTGGGGAAAACTGTGACATCAGAGCACTTCGCGGCACGCTGACATCACAGATGGGCATGAGGGGGGGCGGAGAGAGACGCAGAAAGTCTTCCGCATCTCCCCCAGGGAAAAAAAAGGAAGATTAAAGGGGGCCCTCCCTGGTGTTGGCCATAGGACGTGCGCCGCACCAGGGAGGTAGTGCTTGCCGACGCAAGCACCAAAAGGGTTAAATGGAAAAACCAAAGGTTGCAGGGATGTTATAGTTAATAAATAGAATTAAAAAAACCTTAGAAATTCACTGAAAAAAACAAAGACGTTATACTTAGGCTCAGATTTCCCTCGTACAAAACTAATGAAATTCAGCAGTTAGAGTTACCTGAGCTAACTATAACTTACATCCCCGCAATACACTGCTTATGACCTCACATATTATATCAGTCATGACATGGTTAGTGACATCACTGAAGACATCATCTGCAGACCCACTCACACATCGACTAACACACCATACGGCATCGTATACACTCACTCCCACATAACCACTGGCATACCCATTCACAGATCTATACAAACACTCACACATGTACTCACTGATCCATACAACCATCAACTCAACCACATAGCAATAATACAACCACTAACTCACATATAAAGCCACTTATGCACATACCGACTAATCAATATAGGTACTCACACATCCAGTTATACACACATACTGACACATACCCACAGGCAGCCACTCACATAATGAATCAGTCACCCATACAGATACTCATATAGTGACTCACACAACCATTCACTTACCCATAGTTGCTCACACACCCATATACACATGTACTCACTCACCTAGACAGTCACTGAGACAAGCACAAACTTTCCCATACAACTCCACGCACACACGCGCTTTACTTACCAATTAGCCAGACAGGCCCACCTCCAACTTACCTCTACTGCACCAACATAAGTCACATGGTGCCAAAGCCGGGATTTGAACCCTGGTTGTCTGGCTGGAAGTCAGAAACTTACCCACTGGACCACACTGGTTTCCATATCAGTAGCCTATTAAATTGTCCCTATATCATGGTCATCCTTTTTCATGTGCAATGGAAGCCACAGGCAATGTCACCAGGGCCTGTATGTTGCTTATAGTTACTACTGCAAAGGTATAGACCACCAAGGAGCTATAGCTCAGAGGCAAGTCTTGCCCCTTTGGTGGCAAAGGCTCTCACAGGACTGTGGCTCAAATCCTGCCAATGCTCCCAACATATCCTAAGATGGTAACGTTTCAAATTGTGCTTTTATTTTCATTTGCTAAGTTTATTTTCACTTTGAAAAATAGAGGAGAAAAGTGGCCACTCTTTTTGGCACATGTGGCGCCCCAAAATTTCAAATCTTTTCCCTCGTGACCTCCCACCAACTCCCTTTTTCTCAAGTAGGGGCAATAGAGAAAAAGCCTTATCTTTCTTTATCAATGTGTTCATTCTTTGTCCTTTAAATTTGGTGTATTTTAGAGTGCAAATGTGGCCTCAGGGGGTAAAACTGAGCACAAGAATGCGAGGAAGGTGCTACACTGATAGTAAAATAAATTGGATGGTGGTGATTTTTCATTTTGGTGTGAGCCGATATCTCAAATCAGGGGTTTAGTGTCTGTGAGGTTGGCTAGGAATAAAGGTCACGTACGAGCTCTGACTAATGAAATGATGGGTAAAGTTTGAGGCAAGTGAAACTCCCTTTATTAGGTGCAACAAGAAGCTAGAAAGGTTGTTTTCTTCAAGAGGCAGGAAAGGGCAAAGTCAGGCTTTTGCTCTAGCAGGTCTGCATCATGCCTGCTGCAGCAGGTAAGGTACTGGAGCATCACAGCGCTGGGCTGAGCTGGGCTGGGCTGAGTTGGGCTGGTCTGGGCTGGGCTGGGCTGGGGCTTTAAACATTCCCTGCCTTCCTTTGAACGAAGCCCTCGAATGCCCATGTTCTATATAGAGGATGACTGAAGGCAATTTGGGTCCCTGCTAAATGAGGGTGATGTCCCCAAGTGCGGCATTTGAGTGGCAAAATCCTTAGCCTAAGATAGGCTGCTTTTGAATTCGGCTGAAGATCTGATGTTGGAGGCAGTATCACGGCGCAAGCTGGCGACCGTCTCAGAAGAAAGTATGCATGGGAGGACATTATTTGCATAGGACAGCCCTCTTCTCAATCACATTATTATGCTGTAGTTGCCGTTTAGCGTTAAAGGAGGGCAGCAGTATGAACATAAAAGCACACTGAGGCTTTTCTTCTGCTTGCTGACGTACCTCTTGCTCATGTTTGTCTTGCAGGGCCTACGGAGTGGAGGACTGTGATGACTAAGTAAATGAGTAATGAGGAATGGCAGGCCTAAATTTGTGGTGAAGGGGGAAGGTTTGGAAGGTAAAGAGCAAGATGAAAGTGTCTAAGCATACATGTTTGCTGAGTGATTGAGTGAGTGTGTCACCTCTCTTTGAAGGGACACATGAGAGAGGAACAGCAGCTCCATAGTCCTCAGTTATGAGAGGAAGCATAGATGAATATTTCTCTCAAATAAAAACACTTGCACCACCTCAAAGCTGGCAAGTGCAATATGATGCTTTGCAGGTGTAAGGATTTGCCATGTATGGTGCATAAAAATGCATGGTTAGTGATGATTTTCCCAGAATGTCAGAAGCACACCCTTTGGGAGTATCGTTAGGCCAGAAAGGTCAGGCACTCCTTTCCGGGGATGAGGCCAAGAAAAACTGTGGGAAGCTTGCTTCAGTCATCTGCAGGCTTTAAAGATACTGGGGAAAAGTTACAAGGAGCAAGGTTGTACAACATTTGGTCACGGTTGGACAGAAATCTTTAGCAGGGACTTTTGACCACCTTTCACTGTGGGACCAGGATCCCCATACCTCTGTGCCTCTAACACCTTTTTTGACCTCTGGATACCACCATCTCATTACCCCTCAAATGTTCCCTCCTGGTACCCCAGCTTTGGTAGTGCACCAACCACGTTTCAATACTTTGAATGACCACATACACCCTTCCTTTCTGCCCTCCATTCACATTCCATCAGTTACCCAGCTGCTTCTGTCATTGTTCAGTCTCAAGTGACGGTTTTGATGCACATTGATTGGGTATGTATACAGGCACTTGCTGCTCTGTGCAGCCCCTCACAGCACACGTAGACTACACTTCTTTAAATCATAAATACATGTTCCTCCTAACAGTAAGGCCTGGCCTTCCCTCTGTGGATTATCGCCCCATAAGGAGGGCAAATAAATTGAAGAGCACGCCAAACTCTCTACAGACACTGCCAATCAATGCACTGCTGCCTATTTGCATGCAATAATTATTCTCTTTGACCCATCCAATCAATTGCCACAGGTACCCTCGCGCTGCCCCATTCGTCTGCTCCACTGCCCCCCCTTTATTTAGCAAATGTTAGTGCTCTCAGATTTCATAGCGGGAATCTCTATACTGTCTGTTTGCAATAAAAAAATCCCAAGGGTCCCTATCACATTCCGCACGGAGGGGAGGAGAGGCAGTAAAATCTTGGGGAGCCCCGCCTGCAGAAATACCACCACATGCTCCTTGTACCTTTCAATACCATAACCGCAGTAGGATTATATGGTGCCCCCCTGTTTTTGGTAATTTAAACTGTCACAAACCTGTTCACCCCCCCCTATCCCCCCTGTTGCCCCTATCCTTTTTCGGGTGCACCCCATAAGGGAGGAGAGGAGCAATAAAACCTACGGATAGCCCCCAAAATTTCCCAGAAGCCATGTCTTTCTGTGCCCCCATCACCCTTCATAGTGTACCCCCAAACCCCTTTTAATACTGCTCCCCCAAATGTGATTGCCCCCCGAAATCAGAGAGTATAACGGGGTGCAGTTAAAAAAAAATGGGGTACCCCTCCATAAGTCCCGATCTCTGTAATCACCCCATCTGTGTGCTGAGCAACCACTGCATGAGAGCCCACCTTTGCCCCACTCTGCTCACTCCTCTCTTCCCCTGACTTTGAGTGCCCCGGCCCCTCCTCCATCTATGACCCCTTCTTAGTCACTTGTGCCCCAATCACCATCCCTTGCTCTCCCCTACACCTTTTCCCCTGCACTTTGAATCCACCCACCCAATCTGCCTAGGCTCCTCCTACACCCACTCCTCACTCAACACATGCTACCGCTTTTCATCTGTCACTGTTCCTGAACCTTGCTCTCATCACACCCATTTTAATTATCAACCACTCTGCAATGCACCATTCGCCAGGGGTGACGTCACTCTTACGCTACACACACGTTTACTTACCAATTGGCCAGGCAGGCCCACCTCCAACTTACCTCTGCTGTGCCACCATCAGTCACCTGGTACCAAACCAGGGATTTGAAACCTGGTTGTCTGGCTGGAAGTAAGAAACTTACCCACTGGACCACACTGGTCTCCATGTCAGTAGCCTATCAAATTGTCCCTATATCATGGTCATCCTTTTCATGTGCAACGGAAGTCACAGGCAATGTCACCAGGGCCTGTATGTTGCTTATAGTTACTACTGCAAAGGTATAGCCCACCAAGGAGCTACAGCTCAGTGGCGAGTCTAGTTCCTTTGGTGGCAAAGGCTCTCACAGGACAGGGGTTCAAATCCTGCCAATGCTATCAACATATCCTAAGGTGGTAACATTTCAAATTGTGCTTTTATTTTTATTTGCTAAGTTTATTTTCACTTTGAAAAATAGAGGAGAAAAGTGGCCACTCTTTTTGGCACGTGCGGCGCCCCAAAATTTCAAATCTTTTCCCTCGTGACCTCCCACCAACCCCCATTTCTCAAGTAGGGGCAGTAGAGAAAAAGCCTTATCTTTCTTTATCAATGTGTTCAGTCTTTGTCATTTAAAGTTGGTGTATTTTAGAGTGCAAATGTGGCCTCAGGCGGTAAAACTGAGCACAAGAATGCGAGGAAGGTGCTACACAGATAGTAAAATAAATTGGATGGTGGTGATTTTTCATATTGTTGTGAGCAGATATCTCAAATCAGGGGTTTAGTGTCTGTGAGGCTGGCTAGGAATAAAGGTCATGTACGAGCTCTGACTAATGAAATGATGGGTTAAGTTTGAGGCAAGTGAAACTCCCTTTATTAGGTGCAACAAGAAGCTAGAAAGGTTGTTTTCTTCAAGAGTCAGAAAAAGGCAAAGTCAGGCCTTTGCTCTAGCAGGTCTGCATAATGCCTGCTGCAGCAGGTGAGGTACTGGAGCATCACAGTGCAGCGCAGTGCAGCGCAGCGCTGGGCTGGGCTGGGCTGGGCTGGGCTGGCCTGGGGCTTTAAACATCCCCTTCCTTTCTTTGAAGGAAGCCCTCGAACGCCCATGTTCTATATAGAGGATGACTGCAGGCAATTTGGGACCCTGCTAAATGAGGGTGTTGTCCCCAAGTGCGGCCTTTGAGTGGCAAAATCCTTAGCCTAAGATAGGCTGCTTTTGATTTCGGCTGAAGATCTGATGTTGGAGGCAGTATCACGGCGCAAGCTGGCGACCATCTCAGAAGAAAGTATGCATGGGAGGACATTATTTGCATAGGACAGCCCTCTTCTCAGTCACATTATTATGCTGCAGTTGCCGTGTAGCGTTACTAGAGGGCAGCAGTATGAACATAAAAGCACACTGAGGCTTTTCTTCTGCTTGCTGACATACCTCTTGCTCATGTTTGTCTTGCAGGGCCTACAGAGTGGAGGACTGTGATGACTGAGTGAATGAGTAATGAGGAATGGCCGGCCTATATTTGTGGTGAAGGGAGAAGGTTTGGAAGGTCAAGAGCAAGATGAAAGTGTCTAAGCATACATGTTTGCTGAGTGATTGAGCGAGTGTGTCACCTCTCTTTGAAGGGACACGTGAGAGAGGAACAACAGCTCCATAGTCCTCAGTTAGGAGAGGAAGCATAGATGAAATTTCTCTCAAATAAAAAGACTTGCACCACCTCAAAGCTGGCAAGTGTGATATGATGCTTTGCAGGTGGAAGGATTTGCAATGTATGGTGCATAAATACGCATGGTTAGTGAGGATTTTCCCAGAATGTCAGTAGTGCACCCTTTGGGAGTATCCTGCGGCCAGAAAGGTCAGGCACTCCTTTCCGGGTATGAGGCCAAGAAAAACTTTGGGAAGCTTGCTCCAGTCATCTGCAGGCTTTAAAGATACTAGGGAAAAGTTACAGAGGAGCAAGGCTGTACAACATTTGGTCACAGTTGGACAGAAATCTTTAGCAGGGGCTTTTGACCACCCTTCACTGTGGGACCAGGATCCCCATACCTCTGTGCCTCTGACACCTTTTTTGACCTCTGGATACCACCATCTCATTACCCCTCAAATGTTCCCTCCTGGTACCCCAGCTTTGGTAGTGCACCAACCACGTTTCAATCCTTTGATTGACCACAAACACCCTTCCTTGCTGCCCTCCATTCACATTCCATCAGTAACCCAGCTGCTTCTGTCACTGTTCAGTCTCAAATGACGGTTTTGATGCACATTGATTGGGTATGTATACAGGCCCTTACCGCTCTGTACAGCCCCTCACAGCACACGTAGACTACACTTCTTTAAATCATAAATACATGTTCTGCCTAACAGTAAGGCCTGGTCTTCCCTCTGTGGATTATCCTCCCATAAGAAGGTCAAATAAATTGAAGAGCACGCCAAAACTCTCTACAGATGCTGCCAATCAATGCACTGCTGCCTATTTGCATGCTATGATTATTATCTATGACCCATCCACCAATTGCCACAGGTACCCTTGCCCTGCCCCATTCGCCTGCTCCACTGCCCCCCTTTATTTAGCAAATGTTAGCGCTCTCAGTTTTCATAGCGGGAATCTCTATACTTTCTGTTTGCAATAAAAAATTCCCAAGGGTCCCTATGACATTCCGCACGGAGGGGAGGAGAGGCAGTAAAATCTTGGGGAGCCCCGACTGCAAAAATACCACCATATGCTCGTTGTACTTTTCAATACCATAACCGCAGTAGAATTGTATGGTGCCCCCTTGTGTTTGGTAATTTAAACTGTCACAAACCTGTTCACCCCCCCCCCATTCCCCCTGTTGTCCCTATCTTTTTGGGGTGCACCCCATAAGGGAGGAGGGGAGCAATAAAATCTAAGGATAGCCCAACAAAATTTCCCAGAAGCCATGTCATTCTGTGCCCCCATCACCCTTCATAGTTCACCCCAAACCCCTTTTAATACTGCTCCCCCAAATGTGATTGCCCCCAAAATCAGAGAGTGTAAGAGGGGTGCAGTAAAAAAAATGGGGTTCCCCACCATAACTCCTGATCTCTGTAATCACCCCATCTGTGTGCTGAGCAACCACTGCATGAGAGCCCACCTTTGCCCCCACTCTGCTCACTCCTCTCTTCCCCTGACTTGCTGAGTGCCCTGGCCCCTCCTCCATCTATGACCCCTTCTTAGTCACTTGGGCCCCAATCACCGACCCTTGCTCTCCCCTACACCTTTTCCCCTGCACTCTGAATCTACCCACCCAATCTGCCTAGGCTCCTCCTACACCCCCTCCTCACTCAACACATGCTACCCCTTTTCACCTGTAACTGTTCCCGACCCTTGCTCTCATCACACCATTTTAATTACCAACCACTCTGCAATGCACCATTCACCAGGGGTGATGTCACTCTTATGCTACACACACACACACACACATATACCCATCCTTCACTCACAGACCCATTCAATTACCCATACACCTTACAGAGCCACTCACGCACCCATACTCCCACTTACATGCCCATTCATGCACTCATACAGCCACTCATTTACCCTCTCACTCTCCCATGCACACACCTATATATTTGCTCAGTCACCCATTCAGTAACTCATGCACCCTATCATTCAACATTTACAGACACTGATACACCCACACACTCACCCATACAACCACTCATTCACCCTCTCTTTCAATATTACAGTCACTTACACACCCATTCAGTGACCCATATAGATAGTCACACAGCCACTCACATACTCATATGCCCACTAACACAGCCACTCACTCATCCATACAGGAGCTCACACACACACACACCCTCATGTATAGTCTCTCACATACCTACTCACTCTTCTATTCACCACTTAGACACCCACTAACATACCCATACAGGCACTCCATCAGCCACTCACTTTACTATAAATTTTTAAATTAAGTAACTTTTATAAAACACTCACATTCACTAGATGATTCACCCACTCACATCCCCAAACAACCTCTTGTATGCCAACTCACATACCCACGGAACCACTAACATACCCTTTCACAGAGCCATACCACTACTCAGACACCCATTTACTCCTCTATAGAGCCACTCATACACCTACTCACTCACTTGTACAGTCATCGCACACCCACTTTTACACCGATAAAGCCACACACACCCATAAACACAGGAATACATACAGAACACTGCCATTCACATTATTTATGTTAGAAATAGTATTACTCAGTAGTAGTGCACCTAGTATACTTTTTTAAACTTTTATTGTAGATTACTATAATTATAACACATAAACTCCTAAAAATACTTACACTCACTTGATGATGTCATCAGTGATATCATAAGTGATTTCATTTGAGATGTCATGAGTGATGTAATTTGAGGTGTCATTAGTGATGTCATCAGTGATTTCACTGACCATGTCATGAGTGATGTAATATGTGAGGTCAGCTACAGACCTCCTGGAACAGCCAGTCCTCAACTACAACAGGGGTTAATTGAAGTCCTGAGCAATCTGGCATCGACCCACACCAGACTGCTCGTTGTGGGGGATTTTAACCTGTGGCCTAACGGGAATTTGGATTCGGGATATCATAATCTTATTCAATCCTGTGGAAATTTAAACCTACAACAATGGGTTATTGAGCCCACACATAAGGGGGGACACATACTGGACCTAGTGTTCTCTGATGAGCAGACAATGGGAACAGTAGACGTCCTACCGGTGTGTTGGTCGGACCATCATCTGATTGTTTTTCAGATATATAACCCCAGGATGAATAAATCGACATTTAAGGAAGTCAGGAACTTTCAAAGTAGGGACTGGAAGGGTCTCCTGAAAAAGGCAATGGTATCTCCAATATTTCTGTTTAACAAGGGTTGTGAAGTAAATAAGCAGGTGGAAGAGAATTATGTAACATTTTGTGAACAAATAAATACTAGGCTGGACCAAGTTGCCCCGGTCAAAAGTCATAAAAAATTTGGTAGACAATCAGCCCAATGGTTTAATGAAAAATTGAGAAACCTGAAACTGGCTGTAAGCAAGCGGAAAGGAAATGGCGTAGGGAATACGCAGACGAAGAAAAATCTCCTGGAGGATGGCATTAGCTGAGTATGAAAAAGAAATTCTTGTAGCAAAAACAGAGTTTTTGCAGATACAATTCTGAAAGCACAAAACAGTACTCGAAGTGTTTTTAGGATAGTAGATGATATGATCAACCCAGACTGCTCGAAGAACGAGATTGTGCCCAGCCAGGAATTATGTGACAGTCTAGCAACCTTTTTTGAGGACAAGATTAGTAAAATTATTGATGGACTCAAAATGGGTAATACGCCCAAGGAATTACCATCTGTAAGACGGGCAGGGGTGGATAAATCTTATTCCCTAGATCACTTTGACACATTTTCTAGCAGCTTCACTATTCACTTTCTGTGGAAGAATTTAATAAAATGGCCATGGGGGTCTCTTCAGGATCCCCCCTGGACCCGCTTCCACATAAAATCTAGAAGGAACTGGCCCCTGAACTCTTCCCGATACTTCGGCAAATCTGTAGTCAATCGTTGATTAGTGGATCTGTGCCGACTTGCTGGAAACAGGCGTTGGTGACGCCCCTCCTGAAAAAAGCATCACTTGACCGGCTTGTCCAAAAAGTTACAGACCCATTTCCCTTCTACCATACCCAGTTAAAATCTTGGAATGATTAGTCAGTAAAGCACTTTCCCAGTTTTTAGAAACCAACAACATTCTGGACAAGGTGCAATTTGGCTTCCGCCCTGGCTATGGAACGGAGACCGCCCTGGTGATTGTTATGGATGATCTACGTATGCGTGCAGACAGGGGACAGTCAGCTATACTGATTCTTCTTGACCTGTCTGCCGCATTCGATACGGTAAACCATGAGGTTCTTCTTTCCAGGCTTGAAGAGGTGGGGGTTGTGGGCACTGCCCTAAAGTGGTTTCAATCGTATCTATCTAATAGACAACAGGCAGTAGCCCTCCCCCTTTTCGCTCCAAGTTTTCCAATATTCTGCATGGTGTCCCACAAGGATCTGCGATTAGTCCCATATTATTCAACATCTATATGAGCCCTTTACTTGCTGTTATAAGGGCTCATAACATTAATCTTGTGAACTACGCAGATGACACTCAGCTTATCTTGTCTCTAGAGGGTGAGCAATCTGTGTCCCTAGAAGACTTCCATGGCTGTCTGCAGGACACAGCACTTTGGCTTAGAGAGAACTCTCTTCAATTTAATGCTGACAAGACAGAGATCCTGCATTGTGCAGTAGGTAGAATTCCCCCTGCACTCCCGTTTGATTTCTGGCCTATTTCCACTGCTACCCCATTGGTTCCCAGCAACACGGTACGTAACCTGGGAGTCATGTTTGATAATAAACTGACACTTGAAAATCATGTTAACAAAACAGCTGGGAGCTGCTTTACCTTGATTAGAGCATTTCGGAAAATTCTCCCGATGTTCTCAAAACAGGCTAGAATATTGATAGTTAGAAGCACTATCCTCAGTAGATTGGACTACTATAATGCCCTGCTGCTGGAATCACCAAGGTATTTGATCGAGAGATTACAGAGAATACAGACCATGGCGGCCAAGCTGGCATTGATGAGATCACGCCGCTCCTCCGCCTCTCAGGCACTCTCAGAGTTGCACTGGCTCCCAATTTTGCAGAGGATACAATTTAAGGCACTGTGTATAGTGTTCAAAGCCTTGCATGGCTTTGGACCCAAATCACTGCAGGACAAATTTACATGGTATGCCCCCCCTCAAGTGCTTCGCTCTTCTTCGGCCAATCTGGTGAAGGTGCCTAGAATCAAAAAAACTAAATCAGGAGGTAGGGCTTTTAGCACGGCAGTCACACGCCTCTGGAACAAACTTCCACTTGATATTAGACAAATGGATGATCTTCTGCAGTTCAGAAAAAGGATAAAGACATGGCTCTATCCTCGAGTATGTCCTCTGACATCTTGTTAATCTTTTCCTCTGGTAACTGCATTCCATCTGTATCTACGCTTAGCTAGACATTCGTATCACAGCGCCAGGGTACCCATAGGGTGTTAGTTGTGCTTTATAAGTGTTGATAATAATAAGCAGTGCATTGCAGGTGCGTAAGTTATAGTTAGCTCAGGTAACTATAACTGGCAAATTTTCTGTGAGTGAAATCTGAACCTAACTGTAACGTCTCTGTAACCTTTGGTTTTTTCATTGGATGTCTAAGGTTTATTAATTCTATGTCATAACTATAACGTCCCTATAACCTTTATTTTTTCAATGAACTTCTATGTTTTTTTAAAATTCTATTTCCTAAGCATAGCATCACTGTAACCTTTGTTTTTTCAGTAAAAAAAAAATATATATATATACATATATATTTTTTTTTTACTGAAAAAACCACAGATTACAGGAACGTTATAGTTAGCCTGACATTTCACTCGTACAAAACCAGAGAAATTCAGCCGTTATAGTTAGCTGAGATAACTATAACTTGCGCTCCCGCAATACACTGCTGATGACACCACATATTACATCACTCATGACATGATTAGTGACATCACTGATGACATCACTGATGACATCATCCAGTGACTGAGTGTTTCTAAAAAGTTTAAGAATGTTTTATATATATGTACGTCAAGGTCTATTGAAGAATGAGTGGGTGCATGAGTGTCTGTATGGATGATTTAGTGGGTGCGTGACTAACTGTATAAGTGAGTGATTAAATGTGTCTTAGTGAATGTATGGCTGAGTGACTAATCTGTGTGAATGTGTGTATCAGTCTGTCAGTCGGTGTGTAAGTGGCTGCATGGGTTGGTGAGTAGGTACATAAGTGTCTATATGGGTTATTGATTAGCTGCCTGAGTACCTGTATGGGTGCCTAAGAGTCTGTGTGGGTGGGTGAGGGGGTGTGTGATACCCTGCATAGATGTATGAGTGGGTAAATCCCTGGATGTATGGGGTTATGAGTATGTCTGAGAGGGACTCTATGGGCGAGTGAGTGTGCGTATGGCTTTGTCAGTGAGTGAATGGATGTCTCAGTGGTATATGGGTGAGTAACTGCATATGTGAAAGGCAGAATATGTGAGTGTTGGAGTATATAAGTGATTGTATGTGTGAGTGACTGATTGTGAGAGTGGCTGTATGGGTGAGTGTGTGCTTGTGTCAGCGACTGTAAGGAGAGTAAGTATTTGTTATTATCTGTATGAGTAGTGAGTGTGTGTGTGTTTCTATATGGGTGAGTAGGTGGCTGTGTGATTGAGTGTTTGGGTGAGTGAGTAGATGTGTGGGTATCTCTAAGGGTGACTGACGGTATGAGTGGCTGTATGGGTGTATGAGTGGATATATAAGCAGCTGTATTGGTGAGTGACTGGCTGTATGAGTGCCTGTATGGGTGAGTGAGTGGATGTGTATGTAGACCTATGAATCAGTGAGTGGGTATGTGCGTACTGGTATTGGTGTGTCAATGGTTTCAAGAATGATAGTCTGAAATCTGGAGTGGGTGTATGAAAGGTTCTATTGGGGTATGAGTAGGTGCATCAGAGATTATGTTGATGATGCCATCAGTGATGTCATCAGTGATGTCATTTGAGATGTCATCAGTGATGTCACTGACCATGTCATGAGTGATGTAATATGTGACGTCATCAGCAGTGCATTGCGGGGGCGCGAGTTATAGTTAGCTCAGCTAACTATAATGGCTGAATTTCTCAGGCTTTGTACGAGTGAAATGTCAGCCTAAATATAACGTTCCTGTAACCTGTGGTTTTTTCAGTGAATTTCTAAGGTTTTTTAAATGCTAATTTCTAACTATAATGTCCCTGAAACCTGCGTTTTTTTCAGTGAATGTCTAAGGTATTTTAAATGCTAATTGTTAACTATAACATCACTGAAACCTGTTTTTTAGTGAATAAATATATACATATACAAAAAAGATTTTTAAATATATTTTAATGTAATAATAGTGCCTGGGTGATTGGATGACTGCATGACTAGTGTGTGTATGATTGCATGAGTGCATGCGTAGTGCCTGGTTGATTGGATGAGTGCATGTTTAATGCCTCAATGAATGCATGAGTGCAAAGGTAGTGTCAGGGTGATTGAATGAGTGTATGGGTAGTGCCTGAGTGATTGGATGAGTGTAAAAGTAGAGCCTTTTATCTCGCAGTTTCACTATTCGCCAACTGCTCAGAATGTTGGACCCTAGCCAAATATAAAACAGCAACCCTTCCCATGTCACTGTTGTAAGTCTCACCATGTTTCTGAAGGCTTCAATGCATGAGTCTGTGCCTTTCCCTAGTGACATGATACATAAAAAGAAACCTAGAATAGTAGAATACCTGTGTTTCAGACTTCATGCTCTCTAAGTTTCTGAAAAAGAAGGTGTATGCATTCCTTTCTGCTCATAATACAGGGTACGTGCATATTCAACAGTCTATTTGAGGGGTTCTGTGACACCTACATAGGTAAGTATACAAAGGAGGGACTACAGGGCTTTTTCCTCTATCAGTGTCAAGGGAGGTCCAGCATAGGTGCCCTAATTGAAGTATTAGAAGAAGAAGGTTATGCTGTTCCTCAAGAGTGTACGGGCAAGGGAAATTGACACCAACCTGAATGTTTGGGTTCAGAGTTGGGAGTCCATTTATTGGATTGTAATGCCCTCACACACCCAATCGGGTGTCATGCTTCATCATCTGGGCTGCTCCTCGTCGGGTCGGCGGTGCAATACCCAATGGGCTCCCTGTAGTAGGGGCACTTTGGCAGAGATCTTTTCCAATAGCCGTATGGTGAAGTGGGGGTGAGGGGCCAGAACTGTGTAGATGTATGTATGTGATTTAAAATAAGGTTCGGAGTATCCGTGAAGACAATTTTTAATCAGTGGGTCTCCTACCCTAGTTAAAAATATAAACAATGCAGTGCTTGGCTAAGTATTATGTCTTAGGTCTAAGCGTCGCTATTGGTGCAAATGAGGTCAACATGTTTCTCGCTCACTGTAATAGTCTACATGCGATTCATCAGGACCTATATTGTGGAAACTATCTACACTTAAAATTGGCGACGTGGCAACATACTCACATCAACCAGGTAACTACCTAAATCGTGTACCTGTCAGACCTGGTAATACCTGTGTGGGGAGAGAAGGGTGACATTGGTATTAATGGTACACATTTGAATATATATACAGTATCATTTCCCTTGTGACTCAAATTTAGTTGTCTGTCAGTGAATTGTGAAAGCCAAAGTTCAGAGAATCAAAAACATTGTAAAAACAACTGTGCTACACGGTGAGTGCCCACAGTGAGCTAGTGTGAACTACAACCTTAGTGGCACAAGTGTATTGCAGCAGGTGAATATCGTTTGGACTCACCCATTGTTGTAAGCAAACCAGGCGGCATCAGTACCCGGTAGGTCAAACTAGAGGAGTTCCTCACGAGCTACACGTGGTCAAATAGGAGAGAGCATGGATGGTGCAAAGGTCAGTTATACCGCTTATAAAAATCTACTTGCCTTGAACACCTCAATTCATAGTCTACATACTCATTCTTAACGGGTTCATGACTTATATTTCAGGGGAGCTTGTTGTATTGAGAACATCTTCATACTCACTCTCATCGGGCTCGTGGTTCACAGAATGTATATCTAAATCACCATCAAGGGGGACAGCCAATAGCTCAGGGTGGTGGTATAGGTGAAAACTAGAGAGATTATCTATTTATAACTATTTATAACTACCATCCTCAGTGTCTGTATGGCAAGGAAACAGCGCGCGCATTGGCAGTACTCATTTTTGTGCTGTTGTCATGTATCAAGTCGACCTACCCACATCTACCGGGTCCGGGAGGTGAGGTAGTCAGTCGCTGATCTATTTTTATAGTCCATCGCTGCTCTCTATAGTGGGACGTCTCTAACCAAAAAGGCGGGAGTCTGTTCCTAGTTGGAATGGCGGCCATCTTAGAGTGGTGTTACCACGTCGGATACTCCCATGGTTTTTTGTACTATAGTGTGGCGGCCATTTTAAAGTGGTAAATGTTGGCTGGTTTGTTTACTGCATTTATAGTAATTGTGTGCCCCTGATAGTGTATTGTCGTCTCTGTGCACAGGAACCCATTCTCATGTGGTTAGTCTGTTCATGTTAAATCCTCAGAGAATTCCAAGGAATTTCCTCATTGAGTCCTGTAATATGGGAGGATAATCTGTATACCCACCTCTGTTCTTTGACAAGTAGGGCATTCTTTGAGATTTTGGGGAAAGCCTCCAATATGACCCACTGTAATGATTCTGGTGTATGATGCTTTTCCAAATAGTGGATGCACATTTTGGTGTTGCTTTTGTGGCAATGGAAACTGCTACGATGTTCTGAGATGCGTAGTTTTATGGGGCGTGTGGTCATCCCTACGTAGTACAGCCCGCATTGGCATGTGATCAGGTATACGCAATTGTGTGTATTACAGTTAGTATGCGACCTTAGTTTTATGGGGAGGTGCAGAAAGAAGCAAGAGAAGTGCAGAAAGAAGCAAGAGAAGTGCAGAAAGAGGCAAGAGAAGTGCAGAAAAAGGAAGTGAGGTAGAAAGGTGCAGAAAGGTACAGAAAGAGGAAGAAAGGCACAGAAAGAAGCAAGAGATGTGCAGAAAGAAGCAAGCACGGAGTGCAGAAAGAAGCAAGAGATGTACAGAAAGAGGCAAGAGAAGGGATGACTGAGGCAAGAGAGGTGCAGAATGAGGAAGAAATGTGCATAAAGAGGCAATAGAAGCACATAAAGAGGCAATAGAAGTGCAGAAAGAGGCAAGTGAAGTACAGAAAGAGGCAGGAGAAGTGCAGAAAGAAGCAAGAAGCAAGAGAGGTACAGAGAAGTAGCAAGATAGGTACAGAAAGAGGCAAGAGAAGCACAGAAATAGGCAAGAGAGGCATAGTAAGAGGCAAGAGAGGTGCAGAAAGAAGCAAGAGAGGTGCAGAAAGAGACAAGAATGGTGCGGAAAGAAGCAGGAGAGGTGCAGAAAGAAGCAAGAGAAGTGCAGAAAGGAGGAAGAGAGGTGCAGAAAGAGGTAGAAATGTACAGAAAGAGGCAAGAGAGGTGAAGAAAGAGGCAAGAGAAGTGCAGAAAGAGCAAGAGAAGTGCAGAAAGAAATAAGAGAGGTGCAGAAAGAGGAAGAAAGGTGCAGAAAGAAGCAAGAGAAATGCAGAAAGAGGTAAGAGAAGTGCAGAAAGATTAAGAAAGGTGCAGAAAGAAAAAAGAGAAAGCAGAAAGAGGCAAGAGGGGTGCAGATAGAAGCAAAGCAAGAGAAGTGCAGAAAGAAGCAAGTGAGGTGGCTAAAGAAGCAAGTGAGGTGCAGAAAGAAGCAAGAAAAGTGATGAAAGAGGCAAGAGAGGTGCAGAAAAAAGCAAGAGAGATACAGAAAAAGCAAGAGAGGTGCAGAAAGAAGCAAGAGACGTGCAGAAAGAGGCAAGAGAACTGCAGAAGGAGGAAGAAAGGTGCTGAAAGAGGAATAAAGGTGCAGAAAGACCAAGAAAGGCACAGAAAAAAGCAAGAGAAGTATAGAAAGAAGCAAGCGAGGTACAGAAAGAGGCAAGAGAGGTGCAGAAAGAGGCAAGATAAGCGATGAAAGAAGCAAGAGAGGTGCAGAATGAGGAAGAAATTTACATAGAGAGGCAAAAGAAGTGCAGAAAGAGACAATAGAAGTTCAGAAAGAAGCAAGAGATGTGCAGAAAGAAGAAAGAGAGGTGCAGAAAGAAGCAAGAGAGGTGCAGAAAGAAGCAAGAGAGGTACAGAAAGAGGAAGAAAGGTACAGAAAAAGGCAAGAGAAGCGCAGAAAGAGGCAAGAGAGGTGCAGAAAGAGGAATGAGAGATATAGAAAGAAGCGAGAGAGGTGCAGAAAGAAGTAAGAGGGGTATAGAAAGAAGCAAGTGAGGTGCAGAAAGAAGCAAGAAAAGTGCAGAAAGAAGCAAGAGACGTGAAGAAAGAGGAAGAAATGTGTATAAAGAGGCAAGAGAGATGAAGAAAGTGGCAAGAGAAGTGCAGAAAGAAGCAAGAGAGGTGCAGAAAGAAGCAAGAGTGGTGCAGAAAGATTGAAGAGAGGTACAGAAAAAGGCAGGAGAAGCGCAGAAAGAGGCAAGAGAGGTGCAGAAAGAGGCAAGAAAGATACAGAAAGAAGCAAGAGAGGTACAGAAAGAGGCAAGAGGGGTCCAGAAAGAATCAAGAGAGGTACAGAAAGACCAAAGAAAAGTACAGAAAGAAGCAAGAAGTGTGCAGAAAGAGGCAAGAGAAGTGCAGAAAGAAGAAGAAAGGTGCAGAAAGAAGCAAGAGAGGTGCAGAAAGAGGTAAGAGAGGTTCAGAAAGAAGCAAGAAAAATGCAGAAAGAAGCAAGAGAGGTTCAGAAAGAAGCAGGAGAGGTGCAGAAAGAGGAAAGAGAGGTGGAGTAAGAAGCAAGACAGGAGCAGAAAGAAGCAAGAGAGATGCAGAAAGAAGCAAGAGAATTGCAGTAAGAGGCAATAGAAATACAGAAAGAGGCAAGTGAAGTGTAGAAAGAGGCAAGAGATGTGAAGAAAGACGCAGGAGAAGTCCAGAAAGAAGCAAGTGAGTTGCAGAAAGAAGCAAGTGAGGTGCAGAAAAAAGCAAGGAAATTTATGAAAGAGGTAAGAGAGGTACAGAAAGAAGCAAGAGAGGTGCAGAAAGGAGCTAGAGAGGTAGAGAAAGAGGCAAGAGAAGTGCAGAAAGAAGAGACTGAGGTGCAGAAAAAAGAAAGTGAGGTACAGAAAGAGGCAAGAGAGGTGCAGAAAGAAGCACTAGAAGTGCAGACAGAGCAAGAGTGGTACAGAAAGAAGGAAGGGAAGTACAAAAAGAAGCAAGAGAGGAGCAGAAGGAGGCAAGAGGGTGCAGAAAGAAGCAGGAGAGGTACAGAAAGAAGTGAGAAGTGCAGAAAGAAGCAACAGAGGTGGAGAAAGAGAAAGAAATGTGTAGAAAGAGGCAAGAGAGATGAAGAAAGAGGCAAGAGAAGTGCAGAAACAACAAGTGAAATGCAGAAAGGAGCAAGAGAGGTACAGAAAGAGGAAAAAAGGGATAGAAAGAAGCAAGAGAAGTGCAGAAAGAGGCAAGAGAGGTGCAGAAAGATGCAAGAGAGGTGCAGAAAGAAGCAAGAGAAATGCAGAAAGAGGTAAGAGAAGTGCAGAAAGAGGAAGAAATGTGCAGAAAGAAGCACGAGAATTGCAGAAAGAAGGAAGAGATGTGCAGAAGGAAGCAAGAGAGGTACAGAAAGACAGAAAAAAGTACAGAAAGAAGCAAGACAAGTACAGAAAGAGGCAAGAGAAGTACAGAAATACGAAGAAATGTGCGGATAAAAGCAAGAGAGGTGAAGAAAGAAGTAAGAGAGGTGAAGAAAGAAGCAAAAAAATGAAGAAAGAGGCAAGAGAGCTGCAGTAAGAAGAAAGACCGGAGCATAAAGAAGACAGAGGTGCAGAAAGAAGCAAGAGAAGTGCAGAAAGAGGCAATAAAAGTGCAGAAAGAGGCAAGAGAGGTGCAGAAAGAGGCAAGAGAGGTGAAGAATGAGGAACAAAGGTGCAGGAAGAAGCAAGAGAAGTGCAGAAAGAAGCAAGAGAGGTACAGAAAGAAGCAAGAGTGGTGCAGAAAGATTGAAGAGAGGTACAGAAAAAGGCAGGAGAAGCGCAGAAAGAGGCAAGAGAGGTGCATAAAGAGGCAATAAAGATACAGAAAGAAGCAAGAGAGATACAGAAAGAGGCAAGAGGGGTGCAGAAAGAAGCAAGAGATGTGCAGAAGGAAGCAAGAGGGGTGCAGAAAGACCAAAGAAAAGTACAGAAAGAAGCAAGACAAGTGCAGAAAGAGGCAAGAGAAGTGCAGAAAGAGGAAGAAAGGTGCAGAAAGAAGCAAGAGAGGTACAGAAATAGGTAAGAGAGCTTCAGAAAGAAGCAAGAAAGATGCAGAAAGAAGCAAGAGAGGTACAAGAAGAAGCAAGACAGGAGCAGAAAGAAGCAAGAGAGATGCAGAAAGAAGCAAGAGAATTGCAGAAAGAGACAATAGAAGAGCAGAAAGAGGCAAGTGAAGTGCAGGAAGAGGCAAGAGATGTGCAGAAGGTAGCAAGAGAAGTGAAGAAAGAAGCAAGAGAGGTGCAGAAAGAGGCAAGAGAGGTGAAGAATGAGGAAGAAAGGTGCAGGAAGAAGCAAGAGAAGTGCAGGAAGAAGCAAGAGAGGTGCAGAAAGAAGCAAGAGTGGAGCAGAAATATGGAAGAGAGGTTCAGAAAAGGCAGGCAAAAGCACAGAAAGAGGCAAGAGAGGTGCAGAAAGAGGGAAGAAAGATACAGAAAGAAGCAAGAGAGGTACAGAAAGAGGCAAGAGGGGTGCAGAAAGAATCAAGAGAGGTAAAGAAAGAAGCAAGAGAAGTGCAGAAAGAAGCAAGAGATGTGCTGAAGGAAGCAAGAGAGGTGTGGAAAGACCAAAGAACAGTACAGAAAGAAGCAAGACATGTGCAGAAAGAGGCAAGAGAAGTGCAGAAAGAGACAAGAATGGTGCGGAAAGAAGCAGGAGAGGTGCAGAAAGAAGCAAGAGAAGTGCAGAAAGGAGGAAGAGAGGTGCAGAAAGAGGTAGAAATGTACAGAAAGAGGCAAGAGAGGTAAAGAAAGAGGCAAGAGAAGTGCAGAAAGAGCAAGAGAAGTGCAGAAAGAAATAGGAGAGGTGCAGAAAGAGGAAGAAAGGTGCAGAAAGAGGCAAGAGAAATGCAGAAAGAGGCAAGAGAAATGCAGAAAGAGGTAAGAGAAGTGCAGAAAGATAAAGTAAGGTGCAGAAAGAAAAAAGAGAAAGCAGAAAGAGGCAAGAGGGGTGCAGATAGAAGCAAAGCAAGAGAAGTGCAGAAAGAAGCAAGTGAGGTGCAGAAAGAAGCAAGTGAGGTGTAGAAAGAAGCAAGAGAAGTGATGAAAGAGGCAAGAGAGGTGCAGAAAAAAGCAAGAAATATACGGAAAAAGCAAGAGAGGTGCAGAAAGAAGCAAGAGAGGTGCAGAAAGAGGCAAGAGACGTGCAGAAAGAGGCAAGAGAACTGCAGAAGGAGGAAGAAAGGTGCTGAAAGACCAAGAAAGGCACAGAAAGAAGCAAGAGAAGTATAGAAAGAAGCAAGCGAGGTGCAGAATGAGGAAGACATTTGCATAGAGAGGCAAAAGAAGTGCAGAAAAAGGCAATAGAAGTTCAGAAAGAAGCAAGAGATGTGCAGAAAGAAGAAAGAGAGGTGCAGAAAGAAGCAAGAGAGGTGCAGAAAGAAGCAAGAGAGGTACAGAAAGAGGAAGAAAGGTACAGAAAAAGGCAAGAGAAGCGCAGAAAGAGGAAAGAGAGGTGAAGAAAGAGGAATGAGAGATATAGAAAGAAGCGAGACAGGTGCAGAAAGAGGTAAGAGGGGTACAGAAAGAAGCAAGTGAGGTGCAGAAAGAAGCAAGAGAAGTGCAGAAAGAAGCAAGAGACGTGAAGAAAGAGGAAGAAATGTGTAGAAAGAGGCAAGAGAGGTGCAGAAAGAGGCAAGATAGATACAGAAAGAAGCAAGAGAGGTACAGAAAGAGGCAAGAGGGGTCCAGAAAGAATCAAGAGAGGTACAGAAAGACCAACGAAAAGTACAGAAAGAAGCAAGAAGTGTGCAGAAAGAGGCAAGAGAAGTGCAGAAAGAGGAAGAATGGTGCAGAAAGAAGCAAGAGAGGTGCAGAAAGAGGTAAGAGAGGTTCAGAAAGAAGCAAGAAAAATGCAGATAGAAGCAAGAGAGGTTCAGAAAGAAGCAGGAGAGGTGCAGAAAGAGGCAAGAGAGGTGGAGTAAGAAGCAAGATAGGAGCAGAAAGAAGCAAGAGAGATGCAGAAAGAAGCAAGAGAATTGCAGTAAGAAGCAATAGGAATGCAGAAAGAGGCAAGTGAAATGTAGAAAGAGGCAAGAGATGTGAAGAAAGACGCAGGAGAAGTGCAGAAAGAAGCAAGAGAGGTGCAGAAAGAAGCAAGAGAGGTGCAGAAAGAGGAAAAAGGGTGCAGAAAGAAGCAAGAGAATGCAGAAAGAAGCAAGTGAGGTGCAGAAAGAAGCAAGTGAGGTGCAGAAAAAAGCAAGGAAATTTATGAAAGAGGTAAGAGAGGTACAGAAAGAAGCAAGAGAGGTGCAGAAAGGAGCTAGAGAGGTACAGAAAGAGGCAAGAGAAGTGCAGAAAGAAGAGACTGAGGTGCAGAAAAAAGAAAGTGAGGTACAGAAAGAGGCAAGAGAGGTGCAGAAAGAAGCACGAGAAGTGCAGACAGAGCAAGAGTGGTACAGAAAGAAGGAAGGGAAGTACAAAAAGAAGCAAGAGAGGAACAGAAGGAGGCAAGAGGGTGCAGAAAGAAGCAGGAGAGGTACAGAAAGAAGTAAGAGAAGTGCAGAAAGAAGCAACAGAGGTGGAGAAAGAGAAAGAAATGTATAGAAAGAGGCAAGAGAGATGAAGAAAGAGGCAAGAGAAGTGCAGAAACAACAAGTGAAATGCAGAAAGGAGCAAGAGAGGTACAGAAAGAGGAAGAAAGGTATAGAAAGAAGCAAGAGAAGTGCAGAAAGAGGCAAGAGAGGTGCAGAAAGATGCAAGAGAGGTGCAGAAAGAAGCAAGAGAAATGCAGAAAGAGGTAAGAGAAGTGCAGAAAGAGGAAGAAGTATGCAGAAAGAAGCACGAGAATTGCAGAAAGAAGGAAGAGATGTGCAGAAGGAAGCAAGAGAGGTGCAGAAAGATAGAAAAAAGTACAGAAAGAAGCAAGACAAGTACAGAAAGAGGCAAGAGAAGTGCAGAAATACGAAGAAATGTGCGGATAAAAGCAAGAGAGGTGCAGAAAGAAGTAAGAGAGGTGAAGAAAGAAGCAAAAAAATGAAGAAAGATGCAAGAGAGCTGCAGTAAGAAGAAAGACCGGAGCATAAAGAAGACAGAGGTGCAGAAAGAAGCAAGAGAAGTGCAGAAAGAGGCAATAAAAGTGCAGAAAGAGGCAAGAGAGGTGCAGAAAGAGGCAAGAGAGGTGAAGAATGAGGAACAAAGGTGCAGGAAGAAGCAAGAGAAGTGCAGAAAGAAGCAAGAGAGGTACAGAAAGAAGCAAGAGTGGTGCAGAAAGATTGAAGAGAGGTACAGAAAAAGGCAGGAGAAGCGCAGAAAGAGGCAAGAGAGAGGCATAAAGAGGCAAGAAAGATACAGAAAGAAGCAAGAGAGATACAGAAAGAGGCAAGAGGGGTGCAGAAAGAAGCAAGAGATGTGCAGAAGGAAGCAAGAGGGGTGCAGAAAGACCAAAGAAAAGTACAGAAAGAAGCAAGACAAGTGCAGAAAGAGGCAAGAGAAGTGCAGAAAGAAGAAGAAAGGTGCAGAAAGAAGCAAGAGAGGTACAGAAATAGGTAAGAGAGCTTCGGAAAGAAGCAAGAAAGATGCAGAAAGAAGCAAGAGAGGTACAAGAAGAAGCAAGACAGGAGCAGAAAGAAGCAAGAGAGATGCAGAAAGAAGCAAGATAATTGCAGAAAGAGACAATAGAAGAGCAGGAAGAGGCAAGTGAAGTGCAGAAAGAGGCAAGAGATGTGCAGAAAGAAGCAAGAGAAGTGAAGAAAGAAGCAAGAGAGGTGCAGAAAGAGGCAAGAGAGATGAAGAATGAGGAAGAAAGGTACAGGAAGAAGCAAGAGAAGTGCAGGAAGAAGCAAGAGAGGTGCAGAAAGAAGCAAGAGTGGAGCAGAAATATGGAAGAGAGGTTCAGAAAAAGGCAGGAAAAGCACAGAAAGAGGCAAAGAGGTGCAGAAAGAGGGAAGAAAGATACAGAAAGAAGCAAGAGAGGTACAGAAAGAGGAAAGAGGGGTGCAGAAAGAATCAAGAGAGGTAAAGAAAGAATCAAGAGAAGTGCAGAAGGAAGCAAGAGATGTGCTGAAGGAAGCAAGAGAGGTGCGGAAAGACCAAAGAACAGTACAGAAAGAAGCAAGACATGTGCAGAAAGAGGCAAGAGAAGTGCAGAAAGAGACAAGAATGGTGCGGAAAGAAGCAGGAGAGGTGCAGAAAGAAGCAAGAGAAGTGCAGAAAGGAGGAAGAGAGGTGCAGAAAGAGGTAGAAATGTACAGAAAGAGGCAAGAGAGGTAAAGAAAGAGGCAAGAGAAGTGCAGAAAGAGCAAGAGAAGTGCAGAAAGAAATAGGAGAGGTGCAGAAAGAGGAAGAAAGGTGCAGAAAGAGGCAAGAGAAATGCAGAAAGAGGTAAGAGAAGTGCAGAAAGATGAAGTAAGGTGCAGAAAGAAAAAAGAGAAAGCAGAAAGAGGCAAGAGGGGTGCAGATAGAAGCAAAGCAAGAGAAATGCAGAAAGAAGCAAGTGAGGTGCAGAAAGAAGCAAGTGAGGTGTAGAAAGAAGCAAGAGAAGTGATGAAAGAGGCAAGAGAGGTGCAGAAAAAGCAAGAAATATACGGAAAACCAAGAGAGGTGCAGAAAGAGGCAAGAGACGTGCAGAAAGAGGCAAGAGAACTGCAGAAGGAGGAAGAAAGGTGCTGAAAACCAAAAAAGGCACAGAAAGAAGCAAGAGAAGTATAGAAAGAAGCAAGCGAGGTGCAGAATGAGGAAGAAATTTGCATAGAGAGGCAAAAGAAGTGCAGAAAGAGGCAATAGAAGTTCAGAAAGAAGCAAGAGATGTGCAGAAAGAAGAAAGAGAGGTGCAGAAAGAAGCAAGAGAGGTGCAGAAAGAAGCAAGAGAGGTACAGAAAGAGGAAGAAAGGTACAGAAAAAGGCAAGAGAAGCGCAGAAAGAGGCAAGAGAGGTGCAGAAAGAGGAATGAGAGATATAGAAAGAAGCGAGAGAGGTGCAGAAAGAGGTAAGAGGGGTACAGAAAGAAGCAAGTGAGGTGCAGAAAGAAGCAAGAGAAGTGCAGAAAGAAGCAAGAGACGTGAAGAAAGAGGAAGAAATGTGTAGAAAGAGGCAAGAGAGGTGCAGAAAGAGGCAAGAAAGATACAGAAAGAAGCAAGAGAGGTACAGAAAGAGGCAAGAGGGGTCCAGAAAGAATCAAGAGAGGTACAGAAAGACCAACGAAAAGTACAGAAAGAAGCAAGAAGTGTGCAGAAAGAGGCAAGAGAAGTGCAGAAAGAGGAAGAATGGTGCAGAAAGAAGCAACAGAGGTGCAGAAAGAGGTAAGAGAGGTTCAGAAAGAAGCAAGAAAAATGCAGAAAGAAGCAAGAGAGGTGCAGAAAGAGGCAAGAGAGGTGGAGTAAGAAGCAAGACAGGAGCAGAAAGAAGCAAGAGAGATGCAGAAAGAAGCAAGAGAATTGCAGTAAGAAGCAATAGGAATGCAGAAAGAGGCAAGTGAAGTGTAGAAAGAGGCAAGAGATGTGAAGAAAGACACAGGAGAAGTGTAGAAAGAAGCAAGAGAGGTGCAGAAAGAAGCAAGAGAGGTGCAGAAAGAGGAAAAAAGGTGCAGAAAGAAGCAAGAGAATGCAGAAAGAGGAAAGAGTTGTACAGAAAGAAGCAAGAGAAGTCCAGAAAGAAGCAAGTGAGGTGCAGAAAGAAGCAAGTGAGGTGCAGAAAAAAGCAAGGAAATTTATGAAAGAGGTAAGAGAGGTACAGAAAGAAGCAAGAGAGGTGCAGAAAGGAGCTAGAGAGGTACAGAAAGAGGCAAGAGAAGTGCAGAAAGAAGAGACTAAGGTGCAGAAAAAAAGAAAGTGAGGTACAGAAAGAGGCAAGAGAGGTGCAGAAAGAAGCACGAGAAGTGCAGACAGAGCAAGAGTGGTACAGAAAGAAGGAAGGGAAGTACAAAAAGAAGCAAGAGAGGAACAGAAGGAGGCAAGAGGGTGCAGAAAGAAGCAGGAGAGGTACAGAAAGAAGTAAGAGAAGTGCAGAAAGAAGCAACAGAGGTGGAGAAAGAGAAAGAAATGTGTAGAAAGAGGCAAGAGAGATGAAGAAAGAGGCAAGAGAAGTGCAGAAACAACAAGTGAAATGCAGAAAGGAGCAAGAGAGGTACAGAAAGAGGAAGAAAGGTATAGAAAGAAGCAAGAGAAGTGCAGAAAGAGGCAAGAGAGGGGCAGAAAGATGCAAGAGAGGTGCAGAAAGAAGCAAGAGAAATGCAGAAAGAGGTAAGAGAAGTGCAGAAAGAGGAAGAAAGGTGCATAAAGAAGCACGAGAATTGCAGAAAGAAGGAAGAGATGTGCAGAAGGAAGCAAGAGAGGTGCAGAAAGATAGAAAAAGTACAGAAAGAAGCAAGACAAGTACAGAAAGAGGCAAGAGAAGTGCAGAAATATGAAGAAATGTGCGGATAAAAGCAAGAGAGGTGCAGAAAGAAGTAAGAGAGGTGAAGAAAGAAGCAAAAAAATGAAGAAAGAGGCAAGAGAGCTGCAGTAAGAAGAAAGACCGGAGCATAAAGAAGACAGAGGTGCAGAAAGAAGCAAGAGAAGTGCAGAAAGAGGCAATAAAAGTGCAGAAAGAGGCAAGAGAGGTGCAGAAAGAGGCAAGAGAGGTGAAGAATGAGGAACAAAGGTGCAGGAAGAAGCAAGAGAAGTGCAGAAAGAAGCAAGAGAGGTACAGAAAGAAACAAGAGTGGTGCAGAAAGATTGAAGAGAGGTACAGAAAAAGGCAGGAGAAGCGCAGAAAGAGGCAAGAGAGAGGCATAAAGAGGCAAGAAAGATACAGAAAGAAGCAAGAGAGATACAGAAAGAGGCAAGAGGGGTGCAGAAAGAAGCAAGAGATGTGCAGAAGGAAGCAAGAGGGGTGCAGAAAGACCAAAGAAAAGTACAGAAAGAAGCAAGACAAGTGCAGAAAGAGGCAAGAGAAGTGCAGAAAGAGGAAGAAAGGTGCAGAAAGAAGCAAGAGAGGTACAGAAATAGGTAAGAGAGCTTCGGAAAGAAGCAAGAAAGATGCAGAAAGAAGCAAGAGAGGTACAAGAAGAAGCAAGACAGGAGCAGAAAGAAGCAAGAGAGATGCAGAAAGAAGCAAGATAATTGCAGAAAGAGACAATAGAAGAGCAGGAAGAGGCAAGTGAAGTGCAGAAAGAGGCAAGAGATGTGCAGAAAGAAGCAAGAGAAGTGAAGAAAGAAGCAAGAGAGGTGCAGAAAGAGGCAAGAGAGATGAAGAATGAGGAAGAAAGGTACAGGAAGAAGCAAGAGAAGTGCAGGAAGAAGCAAGAGAGGTGCAGAAAGAAGCAAGAGTGGAGCAGAAATATGGAAGAGAGGTTCAGAAAAAGGCAGGAAAAGCACAGAAAGAGGCAAAAGAGGTGCAGAAAGAGGGAAGAAAGATACAGAAAGAAGCAAGAGAGGTACAGAAAGAGGCAAGAGGGGTGCAGAAAGAATCAAGAGAGGTAAAGAAAGAATCAAGAGAAGTGCAGAAGGAAGCAAGAGATGTGCTGAAGGAAGCAAGAGAGGTGCGGAAAGACCAAAGAACAGTACAGAAAGAAGCAAGACATGTGCAGAAAGAGGCAAGAGAAGTGCAGAAAGAGACAAGAATGGTGCGGAAAGAAGCAGGAGAGGTGCAGAAAGAAGCAAGAGAAGTGCAGAAAGGAGGAAGAGAGGTGCAGAAAGAGGTAGAAATGTACAGAAAGAGGCAAGAGAGGTAAAGAAAGAGGCAAGAGAAGTGCAGAAAGAGCAAGAGAAGTGCAGAAAGAAATAGGAGAGGTGCAGAAAGAGGAAGAAAGGTGCAGAAAGAGGCAAGAGAAATGCAGAAAGAGGTAAGAGAAGTGCAGAAAGATGAAGTAAGGTGCAGAAAGAAAAAGAGAAAGCAGAAAGAGGCAAGAGGGGTGCAGATAGAAGCAAAGCAAGAGAAATGCAGAAAGAAGCAAGTGAGGTGCAGAAAGAAGCAAGTGAGGTGTAGAAAGAAGCAAGAGAAGTGATGAAAGAGGCAAGAGAGGTGCAGAAAAAAGCAAGAAATATACGGAAAAAGCAAGAGAGGTGCAGAAAGAGGCAAGAGACGTGCAGAAAGAGGCAAGAGAACTGCAGAAGAGGAAGAAAGGTGCTGAAAACCAAAAAAAGGCACAGAAAGAAGCAAGAGAAGTATAGAAAGAAGCAAGCGAGGTGCAGAATGAGGAAGAAATTTGCATAGAGAGGCAAAAGAAGTGCAGAAAGAGGCAATAGAAGTTCAGAAAGAAGCAAGAGATGTGCAGAAAGAAGAAAGAGAGGTGCAGAAAGAAGCAAGAGAGGTGCAGAAAGAAGCAAGAGAGGTACAGAAAGAGGAAGAAAGGTACAGAAAAAGGCAAGAGAAGCGCAGAAAGAGGCAAGAGAGGTGCAGAAAGAGGAATGAGAGATATAGAAAGAAGCGAGAGAGGTGCAGAAAGAGGTAAGAGGGGTACAGAAAGAAGCAAGTGAGGTGCAGAAAGAAGCAAGAGAAGTGCAGAAAGAAGCAAGAGACGTGAAGAAAGAGGAAGAAATGTGTAGAAAGAGGCAAGAGAGGTGCAGAAAGAGGCAAGAAAGATACAGAAAGAAGCAAGAGAGGTACAGAAAGAGGCAAGAGGGGTCCAGAAAGAATCAAGAGAGGTACAGAAAGACCAACGAAAAGTACAGAAAGAAGCAAGAAGTGTGCAGAAAGAGGCAAGAGAAGTGCAGAAAGAAGCAAGAGAAGTGAAGAAAGAAGCAAGAGAGGTGCAGAAAGAGGCAAGAGAGATGAAGAATGAGGAAGAAAGGTACAGGAAGAAGCAAGAGAAGTGCAGGAAGAAGCAAGAGAGGTGCAGAAAGAAGCAAGAGTGGAGCAGAAATATGGAAGAGAGGTTCAGAAAAAGGCAGGAAAAGCACAGAAAGAGGCAAAAGAGGTGCAGAAAGAGGGAAGAAAGATACAGAAAGAAGCAAGAGAGGTACAGAAAGAGGCAAGAGGGGTGCAGAAAGAATCAAGAGAGGTAAAGAAAGAATCAAGAGAAGTGCAGAAGGAAGCAAGAGATGTGCTGAAGGAAGCAAGAGAGGTGCGGAAAGACCAAAGAACAGTACAGAAAGAAGCAAGACATGTGCAGAAAGAGGCAAGAGAAGTGCAGAAAGAGACAAGAATGGTGCGGAAAGAAGCAGGAGAGGTGCAGAAAGAAGCAAGAGAAGTGCAGAAAGGAGGAAGAGAGGTGCAGAAAGAGGTAGAAATGTACAGAAAGAGGCAAGAGAGGTAAAGAAAGAGGCAAGAGAAGTGCAGAAAGAGCAAGAGAAGTGCAGAAAGAAATAGGAGAGGTGCAGAAAGAGGAAGAAAGGTGCAGAAAGAGGCAAGAGAAATGCAGAAAGAGGTAAGAGAAGTGCAGAAAGATGAAGTAAGGTGCAGAAAGAAAAAGAGAAAGCAGAAAGAGGCAAGAGGGGTGCAGATAGAAGCAAAGCAAGAGAAATGCAGAAAGAAGCAAGTGAGGTGCAGAAAGAAGCAAGTGAGGTGTAGAAAGAAGCAAGAGAAGTGATGAAAGAGGCAAGAGAGGTGCAGAAAAAAGCAAGAAATATACGGAAAAAGCAAGAGAGGTGCAGAAAGAGGCAAGAGACGTGCAGAAAGAGGCAAGAGAACTGCAGAAGGAGGAAGAAAGGTGCTGAAAACCAAAAAAAGGCACAGAAAGAAGCAAGAGAAGTATAGAAAGAAGCAAGCGAGGTGCAGAATGAGGAAGAAATTTGCATAGAGAGGCAAAAGAAGTGCAGAAAGAGGCAATAGAAGTTCAGAAAGAAGCAAGAGATGTGCAGAAAGAAGAAAGAGAGGTGCAGAAAGAAGCAAGAGAGGTGCAGAAAGAAGCAAGAGAGGTACAGAAAGAGGAAGAAAGGTACAGAAAAAGGCAAGAGAAGCGCAGAAAGAGGCAAGAGAGGTGCAGAAAGAGGAATGAGAGATATAGAAAGAAGCGAGAGAGGTGCAGAAAGAGGTAAGAGGGGTACAGAAAGAAGCAAGTGAGGTGCAGAAAGAAGCAAGAGAAGTGCAGAAAGAAGCAAGAGACGTGAAGAAAGAGGAAGAAATGTGTAGAAAGAGGCAAGAGAGGTGCAGAAAGAGGCAAGAAAGATACAGAAAGAAGCAAGAGAGGTACAGAAAGAGGCAAGAGGGGTCCAGAAAGAATCAAGAGAGGTACAGAAAGACCAACGAAAAGTACAGAAAGAAGCAAGAAGTGTGCAGAAAGAGGCAAGAGAAGTGCAGAAAGAGGAAGAATGGTGCAGAAAGAAGCAACAGAGGTGCAGAAAGAGGTAAGAGAGGTTCAGAAAGAAGCAAGAAAAATGCAGAAAGAAGCAAGAGAGGTGCAGAAAGAGGCAAGAGAGGTGGAGTAAGAAGCAAGACAGGAGCAGAAAGAAGCAAGAGAGATGCAGAAAGAAGCAAGAGAATTGCAGTAAGAAGCAATAGGAATGCAGAAAGAGGCAAGTGAAGTGTAGAAAGAGGCAAGAGATGTGAAGAAAGACACAGGAGAAGTGTAGAAAGAAGCAAGAGAGGTGCAGAAAGAAGCAAGAGAGGTGCAGAAAGAGGAAAAAAGGTGCAGAAAGAAGCAAGAGAATGCAGAAAGAGGAAAGAGTTGTACAGAAAGAAGCAAGAGAAGTCCAGAAAGAAGCAAGTGAGGTGCAGAAAGAAGCAAGTGAGGTGCAGAAAAAGCAAGGAAATTTATGAAAGAGGTAAGAGAGGTACAGAAAGAAGCAAGAGAGGTGCAGAAAGGAGCTAGAGAGGTACAGAAAGAGGCAAGAGAAGTGCAGAAAGAAGAGACTAAGGTGCAGAAAAAAAGAAAGTGAGGTACAGAAAGAGGCAAGAGAGGTGCAGAAAGAAGCACGAGAAGTGCAGACAGAGCAAGAGTGGTACAGAAAGAAGGAAGGGAAGTACAAAAAGAAGCAAGAGAGGAACAGAAGGAGGCAAGAGGGTGCAGAAAGAAGCAGGAGAGGTACAGAAAGAAGTAAGAGAAGTGCAGAAAGAAGCAACAGAGGTGGAGAAAGAGAAAGAAATGTGTAGAAAGAGGCAAGAGAGATGAAGAAAGAGGCAAGAGAAGTGCAGAAACAACAAGTGAAATGCAGAAAGGAGCAAGAGAGGTACAGAAAGAGGAAGAAAGGTATAGAAAGAAGCAAGAGAAGTGCAGAAAGAGGCAAGAGAGGGGCAGAAAGATGCAAGAGAGGTGCAGAAAGAAGCAAGAGAAATGCAGAAAGAGGTAAGAGAAGTGCAGAAAGAGGAAGAAAGGTGCATAAAGAAGCACGAGAATTGCAGAAAGAAGGAAGAGATGTGCAGAAGGAAGCAAGAGAGGTGCAGAAAGACAGAAAAAAGTACAGAAAGAAGCAAGACAAGTACAGAAAGAGGCAAGAGAAGTGCAGAAATATGAAGAAATGTGCGGATAAAAGCAAGAGAGGTGCAGAAAGAAGTAAGAGAGGTGAAGAAAGAAGCAAAAAAATGAAGAAAGAGGCAAGAGAGCTGCAGTAAGAAGAAAGACCGGAGCATAAAGAAGACAGAGGTGCAGAAAGAAACAAGAGAAGTGCAGAAAGAGGCTATAGAAGTGCAGAAAGAGGCAAGAGAGGTGCAGAAAGAGGCAAGAGAGGTGAAGAATGAGGAACAAAGGTGCAGGAAGAAGCAAGAGAAGTGCAGAAAGAAGCAAGAGAGGTACAGAAAGAAGCAAGAGTGGTACAGAAAGATTGAAGAGAGGTACAGAAAAAGGCAGGAGAAGCACAGAAAGGGGCAAGAGAGGTGCATAAAGAGGCAAGAAAGATACAGAAAGAAGCAAGAGAGATACAGAAAGAGGCAAGAGGGGTGCAGAAAGAATCAAGAGAGGTACAGAAAGAAGCAAGAGAAGTGCAGAAAGAAGCAAGAGATGTGCAGAAGGAAGCAAGAGGGGTGCAGAAAGACCAAAGAAAAGTACAGAAAGATGCAAGACAAGTGCCGAAAGAGGCAAGAGAAGTGCAGAAAGAGGAAGAAAGGTACAGAAAGGAGCAAGAGAAGTACAGAAATAGGTAAGAGAGCTTCAGAAAGAAGCAAGAAAGATGCAGAAAGAAGCAAGAGAGGTACAAGAAGAAGCGAGAGAGGTACAGAAAGAGGCAAGAGAGGTGCAGTAAGAAGAAAGACAGGAGCAGAAAGAAGCAAGAGAGATGCAGAAAGAAGCAAGTGAATTGCAGAAAGAGACAATAGAAGAGCAGAAAGAGGCAAGTGAATTGCAGAAAGAGACAATAGAAGAGCAGAAAGAGGCAAGTGAAGTGCAGAAAGAGGCAAGAGATGTGCAGAAAGAAGCAAGAGAAGTAAAGAAAGAAGCAGGAGAGGTGCAGAAAGAGGCAAGAGAGGTGAAGAATGAGGAAGAAAGGTGCAGGAAGAAGCAAGAGAAGTGCAGGAAGAAGCAAGAGCGGTGCAGAAAGAAGCAAGAGTGGAGCAGAAATATGGAAGAGAGGTTCAGAAAAAGGCAGGAAAAGCACAGAAAGAGGCAAGAGAGGTTCAGAAAGAGGCAAGAAAGATACAGAAAGAAGCAAGAGAGGTACAGAAAGAGGCAAGAGGGGTGCAGAAAGAATCAAGAGAGGTAAAGAAAGATGCAAGAGAAGTGCAGAAAGAAGCAAGAGATGTGCTGAAGGAAGCAAGAGAGGTGCGGAAAGACCAAAGAAAAGTACAGAAAGAAGCAAGACATGTGCAGAAAGAGGCAAGAGAAGTGCAGAAAGAGGAAGAAAGGTACAGAAAGAAGCAAGAGAGGTACAGAAAGAGGTAAGAGAGGTTCAGAAAGAAGCAAGAAAAATGCAGAAAGAAGCAAGAGATTCAGAAAGAAGCAGGAGAGGTGCAGAAAGAGGCAAGAGAGGTGGAGTGTGAAGCAAGACAGGAGCAGAAAGAAGCAAAAGAGATGCATAAAGAAGCAAGAGAATTGCAGAAAGAGGCAATAGAAGTGCAGAAAGAGGAAAGTGAAGTGTAGAAAGAGGCAAGAGATGTGCAGAAAGACACAAGAGCAGTGCAGAAAGAAGCAAGAGAGGTGCAGAAAGAAGCAAGAGTAGTGCAGAAAGATGGAAGAGAGGTGCAGAAAGAAGCAAGAGAAGTGCAGAAAGAAGCAAGAGAAGTGCAGAAAGAAGCAATAGAGGTGCAGAAAGAGGCAAGAGAGGTGAAGAAAGAGAAAGAGAAGTGATGAAAGAAGCAAGAGAGGTGCAGGATGAGAAATACATTTGCATCGAGAGGCAAGAGAAGTCCAGAAAGAGGCAAAAGAGGTGCAGCAAGAGGCAAGTGAAATGCAGAAAGAGGCAGAAGAAGTGCCGAAAGAAGCAAGAGAGGTATAGAAAGAAGTAAGCGAGGCGCAGAAAAAGGCAAGAGGGGTGCAGAAGAAGCAAGAGAGGTGCAGAAAGAAGTAAGAGAAGTACAGAAAGAAGCAAGAGAGGTGCAGAAAGAGGAAGAGAAGTGACGAGAGAAGCAAGAGAGGTGCAGAATGAGACATACATTTGTATCAAGAGGGAAGAGAAGTCCAGAAATAGACAAAAGAAGTGCAGCAAGAGGCAAATGAAGTGCAGAAAGAGGCAAGAGAAGCGCCAAAAGAAGCAAGAGAGGTGTAGAAAGAAGCAAAAGAGGTGCAGAAAGAAGTAAGAGAGGTGCACAAAGAAGCATGAGAGGTTCAGAAAGAGGAAGAAATGTACATAAAAAGGCAAGAGAAGTGCAGAAAGAGGCAAGAGAGGTACAGAAAAAGACAAAAAAGATACAGAAAGAAGCAAGAGAGGTACAGAAAAAGGGAAGAGGGGTGCAGAAAAAAATCAAGAGAGGTACAGAAAGAACAAGAGAAGTACAGAAAGAAGCAAGAGAGGTGCAGAAAGAGGAAGACATGTGTAGAAAGAGGCATGAGAGATGAAGAAAAAGGCAAGTGAAGTGCAGAAAGAGCAAGCCAAGTACAGAGAGAAGAAGGAGACGTGCAGAAAGAGGCAAGAGAAATGCAGAATGAGGAAAAAAGGTGCAGAGAGAAGCAAGAGAAATGCAGAAAAAGGCAAGAGGGGTGCAAAAAGAAGCAAGAGAAGTGCAGAAAGAAGCAAATGAGGTGCAGAAAGAAAAGATGCAGGAGAGGTGCAGAAAGAAGCAAGAGACGTGCCGAAAGAGGCAACAGGGATACAGAAAGAGGAAAGGGAGGTGTAGAAAGAGGCAAGAGAGGTGCAGAAAGAAGTAAGAAAGGAGCAGAAAGAAGCAAAAGAGATGCAGAAAGAAGCAAGAGCGGTGCAGCAAGAAACAAGAGTGGCACAGAAAGATGGAAGAGAAGTGCAGAAAAAGCAAGAGAAGTACAGAAAGAGGCAAGAGAAATGCAGAAAGAGGAAGAAAGGTGCTGAAAGAGGAAGAACGGCAGAGAAAGATGAAGAGCGGCACAGAAAGAAGCAGGAGAAGTGCAGAAAGAAGCAAGCGAGGTGCAGAAAGACGCAAGAGAGGTGCAGAAAGAGGCAAGAGATGTGATGAAAGAAGCAAGAGAGGTGCAGAATGTGGAAGAAATGTGCAGAAAGAGGTAAAAGAAGTGCAGAAAGAGGCAATAGAAGTGCCGAAAGAGGCAAGTGAAGTACAGAAAGAGGCAAGAGAAGTGCAGAAAGAAGCAGGAGAGGTGCACAAAGAAGCAAGAGAGGTGCACAAAGAAGCAAGTGAGGTGCAGAAAGAAGCAAGAGAAGTGATGAAAGAGGCAAGAGAGGTGAAGAAAAAAGCAATAGAGATACAGAAAAAGCAAGAGAGGTGCAGAAAGAAACAAGAGAGGTGCAGAAAGAGGCAAGAGATGTGCAGAAAGAGGCAAGAGAACTGCAGAATGAGGAAGAAGGGTGCTGAAAGAGGAATAAAGGTGCAGAAAGACCAAGAAAGGCACAGAAAGAAGCAAGAGAAGTATAGAAAGAAGCAAGCGAGGTGCAGAAAGAGGCAATAGAGGTGTAGAAGGAGGCAAGATAAGTGATGAAAGAAGCAAGAGAGGTGCAGAAGGAGGAATAAATTTGCATAGAGAGGCAAGAGAAGTACAGAAAGAGGCAATAGAAGTTCAGAAAGAAGCAAGAGATGTGCAGAAAGAAGAAAGAGAGGTGCAGAAAGAAGCAAGAGAGGTGCAGAAAAAAGCAAGAGAGGTACAGAAAGAGGAAGAAAGGTACAGAAAAAGAGAAGCGCAGAAAGAGGCAAGAGAGGTGCAGAAAGAGGAACGAGAGATACAGAAAGAAGCGAGAGAGGTGCAGAAAGAGGCAAGAGGGGGTACAGAAAGAAGCAAGTGAGGTGCAGAAAAAGAAGCAAGAGAAGTGCAGAAAGAAGCAAGAGACGTGCAGAAAGAGGAAGAAATGTGAAGAAAGAGGCAAGAGAGATGAAGAAAGAGGCAAGAGAAGTGCAGAAAGAAGCAGGAGAGGTGCAGAAAGAAGCAAGAGCGGTCCAGAAAGATGGAAGAGAGGTACAGAAAAAGGCAGGAGAAGCGCAGAAAGAGGCAAGAGAGGTGCAGAAAGAGGCAAGAAAGATACAGAAAGAAGCAAGAGAGGTACAGAAAGAGGCAAGAGGGATGCAGAAAGAATCAAGAGAGGTACAGAAAGACCAAAGAAAAGTACAGAAATAAGCAAGACGTGCAGAAAGAGGCAAGAGAAGTGCAGAAAGAGGAAGAAATGTGCAGAAAGAAGCAAGAGAGGTGCAGAAAGAAGTAAGAGAGGTTCAGAAAGAAGCAAGAAAAATGCAGAAAGAAGCAAGAGAGGTTCAGAAAGAAGCAGGAGAGGTGCAGAAAGAGGCAAGAAAGGTGGAGTAAGAAGCAAGAGAGGAGCATAAAGAAGCAAGAGACATGCAGAAAGAAGCAAGAGAGTTGCAGAAAGAGACAATAGAAGTGCAGAAAGAGGTGAAGCTGTGTAGAAAGAAACCAAGAGAAGTGCAGAAAGAAGCAAGAGAGGTGCAGAAAGAAGCAAGAGTGGTGCAGAAAATGGAAGAGAAGTGCAGAAAGAAGCAAGAGAAGTGCAGAAAGAAGCAAGAGAAGTGCAGAAAGAAGCAAGCGAGGTGAAGAAAGGGGCAAGAGAGGTGCAGAAAGAGAAAGAAAAGTTACGAAAGAAGCAAGAGAGGTGCAGAATGAGAAATACATTTGCATCGAGAGGCAAGAGAAGTCCAGAAATAGGCAAAAGAAGTGCAGCAAGAGGCAAGTGAAGTGCAGAAAGAGGCAATAGAGGTGCAGAAAGAAGCAAGAGTGGTGCAGAAAGAGGCAAGAGGGGTGAAGAAAGAAGCAAGAGAGGTGCAGAAAGAAGCAAGAGAAGTGCAGAACGAAGCAAGAGAGGTGCAGAAAGAAGAAGAAATGTGCAGAAAGAGGCAGGAGAGGTGCAGAAAGAGAAAGAAAAGTTATGAAAGAAGCAAGAGAGGTGCAGAATGAGAAATACATTTGCATCGAGAGGCAAGAGAAGTCCAGAAATAGGCAAAAGAAGTGCAGCAAGAGGCAAGTGAAGTGCAGAAAGAGGCAATAGAGGTGCAGAAAGAAGCAAGAGTGGTGCAGAAAGAGGCAAGAGGGGTGAAGAAAGAAGCAAGAGAAGTGCAGAAATAGCAAGAGAAGTGCATAAAGAAGCAAGAGAGGTGCAGAAAGAAGCAAGAGAGGTACAGAAAGAGGAAGAAAGGTACAGAAAGATACAATAGAAGTACAGAAAGAGGCAAGAGAAGTGCAGAAAGAGGAAGTAATGTGCAGAAATAAGAAAGAGAAAAGCAGAAAGAGGAAATAGTTGTACAGACAGGAGCAAGAGAAGAACAGAAAGAAGTAAGTGAGGAGTAGAAAGAAGCAATTGAGGTGTAGAAAAACGCAAGAGAAGTGGTGAAAGAGGCATGCGAGGTGCAGAAAGAAGCAAGAGAGGTGCAGAAAGAGGCAAGAGAGGTGCAGAAAGAAGCACGAGAAGTGCAGACAGAGCAAGAGTGGTACAGAAAGAAGGAATGGAAGTGTAACAAGAAGGGAGAGAGGAGCAGCAAAAGGCAAGAGGGGTACAGAAAGAAGCAGGAGAGGTACAGAAAGAAGCAAGCGAAGTGCAGAAAGAAGCAATAGAGGTGCAGAATTAGGAAGAAATGTGCAGAGAGAGGCAAGAGAGGTGAAAAAAGAAGCAAGAGAAGTGAAGAAAGAGCAAGAGAAGTGCAGAAAGAAGCAAGAGAGGTGCAGAGAGATGAAGAAAGGTGCAGAAAGAAGCAAGAGAAATACAGAAAGAGGCATTAGAAGTGAAGAAAGAGGAATAAAGGTGCAGAAAGAAGCAAGAGAAAGCAGAAAGAGGAAAGAGGGGAGCCGAAAGAAACAAGAGAAGTGATGAAAGAAGCAAGTGAGGTGCAGAAAGAAACCAAGAGAAGTGCAGAAAGAAGCAAGAGAGGTGCAGAAAGAAGCAAGAGTGGTGCCAAAAGATGGAAGAGAAGTGCAGAAAGAATCAAGAGAAGTGCAGAAAGAAGCAAGAGAAGTGCAGAAAGAAGCAAGCGAGGTGCAGAAAGAGGCAAGAGAGGTACAGAAAGAAAAAGAGAAGTGACGAAGAAGCAAGAGAGGTACAGAATGAGAAATACATTTGCATCGAGAGGCAAGAGAAGTCCAGAAATAAGCAAAAGAAGTGCAGCAAGAGGCAAGTGAAGTGCAGAAAGAGGCAAGAGAGGTGCAGAAAGAAGCACGAGTGGTGCAGAAAGAGGCAAGAGGGGTGAAGAAAGAAGCAAGAGAGGTGCAGAAAGAAGCAAGAGAAGTGCAGAACAAAGCAAGAGAGGTGCAGAAAGAAGAAGAAATATGCAGAAAGAGGCAGGAGAGGTGAAGAAAGTGGCAAGAGAAGTGCAGAAATAGCAAGAGAAGTGCAGAAAGAAGCAAGAGAGGTGCAGAAAGAAGCAAGAGAGGTACAGAAAGAGAAAGAAAGGTGCAGCAAGATGCAATAGAAGTACAGAAAGAGGCAAGAGAAGTGCAGAAAGAGGAAGTAATGTGCAGAAATAAGAAAGAGAAATGCAGAAAGAGGAAATAGTTGTACAGAAAGTAGCAAGTGAGGAGGAGAAAGAAGCAATTGAGGTATAGAAAAACGCAAGAGAAGTGGTGAAAGAGGCAAGTGAGGTGCAGAAAGAAGCAAGAGAGGTGCAGAAAGAGGCAAGAGAGGTGCAGAAAGAAGCTCGAAAAGTGCAGACAGAGCAAGAGTGGTACAGAAAGAAGGAAGGGAAGTACAAAAAGAAGCAAGAGAGGAGCAGCAAAAGGCAAGAGGGGTGCAGAAAGAAGCAGGAGAGGTACAGAAAGAAGCAAGAGAAGTGCAGAAAGAAGCAATAGAGGTTCTGAATTAGGAAGAAATGTACAGAGAGAGGCAAGAGAGGTGAAGAAAGAGGCAAGAGAAGTGAAGAAAGAGCAAGAGAAGTGCAGAAAGAAGCAGAAAAGGTGTAAAGAGATGAAGAAAGGTGCAGAAAGAAGCAAGAGAAATACAGAAAGAGGCATTAGAAGTGAAGAAAGAGGAAGAAAGGTGCAGAAAGAAGCAAGAGAAAGCAGAAAGAGGAAAGAGGGGAGCAGAAAGAAACAAGAGAAGTGAAGAAAGAAGCAAGTGAGGTGCAGAAAGAAGCAAGTGAGGGGCAGGAAGAAGCAAGAGAAGTGATGAAAGAGGCAAGAGAGGTGCAGAAAGAAGTAATAGAGATACAGAAATAGCAAGAGAAGTGCAGAAAGATGCAAGAGAGGTGCAGAAAGAGGCAAGAGAAGTAGAGAGAGGTGCAAGAGTAGTGCAGAAAGAGGAAAGAAGAGTACAGAAAGAAGCAAGAGAGGTGCAGAAAGAAGCAAGAGATGTGAAGAAAGAGGCAAGAGAGTTGCAGAATGAGGCAAGAGGGGTGCAGAATGAGCCAAGAGAGGTACAGAAAGATGCAAGAGAGAGGTACAGAAAGAAGCAAGAGACGTACAGACAGAGGCAAGTGAAGTGCAGAAAGAGGCAAGAGAAGTACAGAAAGAAGCAAGAGAGGTGAAGAAAGAAGCAAGAGAGGTGCTCTGCTCCGTAAAGGGCTGAGCTAACTGCTTTAGCGTCGTAGACTTGAAGGGCAGGGGCTACCGGACTGGAATGTGAGGAGCAATGTTCTTTTCCCAGCGCTCCAGCCACTCGTTTGTGCCCCAACAGCATCTTTGCTAGGTGGGGCTTCTATGACATTTTGTCAGAGAGTCTGACACCTAAATAGTCGAAGGTGTCTACCCTTTCCAGGGATGTTCCACCCAGCAAAGGGCTGCTCCTGTACGACTTATGGCAGTTAAAGGCCATGAATTTAGTTTATGAGGTATTTAAGACCAGCCCCCGATTGTCACAAAAAAGTTGGACCTATTTAATAGGCGCTGCAACCCGGCTGGGGTCCTAGATATCAGTAGGGTGTCATCGGCGAACAGCAGAGTTGGTACCTTAACGCCCCCCAGGGTTGGTGAGTCTGCTGGATCTTCTTGCAAAAAGATGACCACCCCATTCATATAAAGAGCGAATAGGGTGGGGGGCCAAGACACAACCCTGTCGAACTTCTCTGTTGACGGGGATGCGTTCTGTTAGTTGTCCTTGCGCCCCCCATCTAACCTGGGCGAAGTTGCCCTCGTGTAGCCGGATCAGCAGTTTGAGGATAAAGGGGGGAGTGCCCATCTCGCTAAGCGTCGACCACAGCTTTTTTCTAGGGACCAGGTCAAAGGCAGTCTTTAAATCAATAAATGCGAGATAAAGACTGCCCTTGCCAATCACCACTGCCTTTCAATGGATAAGGAGGAGTCTAAACACCTGGTCCATCGTTCCAGTCTTTGGCCTGAAACCGGCCTGGTACTGGGAAGGATGGCTTCGTCCTCGGTCCATGACTGTATCCTCTGCAGAAGGACTCGGTCGAAGACCTTCTGCAGAGCATCGATCAAACTAATGGGCCTGTATTTGGAAGGGTCGTCTCTGGCTCCCTTTTTGTAAATAGGGACCACCTCGGCGCCCCTCCAAGAACCAGGGACCGGGGCTCCACTAGCTGTAGCATTTACTAGGAGAAGGATGTAACATGCCCAATTAGAGGGGACGGCGAGGAAGAGATCGCCTGGAAGGCCATCTGGTCCTGCTGCTTTGGAGGGCACTATTTTGCCTACCTCCGCTAGGCCAAAACGCTCATCGTCTACAAGGGACCCATTTAAATCATCTAGCTCCACAGGTGGGGTGGTCTCTGCTGTTGAGTAGAGCTTTCTAAAGTGATCATGCCATACCTGGCCCGTAATGTGGTTCGCAGGTGAGCGTGCACCTGATTTACTCCCCAGGTGACTAAATTCCAAAACAAATTGGTATCCTTGGCTGAACATGCTTCCTTGAGTTGCAGCCAGCGCGATTCATCCCATGCTATCTTTGCCTCCTGCAAGGCAGCTCTGTAGTACTTCCTGGCAGTTTTTATAAGGGTTTGGTTCTTATCTTTGATTGCTACAGCTAGGAGCAATCGTTTTTGCCTACAATTTTTTGTGTACCACGAATATGGCCCTTTAGTGGGCATGCTGAGTTTTTTTCCCGAGTTAGGGACCTGAAAATATGCACTAATTCGATTGACGGTGCGCTGATCGGCCTTAGGTACATCCTTCAGTCCGGTCACACTATGGGCCGCGGCCTGGAGCTCTAGTGTGCCTACAGCTAAGTCATGTTGTATACCAGCGATCTTTGTATCATGCAAGATTACCTTCTGCCATTTCAAGAACTTGTTACAGTTTGAGGGAATTATCTCTCTGGTGGAAGTCAATGGTGAATTGCTCACTTGGCAGTAGGGTGCCTCCCACAGGGGTTTCAAAGTTAAGCAAAGAGGGTTGTGATCGCTCTCTGTGGTCCCCCCACAATTTCACATCAAGGAGGATGTAGTCAATCCGGGACGCGCAACTGGCTCTATTATAAGTATTAGCACCATGTTTGTCTGATGGTGACCTACCATTAGCTGCCCTCAAACCATACTCTATAGTGATGGCATTAAGTTGGAGTGCCTGCTGCGTCCATCTCTTAACTGGAGGCAGGTCTAGTTGGGGGACTGCCCATCTGTTATCATGTTCTTCATTTCCAATTAGATCTTCATTAGCCAGGGGTTCGAAGGTACAGTTAAAATCTCCTGCAACCACCACTCTGGCACGGGGTGAACAGTTAGCTAAGCATTCACTGCTGAGATAGTGGGTGAGGGTCTGCCCCCTTTTGTCCCCCTCGCATAAACATTGAACAGTTCAATTATGGCTCCCCCAATTGGCCCCCTAATGCTGAGCCCCAAGATATCTGGGCTCAAGCTTGTTTGACGGATGATTCGACAGTCAAGGGCAATATTCACCCAGATGATCAGTCCCCCTGACGGGCGTCCTCTCCCTGTGGAAATTGCAGGTGAGTGGAAACAAGCATAACCAGATTTGTGTAGGGGAACCAGGCTCCAGGTCTCTTGAAAAATACAAACATCAAAACCTTCAACTAGTTTGTTCCAGTGGGGGATTGGCATTTTGCTACTTAGCCCGGCCACATTCCATGATAAAATCCTCAACTGCTGGTGGGATGCCGGACCAAGTGCAGCACTTTGTGTAAGGATGGAATTGCTGGTTAGGGAATGAACTGGTATTTGGAAAGTAGAACACGTAAGAGAATCGTTGCCCTCCTCTTCCTGGGTAGTAGTGATGGAACTGCTTAGTCTTGCCTCCCCCTGAAAGCTATCTTCTTTAGGATATGGCATTGTCTGCAAAGCCAGAATACCAGGGGGGCTAACTATATAATTGGAAATTGGTGGAAATTGTCAATAGTGTAAATTATGGATAAACCTACTTGAACCATGGCCACTGAGGCCCCAACAGTGAACTAATATTGCAGTCTAGAGAGAGCACACAACACTGGCTCATATACTAGGGCACTGATAAGCGTGAAATAATTATAAGAATTTTGGTTGTCAACCACAATGTGTAATATCATGTTATATACAAAGTTTTCAGCAGAGGTAAAGGTTGAACGGCCACTAAAGCTGGCATAGCTGATCTCGATACCCTTATACACATTGGTGAATGTTGTCAATTGTGTAAATTATGGACATACCTACTTGAACTATGGCCACTGAGGCCCCAATAATGACATAGGGCCCGATTCACAGAACTACTTTTGGTATTCACAGATGGCATTTAGTAGTAGTAAAGTTAGGATTTTGTCTTAAGTTTGACTTAAGACAGACTTAAGACAGACTTAAGACAAACTTAAGACAAACTTAAAACAAAATCCTAACTTTACTACTACTAAAGTAGTAAGTTTAGGATTTTGTCTCAGATTAGTTCTGTGAAACGGGCCCTTAATTTTACAGTCTAGAGAGAGCACTCGATATTGGTTTATACACAGGGGCATTGCGAAGTGTGAAATAATCACAAAAAGTTTGATTGTTGACCACATTGTGGAATATTATCATATATAACGCTCTTAATAGCAGTCAATCTTTGTGAAAAGTCTTTATGATTGAGTTCAATTTGTATAATTGTAAATGTTATAGGCGCTAATCATTTACCACTGGAAATAAATTAAATTAAATTAAATTAAATTGGATTCATTTAAAATTTAATTCATCAGTAACTTTATTTCGGCCATTGCGGCCATAAAAGTGCTGTATGCATACGAATCAAAAATACAGAATAAAAGGAGCAAGATATACAAAAACAATTTTCCAAGGGCAAGCTAGATAGTGTTTAAAATGATAATGCGGCAACCCCCACAGGGCTGTAGTAACATGGTGGGGTGGTCAGTTACTTTATGATATATAAAAACAGGCATCATAAATATATAATAAAAGCATAAAAGAGCAAGAAAGTGCAAATGCATACAGTACAAGTGATTCCTAACTCACCAGTTAAAAACCACTAACCGGGCAAGGGAATAAGGAAAAAGGGTTAAAATCTACAATGAAGGACAAGCTTGTTTAGTGGTGTGAGGGCCATCAAACCACTAGGGAGCAAATGAGGCTGTGGGGTATACGGGTAGATTTAATTTAATTTAATTTAACTTCCTGGAGTGTGGCGAACTTGTTTGTTGGAGAATAATTTCCTAGAAGGTTCGGTCATTCTTCCTCGTCTACACTGGCTGTTAGAGCGTGCCTTTGTTTACTTGTTACTGACCACATTGTGACTTTATGATTTGAAGGCAGCGTCCAACATTTCTTTCACAAACATCAAACCACAAGCCCACTTGGGAGGCTTACCAATATGGTAGATGTGCAACATAATTTCCAAAATTCAACGAGGCTGAGGAAAAGTGCAACATTGTAATCAACCAGGGAGCCGCGCTGAGTATTCGACCTAGGAGAACTCAGTACAAGCGCATTCTGTGCACGGGTCCTAACACATATGAGGGGAGGCACTTTCTGGAGACAGTGTGATTTGATAAGTGCCCACACATTGTAGGAATTTGAGGAACAGACCATCAGTAAGTTGATTTTCAGTCAAAACTCCCGCAGGCAGCTACAGTTAACAACATTGAGAGGAGTGGCAAGCAGCAACATTGTAGCCAATTGTGGCCTGCGCTGCTCAAACGGTCCTGTCTTTTGACACTGGGCATTCAGCTGAAGGAAAAGCCATCATTTTGGATTGGATTACTGAAAGGTTTTTGGATAACATCACTTGGGCTCTTTTCAATCAATAGAGTCATTATCATCCCTTCCAGGCTGGATATTTTTGGTCACAAGTGGCTCTGTTGCACAATCAACACAGAGGAATTTCGGAAACAGCATATTGAAAGATGCAGTGAATCAAAACACTCCATGGGTTACAGCACCAAACAGATCGCATTTGAAAATCCTGCCTGAGCAGTAAACTCTCCGAGGTAAAGTGCCAAAGTGCTCCTTGACTGATCATATGTACAAATGTTCAAGCACCCCAGTTGAGTTTTTCAAAGAAATCACACTAAAGACACATTGATATTTTTTATTAAATTGGGGCAGGAAGTTAACACCAGCATATCTAAAACATATACATCAAAATCAACACAGCTTCTGGATTGTAAACTTAGAGACTGCAACAATAGATTGAAAAAAATGGAAGCAAGGATTGCTAAAAATGAGTGCAAAAGCAAATGCCAAAATTTCCACAGAATGCCCACAATCACAAAACTCACAGACTGACAATGGACAAGATGGGAGCTCATCAGTGTCTTTTAAACAAATGATGGATCAACTAGAATAACTCTATAAAAATGAAATCAACAAAAGTTGGGACATTATGTTGATAAGATATATAGAATTAGGCCGAGTCCCTAGAGGCCTGTGGATTTTTATGATGCCTGACCACTCAGATGTTAGGCCTGAGATATTGCAAGAGTGGGGGGAGAATAACATGAATTGTTCCAAAAAGATGATGTTGATACTAATCAAGTATGCCAAAATTGATCTGGATGACATACATAAACTAATACAGGAGACAGGAAGAAAAAATTAAAACTAATCACCAAATGAAGGATAGAACATGGTGAAAATATATGGAAAACAGACTAGACAAACATAGAGAAATGATTCAGGATTGTAAACATTCCAAGTTTCTGAGAGATAAGAGGGACTGTAATTAAGGCTCAATTCTAACCTTTGCCAAACAATTTGACATTCTGAAAAGAAACAAGATTTAGAACACACGCTGAGTAAACCACATACAGTAGACACAACAAGTGAATCAGATGTAGAATTAAGTGAGGGAAAAGGGAGTTCATTTTCAGCACCAATAACTAGAACCACTTTTTTAGAAGAGATGAAAATTATCTATATGGATCAAAGAACTCCAAGAGGATGGGGACGAGGGCAAGGCAGAAGTATAGGCAGGGGACAATCAAAATAAAATAAAATTGGACATCTGTTGTAAAATCACACTTTAACTATTTTTTAATCGTCTGCTGACTTTTAAAATTGCAGCATTTGCACTTTGTGAAGGGGAAAAATTGAATTGGGGGAACCAATCAGCACTCTAGTGTAAGGTGTGCGTGGCTATTAGAGCTGAACGGCTCACTTAATGCCTGATGCAGTGTGGATGCACTGCAGACGCGCACATAGGGCCCAATTCACAGAACTAACTTACGTCAAAAACGTAAAGTTAGTACTTTTTGGTATTCACAGAATACACTTACTCATTTTGGTATTCACAGAATGCACTTACTCATTTTGGTATTCACAGAATGCACTTACTCATACTAACTTTATGTCCGCACTCGGGCCGGAGATTCCGGCCCGGTGGTGGAGATTCTGGCCCGGAGGTGGAGATTCCGGCTCGGAGGTGGAGATTCCGGCTCGGAGGTGGAGATTCCGGCCCAATGGTGGAGATTCCGGCCGGTTGTGGAGATTCCGGCTGGTGGCGGAATGTCCGCCACCGGCCGGAATCTCCACAACCGGCCGGAATCTCCACCATCGGGCCAGAAACTCCACCTCCGGGCCGGAATCTCCACCTCCGGGCCGGAATCTCCACCACCGGGCCGTAATCTCCGGCCCGAGTGCGGACATAAAGTTAGTATGAGTAAGTGCATTCTGTGAATACCAAAATGAGTAAGTGCATTCTGTGAATACCAAAATGAGTAAGTGTATTGTGTGAATACCAAAAAGTACTAACTTTACATTTTTGACGTAAGTTAGTTCTGTGAATCAGGCCCTGCGGGTGCGCCACCGGCATCCCAAATGCAAAAAGAACAATTGATGAACAGAATGCAGAACAATGTCATACATTCACCCTAGTACAGAGATCTGGGCCTAAATCCATTGTTTTTTTGCTCACCATGCCATTCCAGTTTGAACCCAGCCATATGCAAATCAGTCTTGACCCTGTGCCCAATGGGAACAGTCCAGCCCGAACTGCCAGGCCAGGTCCTCCCTGGACTGGAAACAAGCATCCTAGGATAATTTTTGGGGTTTCACCCCATATCAGCCAGGATAGCTTGACTCCAGTGGCATGGAGAGCATGGGACCCATGTCTGGGCATACCCGTCCCACTCAGGGTGACAAATGCAAAAACAACAATTTATTAACAGAATGCAGAACAATGTCATACATTCACCCCAGTACAGAGATCTGGGCCTAAATCCATTATTTTTTTGCTCACCATGCCATTCCAGTTTGAACCCAGCCATATGCAAATCAGTCTTGACCCTGTGCCCAGTGGGAACAGTCCGGCCCGAACTGCCAGGCCAGGTCCTCCCTGGACTGGAAACAAGCATCCTAGGACCGGTTTCGGGGTTCCACCCCTCATCAGCCAGGATAGCTTGACTCTAATGGCATGGAAAGCCCGGGACCCACGTCTGGGCATACCCGTCCCACTCAGGGTGACAAATGCAAAAAGAACAATTGATGAACAGAATGCAGAACAATGTCCTTGTGACTGGGGGTGAATGTTTGCATTGTCTATCAATTGTTTCTTTTGTATATGTCGCCCTAAAATGGAAGGGTATGCCCAGACGTGGGTCCCGTGATCACTACACCACTGGATTCAAGTTAGCTTGGCTGATGAAGGGTGATGCCCTGAAAGTGGTCCCAGGATGCTTGTTTCCGGTCCAGGGAGGATCTGACTTGGCAGTTCGGGCTGGACTGTTCCCATAAGGAACAGGGTCAAGACTGATTTGCATATGGCTGGGTCCAAACTGGGGTGGTGTGGTGAGCAAAAGAATGATGGATTAAACCCATATCCTTAGGACTGGGGGTGAATGTTTGCATTGTCCAGCATTCCGTCCATCAATTGTTTCTTTTGCATATGTCACCGGCATCCCAAAGACATTCCCTTCTGCGCCTGTCCACACACGGCCGGGGCCAGGGTCAGCCACCATGCCCAAAACCACATCTACTCATCAGAAATTAAAAGCCTTCAATCAGTAAGACACAAATTAGACTCCCTACTCCTGTTGAAACTGCATAACTTAGGACTCTCAAATACTACCACCCCCACGTTTAATCCTTTTGGAGCAAATGATCCACCACCCATCAACAGAGGTAGGAACACCAACCACACTATTCACTGGCCAACTCTGACCTGTTAATGAATATTTACCTCAACACTCGCTCCATGGTCAATCATCATTCAGCGATCTTTCACGTATTTGACTCTGTGTCACCAGATATTCTTTTTTTGGCCAAAACGTTGCCCATTGATGAGTCCTCCCCTGACATTTTAGCTGCCCTTCCAGGGGACTATTACATGCTTCAAGCCAGCGGACCACCCGGCAAAATAGGTGGCGCCGGTGCTGCAGTGATCAAGAAACACCTCCGATTTTCTAAACTAACTCTGGTAAATATTCTGGATGTTGACAGTCTCATAATCAAACTGGAAATCCTGACTTCACCCCTTATATGTATTCTTACCTACAGACCACCTGACTACATGCAGCATTTTTCACAGCTATTCTCCAAGTTAATCTCCCCTTTCATGGACCATGCAAAAATTCTGCTAGTCGGTAATTTTAACTACTGTGCAAATAATAAGGGAGGTGAGATATCTATGGACCTCTCTGACCATCTCAGTAGCTTAAACCTTAAACAGCATGTGTTCACACCAAACCACATTAACGGTCACATGCTTGGCCAAGTTTGGTCAACAAATTATCCCCATGTGTATGGTCCAACCACTATCTTATAAAATGTTCATTAACTGGGTTGACCCTCCAAAAACCACTACCCCTTCCTGGAATCCTTTTCAGGAGTAGTCGCGGGTCAACATGAACTCCCTGGCAATCGCTTTACCTGATCTAAACTATAGCATTAATCTTTATAGAAAGGTGATTACTGACTGGCTAACAACAGCTTGCAATATCTATGCCCCACCACGCACATCAAAACAGGCTAGATGACATGACCAGCTAAATGGTTTACGGACGATTAAAACTAGCCAAACTTGAACTACATCACTGTGAACGCAAATGGCAGAACAACTACTTGCCGATAAGAAGGAAATCTATGAAACACATCTAAAAGAATATAAGATGCGTACCAAATCCGACTTCTTCACAAATAAAATTCTCTCTTACTTGAACAAATCCAAGGAAATGTTTGGAATTGTATCCTAACTCTCTAATCCCAATAGAATCACACTACCTATTTCCCCCTCTCAGAATCTTTGTGATGCACTTAACACTTTCTTTGTCGATAAAATCAAGATTATTTAAGATAGCATTGCAACTAGCTCACTCTCTAATGAGCTTACCCTGGAAGACAGGAACCCCTTATCCCCCGTCCCTGTTATCAGCTAGGATTGCCTCGTGGACCTGCTGATCAAAATAAAATTTGGCACAACTAATGATGTGTGCTCACGAAAGTCCAAAAAAACAATATTCTCCAATTTTCTGGACCAAGCCCTGTCCCTTCTTAACCTTTCTCTCAGCCAAGTTAAGGTACCTAGTACAATCAAGGAGGCAGTAGTGGTACCCCTTCAGAAGAAAGCTGGTTAGGACCCACTCACACTGAAAAATTATCACTACATCTCCCTGTTACCTTGCTTGACAAAGGAACTGGAGGCACATGTGGCAGGATACCTTTGCTCTTTTTTTGAAGGAGTCCAAATTCCTAGATCCCTGCCAGGCAGGTTTCTACACGGCCCATCCCACAGAAGAAGTCAATTTCTCAGTTGTCGATGACACGTGTGGAGAATGTGACAGGAGCTGAATCCAGGCACTGGTTCTCCTCGACCTCACGGGGTCCTTTGACACGGTCAACCATAATCTCCTAGTGGAGCGTGTCGAGGTCGCGGGATGCGAGGCCCAGAACTCAACTGGATTATTCCTTTTTAAAGAGCGGATATCAACCAGTCCGTTCCACCCTGTTTAATTCACCCAAAGCTCATCTAGACAGTGGAGTACCACAAAGTTACTCCCTCTCACCACATCTCTTCAACTTATACCTAGGTCCCCTAGTTCACACCCTCACAAATATGAGCTGTACGATCTACAACTACTCTTTAGTATTGACAGTTCCCTGAGATGAAGAAAATATTTAAAAACACAATGCTCTTCATCCATTAATGGATGAACAGCCAGCATAAGCTCAGAGATTATCATTACTAAGAGCAAATTTGATTACTGGAATGTATGCTCCTGAGATGGAAGCCTCCCCGTCGCCCTCAAGAAATCAGGAAAAAGTCTCAGGGTTCTTATTGATGATGAACTATTAATAAAGCCCCAACCGGGGGCAGAGATCTCCTCCTGTTTCCGACTGCTTCACAGAATCAGGAAAATTGCACAATTCCTTACTTCAGAGGCCCTCATTCAAGCTGTAATTGCCCTAGTACTTTCTGGAATAGACTAAGCCTACTCTCTCTTCATTGGTCCTACCTAAATGCCTCATTCGTAGGCTTCAAATTGTTCAAAACCAGGCAGCCCGATTAATATTCTGACAATGCTGACACTGCCATATTACCCACCTGAAGAAAGATCTACACTTGCTTTCTGTGGAACAAAGGACTATCTTCAAAACAGGCTGCATTGTTTTTAAAACTTAATGGTAAAAGTCCTGCGTTCATCACATCTCGAATCCAGAAATACATCCCCAAACGAACACTGCGGTCTTCTCTCATGAACTATCTGACAGTACCTAAGTTAAAAAAGAAGAGAATGGGTGGCTCCAGATTCTCAGTCATTGCTCCCTGCATCAGGAACTCCTTCCCTGTAACTTAGGGCAGTTCTGATCTCATCAGAGCTGCCCTAAGTTACAGGAAATTTAGACAATCCCTAAAAACGTGGCTATTCGGACACATATATGATTAGTGCCTCACTCAGTAGCTCTGTGATCAGCTCTACCTTACTCCAGCGCCGAGAAACCGTTTGATGTACGTGCACTTAATAAATCCTGGTAGCATAACATAACAAAAGAAAGAGAAAAAACAGGAAATTTTGTGGGAAGAAAACAATATCCTCTTTGCAATCGGAAACAACAATGGGGCAAAAATACATAAATAAAGCAAACTTAACAGTTAGTCTTTCATCATAAATACTTTAAACAGAGGAACAAATAGTGATAAATAAAGGACTAACATTTTGTTCAGAGACACATTTTAATTATGTTGATACACATATAGATAAGTACTACTTCACTAGAAAGCTCAACTTAAAAAACGTCTTTACAGCGAAACAAACTACAGGTGCACATACAGAACAAACACAGGAGGATTATCAAGATATAAAACATTGATCAAAACCCAGATCTGAAAAATATGTTAGAGTTAATGTATGATATTGAAATTGAGGAAATGGCTGAAGTGGAGGTTTTACAGGAATTAGGCATTGATACCAATACACATCAAGACAGTGACCTCAAACCGAAGTCAACCTTTTGCCCTACACTATCTCCATTCAATAAGAGAGACCTATTGAATGATTTAGTTACCAAGGACCTGGAGAAATGAAGGAATAGACAAAGAAAGAAGGAACATTTGAGTGTGATGGAGAGAACAGCCCTAAAAAATGTTATGGAGAGTGACAAGATAATTATTAAACCATCAGATAGAGTGGCAATGTGGTCATATTCAACACAAAAGAGTATGTTAGTGATGATGTGCAACAACTTAATGACAAAGACAACTATATCAAACTAGAGCATAATCCAATGAGCAAAATAATAATACAGTTGAAAGCATATCTAAAGGAATGGCATAGGGAAAACCTAACCAGTATAATGAATGCAAATATCTAATGGAGACACATCCAACAATACTTACCTTCTACTTTCTTCCAAAAATACACAGAACCTTAGATTGCCCTCCGGACAGACCTATAGTGGCAGCTTGTAACACACTATATAACAATATGTCAATTTATGTGGACCTTTATCTAGCACCAATCGTCAGAACCTTGAGTTCATATATGAGAGACTAGGGGATTTTTGGATAATCCTTTCTAACACAATCTGGAATGAAGAGTATCTGCTCTTAACTATTCATGTCATGGCACTGTATACATTTACACAACATACAGTAGGCTTAGAGGCTTGTGCCTATTTTTTAAAACAGGGACTTGTAGGTGAACTTCAACATTCTCAGATGCTTCTACAAATGATTGAGATCTGTTTGAACAACAATGTATTCTTATTCAATCAAACACTCTTCCAACAAAAGAGCAGAACCGCCATGAGCATTTCTTTTCCCCAACTTATGCAAGTTTGACAGTGGGCTGATGGGAGAAGGAAATTATGTGGGGTCAACACAATGAACAATACTTGGATAAAATCGGGCATCGAGGAAGTTGGCCGCAAACAAGTGAAGCTCCCCCGGCCCGCCGCATAATCCTTCAATAATACGCACATATATCTGGGAGATTGAGAGCCAGATTTACGAATCAAAGTCCCGATACAGTGCAACACCGGCGGTGTAGCGAAACTCGCCTGCAAGGGAGCCTGTATCAGCGAGATCAACGGTGGAGGCCTAGTAGGAGGAGCATGTCGGGATCTTGAGTGCCGCGGCTGACTGGGCGCCATGCGGTGGACAAATGCAGAAAGGCAAGTCGCACGGTTCGGCGTGGCCGGGGCAAGAGAACGAAACCGGGAAAGAAGCAGCTCCACGGCACGGAGGAGAGTGTGCCTGGGAATGCCCCCAGCAAATGGACAGGGTGGCAGGTTTCCTCGGGCAGGCATGAAACGAATCCTGGAGGGCCCGCCTACAACCGGATTGATATTAAGGAAGGCTGAGTCTCAGCACTCCGCGAGATACTCGGATGATACCGCCAGGGTCCTGCAGAATCCAAACAACCAAGAGACGCCGGCAAAACAGTGGTAAGAGAGTACGGGCCATAGCTGAAGCAGGAGGCAACGTGGAAATGCTCACTACTATCACGGAACCAATGTGGGTCTGCCAGGAGACCGTGAACAAGGTTGGGCAAGGAGATGACCTCAATTACAAAAGGAGCCCCCGTCCCATTCTCTCTCCTCCTCCCATGAAAGACAATGGCATTAGATGGGGGCCTGAATAGTGGCTCATAATTGAAGCAATTCCATCGCAAGTTCAAAGGCACAGGAAGCTGGCAAAGGATGACTACATTGAAATACAGGCCCCAGATCCACCACTGGGGAGAAACCCGACAGGCCGCGTGGCGTGGACTTGTCCCCACGGTCAGGTGGCGGTTAATACCCACAGTCCACAGAAGCCTTGGCAAAAACCCTAAAAACCCTTCTGCTCTGGGGTAATTACGGGCGGAAGGGGGTCGAGAGGTCCGCACCAAACCAAACTCGACAAGTTCACAATGTACAAACATCAGATGGCAGACACAGCCGTGCCCAGACAGCCCACTGTCGCGGCCCCACTGCAAAAAGAGACTGAAGACCCCTCCCTCAAAGACATAATGGAAGCGATCACGGCAGTCCATGCATCGCTAGAACTACGAATGGACACTGTCACAACTGAAGTCTCGCTACCAGAGCAAACCTCAGGAAAATGAGGGACAAGGTCACCACTGTAGAGACAACCATGACAGGGCTCCAGGGAGACTCAAGAACCCTGCAACAGCAAGTCAAGGAGCTGTGGTCCATCAACCAAACTCTGGAAGCAAAGCTAGATGACTATGAGGGACAGTCGCAGCTCAACAATGTCCAGATAATCGGGGTACCAGAGCGTGCAGAGGGACCGGCAACAGACCTCTTTGTGGAAGAACTAATCACAAAATATCTCCAGCCACGAGGGCTCTCGAAATTCTTCTCGGTAGAAATGGCGCTCCGGGTCCCAGGAGGTAGGCCCAAAGCCGGGGCCCCACCAAGACCTATCCTGGCCCGCCTGTTCAACTTCCGCGACCGAGACATTAACTTGCATCAGGCCTGAAGTGCACCACCAGTAACTTATGAAAATAACACCATTAACTTTTTTCCCGACTTCACCGTCAAAGTCCAAAAGCTAATAAGATCGTACAGTTAAGTGAAACAGGAATTGCGCAATAAAGGTGTGAAGTACTCTAAGCTCTGCCTGGCAAAACTGAGAATTGAGGCAGAGGAAGAAAGCCTGGTTTTTCGAGATGCCAGAGGCAGCATGGGAATGGTTAGAAGGGTGGAGGATGGTGGGGGGGCAGCAGCCCCAAAGATCGCGTGATAGAAGATGGCAACGGCCGCCGCAACAAGGAGACCAGACGACACTGGAAACCAGGTGGGAAAAACCGGGAGGGGAGGGGAGGTGCATCTACACTGAACAGGTTGCGTTAATAATGGACTTACCGACTCATGTGATACAGACTGACCACAGGCAGGCCCCAGGGCAGAACAGAAAGCAAGCCACGCAGCGGCAAACAGAGACACCAAGCAAGGATACGATATAATCTGGGTTGCTAATGATAAAGGGGACGAGCAGTGGTTGTAGGGGCGAAGCCCCGTTCCTCCATGACTCAGTTTGGGATAGGGCAACAGGCACTCTGCATAGTTGGGGAGGTGGGTAGTTTTAACCCGGATTGCAGGGAAGCAGGGAGGGGGGTATGTTTAGTGGTAAGTTGTATTGTTATTATTCTCACAAACAGAAGGGAGAGGGTAGGAAAGGGATAAGAATTGTTGTGTATAATATGCCTAGAACAATATTGGAACATAGTATTGCCGTACCACATAAAGTGCCAATCACAAGACAGTGCATTGGAGTGAATGGGAGGGAACGACGAACAAGCCACACTAGAAATGATGCACACTGACACGTATCAGGGATTGAAACTCCTCTCTTGTAATGTAAATGGGTTGAGGGATAGAATAAAGAGAGGAGTAGTACTCCATTATGTTAAGCGCCAGTCCCCTGACGTCGTCTTACTCCAAGAGACACACCTGATTGGCAACGCCTTTAAAGCCTTTAAACTGTTAATCCATGCAGGCTTCACCACTGGATCCAGGGGGGTGGGGATATTGCAAAAGAAAACCTTTACCCTGGCTGTAGACTGTACGTGGGTAGATGTACAGGGCACATACGCCACAGTGTCCGGGTAATGGACCGGAAAAATGATTACTCACATGACAATTTATATTCCCCCAGCTTTACACACGCAGGCTTTTCAAGACATAAGCAATGCACTTCTAGAATTTCCTGAAGAGGAGCTCTAAATCGGGGGAGACTTTAATGCCACACTATCAGACCATAAGGACAGATATCCACAGTGACACTCATCATGCACCCACTCCTGACTTTCCGAATTCCTAGCCGCCATGGGGTTGGTAGATGTGTGGCGGACACACAACCCAGCAGCCCAGCTTGTACGTTCCACTCGGGGGCTCACAATAGTCTCTCAAGAATTGACTGCGTAATCACATTGGCAGACTTAGTGGTGCATTTCAAGGAGGCAAGACATCTGGCAAGAGGAATATCAGAACACTCACCAATTTGGAAGGTGTATTCGGGTGGGGTGCCGCAACTGAGAGGAAGGGTAACAATCAGCCCATTGTGGCTCAAACTCCCTCGGGTGAGAAAGGGTTTACTCCAGACTGTAAAAAACTACTTTAAAAAGAACAAGGGGACGGTCCAATCATCATTGACCCTCTGGGAAGCCTTCAAATCAGTGGTAAGAGGACAAGTCATCTCTCTGATGGCTGGTCACAGAAAGGAAAAAAGAGCCTTGATCGAAACTCTCGAACGCGAGATCCAACAGTTGGAGGGCACTCTGGCAGGTAGCAACCCAGAGCAATCCAAACATACCCTCAACCTAAAAAGAAAGGAGTATAATGAGCTAGTAACAGATGCAGCTAGAGCCCAATACATGGCACAAATTGTATGAGGTGGGAGACAAGGCAGGGAAACTGCTGGCCTGGTTGGACAGACGTGAGCAAGCAAGTAGGCTAGTCACAGCTATCAACGTGAAGGAGGGACAGACAGTAAGAGACCCGCAATTAATAGCTGAGGAGTTTGCCAGTGACTACTACAGTGTCTACTCAACCTCTGAGTCATCAACAAAAGAGGAGACCAGAGAGTTACTGACAGATATTCCCTTCCCCACCCACAGCCCGGAGGCCCTAACGATAACAGAGGGTGAAATAACAGCTGAAGAAATAACCAGAGCGATCCCTGGTATACAATCAGGAAAGGCATCAGGGCCAAATGGCCTTCCGATTGAGCTTTATAAACTGGTGGCTAGTAAAATAGCCCCCCACGTCAAAAATATATACCTAGAAAGTCGAGTGGTGGGGAGACTCCCGGAGGACCAACGTCTGGCTTCCATAGTGTTGATTCACAAGGAGGGCAAACCTAGGGATAGTTGTACATCCTACCGTCCCATCTCACTGCTCAACGCTGCAGCCAAGGCCCTAGCTAAACTACTCGCTATGCGCCTAATCCAGTTTATACCACAGCTGGTACACTCAGACCAGTCAGGCTTCATGCCAGAATGTAGCACAGCGCTTAACCTGAGGAGACTCCATGGCGTACTGGGGAGGGTACACACACTGAGGGAAGATGCAGTAGTCATGGCGCTCGATGCTTGCATGGCCTTTGACACTGTCGAATGGCCATATATGTTTGTGGTGCTGGAACAGAAGGGATCCAGCCCCAACTTCATGGGGTGGTTAAAACTCCTCTATACTGACCCCACAGAACAAGTAGTGGTAAATAATAGAGTATCTTGTAGATTCCCCCTATCGCCGTTACTTTTTGCCTTGATGATAGAACCTCTAGCCAATTGAATCAGAAGGGATCCACTCATAAGGGGTCTGCGTTGGACCAACATTTGGGAAGATAGAATATCCTTATATGCAGACGACATACTGCTATACTTGGCGTCCCCTAAAACTTCGATACATAGACTACTGAATATATTTACCAACTTTGGCAGATACTTGGGCTACACCATAAACTGGTCGAAATCCACTATCTACATATTGGATGGGGCGCCCCCTACACTCCCCGAGGAGTGCGATGCGGGGGGGGGTGATGGAGGGATTCCGCAATCTTGGGGTCTATATTGCTACAGACTCAGATCTTTTTGAACAACACAATCTCTCACCCCCTCTATTATGCCTGCAGTGTGATGTGCGTCACTGGAGGACCCGGCCACTCTCTCTACTGGGAAGGGTCGCCCTCTTCAAGATGATGGCTCTCCCCCGTTTCCTGTATATATTGCAAAACACACTATACGCAATCCCCGCCAAGTATTTCCAGACAATAGAAAGTGAACAGCGGTCATTGTTGTGGGACGGTAAGCCTCCAAGAATAGTATATAAGAAGCTGGTTCGGGGATGGTACGAAGGGGGTATCGCATTGCCGGATATTTGGAAATACTACTGGGCCGCACACCTAGTGGCCATCAATCAGTGTATACACCGGCCAAAAGATGTGCCAGCCTATAGAATGGATAAATATGTCTTAGGCAAAGGGGGCTATACTAGAGTGCTCTACACCTCCCCCCAACACCAGTCACTAACGGGCCCCACACACATCACCGTCCAATTATGGCACACAGTCCAGAGGCACATGGGATGGGGAGGCAAAATAACACAACACACTCCACTATGGGAGACAGAAAAGTTAGGCACCATGGGGAAAACCTCCTGTTTTGATAAATGGGACCTAATAGGTATTTTCTGTGTGGGTGACTTGTGGGTAAGGGGTGGAGTGAAACCCTTCACAGCACTGCAGCAACAATATGAGCTGACTGAAACAAAGACATTTCGCTACCTTCAAATTAGACATGCACTGCGGGCAGCAATCCCTAAGGGTACGGAGCTCCTTGAATCATCCCCGCTAGAGGGCAGAATCCACACAGATCATATGCGTTGTAAAGCAATTTCCATGACATACCAGAAACTTGTCAACAATTTCCCTGACTCCCTCCTTGGGCTCCGGGAGCAGTGGTAATCAGATATGGGGGAGCTGTGAGATGACGACTAACAGGAGGCACTGGCATCCCTTAGGGAGGTGGCAATTTGATCAAAATTTCACTTGCTACAATTGAAAGTACTGCATAGGATATATTATTCCTGTCACACTCTGGCTAAAATGGGGAGAGAGGTAAACCCAAAACAAATACAGTGATATGGCCAAGACGGAACATACTATCACACAATATGGGCGTGCCCGCCTATACTACAATATTGGGCTGCCAATATCCATAGTATTTACGAGAGCAGAGATGGCTCAGTCCCCGAAATGGTGCCTCCTAAATGTGTGGGAAACCACTGACCTCGGGGCTAGGGAACGGACCTGGGTAACACTGGGCCTAACAATAGCCAAGCGCAATATAGCGAGGATGTGGGGAGTGCCCGAGGCCCCGAGAGTCGGGGATGTCCCAGGAAATGGGAACAAGTTTGGAGCAAGTGGAACGACTTCCAAGGAAACCGATGTGGAAACCCAGTGGGGGGAATACCGAGGGACACGGGCAGACAGGGAGGGGCCTCCATGGGAAAAGGGGAGAAAGACGTGTACTATGCGTGAGTGTACGGATCTGGGATGCATGTATTAAAAACAGTAAAACACACAATGGACAAAGGCAATGGAATAATATGCACTGTATTTACCCAGTCAAATTTACAATAAACAGATTATTAACAATACTTGGATAAAATCATCGTATGGTTAAGATTCATCAATGATATATTTATTATATGGCATGGATCACAAGAAGAATTTACTAAATATTTTGGCCTCTTAAATAACAATGACATTGGTTTGAAATTTACATGTACATACAGCAAAGAAAGGATCAATTTCCTGGATGTTGTGTTATGTATAAAAGATAACATGATTGAAACTACTGTATACCATAAAACCACCTTCACCAATCGCATCTTACTTGGAGAAAGCTTCTGTCCTAAATCATTAATAAAACATTTTCCAAATGGAGAACTTTTAAGAATGAGAAGAAACTGTTCTAATGAATCAGATCTGGCTAAAGAATGTGACATGGTATCAAACCGGTTTATCAACAGAGGTTACAAATGGAAAGATGTCAAAAAGGGCTTAGAAATAATAAAGAAGAAAAAAACGGATAGACACTCTAACTGCAAATCAGAAACTGAATGTTGCAGTAATGGAAACTAATCCCACAAGATGAAGAATTAGTTATATCAAAGAAAGTTCTGATGCTTTATGGATCTTCAAAAAACATTGGCATCTAATTAAAAGTGACCCCAATATAGCAAAAATAGTCGGGATTAGACCAGAGATAACCTATAAAAAAGCAACATCATTAAAAGACATGTTGGTCATAAGTCACTTCTCACAAATACCCTGGAAAAGTTGGCTAGATAATTCACAAAAAGGTTTTGTGAAATGCTACATCTCCAAAGCATGTAAAATTGGCAAAAACTTGAGGAAAATTGAAACTGTCAATAATCAACCCATATTTTTAAGACGGTGCATTACTTGTGAATGTGGATTGAAATACGTAGGAAGCACCAGGTTTACTCAAAAAACATATTTTGGAACACAGTTGAGCAGTGCAAACGAAAGACAACAGTACTTGGAAAGCACTAACTTACTAAGGAATCAATATCGTAATGAAACATGTGAGAGGTGGTGACAGAATCAAAAAATTAAGACAGCTGGAATCTTGTTACATTATCAAACTAAACAACCAACAGGCTTGAACAATAATGAGGAACTCCATGTTCTCCTATAAAATCACAAGGGACTCTAGTCAAAAATGGAAACATCTTTTTGAAACTGTTGTGTTCTGACAACGCAAGGCCTTAAGCAAGGGTGCGTTTTGGCTCCCATACTTTTTAATTTATTTTTATCTGATCTCCCGGAAGCTCTGAATTTAGTTAATTCGCACCCACCAAAAATAGGTAGTATCCACCTGTCAAATCTACTGTATGCCGATGATGTGGTTCTTTTAAGCCACACAAAGATAGGGCTACAACGGCTCCTGGATGCAACCACAGCATATTCAAACAGGAATGGGCTTCAGATTAACAACAAGAAAACAAAAATCCTGGCGGTGCGCACAGGAAGGCCCAAGAAGCTGGCATGGGTCCTAAACCTGGAAAGAATAGAAGAAACAAGTTGCTGTAAGTATTTAGGAGTCTTTTTTAATAACAATGGCAGGTACAAGAGTCAATTGGGTGAACAAAAAAAGAAAGGAACGGCATTAGCATTTGCACTCACCTCCATTTATAAAGAATTATTTGGCCCAACTTTCGCTCCAACCCTTCAGGCGGCTCAGGCAAAGGTCATTCCAATGCTAACCTATGGGAGTGAGGTGCTAAAAGGGCTGGATAGTGGCCAACTAGACAAACTAATTGCAAAAATATTTAGAACGACTTTCCGGCTTCCTTCTTACACTTCACCGGCACAAATTAGGCTGGAACTCGGTATCTGCAGACAGTCAATGGGCAGAATGGTGGCTTTTTTAACGAGCTGTCATAAGTTGAGGGTGTCAAAGGAGGGAAGCTTGACTCACCACTTATGGGTACAGCTGTTCACAAGACGTTGGCTAGCGGGGCATCGTTATTTGTCCTGCGGGCTCAGCACTCTCGGCCTGAGTGAGCTTTGGGACTTATATGCAAGTCAAAATGAATTTAAGAGGCTAGCAAAACTCAGTGCGAAAAGACTTTCATCGGCAGAAGACAGGGCTTGCCTCTCAGCCAGAAGTCACGGTTGGATGACTCTCAGCACTTACGCACAACTGAAACCTCAGAGTTACCTAACCCTTGCCCTCAGTGCACGAACTAAGCTCTGCTTTTTAAAACTAAGATTGGGTGTGATCCCAACGATTTGCCATCTTCCCAAATGGAAAAGAAACTGTGCCTTGGAAACATGCCGGCTTTGCGGCCAACATAGGGAAGATCTTCTGCATATACTGTGTTTGTGCCCTAACCTTTTGAATGAAAGAAGGGCTCTACTACGAAGGGATTGGATTGATAAGGAGGTCAGATCATGTAGAGGCACAGTGTTGGCCTGTTTCGATCCCCAGAATACCATCTTAAACTGTGCTTTGGTTAGGTTCATGGATCGCTTCGCAAAAAAACTTGCGGAGGCAAGCCCTGACCCAGACCCCTAGCCACCTGTATCAGTAGCTGAATTAATTCTACTTGCAGAGCGGACTGGCACAGGATAGTCTTGGCTAAAAATTAAAACAAAACTGCCATCTGAAGGGGAGTATCGCACAGGCCAGCTAACGTGGGTTTCAAATGTCATTTTATATAAGGATTGCCTTCTCTTGATAGGAACTTTATCACAGGAGATATGGATAGTGCATTTTAAAAGAGTTTAAAATAATATGATATTGGGTGCTTTTATCTACAGGAATCTGGGACTAATTATAAATTTTATATATTGGAATCATTTTTATCTGTAGCGGGTTGCAAGGGTTTTAACAAATCAAGCAATAAAGTTTAATAATGGGTTAATGGACTGGGAGTTGAACTCCACAAATTGGGCAACTGAGGCCTGCACAGTTGATCCCGATATCATTATACACATTGGTGGAAATTGTCAAAAGTTCAAATTATGGATAAACCTACTTAAACCATGGCCCACCAGTGACCTAATACTACAGTATACATGGCATTGATAAGCGAAATAATGATAAGATATTTGGTTGTCAACTACAATGTGTAATATTATGCTACATACAATGCTTTCAACAGCGGTAAATGTTGAACGGCCACTGTGGCCGACATAGCAGATCTCGATACCTGTATATACATTGGTGAATATTGCCAATTGTGTAAATTATGAACATACTGACTTGAACTAAGGCCACTGAGGTCCCAATAATGACTAAATTCTGCAGTCTAGAGAGAACGCTCGATATTGGTTTATACACAAGGGCATTGTGAAGCGTGAAATAATCACAAAAAGTTTGATTGTCCGACCACAATGTGGAATATCATCATATATAATGCTCTTAATAGCAGTCAATTTTTGTGCAAAGTCTCCAATGAAACTACATTTCCCATAATGCTGCATAGGAGGCAGCATGGGGCTGAGTATAAAATAATGAACATTGACAAAAGGACTCACCAACCGTGACAAAGACCATTTGGTCGAAACTCATTAGTGGAACTGTTTAAGCAGAAATAAACTACATTCAGTTAAACTTCCTGGAGTGCAGAGAATTTGTTTATTGGAGAATAATTACCTGGAAGGTTCGGATGTCCTTCCCCAGCTGCACCAGTTGACTGAGCACACCTTTGTTTACTTGTTACTGACCACATTGTGACTTTGTAATGATTTGGAGGCGAAGCCTGACATTACATTCACAAACATCAAACCATAAGCCCACTTGGGAGGTTTACCAATATGGGAACATAACATAATGACCGAATTCAATGCGGCTGAGGAAAAGTGCAACATTGCAATCAACCAAAGGGTCTCGCTAAGTATTCGGCCTCAGACTCTGAGAACTGAGTACAAAAGCATTCTGTGCACGGGTCCTAACACATATGAGAAGAGTCGCTTTCTGGAGACAGTGTGATTTGATAAGTGCCCACATATTGAAGAAATTTGAAGAACAGACCGTAAGAAAGTTGATTTCCCGCCAAAGCTCCGGCTGGCAGCTAGAAGTTCACAACATCGAGCTAGTGGTGAGGAGCAACATTGTAGCCAGTTGTGGGTCACACTGCTCAAACAGTCTTGTCTTTTGATGTTGGACATTCAGCTGAAGGAAAAGATATAAGATCAGATTGGATTACTGAAAGTAGTTTGGATAATATCATTCAGGCTCTTTTAAATCAAAAGAGTCATTACAATCACTTCCAGCTTGATATCCTTGGTCACAATCAATGCAGAGAAATTTCGGAAACAACATATTGAAAGATGGAGCAACTCATAGCATCGAACAGACCGCATCGGAGGATCCCGCCTGAGCGGTAAACTCCCCGAGGTAAATGCTTAAGTGCTCCTTGACTGATCATATGTACAAATGATCGAGCACCGCAGTTGAGTTTTTCAAGCAAGTCACACTAAAAACACACTGATATGTTTATTAAATTGGGCAGGAAGTTAACAGCAGCATAACTAAAACATAATTAGGTCTCCCGGTTTTATGGTATTTATTTTTTTAACATTTTTGTCTGTGTTAGACCTGGTACCAATGGCGTGAGTCTCCCTTGCATTTTTTGCTGATGCCTCCTCTGTTTTTTATATGTTTTGCTGGTTTAGATGCTTTGGGCACTGTGCCATTGCTATTCAGTGCCACAGTGCAAGTGCTCCCTATTGTAAATTGTTGTAATGGATTAGTGACTCCATGATTGGCTTATTTGGTTTACTTGTCAGACCCTAGTACAGTGCACCATGTGTGCCCAGGGCCTGTAGATCAAATGCTGCTGGTGGGCTTGCAGCACTGATTGTGCCACCCACAGAAGCAGCTTGTAAAGTGTGTCTCAGGCCTGCCATTGCAGAGCCTGTGTGCAGTCCAGTATTGCCATGTTGACTTGGTAAGTGCACCCACTTGCCAGTCCCTAAACCTTCCCTTTTCTATATATCAGACACCCCTAAGGTAGGCCCATGGGCAGGGTGCATTGTATGTAAAAGGTAGGACATGCCCTGATGTGTGTAGCATGTCCTGATAGTGAATTACAGCCAATTTCGTTTTTCACTATTACAAGGCAACCTGTCCCCATAGGCCAGAATGGGCAGTTTGAGTATAACATCTTATAATCCTAACTGACCCAGGGAACATGGTAGAAAAACAAATTTAGTATGCCTGAATGATAAAATACATCTTTTAGTGAAGTTGGTTTTAACATTCTGTGTTTGAAAATACCACTTTTAGAAAGTAGATATTTTCTTGCCTAACCATCCAGCCTGCCTCTGCTAGGTTGTGTATTGCACGTCTGGTTTGTGAGTGACAGGAGGGCTTGGGCTCCAGCAGTCTGATGAGTCAGGGCTGGGCTGAATAGGACCTTGGCTGCATAGAGAGTGGGGGGACGGAGATTTCCTTTCACTCCCCTGAGCCCTCATAGAATAGAGAGTAGGGGGAGGAGATTTCCTTTCAGCCCACCTAGGCCAGGTCTGCTTTCAACAATGCTGTCTCCACCTCCAGCCAGGAAGTTGTACCAGGGAGGACAGAACTGGTTTTGGCCAGGAACAGACACTCTCTGCCTTCAGAGAACAAAGAGAATAGTAGTATAAATATTGGGGCCCAGACCCCAAGTCTTTGACCAAATAGGGACCCTTGCTTCTAGTCAGGGAAAGGGGAATTACACTACTGGATAACCCCTGCTCACACCCTTGGTAGCTTGGCACGAGCAGACAGGCTTATCTCAGAGGCAGTGTGTTAAGCATTTGTGAACACATACAGTAATACAGTGAAAACACTACAGATGGACACCACTCAGGTTTTATAAAAATAAGTATTCTTTATATAGACTTAACACAAGACCACAAACGACAAAAATCCACAATACTGTACTCAAAATAGACTTAAAGATGGTAGAAGTAACTTAGTTTAAGATGATGATAAATGCGACACGTTTCTCACAAAAGTACCTTGGATGCGTAACGCAAAAAAAACAAAGGGTCCGCAGGGAGGGCGATGCGGCGAGCAGGCGCCTCGATGCGATGCGACGATCCGGTGCGATGCGATGAGAGTGTGCCCTTGATGCGATGCGACGACGTGAAGGTGGTGCGTGCACGCCCGACGGCCGTATGGCGAACTCTGTACCTTTGGAGCCACGACAGGCCCTGCGACACGCCTCTCCGGTGATGCGACGACAGGCAGCTGCGACGGCAACACACTTCTCTGGTGATGCGACGGCGACCCTTGCGGTGGCGACACGCTTCCCCAGTGATACGACGGCAGGCAGTTGTGACGAAGCCACGCTTCTCCGGTGATGCGACGGCAGGCAGCTGCGACGAAGACACGCTTCTCTGGTGATGCGACGGCAACAGCTGCGACAGCAACACGCTTCTTCTCATTGAGTCGCGCTTCCAGCTCCCAGCGACACGCAGGCTTCTGCAGACAGAATCCCCAGCAAGGGAATTCAGGAGGGAGCTGGTGGTGAAGTCTTGTAGCCCTGAGACTTCAGCAGGAGGCAAGCTCTAGTTCAAGCCCTTGGAGAAATATTCTGCAAGATGATGAAAGTTCTTTGAAAATTCCTTCTCCTTTCCTTGCAATGAAGACCACTGCAGGCCAACCCAGCAAACAGCACACTGGCAGAGGGGCAGTCCAAACTCCTGCAGCTTCCTTGGTTCTTCTCCTTGGCAAAGGTTCGTCTTGTTGTTCCAGAAGTGATCTAAAGTTCTGGGGTCTGGGTCCCCCTTTTTATACCCATAAATCCTTTTTCCTCTGAAGGCAGAGGGTCCTGTACCTAGTCCAAACCAGTTCTGGGTGCATTCTGCCAGTGCACACCTTCTTCCTTTGTCAATGTGGGCCAGGGACATCAGACGCACCACAGGAGGTGGAGCCAGCATTCTGGAAGGCAGGCACAGCCCTATTCAGGCCCAGGTGCTACTCCCACCACTCTACATGCAGATAGGTCTATTCAGCCCTGTGCTGACTCACCCTGTCTCCTGGAGCCCCCCAGCCCTTGTCACTCACAAAACCGGACATACAATACACAAGCTAGCAGAGGCAGGCTGGATGGTTAGGCAAGAAAATACCTACTTTCTAAAAGTGGTATTTTCAAACACAGAATGTTAAAAACCAACTTCACTAAAAGATGTATTTTATCATTCTGAGTTCAGGCATACTAAATTCGAATTTCTACCATGTTCCCTGGGTCAGTTAGGATTATAAGATGTTATAATCAAGCTGCCCATTCTGGCCTATGGGGACATGTAGCCTTGCAATAGTGAAAAACAAAATTGGCTGTAATTCACTATCAGGACATGCTACACACATCAGGGCATGTCCTACCTTTTACATACAATGCACCCTGCCCTTGGGCCTACCTTAGGGGTGACTGATATGCAGAAAAGGGAAGGTTTAGGAACTGGCAAGTGGGTGCACTTGCCAAGTCGACATGGCAGTCACAGACTGCACACAGGCTCTGCAATGGCAGGCCTGAGACACACTTTACAAGCTGCTTCTGTGGGTGGCACAATCAGTGCTGCAAGCCCACCAGCAGCATTTGATTTACAGGCCCTGGGCACACATGGTGCACTATACTAGGGTCTGGCAAGTAAATCAAATAATCCAATCATGGAGTCACTAATCAATACATCAATTTACCATAGGGAGCACTTGCACTGTGGCACTGAATTGCAGCGGCACAGTGTCCAAAGCATCTAAACCAGCAACACATATCAAAAACAGAGGAGGCAATCAGAGAAAAAATGGAAGGTAGACTCACGCCAATGGTACCAGGTCTAACACGTGTCCCCTCCAGCTGAAATGTGGGGAGGACTACCCAACCCCTTGGGAGTTCTCTTCACTAAGGCGGAAAAATCTGGACAGACCATCAGCATTGGCGTGTTCTGTACCAGGGCGGTGTTCCACCGTGAAGTCCATCCCCTGTAGGGAAATGGACCACCTCAACAGCTTTGGAATCTCACCCCTCATCTGCATCAACCATCTGAGGGGCCTGTGGTCTGTCTGAACAGGAAAGTGAGTCCCAAACAGGTATGTTCTCAACTTCTTCAATGCCCAGACCACAGTAAATGCCTCACGCTCAATTGCACTCCACCTCTGTTCCCGTGGAAGTAACCTCCTACTGATGAAGGCTACAGGTTTGTCTAGGCCCTCCTCATTAATCTGTGATAGAACAGCCCCCACACCATGCTCTGAAGCGTCTGTTTGGACCATTAATTCCTTTGAGAAGTTGGGCGCCTGAAGCACGGGTGCTGTGCACATGGCAGTCTTCAGGGGGTCAAAAGCCTTCTGACAGGTGTCAGTCCAGTTCAATTTCTTGGGCTGCTTGCTGGAAGTCAGCTCAGTCAAGGGTGCAACAATGTTGCCATACCCCTTGACAAACCTCCTGTGAGTCCTAAAAAGGCTCTCAACTGTGTCTGGGTCTTGGGGGGTTCCCATGCCAGGATGGTATCAATCTTGGGTTGTAGGGGCGCCACCTGGCCGCTCCCTACCTGGTGCCCCAAGTACACCACAGAACCCTGCCCGATCTGGCACTTACTCGCCTTGATCGTGAGGCCTGCCTTTCGCAGTGCCATCAACACTTCCCAGAGGTGGCGCAGGTGTTCTTCCCAACTGGCGCTGAACACTGCAATGTCATCCAGGTAGGCGGCACTGAAATCCTCCAGTCCAGCCAACACCTGGTTGACCAACCTCTGAAAGGTGGCAGGGGCATTCTTCATCCCAAAGGGCATAACCCGGAATTGGTAGTGCCCATCTGATGTGGAGAATGCTGACCTCTCTTTGGCCCCATCAGTTAAAGCGATCTGCCAGTACCCAGACGTTAAATCAAACGTGCTGAGGTACCGGGCAGCCCCCAACCGATCAATGAGCTCATCAGCTCTGGGGATGGGGTGCGCGTCAGACCTGGTGACTGAATTGAGTCCTCGGTAGTCCACACAGAACCGGAGTTCGGGTGTGGCACCAGGCGCTGCAGCTTTTGGGACCAAGACCACTGGGCTGGCCCAAGGGCTGTGAGAGGACTCAATCACCCCTAAGGCAAACATCTTGGAGACCTCCTCCTTGATGTGAGCTCTGACCCTGTCAGTCACTCTGTAAGCCTTGTACTTCACAGGAGGACTGTCCCCAGTATCCACGTCATGGAAGCACCACTCAGTGACACCAGGAACCAGGGAGAACAAATCAGAGAATTGTCCCAACAATTGGCGACAATCTTGCTGCTGTTCAGGGGTCAGGGTGGCAGAGAGTCTGACACCATCTACTGACCCATCTTGCTCTGTCGCAGACAGGAGGTCAGGAAGAGGCTCGGTCTCCTCCTCCATTCCATCATCTGTCGCTAGGAGCATGCCCACTTCGGACCTTTCTAAGTGGGGCTTCAGGCGGTTAACATGCAGGACCCGCAAAGGGTTCCTAGGAGACCGCAAGTTCACCAGGTAGGTGACATCACTCTTGCGCTCCACCACCTCAAATGGTCTGGTCCACCTGTCCTGGAGCGCACAGGGCTCTACAGGGGCCATGACCCAAACTTTCTGCCCAGGTTGAAGCTCAATCAGAGTGGCATTCTGATCATACCACCGCTTCATTTCCCCCTGGCTGGCTTCCAGATTCGCCTGAGCGAGTTGTCTGAATCGCCTAGTCTGGTTCCTGAAGGCCAGCATGTAACTGTATACATCCTGAGGAGGTTTCCTGGGAGATTGCTCCTAGCCTTCCTTGACCAGACTCAAAGGTCCTCTTACTGGGTGACCATACAGCAGTTCAAAGGGACTGAACCCTAGGGACTTCTGTGGCACCTCACGGTAAGCAAAAAGAAGGCATGGCAAGAGGACGTCTCACTTACGCCTCATAGGTTCCTCAAGACCCATTATCATGCCTTTAAGGGTCCGGTTGAATCTCTCAACCAGCCCATTACCTTAGGGGTGGTAAGAAGTGGTGAACTTATAGGTAACACCGCACTCCTGCCACAGGGACTTCATATAATTTGATATGAAGTTTGTACTACGGTCTGACACCACCTCTCTGGGGAACCCCACACGGGAGAAAATCACCATCAGTGCACGTCCCACCACGGGGGCCGTCACTGTCCTGAGAGGCTTGGCTTCCGGGTACCGGGTAGCATGGTCCACCAAGACCAGGATAAACCTGTTGCCCATGGCTGTCTTGGGGTCCAGTGGCCCCACAATGTCAATGCCCACGCGTTCAAAGGGGGTACTGACTACAGGGAAAGGTTGGAGAGGAGCCTTGTGCTTCCTTCCACTTTTTCCACTTGCCTGGCAAGTTTGACAAGTCCTACAATGAGTGTTTGAACTCTTCCGCATCTGGGGCCAATAAAAGTGGGTGGCAAGTGTAGGAGAGTAGGATCTGCCTCTTATGGTTACCCCCACTTTTTGCTGGTGTATCACTGTTTTTCGACTTTAGTCTGGCTGGGGCCCTGCTATTCAGGACCCCAGCCTAGCTGCTTCCTCTCTAAATTGATTCCATGTACTCTAGGTACATCCCAGATTGGATTCTGGGGTGCCCTTATAAGTCCCTAGTATATGGTATACTATGTACCAAGGGCATAGACACCCCAGAGGCCTACCAGGGGCTGAAGCATGTATTGTGCCACCCCTGGAAGGCCCTCCAAAATGACACCACAGGACTTCTACTGCAGCCTGGGAAAGGTGGTGCATGCACCCCTTACTGTGGTATAGGCTACCTATATCACTACCATTGCACACACATATAAACCTATAAGTCACTCCTATGGCAGGCCTTAACATTCCTAAAGGCAGAGTGCTTGGTTTTTATGTGAGAGGGTGCCCCTGCATGAGCAGAGCCCTCTGCAGCGTCCGGAGTCAATCCTCTGGTGCTGTTTGTGGTGCAGCCTGACCATATACTCTTAAGTGCATTATAACCTCGCGTTAAATGCTAACTTTGGGATGGCTGCACGGAAACATGTCGTGTTTGGTGTCAAACATCTTGGAATACTACCCCCCCGCCAGTTCTGGCGGTGGTGGTAGCATTCCACCCTTCTAGAGGGAGAGACATGTACACACCGGCATACCCGGTATTAACTTTACAGAGCCCTGGCATCACAAAATGGATGCCGCTGCCACAGACACGGGTCTGGCCTCCAGCTGCTGACCGAAACTCCAGCAGGGGAGGCCTGGACAATAGGTTTCCTGTCAAAGGGAGGTGTAACCACCTCCCCAGACAGGATAGTGTGTATTGGGGCTGGGCGGGAGCACCCTCTGGTGCTTTGAAGTTCTGCACTGGGGGCACATTTGGTGTCCCTGTGCATAGCCCAGTTCAAACCGGTTGCAGGGGCTACCTGCCCTTGCTCTGGTGCGAAACTGGACAAAGGGAATGGGTGTAACCACCCCTCTTCCCTGACCCTCCCATAGGTGGGTCCCCAGAGTATGTCCAACCCCCTAACTTGGTATAAGTATGGGACCCCAGTCCTTAGGACTTTAGATTACCCTGGATGAAACTCTGAAGCCGAATCCTGGACCTTCGACGTTCTACTTCAAGATTAGAGGACTGAAGAATCTCCCTTGGGGTCAAGGAGTGACTCTCCTGTTTGGCAGGCACCTAAGAAGCAATTGTCCGGTCTGCATCGCTGAAGCTCCCGCTGGACGCCGAAGTCTTTGCAACACTAGAGGTAGATTTCCAGACTTCCCTGAGGCTGCCCTGAGACCCCAGCTAAGCTGAGGCACGTAGCTGTCGTGGGTAACGTGGAACCGTGACCCCTGGACACCGAGAACTTTTGTAAGTGCATCCTCTTCCTGGTCTCCCACGAAGTTGTGCTTTGGGCTCCGAGTAGCCCCCGCCTCCAGCACCAACTGCACTGAAGATCACTGGCCTCCCCTCCACGAGTGTCCTGTGAGCCAGCTCCAAGTGCCTCCACTCGAGGCTCCTTCGTGGTCACTAGTCCGTCGGCTAGTGGGCCCTCCCGAAGGCAACTCTTCTTCTGCTTGGGCTTTCCTGGTTGCTCCAGACGTGCCCTGACTTACCCTCACTGGGTGAGTCCCCCAGACCTTGCTGGTCTGCATCAACGTCCTTTCTTTGTTTCCACATGACTTGCCGTTGCCAAGGCTTGTTGGGTCCAATCCGGTCGCCGACACCGCAGCAATTGATAAACGTTGTGGGACAGCTCGAATCCAGCTCCTGGTTGTCGTCGACACCTCCTGGACATCGTGGCTGAAGAGTCAAGACGACTGTCAACCTACCTGAAGCACCCGACATCGGTGGGCATCTGCTCATCGCCTTCCTGGTCACTGGCTAGTGACCCAGACTCTGTCCCCTCTGCTTTCAGGTCCTTCAGATCTTCGATCCACTCTTGGATCCACCCGGACACTTTCGACTTGGTCGCCAGCAGCCTGCTGCAGCAGATCGCCATTGAAAACGACGACGAAACCCGACGCCAAAAGACACCTATGCACCCGGCTTCCCTGGGTGAGGTAACTCGAGTACTCCGGTGCTCCCGTGGGTATTGACTCTAGAACAGCCTAGTTCTAAAGGGGTTTGCTCCAAGTCCTCCTCTAAGTGTCCTTTCCTTTTAAAAATCCAACCGCAACTTTCCCCATAGAAGTCAACGGTGGCTCGCGGCTGTGTTCTCACACTGCACGCGTCCCCCGTGGGTCCCCTGTGTCACTACCTTGGGTGGTTCCTTGGGGTCCAAGCACTTCTACAGGCTCTAGGCCTTGTGTCTAGCTCAGTCGTGGTTCTTATACCACTTTATTGGTATATGGTTTGGTACGCCCCTAGGGCTCAAACGTGTATTTGTGCTATTACTGTTGATATTTGACTTGTAAACTATGTACTTCGAACTCTAGCCTCATAAAGAGACTAGAGGGGTGTGTTTAAGACTAAATACATATATTTTATATATATACCTGGTGTGGTCCTCTTTCATTTGGTCACTCAAAAGATTATAGACTGGTAAAACAAGCTGCTTTACATTCCTTCAAGACTTAGCCTGAAGACTGCTCTCCATAGCTACCACTAGGATAGCTTTCAATAAAGGTTGTCTTTAACCTATCTCCATAAGGGGTTGTTTGGACTGGTGCAAGGTGCCCACTAGAACTAGTGGACAGCATATGCCAGGCCAACTTCTCACATTGGTGTGCAACGTGTGGGATTCCAGCTTGCTATTGTTTTACCAGATAATCTCAATTGAATTGATCAACTGAAAACCACTAAGGGTACCTTAGGTACATAAAAAAACAAGCTTAGTATACAGTAAGTTCTACTGAACTTAGAGTTGTGTGTTAAGGGCCTAGCACACCCTTTCTACAACTCAAGAGAGTTTAGTAGGCCACACTAGAGTAGGTAGTGCATACACCACACCTCACTAGTAATGTCTTCACTGCCAGGAACCAGTGGGCTCCTGCCATCCAAATATGACAACCTCCCATTCTTGGAATTGAGAGAGTTGTGCAAGATTAGGAAGCTGAAGACAGGCAAAAGTGCCAACACCCAACGTCTCATTGAGATGCTCCTGCTAGATGATCTCAGACGACCTATAGGGTCTGCAAGGGTAGGCAGAGAGGGTGGGGCAGAAGATGAGGAAGGGGCCAGGGGTGAAAATCGCCAGGACCTGACCTCTGAAACTGGCCAGGAAGGTGACAATGACCTTGCCCTGGAAAATGCAGCTCCTCCTGCAGATGAGGAGGAGGATCAGAATGACCTCCCCTTTGTCCCACCAGGAAGAGTTGTGAGTGTGCCCAGAAGGCCCAGATCTCCTTCTCAGGAGTCTAACTATTCTGACACCTCAGTAGGGACCTCTGTTTCTTCTCATAGGAGGGAACCCTCTCATGAAAGGAAAGACAGACTGCTCAAGTATGAGGAAGCTCAGTTGAGAATCAGAAAAGAGCAGTTGGCTATAGATAGGGAGTCCCTAGAGCTTCATAGACAAAGAAGAAAGTTGGGACTAGAGTCCCATGGTGGCAGCAACTTCCCTAGTGGTGGGGAAAGGTCTTATGACCATAGAAACCTGAGCAAGATTGTCCCTCCCTACCAGAGTGGGGATGACATCCACAAATGGATTACTGCACTGGAGAGGGCCTGTAAAGTACAGAGGGTCCCTCAGGAGCAGTGGGCAGCAATCTTGTGGCTCTCCTTTGCAGACAAAGGTAGAGACAAGCTCCTCACTCCTCACAAGAGAAGAGGATGCTGATGATTATCAAGTCCTGAAGAGTGCCCTAATAGATGGGTTTGGCCTAACCACTGAGCAATACAGGTTAAAGTTCAGAGATACCCAAAAGGCACAGACACAGGACTGGGTGGACTTTGTAGATTGTGCTACCAAGGCTCTGGAAGGCTGGTTACTGGGCAGTAAGGTGTGTGACTTCAAAGGATTTTATAATTTAATCATGAGGGAGCAGATTCTTAATAACTGTCAGAATCAGTTGCTACATCAGTACCTGGTTGACTCTGATCTGACCTCTCCCCAAGAATTGGGAAAGAAGGCAGACAAATGGGTCAGAACCAGGGTGAAGCAGAAAGTACAGAACCAAGGTGGTGACCAGAAGAAGCAAGATTCCAAAAACTCTGATAAGGGTGGGGAGAAGGGTAAAGACCAGAAGTCTTCACAAGGCCCCCAAAAATCTTCTTCAGGTAGGGATTCCCAATCTAATAAAGGAAAAGGCCAAAAGAAACCATGGTGCAAAGTCTGTAAGCAAAAGACTCACTGGACCAGTGACTGCACCAAGTCCAAAGACTCCAATCCAGCCACCATTGCCCCTAAGGCAACTGTTCCCCCTAGTCCAGCTACAAGTGGTGGTGGAAACACTCAGAATAAGGGTTTAGTAGGGTTGACCCTGGGTACTGAGATGGACTCTGGCCTAGTCAGAGTGCCAACTCAGGCTGTCCTAGTCTGTGATGGGGGCATGGATATGTCCCCCTTTATGAGTCCCACTAATTTGGGCAAATACAGACAGCAGCCTTTAATTAATGGAAGGGAGGCTTTGGCATTCAGGGACACAGGAGCAAGTGTCACCATGGTGACACAAGACCTTGTGGATCCTGGGCAGATTATACTTGGTGAAATGTACCAAGTGACCAATGCTAGCAATGTCAGAACAGACCATTCTCTGGCAGTTGTTAACTTCTCCTGGGAAGGGGTAACTGGCCTTAAGAAGGTTGTGGTAAGTGCAGACCTACCAGTTGAATGCTTGCTTGGCAATGATCTTGAAACCTCAGCTTGGGCAGAGGTGGAGCTCAGGAAACATGCAGAAATGCTAGGGATCCCTGCACATGTCTTTGCTGTGACCAGGTCACAGGCAAAAATTTCAAAAACTGAACAGGCCCTCGATTCTGGAATAATGGACCAGGTGCCTCCCAAGAAAAGGAGCAGTAGGGTTAAGGCAGTGCCTTCCCCCTTGGCTCAGGAGGAAGATCAGACTTTTGAGGAAGCTGATCTCAGGCCTGAGGAAGGAACTGTCCCAGAGGAGCTTGAACCTGACCAGGTTGAGTTCTTGGGGACAGGGGCCCTTCCAGGGCAGATCTGAGCCAGGAGCAGCTGAACTGCCCCTCTCTTGAACCCCTCAGACAGCAGGCTGCTGCTGAGGCTGCTGGGAATGCTAGTGGCACCCATAAGATATATTGGGATGATGGACTCCTGTACTCAGAGAGTAGAGACCCCAAGCCTGGAGCAGCCAGGAGGTTGGTTATACCTCTGAAGTTCAGGGGCTTCCTATTGACACTAGCCCATGATATTCCCTTTGCAGGTCACCTGGGCCAGAACAAGACTTGGGACAGAATTGTCCCTCACTTTCACTGGCCCCACATGTCTGAAGACACCAAGGAGTTTTGTTGCTCCTGTGTAACCTGCCAAGCCAGTGGGAAGGCAGGTGGCACCACAAAGGCCCCCTGATACTACTACCTGTGGTGGGGGTTCCCTTTGAGAGGGTGGGGATTGACATAGTTGGTCCCATGGATCCCCAAACAGCATCTGGGCACAGGTTTATCCTGGTGGTGGTGGACCATGCCACCAGGTACCCAGAAGCCATTCCCCTTAGGACCACTACAGCTCCTGTGGTGGCAAGGGCCCTCCTGGGAATTTTCTCAAGAGTGGGCTTTCCTAAGGAGGTAGTATCTGACAGAGGTGCAAACGTTATGTCCAGTTACTTGCCTGCAATGTGGAAGGAGTGTGGAGTGACTTATAAGTTCACCACACCCTATCACCCACAATGCAATGGTTTAGTTGAGAGATTCAACAAAACCTTGAAGGGCATGATTAAAGGGCTCCCAGAAAAGCTTAGGCGAAGATGGGACATACTCGTGCCCTGCCTTTTATTTGCATACAGGGAGGTGCCTCAGAAGGGGGTTGGCTATAGCCCTTTTGAACTTTTGTTTGGCCATCCTGTTAGGGGTCGATTGTGTCTGGTGAAGGAAGGTTGGGAGTTACCTCTCAAACCCCCTAAACAGGACATAGTGGACTATGTACTTGGTCTCCGCTCCCGGATGGCTGAGTATATGAAAAAGGCAACCAAAAACCTGAGGCTAGCCAGGAATTACAGAAAGCCTGGCATGACCAAAAGGCTGTGCTGACTGTTTACCAGCCAGGGCAGAAAGTGTGGGTGCTGGAGCCAGTGGCCCCAGCAGCCCTCCAAGACAAGTGGAGTGGCCCCCATACAATTGTTGAACAGAAGGGAGAGGTTACCTATCTGGTAGACCTGGGAACTCCCAGGAGCCCCCACAGGGTGCTCCATGTCAACAGGCTGAAGCCATATGTGGACAGGGCTGACATGGGCTTGCTCATGGCAACTATTGAGGGCCAGGAGGAGGAGGGTGACCCTCTCGCTGACCTGCTCTCTCAGAACCCTGATGATGGGTCAGTGGATGGTGTAGACTTAGCAGGCAGCCTCACTGCCCAGCAGCAAACTGATTGTAGACAGGTGCTCAATCAGTTCAGACACATGTTTTCTCTGACTCCAAGTCAGACCACCTGGTGCACTCATGAAGTGGACACTGGGGACAGTCTACCTGTTAAAAGTAAGATTTACAGGCAACCTGACCAGGTCAGGGACTGTATCAGGACAGAAGTCCAGAAAATGTTGGAACTGGGTGTCATTGAGCATTCAGATAGCCCTTGGGCTAGTCCAGTGGTCCTGGTGCCAAAACCTCACACCAAAGATGGTAAGAGAGAGTTGAGGTTTTGTGTGGATTACAGAGGCCTCAATGCAGTCACTAGGACTGATGCCCATCCAATCCCCAGGGCAGATGAGCTAATAGACACTTTGGCCTCAGCCAAGTATCTAAGCACATTTGACCTAACAGCTGGCTACTGGCAGATCAGACTAGCTGATGATGCAAAGCCAAAAACTGCATTTTCTACCCCTGGTGGGCTTTACCAATTTGTGGTGATGCCCTTTGGTTTGAAAAATGCACCTGCCACTTTTCAGAGGTTGGTGAACACAGTCCTTACAGGTCTGGAAGCCTATAGTGCAGCATATCTAGATGATATTGCTGTCTTTAGCTCAACCTGGGAGGATCACCTGGTCCACCTCAGAAATGTTTTGGAGGCCCTGCAGAAGGCAGGCCTAACTATCAAGGCCACAAAGTGCCAGATAGGGCAGAGTCAGGTTGTGTACCTGGGCCACCTTGTGGGTGGAGGCCAGGTTCAACCATTGCAGAGCAAGATCCAGACCATCATGGACTGGGCTGCTCCAACTACCCAGACTCAGGGGAGAGCCTTTTTAGGCCTGACTGGGTACTACAGAAGATTTGTCAAGGGGTATGGATCAATAGTGACACCCCTGAATGACTTAACCTCTAAGAAAATGCTGTCAAAAGGCATTTGATGACCTGAAGCAGGCCATGTGCACTGCTCCCATTCTGCAAAGTCCTGATTACTCCAAAAAGTTCATTGTGCAAACAGATGCATCTGAGTTGGGGGTAGGGGCTGTACTGTCACAGTTGAATGATGAAGGTCAGGATCAGCCAGTAGCTTTTATTAGCAGAAGGCTGACCCCCAGAGAGAAACGTTGGTCAGCCATAGAGAGGGAGGCCTTTGCTGTGGTTTGGGCTCTGAAGAAGCTGAGCCCATACTTGTTTGGCACTCACTTCCTTGTTCAAACAGACCACAAGCCCCTCTTATGGCTAAAACAGATGAAGGGTGAAAACCCCAAACTTTTGAGGTGGTCCATTTCCCTACAGGGGATGGACTATACAGTGGAACATAGACCTGGGAGTAACCATGCCAATGCAGATGGACTCTCCAGATATTTCCACTTAGAACATGAAGACTTAACTGGTCAAGGTTAGTTTAATGTCCCTGCGTTTGGGGGGGGGTGTGTAGGAGAGTAGGATCTGCCTCTTATGGTTACCCCCACTTTTTGCTGGTGTATCACTGTTTTTTTACTTTAGTCTGGCTGGGGCCCTGCTATTCAGGACCCCAGCCTAGCTGCTTCCTCTCTAAATTGATTCCATGTACTCTAGGTACATCCCAGATTGGATTCTGGGGTGCCCTTATAAGTCCCTAGTATATGGTATACTATGTACCAAGGGCATAGGCACCCCAGAGGCCTACCAGGGGCTGAAGCATGTATTGTGCCACCCCTGGAAGGCCCTCCAAAATGACACCACAGGACTGCTACTGCAGCCTGGGTAAGGTGGTGCATGCACCCCTTACTGTGGTATAGGCTACCTATATCACTACCATTGCACACACATATAAACCTATAAGTCACTCCTATGGCAGGCCTTAACAATCCTAAAGGCAGAGTGCTTGGTTTTTATGTGAGAGGGTGCCCCTGCATGAGCAGAGCCCCTCTGCAGCGTTCGGAGTCAATCCTCTGGTGCTGTTTGTGGTGCAGCCTGACCATATACTCTTAAGTGCATTATAACCTCGCGTTAAATGCTAACTTTGGGATGGCTGCACGGAAACATGTCGTGTTTGGTGTCAAACATCTTGGAATACTACCCCCCCCGCCAGTTCTGGCGGCGGGGGTAGCATTCCACCCTTCTAGAGGGAGAGACATGTACACACCGGCATACCCGGTATTAACTTTACAGAGCCCTGGCATCACAAAATGGATGCCGCTGCCACAGACACGGGTCTGGCCTCCTGCTGCTGACCGAAACTCCGGCAGGGGTGGCCTGGACAATAGGTTTCCTGTCGAAGGGAGGTGTAACCACCTCCCCAGACAGGATAGTGTGTATTGGGGCTGGGCGGGAGCACCCTCTGGTGCTTTGAAGCCCTGCACTGGGGGCACATTGTTCAAACTGGTTGCAGGGGCTACCTGCCCCTCATCTGACGTGAAACTGGACAAAGGGAATGGGTGTAACCACCCCTCTTCCCTGACCCTCCCATAGGTGGGTCCCCAGTGTATGTCCAACCCCCTAACTTGGTATAAGTATGGGACCCCAGTCCTTAGGACGTTAGATTACCCTGGACGAAACTCTGAAGCCGAATCCTGGACCTTCAACGCTCTACTTCAAGATTAGAGGACTGAAGAATCTCCCTTGGGGTCAAGGAGTGACTCCCCTGCATGGCAGGCACCTAAGAAGCAATTGTCCGGTCTGCATCTCTGAAGCTCCCTCCGGACGCCGAAGTCTGTGCAACACTAGAGGTGGATTTCCAGACTTCCCCGAGGCTGCCCTGAGACCCCAGCGAAGCTGAGGCACGTAGCTGTCGAGGGTAACGTGGAACCGTGACCCCTGGACACCGAGAACTTTTGTAAGTGCATCCTCTTCCTGGTCTCCCACGAAGTTGTGCTTTGGGCTCCGAGTAGCCCCCGCCTCCAGCACCGACTGTACCGAAGATCACTGGCCTCCACTCCACGAGTGTCCTGTGAGCCAGCTCCAAGTGCGTCCACTCAAGGCTCCTTCGCGGTCGCTAGTCCGTTGGCTAGTGGGCCCTCCCGAAGGCAACTCTTCTTCTGCTTGGGCTTTCCTGGGTGCTCCAGACGTGCCCTGACTTACCCTTGCTGGGTGAGTCCCCCAGACCTTGCTGGTCTGCATCAACGTCCTTTCTTTGTTTCCACATGACTTGCCATTGCCAAGGCTTGTTGGGTCCAATCCGGTCGCCGACACCGCAGCAATCGACAGACGTTGTGGGACAGCTCGAATCCAGGTCCTGGTTGTCGTCGACGCCTCCTGGACCTCGTGGCTGAAGAGTCAAGATGACTGTCAACCTACCTGAAGCACCCGACATCGGTGGGCATATGCTCATCGCCTTCCTGGTCACTGGCTAGTGACCCAGACTCTGTCCCCTCTGCTTTCAGGTCCTTCAGATCTTCGATCCACTCTTGGATCCACCCGGACACTTTCCACTTGGTCGCCAGCAGCCTGCTGCAGCAGATCGCCATTGAAAACGACGACGAAACCCGATGCCAAAAGACACCTATGCACCCGGCTTCCCTGGGTGAGGTAACTCGAGTACTCCGGTGCTCCCATGGGTATTGACTCTAGAACAGCCTAGTTCTAAAGGGGTTTGCTCCAAGTCCTCCTCTAAGTGTCCTTTAGTTTTAAAAATCCAACCGCGACTTTCCCCATAAAAGTCAACGGTGGCTCGTGGCTGTGTTCTCACACTGTACGCGTCCCCCGTGGGTCCCCTGTGTCACTACCTTGGGTGGTTGCTTGGGGTCCAAGCACTTCTACAGGCTGTAGGCCTTGTGTCTAGCTCAGTCGTGGTTCTTTATACCACTTTATTGGTATATGGTTTGGTACGCCCCTAGGGCTCAAACGTGTATTTGTGCTATTACTGTTGATATTTGACTTGTAAACTATGTACTTCGAACTCTAGCCTCATAAAGAGACTAGAGGGGTGTGTTTAAGACTAAATACATATATTTTATATATATACCTGGTGTGGTCCTCTTTCATTTGGTCACTCAAGAGATTATAGACTGGTAAAACAAGCTGCTTTACATTCCTTCAAGACTTAGCCTGAAGGCTGCTCTCCATAGCTACCACTAGGATAGCTTTCAATAAAGGTTGTCTTTAACCTATCTCCATAAGGGGTTGTTTGGACTGGTGCAAGGTGCCCACTAGAACTAGTGGACAGCATATGCCAGCCCAACTTCTCACAGCAAGCCTTTCAAAGGTCTTGTTCTGCCCCAGATGTCCAGCTAAAGGCACATCATGAGCCAAACCCAGTACGAAGGCTCTGAAGCGCTGGCACACGGGCTGACCCAGGCTCATCAACGTTAGGCTCGCTATACAGGAGGTCGTTCTCCCAGTAGATCCAATGTGATCCAGACTGATCACCTGCTGCCTGGTTTGTGGCCTGTTGCCACATATCCACAAGAGAAGGGCACTTCTTCTGCTCCTCACAAAATTCCTCCCTGGAGGGGCCTCCTTCTTGCTGCCAATGGGTCAGCTCAGGCAGGTCCCCCAGTTCGGCCACTTGTTCCCCTGTAGGTTCCAGGGCATCCCCCTCAAGGTCTGCCTCCTCCTGGACCGTGGGAACTATGGGGGACGGTTTCCCGCGCCCCTACCTCTTCTCTTTAAGGCAGGGGTCTGGGCCATATTTTCAGGCTCCAGAACCTCTTCAACACCCTTACTGGCTGCCATAGACCGAGTGGTCACACACGCCCACTCAGGCAGACCCAACATCTCCAGATGAGACCTTCTCTCCACCTTAGCCCAAGGGGAGCTCTCTAAATCATTGCCCAACAGACAATCAACAGGCATGGCTGGCCTCACAGCTACTTGAAGAGTACCTGAGACCCCCCCGCCACTCAAAGGGAACTTGAGCCACCTCACACTGGCTCTGCGAGTTGTCCGCGGCAACTACAGAGAAGAATGAATGGAGGATAACCTGCTCTCTGGACACCAGCCGGCAATTGACAGCTGTCACACTAGCCCCAGTGTCTCTGAGAGCTTCCACCCTATGGCCATTGATGGTCACCCACTGCCTGTACTTCTTAGTGTTATCAGGCAGCTGGGTCTCAGGGACCATCTCAAAGTCTCCTAGCGAGACAAGGGACATTTCTGCGGGACCCCACCCACCTTGGGCACCCATCTCCTCCCCCCCAGGGCTACACTCGCCATCTGACGGGGTGGTGCACGGGTGGTGCTTTGGAATCCCTCATGGGACACTGTGCATCATGCCAACGGTGGCCCATTTGACCACACGTAAAGCACTTAGAGGGGCCCCTGTGAACAGGTTTACCTGTTGGGGCCTCTTGCTTTTTCTCAGGGGGAGGCTGGGAACCCTTCCCTTGGTTCCCTTGGGGATTACTTTGGGGCCCTTTCTGGAACTTCCTCTGTTTACCCTTGTACCCCCACTCTTCTGCTGGGGACCCTGCCCACCTTTGGCGAAGTCTCCGACGTGACCCTTGTGGACCCGGGTGCTGACCCAGCGGTCCGCCTCCTCAGCAAGCTTCCTAGGGTTAGTTAACTTGCTATCAATAAGGTGCTGGCGTAGCTCTGGAAAACAATTAGCAGACAAGTGCTCCTATGCAAACAAATCATAGAGCGCTTCAAAAGTATCCACTTTGCTACCCTTCACCCAACCATCCATAGCTCTGCAAAAGAAAGACTGATACTCCACCCAGGTAGTTGCCTCCAGCTTCTTACAATTCCTGAACCTCTGTCTATAGAGTTCTGGGGTCAAACCATACCTTGTCATCAGGGCTTCCTTCATGTGGGCATAAGACATCCTATTCTCACTGGGTAGGTCTAACAACGTATCCCTCCCCTCACTCACAAAGCGGCCCCACAACCCCGCTCCCCAATCCTTCTCAGGGACCTGGTGGGCCAACATTGCTATCTCATAGGCTGCAAAACACTGCCCAATATCTTCCTGTCTGTGGAATTCCTTTATGACATCCTTGGGGATATGGACTCTGCTTTCTGCAGGCACAGATGGTGCGCTGCCACCAGAGGGATTGATTTCTAAGCCTTTTGCTTTGAGCTCTAACTCCCTCAACATTCTCTCATGTTCCAACCTCATTCTCTATCTCCACCGGCCAACCTGCTATTCTCTAGGTCCCTCTGACCCTCCAATTTGAGCCTGGCCATCTCCAGTTTGTGCGTCCTGTCTCTTTCCCTGTCTTCCAGCTCTCCTGGGGACGGGCCTTTGGAAAAGACGCTACTGCCCGGCGGGGACGGTACCCCTGCCCTGGCTGGAATCAATGGTATATTCAGCTGCCCCTCTGCATCCCCAACTGGCTCCACCACCAGGTCAGGGGTATTTCTTGCTTCCACCCAGACCCTCAGCACCTTTTGGTATTCATCCTTTTTGGCAATGCCTGGGGTAGCAATTTTAAATTTTTTGCAAAAGCGCTTTAGCTGTTTCACATTGTAGGTTTCCAACCTCTCTTCCTGAAAATCTAGATCCATAGATGCAACAGATGCTGGTCGGCTCATGGTAGTAAGATTTGCCCGTTCTCAGAAAAAAAAACAGTCCAAGGAGAAAAAAATTCTACCAAAAAAGTATGTGGTTGCGTTTGGGCTGCACTCACTAGTAGTGTACACCAATCACTGTATATGAGTCACAAATGCAAGTCCACAATCCTCACCGCTGACCACCAATGTTAGAACTGGGGGTCTCTAGTTGGCAATGGTATACACCTTTGACCAAATAGGGACCCTTGCTTCTAGCCAGGGAAAGGGGGATTACACTACTGGATAACCCCTGCTCACCCCCTTGGTAGCTTGGCACGAGCAGACAGGCTTATCTCAGAGGCAGTGTGTTAAGCATTTGTGAACACATACAGTAATACAGTGAAAACACTACAGATGGACACCACACAGGTTTTATAAAAAAAAGTATTCTTTATATAGACAACACAAGACCACAAACGACAAAAATCCACAATACTGTACTCAAAATAGACTTAAAGATGGTAGAAGTAACTTAGTTCAAGATGATGATAAATGCAACACGTTTCTCACAAACGTACCTTGGATGCGTAACGCAAAACAAACAAAGGGTCCGCAGGGAGGGAGATGCGGCGAGCAGGCGCCTCGATGCGATGCGACGATCCGGTGCGATGCGATGAGAGTGTGCCCGCAATGCGATGCGACGACGTGAAGGTGGTGCGTGCACGCCCGACGGCCGTGCGGTGAACTCTGTACCTTTGGAGCCATGACAGGCCCTGCGACACGCCTCTCCGGTGATACGACGGCAGGCAGCTGCGACGGTGACACGCTTCTCTGGTGATGCGACGGCGACCCTTGTAGTGGCGACACGCTTCCCCAGTGATGCGACGGCAGGCAGTTGCGACGAAGCCACGCTTCTCCGGTGATGCAACGGCAGGCAGCTGCGACAAAGACACGCTTCTCTGGTGATGCAGCGGCGGCCTCTGCGGCGGCGACATGCTTCTCCGGCGATGCGACGGCAACAGCTGCGACAGCGACACGCTTCTTCTCGTTGAGTCGCGCTTCCAGCTCCCAGCGACACGCAGGCTTCTGCAGACAGAATCCCCAGCAAGGGAATTCAGGAGGGAGCTGGTGGTGAAGTCTTGTAGCCCTGAGACTTCAGCAGGAGGCAAGCTCTAGTTCAAGCCCTTGGAGAAATATTCTGCAAGATGATGAAAGTTCTTTGAAAGTTCCTTCTCCTTTCCTTGGCAATGAAGACCACTGCAGGCCAACCCAGCAAACAGCACACTGGCAGAGGGGCAGTTCAAACTCCTGCAGCTTCCTTGGTTCTTCTCCTTGGCAAAGGTTTGTCTTGTTGTTCCAGAAGTGATCTAAGGTTCTGGGGTCTGGGTCCCCTTTTTATACCCATAAATACTTTGTCCTCTGAAGGCAGAGGGTCCTGTACCTAGTCCAAACCAGTTCTGGGTGCATTCTGCCAGTGCACACCTTCTTCCTTTGTCAATGTGGGCCAGGGACATCAGACGCACCACAGGAGGTGGAGCCAGCATTGTGGAAGGCAGGCACAGCCCTATTCAGGCCCAGGTGCTACTCCTCCCACCACTCTACATGCATATAGGTCTATTCAGCCCTGTGCTGACACTCCCTGTCTCCTGGAGCCCCCCAGCCCTTGTCACTCACAAAACCAGACATACAATACACAAGCTAGCAGAGGCAGGCTAGGGAGCACTTGCACTGTGACACTGAATAGCAGTGGCACAGTGCCCAAAGCATCTAAACCAGCAACACATATCAAAAACAGAGGAGGCAATCAGTGAAAAAATGGAAGGGAGACTCACGCCAATGGTACCAGGTCTAACAGTATATTTCTCCAAAGATGTCATCAAAGATTTTCATAAGCATGAGGATATTGGGCAGTGGTTTGCAGCCTATGAAATGGCAATGTTGGCCCACCGGGTCCCTGAGAAGGATTGGGGAGCGGGGTTGTGGGGCCGCTTTGTCAGTGATGGGAGGGATACATTGTTAGACCTGCCCAATGAGAGTAGGATAATTTATGCCCACATGAAGGAAGCCCTGATGACCAGGTATGGGTTGACCCCAGAGCTCTATAGACAGAGATTCAGGAATTGTAAGAAACTGGAGGCAACTACCTGGGTGGAGTATGTATCTTTCTTTTGCAGAGCTATAGATGGTTGGGTGAAGGGTAGCAAAGTGAGTACTTTTGAGGAGCTCTATGATTTGTGTCCATGGGAGCACTTGTCTGGTAATTGTTTTCCAGAGCTACGCCAGCACCTTATTGATAGCAAGCTAACTAACCCTAGGAAGCTTGCTGAGGAGGCGGACCGCTGGGTCAGTACCAGGGTCCACAAGGGTCATGTGGGAGACTCCACTAGAGGTGGGCAGGGTCCCCAGCAGAAGAGTGGGGGGTACAAGGGTAAACAGAGGGAGTTTCAGAAAGGGCACCAAAGTAATTCCCAAGGGAACCAAGGTAAGGGTTCCCAGCCTCCCCCTGAGAAGAAGACAGAGCCCCCGACAGGTAAACCTGTTCACAGGGGGCCCCCTACATGCTTTCAGTGTAAGCAAGTGGGCCACCATTGTTATGATCCCCAGTGTCCCCAGAACGATCCCAATGGCCCACCCCGTGCACCATCCCATGCACCACCCCGTCAGATGGCGAGTGTAGCCCTGGGAGGGGAGGAGATGGGTGCCCAAGGTGGGTGGGGTCCCGCAGAGATGTCCCTTGTCTCTTTAGGAGACTGTGAGGTGGTCCCTAGGACCCAACTGCCTGATAACACTAAAAAATACAGGCAGTGGGTGACCATCAATGGCCAGAGGGTGGAGGCTCTGAGAGACACCGGGGCCAATGTGACAGCTGTCAGTTGTCGGCTGGTGTCTAAAGAGCAGATGATCCCCCATGCATTCTTCCCTGTAGTTGCTGCAGACAACTCAGAGAGCCAGTGTGAGGTGGCTCAGGTTCCCTTTGAGTGGGGGGGGTCTCAGGTATTCTCCAAGTAGCTGTGAGGCCCGCCATGCCTGTGGATTGTCTGTTGGGCAATGATTTAGAGAGCTCCCCTTGGGCTAAGGTGGAGAGAAGGTCTCATTTAGAGATGTTGGGTCTGCCTGAGTGGGCGTGTGTGACCACTCGGTCTATGGCAGCCAGTAAGGGTGCTCAAGAGGACCTGGAGCCTGAAAAAATGGCCCAGGCACCTGCCTTAAAGAGAAGAGGTAGGGGGGCGGGAAACCGGCCCCCATAGTTCCCACGGTCCAGGAGGAGGCAGACCTTGAGGGGGATGCCCTGGAACCTACAGGGGAGCAAGTGGCTGAACTGGGGGACCTGCCTGAGCTCACCCATTGGCAGCAAGAAGGAGGACCCTCCAGGGAGGAATTCTGTGAAGAGCAGAAGAAGTGCCCTTCTCTTGAGGGTTTGCGGCAACAGGCCACAAACCAGGCAGCAGGTGATCAGTCTGGATCACATTGGATCTACTGGGAGAATGGTCTCCTGTATAGTGAGCCTAAGGTTGCTGAGCCTGGGTCAGCCCGTGTGCTGGTGGTACCCCAGCGCTTCAGAGCCTTCCTACTGGGTTTGGCTCATGATGTGCCTTTAGCTGGACATCTGGGGCAGGACAAGACCTTTGAAAGGCTTGTCACCCACTTTTATTGGCCCCAGATGCGCAAGAGTTCAGATACTCATTGTAGGACCTGCCAGACTTGCCAGGCAAGTGGTAAAAGTGGAAGGAAGCACAAGGCTCCTCTCCAACCTTTCCCTGTAGTCAGTACCCCCTTTGACCGGGTGGGCATTGACATTGTGGGGCCTCTGGACCCCAAGACAGCCATGGGCAACAGGTTTATCCTGGTCTTGGTGGACCATGCTACCCTGTACCGGGAAGCCATCCCGCTCAGGACAGTGACGGCCCCCGTGGTGGGACGTGGACTGATGGGGATTTTCTTCCGTGTGGGGTTCCCCAGAGAGGTGGTGTCAGACCGTGGTACAAACGTCATATCTGAGTATATGAAGACCCTGTGGCAGGAGTGCGGTGTGACATCCAAGTTCACCACTCCTTACCACCCCCAAGGTAATGGGCTGGTTGAGAGATTCAACCGGACCCTCAAAGGCATGATTATGGGTCTTGAGGAACCTATGAGGCGTAAGTGGGATGTCCTCTTGCCATGCCTTCTGTTTGCTTACCGTGAGGTGCCACAGAAGTCCTTAGGGTTCAGTCCCTTTGAACTGCTGTATGGTCACCCAGTAAGAGGACCTCTGAGTCTGGTTAAGGAAGGCTGGGAGAAAGCTCCCAGGAAACCTCCCCAGGATGTATATAGCTACATGCTGGCCTTCAGGAACCAAACTAGGCGATTCAGACAACTCGCTCAGGCGAATCTGGAAGCCAGCCAGGAGGAAATGAAACGGTGGTATGATCAGAATGCCACTCTCATCGAGTTTCAGCCTGGACAGAAAGTTTGGGTCATGGCCCCAGTGGAGCCCTGTGCGCTCCAGGATAAGTGGACCGGACCATTTGAGGTGGTGGAGCGCAAGAGTGACGTCACCTACTTGGTGGACTTGCAGTCTCCCAGGAACCCTTTGCGGGTCCTGCGTGTTAACCGCCTGAAGCCCCACTTAGAGAGGTCCGAAGTGGGCATGCTCCTAGCGACAGATGCTGGAATGGAGGAGGAGACCGAGCCTCTTCCTGACCTCCTGTCTGCAACAGAGCAAGATGGGTCAGTAGATGGTGTAATACTCTCTGCCACGCTGACCCCTGAGCAGCAGAATGATTGTCGCCAACTGTCTGGACAATTCTCTGATTTGTTCTCCCTGGTTCCTGGTGTCACTGAGTAGTGCGTCCATGACCTAGACACTGGGGACAGTCCTCCTGTTAAGCACAAGGCTTACAGAGTGACTGACAGGGTTAGAGCTTACATCAAGGAGGAGGTCTCCAAGATGTTTGCCTTAGGGGTGATGGAGTCCTCTAACAGCCCTTGGGCCAGCCCAGTGGTCTTGGTCCCAAAGGCTGCCGCGCCTGGTGCCACACCCGAACTCCGGTTCTGTGTGGACTACCGAGGACTCAATTCAGTCACCAAGACTGACGCGCACTCCATCCCCAGAGCTGATGAGCTCATTGATCGGCTAGGGGCTGCACGGTACCTCAGTACGTTTGATTTGATGTCTGGGTACTGGCAGATCGCCTTAACTGATGGGGCCAAAGAGAGGTCAGCATTCTCCACACCAGATGGGCACTACCAATTCCGGGTTATGCCCTTTGGGATGAAGAATGCCCCTGCCACCTTTCAGAGGTTGGTCAACCAGGTGTTGGTTGGACTGGAAGATTTCAGTGCCGCCTACCTGGATGACATTGCAGTGTTCAGTGCCAGTTGGGAAGAACATCTGCGCCACCTCTGGGAAGTGTTGTTGGCACTGTGGAAAGCAGGCCTCACGATCAAGGTGAGTAAGTGCCAGATCGGGCAGGGTTCTGTGGTGTACTTGGGGCACCAGGTAGGAAGCGGCCAGGTGGCGTCCCCTACAACCCAAGATTGATACCATCCTGGCATGGGAACCCCCCAAAACCCAGACACAGGTGAGAGCCTTTTTAGGACTCACAGGGTACTACAGGAGGTTTGTCAAGGGGTATGGCAACATTGCTGCACCCTTGACTGAGCTGACTTCCAGGAAGCAGCCCAAGAAAGTGAACTGGACTGACACCTGTCAAAAAGCTTTTGATGCCCTGAAGACTGCCATGTGCACAGCACCCGTGTTTCTGCCGCCCAACTTCTCAAAACCCTTCACTGTTCAGACAGACGCTTCAGAGCATGGTGTGGGGGCTGTTCTTTCACAGATGAAAGAGGAGGGCGTAGACCAACCTATAGCCTCATCAGTAGGAGGCTACTTCCACGGGAACAGAGGTGGAGTGCAATTGAGCGTGAGGCATTTGCTGTGGTCTGGGCGCTGAAGAAGTTGAGACCATACTTGTTTGGGACTCACTTCCGGGTTCAGACAGACCACAGGCCCCTCAGATGGTTGATGCAGATGAGGGGTGAGAACCCAAAGCTGTTGAGGTGGTCCATTTCCCTAAAGGGGATGGACTTCACGGTGGAACACCGCCCTGGTACAGAACACGTCAATGCTGATGGTCTGTCCAGATTTTTCCGCCTTAGTGATGAGAACTCCCAAGAGGTAGGGTAGTTCTCTCCACATTTCAGCCGGAGGGGACACGTGTTAGACCTGGTACCATTGGCGTGAGTCTCCCTTGCATTTTTTGCTGATGTCTCCTCTGTTTTTTATATGTTTTGCTGGTTTAGATGCTTTGGGCACTGTGCCACTGCTATTCAGTGCCACAGTGCAAGTGCTCCCTATTGTAAATTGTTGTAATGGATTAGTGACTCCATGATTGGCTTATTTGGTTTACTTGTCAGACCCTAGTACAGTGCACCATGTGTGCCCAGGGCCTGTAGATCAAATGCTGCTAGTGGGCTTGCAGCACTGATTATGCCACCCACAGAAGCAGCTTGTAAAGTATGTCTCAGGCCTGCCATTGCAGAGCCTGTGTGCAGTCCAGTACTGCCATGTTGACTTGGTAAGTGCACCCACTTGCCAGTCCCTAAACCTTCCCTTTTCTACATATCAGACACCCCTAAGGTAGGCCCATGGGCAGGGTGCATTGTAGGTAAAGGGTAGGACAAGCCCTGATGTGTGTGGCATGTCCTGATAGTGAATTACAGCCAATTTCGTTTTTCACTATTGCAAGGCTACCTGTCCCCATAGGCCAGAATGGGCAGTTTGATTATAACATCTTATAATCCTAACTGACCCAGGGAACATGGTAGAAAAACGAATTTAGTATGCCTGAACTCAGAATGATAAAATACATCTTTTAGTGAAGTTGGTTTTAACATTCTGTGTTTGAAAATAACACTTTTAGAAAGTAGGTATTTTCTTGCCTAACCATCAAGCCTGCCTCTGCTAGGTTGTGTATTGTATGTCTGGTTTGTGAGTGACAGGAGGGCTTGGGCTCCAGCAGTCTGATGAGTCAGGGCTGGGCTGAATAGGACCTTGGCTGCATAGAGAGTGGGGGCGGAGATATCCTTTCACTCCCCTGAGCCCTCATAGAATAGAGAGTAGGGGGAGGAGATTTCCTTTCAGCCCACCTAGGCCAAGTCTGCTTTCAACAATGCTGTCTCCACCTCATGCCAGGAAGCTGCACCAGGGAGGATAGAACTGGTTTTGGCCAGGTACAGACACTCTCTGCCTTCAGAGAACAAAGAGAATAGTAGTATAAATATTGGGGCCCAGACCCCAAGACTTTAGATCACTTCTGGGAATCAAGACGGACCTTTGCCAAGGAGAAGAACCAGAGAGTCTGAAGGAGTTTGACTGCCCCTGTGCCAGAGTGCTATTTTCTGGGGTTTGCCTGCAGTGGTTTCTTTATTGCCAAGGAAAGGGGAAAGACTTTTATTGAAACTTTCATCATCTTGAAAAAGAATCTCCAAGGGCTTGAACTGTGCTTGCCTCCTGCTGAAGTCTCAGGGATACAAGACTTCACCACCAGCTCCCCCCTGAATTCCCTTGCTGGGGATTCTGTCTGCAGAAGCCTGCGTGTTGTTGGGAGCTGGAAGCGCGACTCAACGAGAAGAAGCGTGTCGCATCCGCAGCTGTTGCCGTCGCATCATCGGAGAAGCTTGTCGCCACCGCAAGGGTCGCCGTCGCATCATCGGAGAAACGTGTCTCCGTCGCAGCTGTTTGTCGTCGCATCACCGGAGAAGCGTGTCGCCACCGCAAGGGTCGCCGTCGCATCACCGGAGAAGCGTGTCGCAGGGCCTATTGCGGCTCGGAAGTTACAGAGTTCGCCGCACGGCCGTTGGGCGTGCACGCATCGCCTTCACGTCGTCGCATCGCATCAAGGGCGCCATCTTATCACACCGGATCGTTGCATCGCATCGAGGTGCCATCTTGTCGCATCACAACCGGAACGCAACACGAGATTGGCGCATCACCTCCTCTCCGGTAAGGAACAGACGCATCGCCTACTTTGCGCAAGCACTGAGTAACAGACGCATCGCCTCCCCCGAAGCAAGGAACCGACGCATCGTTCTCCCTGCAAACCTTTTGTTTATCTTGCGTGACGCATCCAAAGGTACTTTCTGAGAAACGTGTCGCATTTACCATCACCTTTGAACTAAGCTATTTCTACCATCTAAAAGTCATTTTCTTAATACTGTATTGTGGATTTTTGTCGTTTTGGGTCTTGTGTTAAGTCTATATAAAGTATACTTTTTTTTATAAACAACCTGTGTGGTGTCCATCTGTAGTGTTCTCACTGTATTACTGTATGTGTTCACAAATGCTTTACACACTGCCTCTGAGATAAGCCTGCCTGCTTGTGCCAAGCTACCAAGGGGGTGAGCAGGGGTTATTTAGGAGTATAGCCCCCTTACCCTGACTAGAAGCAAGGGTCCCTACTTGGTCAAAGGTACCTAACTCTGCCAACTAGAGACCCCTAGTTCTAACAGTCTGTATTTATCCATATTTATTTTTTGGCCACCTTATTGGTATTTATCCATATTTATTTTGTTTTGAGAATGAATGGAGTTGTAAAATGGTACATTTCCACATGTTATTAACTGATGAACATGCACTCATACTTGAATCCCAATTTGCAGGACTCATGGCCTTAGACACTATAGAGAAGTCTCAGACCAGTGTTTCTCCGCCACACAGCACAAACCGTGGCCAGACCAGGGAAATTCACAGACGTAATTCAGGTCACTCTTATACATACCACTAAAGCCACCAGCAGCAATTAGCTGGCCACCGCGCTAGAACGACAATAACCAACGGCTTGCACAGCACTGTAAATGAACATCAATCCCCTGGGTTAAAGAGCCCATTCAAAGGTCGAGAAAACTGGTTCCATATACGCAGTTGCTATCCTTATGCACTAGCACTTTAGATTTAGCCTGGACTATTGCTTTTATGATTTTATAGATTTTAGCGAAACCAGATATCCCAGCTGGAACATGCATGTTTGCTATGAACTTAAAACCTTATTTTTACCCTCTCTTTCCTTTTTTTTTTATTTCTCTTATCCTACACATGAAAATGAAGCATATTGTAACGATTTTAACTAATTGAACAATAAAGAATAACTAACTAACACTCATACTTTGATGCCTGTCGCGTTTTAGCTAATTAAGCAGCCAAACATAACAAAACATTCCACTCACATGTAAATATTATCATTATAATTCATATTTACGTTAACATATGTGCTATATCCTCATATTGTTTATGCATGTTACCCAGCATAGCTTTCTCCTAGCTGCTCAGCCAGAGTGAGAGATGGTATTGGAATGTTGGTGTGACTGTGAAGAATGGAATGCCTGGGTGCCTGTGTGGATGAGTGGTGACAGTTGGAGATGGGCTGAGCAGCAGGGAGGCTGCTCCTGGTGGGGCTGGAGTAAGGGCTGGCAACTGGAATGTGGACTGATGTACATATTTACATGGAAACAATAAAGAAGACTTCTAACTCTTCCTGGCTACCTGTGTCAACCTGTCATAGGGTACAACATATTTTGTCGACGACTGGACCTGGACTCAAGCATCTTAAAGGATTTAAAAGATGACAACTGTGAGGAGGCCGCCTCCATAGAGCCCCTGCCCCTCCTTCCTTTTCACCACGTGGAGCAAAAGCGATGGAACGACGGTTCAAGAAGGCAGGGAGAGAAAAGGTTAATCTCTTCCACTGCCTCTTGCGTACAGGGAGGAGTTCTGCCAAGGGAAGACGGGAGCCAATGGGAAGACGGAGAGGCAGTGCTAACGCCGTATGAGGAGAAAGCGAAAGTGCAGCTGCGTCGTCTGGGACCGGAGGAGCAAGGAGAGCAGATACGGAGCAAGGAGGAGAGCCACGTGGAGAAGAAGTGCGCATTGGAAAGAGGATATCACGGAGAGGCGATCCTAGAAGTCAACCCCAACGTCGCCCACGACCCGGAAGAAGGAGCGGAGACCTGGACGGAGGAGTGGTGGACGCCCCCGGAGGACACCTACGAGCCGCCGCAACTCAGGAGGGTTGCAGCTGTCACGGTACCTGACGCGGGAGGGGGGAGGGAGTAAAGGGTGGGTAGTGGGGAGTACACCACATCACGAGGCACTGTAAATGCGACTGCACGCGTGTGTGATTTCTGCACTGATTATACCACCCCCTACACACAAGCCCCTTTCCCTGAGCACATCCTCCCTTTATTTGTATCCTTTCCCCCCCCCCCCCACCTGTTGCACCGATAGTCTCCTGAAGTAAAGGTGACTAAGAGCAGACGTTTCCTCCACTACAGCTGGCAGCTTTGCGCTATTTCTAAAAAAATCACAACTTCGAGAGTAACCACCTAAACGAGCCAGTCCCTTGTCCTGCATGACGGGTGTGCCCCGCTAAAGACGGTGGAGGGTTCTTTTCCATTTGATTAGTGGCAACAGAAGGACTTACCGCCATTTCTCTCTTTCTTTCTCGAGCCTCCTGGGGTGCCCTACCAAGTCAAGAACCTCGAACCGCCCAGAAGGAAGACTACGACCACCATTCCAGAGGGATAGAGAACCACTTATTCCTCTCACCAAACTGACTTACTATTTGACTTTTGCTATCTTCAATAAACCCAATAAAAAATTGATCCCCGAATTCGGCCTCCTCGTTTTTCCTTCTGCCCAACCCTCTCACACTTGGTGTCAGAAGTGGGATCAGCGAGGATGGAGGCCGCAATGCAGAAAATGGCGGAAGGCCAGGAAAGATTGGGCCGTGTCATGGAGAAATTCCTGGCCGTGGCTGAAGAGGACAGAGAGAAACTCCACAAATCCCTATCAGAGCAAAGCCAGACCCAGGAGACTGTCATCAACAGGCTAGCCGACACCCTGGGCCAGCATAGGGGTCATACCGCTCTGCCTTCGGTAGTCCTACAAAAGTATGTTAGCGGGGAGGACCCCGATTTTTTCTTTTCGAATTTCGAAAGAATGGCCAGGGCAGCGGGTTGGGCCAACGACAAGTGGGGCCAATATCTGGGACCTCTGTTAACAGGCGACCTACAGGCTGCCAATCCACTGGGCCTTACTCCCTATGACGATGTAATGAAAACCATGCTGGAAAGATTAGGAATAGACAACGAGACCTACAGAATACGCCTCGGACAGGTGAAAGAAGGACCCCAGGAGACCCCCAGAGCCCTCTCTTATCGGGTTCGGGATCTGGCTGACCGGTGGTTGAAACCCCTGACTTCCACTAAGGAGGACATCATGGAGAAAGTGTACCTAGAACAGTTCTTGTCCTCCTTACACCCACCCGTACAGAAGTGGGTGCGGCAGCATACTGGTCTGTCCTTTGATCAGGCGGTGGAGATAGCAGGCGCGTTCAATCGGGCTCAGGAGCTCCAACGGGGTCGGGATGAACATCCATGGAAGCAACCAAGTGGGGGCCCTTCTAAGTCAACCAAACCACCCCTTCTCCGAAGACAGGACACTGTTACCCTGTTGCCTGGTTCTTTGCCCGTCCCCATACGACCCTCACCCCACCCTGGTCCCCAGTGTTTCGCCTGTGGGGGTTTTGGTCACATAGCCAGCGTGTGCCCTCAGAAAGAAGAGCCCATGGAGGTTGGACTCACCCGTTCCTACTATTGCAATCTGGCAGCGTAAAGACCACCCTACTATCGCACTGTGAGGGTCAACGGGGAAAATCGACAAGCCCTGATGGACACGGGTTGCTTGCAGAGTGTGATACAACCCTCAGCTATTCCAGGAGGAGTCACGCAGACCACTGGGACAGTTAACATACAGTGTGTACATGGGGACAACAAGCGGAACCCCACCACCGACGTACAGATTCAACATGGACCCGCCTATGCACCAGTTCCCCTGAGGGTAGGACTGATTCCCCGTCTACCAGAGCCTTTAGTCCTAGGGTCCGACTACCCCTATCTCTCTACGATCGTGCCGGAGACAACCGCCGACAAGGAAGATTGGTGCCTGAGTGCACCTTTTTCTGAATTGCCCTGTTTTGCGTCTCCCCAAGGGAAACCCCGGAAAAGCGGTAAACAAAAGAAGAGAGAAAAAAGGGACTGGACCAGAGTCGCCTTGACCCAGAAAAAGGAGGAAGCGATGTGGCAGTATGACCGGGGCTTCTTTGCCGCCCAGAGGGAGGACCCTACCCTGAGTGAAGCATGGAACAAGGCTACAGACGAGGAAGACCCTGAACAAGTAGGTCCCCAGTTTATCCTAAGGAAGGGGTTAGTATACAGAAAAGGAGGGAAGGGCCTACCACTCCAGTTACTGGTTCCCCAACCATATAGAGAGAAAGTGATGTTTCTTGCCCACAGCCACCTCTTAGGGGGACACTTTGGGGAAGAAAAAACTGAGAAAGCAATACTAGAAAACTTATTTTGGCCCGGTATATATCAACAAATCCGTAGATATTGCAAAGAATGCCCCGTTTGCCAAAAGAATAGCAGACACACACCCTCCAAGGTCCCTTTACGCCCCTTGCCCATCATTAGTGAGCCCTTCTCTCGAGTAGGAATGGACATAATCGGACCCCTGCTTCCCTCCAGGAGTGGTTGCAGGTTTGTGCTGGTATTGGTAGATTATGCCACCCGCTTTCCGGAGGCAGTCGCCCTAAGGCATACGAATGCACTACACATAGCAAAGGCCATGGTAAACATCTTTTCCAGAGTAGGGTTTCCCCGGGAGATTATAATGGACCAGGGGACACCCTTTGTCTCCAAGCTTATGAAGCAGGTCTGCCTATAGTTAAATATCAAACAACTCCGCACGGCAGCCTACCATCCCCAAACCGATGGATTAGTAGAGAGGTATAATGCTACCCTCAAAACCACTCTAAAAAAACTCCTAGAGTTAGAGACCCGCCGTTGGGAGGACATGTTACCTCTGGCCCTTATTGCGATATGGTGTAAGCCACAGAAAAGCACGGGGTACTTCCTGTTTGAGCTGTTGTATGGCCTACCGCCCCGCACCCTATTAGATATGGCAAGAGAGGAATGGGAGGAGGCACCAGAAGGGACCAAACCCCTCCACGAGTATGTCTTAAACCTAAAGACCCACCTCCAGGAATTTGAAGCATCTGTAGGACACATATGAACAGGCACAGGAAGCCCAGAAGCATCACTATGATAAAAACACTAGAGAACGTTCCCTGAAGGTAGGCGATTTCGCTTTGCTCATGATGCCTACCTCAGACCACAAACTCCTAGGACAGTGGCAGGGCCCTTTTCGGGTTATAGAGGTAGTCACCCCAGTGACTTATCGCCTCGAGATGGACCCCGAAAAGGAAACCAATACCCAGATCTTCCACATAAACCTGTTGAAGAAATGGGAAGGAGACATACCACACACAGTGGCTCTATCCAAGAGCCCCCATCCTTCATACACCATAAGCCTAGTTCCGGACTTACCAGAAAACCAGAAAAATGCCCTACATAGTAGGTTATGGCCTCTACAGGCCGTGTTCTCCACAACCCCAGGGAGAACCACACTGATCGAGCATGCCATTATTACTCTACCAGGGAAGACAGTGAAATTGCACCCCTACCGCCTCCCGGAGTCCCGTAGAAAGGCTGTTGAGGATGAGGTACAGCAGATGCTCCAAACGGGAGTAATAGAGCCATCAACCAGTGAATTGAACTCTCCCATCGTACTCGTGCCAAAACCGGATGGGTCCATCCGGTTTTGCATTGACTTCCGGGAGGTGAATAAGATCTCGCAATTTGACTCCTACCCGCTACCACGGGTCGATGAAATGATTGAGAGGCTTGGCAAAGCACGGTACATCAGTACGTTAGATTTAAGGAAAGGATATTGGCAAGTGCCCTTAAGAAAACAAGATAGGGAGAAGACTGCATTCTCGACCCCAGGGTGTTTGTACTAGTTCACCGTCCTGCCTTTTGGGTTGCGCGGGGCTCCGGCAACCTTCCAAAGGTTGATGAATACCGTACTCAGACCCTGTGCCGACTATGCAGCAGCCTATATAGACGATATCGTCATATATAGCGCAACCTGGGAACAGCATCTTGGCCATCTCGCTGCTGTTGTCCAAACCCTGAAAGACAGCGGCCTGACCATCAACCCCGCCAAAAGTAGGTTGGCAGCTAGGTCTGTAAAGTACTTAGGGTATCTCCTTGGGGAGGGGCTCATTAAACACCAGAATGAGAAAGTAAGAGCCATAGCCAATATCCCTTTTCCCCAAACCAGAAAGGACCTCAGAGCGTTTCTAGGCATCCTGGGCTACTAAAGGAGGTTTATTCCTGATTTTTCTCAAAAGGCAGCCCCCTTGACGGACCTCCTACAAAAAAACGTGAACACTGAGAAGGTATTACGTTGCCCCTCGAACTTACACCTGTCCGCCTTCCAAACCCTGAAAACAGCCATCACCTCCAAACCTGTGTTGCTGAGCCCGGATTATGGGAGACCATTCATTTTACAAACCGATGCATCAGACCAAGGATTAGGGGCCATCCTGTCCCAAACCGATGCCCAGGGACAGGAAAGACCCATACTATATATCAGCCGAAAACTCTTTCCCCGGGAAAAGAAATATGCAGTAATCGAAAAAGAAGCCTTGGCAATAAAATGGGCCATCGAGACCCTCCACTACTATTTGGAGGGGAGAGAGTTCATTCTGTATACAGACCATGCCCCCTTAGAGTGGCTCTCCCGTAACAAAGGCCACAACGACAGAATCATGAGGTGGTCTTTGGCACTACAACCTTTCCGGTTCACCACTCTTCACCGAAAAGGGAAGGAGCAGTCAAATGCTGATTACTTGTCCCGATATCCCCTCAACTCTTTTCTTGCTGGAAAGAAAGTTAGGGAAGGGGGATGTGAGGAGGCCGCCTTCATAGAGCCCCTGCCCCTCCTTCCTTTTCACCCCGTGGAGCAAAAGCGATGGAACAACGGTTCAAGAAGGCAGGGAGAGAAAGGGTTAATCTCTTCCACTGCCTCTTGCGTACAGGGAGAAGTTCCACCAAGGGAAGACGGGAGCCAATGGGAAGACAGAGAGGCGGTGCTAACGCCGTATGAGGAGAGCGCGGAAGTGCAGCTGCGTCGTCTGGGACCGGAGGAGCAAGGAGAGCAGACACGGAGCGAGGAGGAGAGCCACGTGGAGAAGAAGTGCGCATTGGAAAGAGGACATCACGGAGAGGCGATCCTAGAAGTCAACCCCAACGTCGCCCACAACCCGGAGGAAGGAGCGGAGACCTAGACGGAGGAGTGGTGGACGCCCCCGGAGGACACTTACGAGCCGCCGCAACTCAGGAGGGTTGCAGCTGTCGCGGTACGTGATGCGGGAGGGGGGAGGGAGTAAAGGGTGGGTAGTGGGGAGTACACACATCACAAGGCACTGTAAATGCGACTGCACGCATGTGTGATTTCTGCACTGATTATACCACCCCCTACACACAAACCCCTTTCCCTGAGCACATCCTCCCTTTATTTGTATCCTTTTTCCCCCCCACTACCTGTTGCACCGATAGTGTCCCGAAGTAAAGGTGTCTAAGAGCAGGCGTTTCCTCCACTACAGTTGGCAGCTTTGCGCTATTTCTAAAAAAATCACAACTTTGTGAGTAACCACCTACGAGCCAGTCCCTTGTCCTGCACGACGGGTGTGACCCGCTAAAGACGGTGGAGGGTTCTTTTCCATTTGATTAGTGGCAACAGACGGACTTACTGCCATTTCTCTCTTTCTTTCTCGAGCCTCCTGGGGTGCCCTACCAAGTCAAGAACCTCGAACCGCCCAGAAGGAAGACTACGACCACCATTCCGGAGGGATAGAGAACCACTTATTCCTCTCACCAAACTGACTCACTATTTGACTTTTACTATCTTCAATAAACCCAATCAAAAATTGATCACAGAATTCGGCCTCCTCGTTTTTCCTTCCGTCCAACCCTCTCACAACAACATATGGAAAAGGCTAATCTACAGGAATCTAGAGTACTACAGAATCAAAGAGAAACCTAGAAAACCAAGTAAGCAGAAAACAAAGCTAAAAGCGTCTTGTTTTGAGCTACAGGCAAGCTAGCCCTCCAGTGTCCTTGTCAGCGGACGGCCCCAACCACCATTGCCCAGCCTCAACATGCTCCATTGAGCTTTTAAAAATGTCTTTGTTGCCAGTGTGTAAGTGGCGTAAGGCACACTACTGCCACATGTGGGAGATCAAGCCACATCGTCTTGTGAGATATACAAAGTGTGTATGGTTTGAAGAATAAGGCAGTTTAAGTTCACCAAAGTCATCTTTACGTTTTCTACAGAAGTGCACTTTAAGTGTCTTGGCGTGTGCACTGGATCAAGATGTTTTTGTGCACTGCGACAAGTGACAGCACAGAGGGATCTTTTAACAGTGTTTTGCTTTGCTGGAGGCAGGATGGTTCCTGTCTCAATGTGAGGACGTCCTAGTCATGGCTGTGCAGTGTTTCTGATGCTCCTCAGGATTTTTGGAGGTGAGCCATGTTGTGAGTGCACAGAAGTGATTTATGGATCAATATTACATTGCCTTGGAGACAAGTGGTGAACGGTAGCACAATTACGGAGTATCGCTTGCTTGATATGGGAGCTGAAATTTCACACTACTGCTTCACCAGCATTGGACCTACAATCATGCACGATGTTTGTTGGGATTGCACTGTGGATGTTTGTAAACCCGGTAATGTTGCCTGCAATCTACTTGTGTACTGTTGAGCCTTGGGAATAGAGCCCTTATTCCCCGTGTTGCTGTGGTCTTTTGGGGGTGAGACTATTTTTATATTTATTCATATTGTCTGCATCCCCTGGACTATTGGCAGTTGGATCGCAGCGTTTAGATTTGAAATAGAGGCGCGTGTCGCTCACAGCGCACACTCTTACCTGCGTCATGGAGTCCTGGAGTTCGTTCTTGGGATTATCTCTGACGTTGTTGTTTCCTTGATGCCTTGGGCTGCTGCTGGACGCCTCTCAGCATGGACGCGCCGTGAGCCATAGACATGAGCGACGTAGACGACGTGCCGCCATGTTTAGGTTGGCTGCCACTGCTGTCTCAAGTTTGAACAGTTTTCAATATGCCAACCACGTTTTCATCGCTACTTTAGATGCGGCAAGTGCGGCGCGAAGAGATGTCCTGCGTTTTGACACTTCGTTTGTTTCCACGTGTAATGGACCGTATCATTTAAGTCCCACATGTGGGGCGTTTGTCATGGTCTGCTGGTTGTGTTTGACTCTGTTTTCCTGCTGCACTAGAGGGTCATTCTACGATCACTGAGGACAGTTGGCCCAACGCACGGAGGCCATTGGACACTGCCTAGAGTTCTGGTGGTGAGGGGCAGTTTGTTTTTCGTACTTCCCTTCGGCTGCCATCTGGTGTCAGAGTCGAAATTGACTGTGTTGCCGTTCTCCAAGAAGTTCTACTGACACTTGTCCTCGGTGTGAAGTTTGTCTGCTGTTGTACTACAATTTCTGGCACACGATCCCGGTGACAGGCACACCATAATTTTGTTTGTCTGTGTAAATGGTGGTATTTACTTAATCTTTCAAAATATGATGTGGTGACTTTCACAACTCAGCTTAAGAGTGGCATATTGCAGTTTTATTTTGCCCGTTTTTTGTTGCTAAAAGTGTTGTGCATGTTCTCTCTTGTGTTTGACAGGTCACAACTTACCACTTTAGTTAGCTTCAATTTCTCTTACATTCTTTACACGTGTGTATGTGATTTTAGGTGCAAGTTGCTTATTTACTATGGATACACAGATACCACTATGTATGGCAGTTTTTCAAGGTCTGCTACAGATCATTCTTGTGTGGTTGTCAATTTGCAAAGAGTGTGGCATTAGTGGCACTATTCGGGTGAGAGATTGCTCACCGGCGACAGTTATTGGTTTTAAAAATATTACGAGAAGTATTCATGTAGTGCTTACATTGTCTTAAAGTTCATTTCTAGCAAAGTTTTGTGATGCCACAGGTTACGTTTCATTACACATAGGAGGTTCTTGAGTTGTGGTGGGTGGTTGTCACATTGGAATTCTTTACATGAAGTATGGTTATGGGTACACCTTACACGGTACTCCCTTATGCTTGGGTGGTTCTTGTTTTGGTAGGTGGTTCCTCACTTCTCTGTGGTTTGTACGTTACGTTTCTTTTGATGTTGTGTGTATGTGTGTAAGTCGCCTTGCGCTGCACATCTTGTCGGTTTGTGTGTAAGTTGCCCCGCACCTCACATGTTTCTATCTTGTGTGTAAGTCACCCTACGCCTCACGTTTCGTTGTCTTGTGTGTAAGTCACCCCGCGCATCACTGGTTAGTGTCATGGTTGTAAGTCGCCCTGCGCCTCACGTGTTGTCCTGTGTAAGTCGCCCTGCGCTTCATGTGTTGTTGTTCTGTGTAAGTCGCCCTGCGCTTCAGGTGTTGTTGTATGTAAGTCGCCCCGCGCCTCACCGTGTGTACCCTCTGTGTTGTTCACCTTGTGGTACACATGTGTTTCGTCTCTCCCTACTCTGGGTTGGTCTTTGTGTTTGGTACCCTTCGTGTTGGTTTCACCCTTTTTGCCTGTTTTTGGTTTGGGTGTTTGTCTTGGGTTGTGGCCCACCCTTCTCTACATTTTTTTTTAATTGTTTATTGGGAAGGATGGGGATATTGCTTGCTATTGATTTATTCTTGCTTGTCAATATTTTTCCTTTTCCTTCAGGTTACGCAGTGTTCCTACTCTTGTGAAGTTGTATTTAGTTTTGCTTCCCTGAGTTTGAACCTTTTCTCTGTATGTATATTTTCTTGTATTGTTTATAGTTTTTCCCATGTTTTCTCATACTTTCATTTTTCATTTAAAAGGAAGGGGATAATATTATATCCTCATATTGTTTATGCATGTTACCCAGCCTAGCTTTCTCCTAGCTGCTCAGCCAGAGTGAGAGATGGTATTGGAATGTTGGTGTAACTGTGATAAATGGAATGCCTGGGTGCCTTTGTGGATAAGTGGTGACAGTTGGAGGTGGGCTGAGCAGCAGGGAGGCTGCTCCTGGTGGGGCTGGAGTAAGGGCTGGCAACTTGAATGTGGACTGATTAACATATTTACATGGAAACAATAAAGAAGACTTCTAACTCTTCCTGGCTACCTGTGTCAACCTGTCATAGGGTAAAACAATATGCTTGTATCTAAGCAAATCTCATTCAGTTTTTTAACTGCTCATGCTGTCTGCCTGCTCAGCTGTTGGCTTGGAATACACAAAAGACAGCATGGCGAGTCAATCACAATAAGCACCATTTTCAGTATCTTTCTGCTTTTAAAAATAAACACAGACAGGAAACAGATCATTTTCTGCCTGTATTTACCTGTAAAAGTCAGTAAAAATGGAAAACTGGGAGCCTTAAACATAATATATACATCAAAATCAACACAGCTTCTAGTGAACAATTGGATTGTAAACTTAGGAATTGCAGCAATAGATTGAAAAAAATGGAAGCAAGGATTGCTAAAAGGAGTGCAAAACAAATGCAATATTTTCCAAACGCCCAAAATCACAAAACTTACAGACTGACAATGGACAAGAAGGGAGCTCATCATTGTCTTTTAAACAAATGATGGATCAACTGGAGAAATTCCATAAAAAAGAGATCAACAAAAGTTGGGACATTAGTATGTTGGAAAGATATGTAGAATTAGGCTGAGTCCTGTGAGGCCTGAGGAGTTTTCTGGTGCCAAACCACTCAGATATTAGACCTGAGATATTGCAAGATTGGGGGGAGAATAACATGAATTGAATCAAAAATATGATGTTGATACTAATCAAATATGCCAAAATTGATCTGAATGATATAAATTAATTAATAGAAAAGATTGGAAAAAAATTAAAACTAAGCACCAAATGAAGGATACAACATAGCAAATAAATATGGAATCAGACTAGACAAACAAAGAAATGATTCAGGAACGTAAACATCGCAAGTTTCTGAGAGATAAGAGGAATTATAATGAAGGCTCAATTCTAACATTTACCAAACGATTTGACAATCTAAAAAAGTGTGATGAACGCTGAGTAAACCACATAGAGTAGATCCGACAAGTGAATCAGATGTGAAATTAATTGAGGGAGAAGGGAGTTCATCTTCAGCACCAATAACTAGAACCATTTTTTTTAGAAGAGATGAAAATTATCTATATGGATCAAAGCTCTCCAAGATAATGGGGTCAAGGGCAAGGCAGGGGCAGAGGCTGAGGGCAATCAAAAGAAAGAGAAAAATCAGAAGAGGCTTTTGGAAGAAAACAATATTGTCATGTGGTCACATTTTCTTAAATACAACGTCATTTCACACATATTCTTTTGCATGCCTGTGCTGGACTTTATTCTCTGAACTAAGCTTTGCTTACATTTCCACTTCGAAGGCACATTACCAAATTCCTTGAACATTGTGTACAAGGGCTAAATTCATCACGCAAAATGTTATTTGTTATTGGCCGTTCAGCGACAGAGCTATCGCAATAGAATACACAATAGTTGCCTGACAGGAGCTACGGAATGGCAACATGGGTGATGTTTATTATATAAATGGCATCACTTCCATGTTTAGTCAGAGGGGCATTTTTCTGGTACTGAGAGTTCAACTCATGCCTGAATTCCAGTCCAGCTGATTCCTGTTTACCTCATGCGAGAGATGCTGCCCAGCCCTCCACCAAGACAGGCGGCCTGATGACACTTACACACAGGTAATGGGGAGTAAGATCACCCTACAAGGATTTGGCATATTTACCCACACTAGGCATACTAGGTTAGTAAGTGTTAGGGAGGAGTACAATATATTACAGTACTTCTATGCAAGTATATATTCTATGTTATAGCACAATTGTTGAACTAATTATCTTTTTCACCATTCTCGTAATTCTAATCACAATATTCTATTTTCTTCCATTGATTATTGTACCACACATATTTTACTCACGAATCACAATGCTTCAATAAATATTAAAACTGCATGTTGTGTATTTCTTGTGTATCTCTTTGGGTATGCATGAGCAACCAAACTAAAAGGTTCTAGATCTGTTATCATGCTTTCCTTGGAAAGTCAACGTTGTCATGTTGTGAGGTTGCAAACTCCACCTGTCATCCAACTATGGTTATGGGTACAGATGGTGCACTGTGAGCTAGCAGGAATAAGGCCAACATATCTTGATGGTGTGCTCAGAATCAGTCTTGCACAGTTTTGAAGTTTATGTTGTCCAGCAAACGCACTATTTTTACTGAGGAAGTATAAGCAGTATGACATGGTGCCATCTACGTTCTAGCTTGGGTTCTTATTTAATTGATTACCTAAGTAGTTTTCTTTTGCATACCCAAAGATCCCCTACTCACCACTTAACCAGAGACATCCATAGTGTTAGGGAAAAAGCCTCCTCAGCTGAGTAGGTAAATCCTATGTACTGGCTGTAGGTTGTTTAAGCTTCAACATTTCAAAGGAGCACCCCATAGAGGTACCCTCTCTGAATTCCACATATTCATATGGCTGACGACAACACAGCAATTAACATACCAGTAAACTGCAGACATGCGGAGACACAAATGCTGCATCAACATGGATTACCCCTTGAGGGTGGAGATGTTACCTTCATGGTTGAGGCCCACAAAGCATACAGGACAGAGGTATTGTATTGATGGGTTACATTCCCAGCAGCAAATGCCACATAAAGACTTTTTCATGCTTACACTGTAGCTGCAGTTCCTCACAACTACACAGCTTATGAAGCACTAGAAATTCCATTTTCATACCAAGAACATCAAAAGTGGTTTGAAAGCGCCCTACCACACACTACAGATAAAGTTAGACTAGGTCCCCTTAGCAATGAGGGAGCAACATGGCCTGTCTTAGCCGGTTACACGCCACATCCAAACATAGCAAATCTGACAGCACCACAACTACATACATAGTGCACAGGACTAGTCAGAATATATAGATGTTTGACACACTTCGTCATGTGAACGATGATGGTAAACCCTGCAAGGGCTGCTCAAGCTGCACAACCCCACTTAGGTACTCCTGGAATACGTCCAGTTACCATTAACGCAGTCATGGGTAAGGTTCCCATCAGACAGGAGGAGATTCCATTCTGAATTGCACAAAAAACAAATCAGCTAGAAGCAGTGTTTGCCCATACAGGTCCTCAGGAAAAACATAGAATTTCATTACAAGACCGGAGGCTACCATTATGCATTATTCCTTTAATGCAAATTCCTCAAAGCCACTTTGAAGTATTACATTACAAATAAAATTCTTCTAGAACAGAATTCAGCTAGACCATAAAAGTCAAGCACAGAGTACAATCTGCCTCTTTTCACTTTTAAATGCGACTTCACACAGATAAGTATCTCCAATTTTGTATCTCTAATATATTTTATATTGTTGTCTTTCTTATAGTTAATGTATACAGGTTTCCAATTTACAAAAACCTTCTCCCTTATTCATGGCCGTAGTGTCTTTGATTTTCTATTATTAATTGTCCCTCTTAACGCTAACTGTGACTGTTTCCTCTTGACGGAGCAGTTGGTGTACAGCTTCTTTTAGCCCGGTGTGGTGCAGTGGATCCCCCTGCTGGCCTACTTTCAGTTTGTGTAGACAGGAGTTTGCTTAAATACCATCGAAGGCACTCCCGGCCTCCCTGGACATCTGTGGGCATGTTGAAGGAATTCCCTCTGTGCCCCGCCTTTGGTCCCCTTTTGTTTCCCCAGTGTGTTTTCCTACCGCGAACGCGTCGAGGGAAACAATGCTGTATGCTGCGGTTGCGAGACCTGCCATTTCAGAAGAGCTTTACTTAAAAAAATTATGCAACAGGGGATGGGCGAAACTTTGCAACAAGTCATGTCTAATAAAAGGTCCCTAATCTCTTATGATTGTGATTTGGAAACCGCCTCAGGGGGATAGTCTGATTGCAGTAAGAGAGGGGGCAAAAGACTTTAAAAAGTTATAAGCATTGAAGGGGAAGCTTCCATTAGCACACTGGTAGTTCCAAGCACCTCAATTCATACTGGAGGTCTAAGCACCTCAACAAATAAAGGAGGTCTAAGCACTTCAAACAGATCAGGAGGTTAAAGCACGTGAAAGGGCTTGAGTGTCCTACGCGGCACAACTCATAAAGGTGTCCTAAGCGGCACACATATCTTGAGTGCTCAGAGTGCAGTACAAGATACTGCCATGGAAGATCAATGGCACCAGAATTAAGAATTGCTAGATGAATACATCCTTGACCTGGATCAGGATGATATGGACATTGAAGGCCTCTTCACAGAGGAGGATTGTCCATCATCCTCTAAGGGGATAATAATGGACTCCTTTGGTCAGGAGATGTTTCCCCCACATAACATCATGCACCAAAGAAGCGCCGAATGATGGCCGCTAGATCAAGTGGGGAAATTTATTAGAAAGTGGATAAGAAATCCCCTAGAGAAAGAGAAGGGAACATCTTGAGAGCAGAGTGCTCTAGACCAGTGATTCAAGAGAAAGTTTGCCTAACACCGAACCTGGATCCTGAACTTATCACCTTTTCATTCAAGCTGGGGAGAGACCCCAGAAAAGGCATGGAAAGATCCCTTAAAGCCTGCCAAGATCTCATCCTCGCTATCCTAGGCCCCTAGCTAGAATAATCAACATGGCAGAGGAGGCCAATTTCAATGGGACCCCAGTAGATATTAATCTACTTAGGGGCTGGAGTCAGATAGCTTTGGTTCTCCTAGGAAACACCAATGCAGGGCTGCATGCCGAACGGCGTAGGGTTGTCCTAAGCAAGATCAAGCCAAAATTAGGAGTCATGGCAGATAAAGAACCCTCCGAAAACCCCAAAGGCCTCCTGTTTGGAGAGGATATGATTAAAACAATAGGAAAATATGTGGCTACGTTCACGGCTTTGGGCAAAGCATAGACAAATATGAGAAGGGTATTCAACCCTAGTGTTTTTGGTCGGGCCGGAAGAAGGGGCCTTTCTACTGGCTGAGGTATTTAAAGGCCCAACTTCAGACAAAGAGGCTTTGATAGAGGTTACCTGCTGGGAGCCTCACAGACCTTCTGCCCCAACAAGGACAAACCACTCGTACCAGAGGCTTCAGATCCAGTGGACAAGGATCTAATTTTCAGAGTGAGTACGAACATTCTCATATTTCTTTCTCCCCGGGAAAAGTGGGGGGTCACCTCAGGTTCTTTTCCCAGGCTTGGAAATTAATTGCACAAGACCCTTGGGTCCCAGAAACCATTCAGGGCTTCAAAATAGATTTGGCAGAGGTCCCAGTCCAATCCTCTCTCCCAAGAGAATTGAAACTTACCTTAAAGCAACAGATCGTGGTAGAAGAAGAAGTGGTCTCTATGATAGAAAAAAGTGCAATTGTAGAGGTTTCTTGGGAATACCAAGTTTTTGTAAGTACACTCTTCCTTGTGCTGAAAAAAGACAAAGGACGGAGACCAGTTATAAATCTCAGGGACCTGAACAGATTTCTAGTCTACAGACATTTCAAGATGGAGGGAATCCATATCCTGAGAGGCATACTACTAGAAAAAGACTGGCTTGTGAAGTTGGTCCCGCAGGATGCCTACCTCACCATTCCCATGGCCATTGGGTCTCAAGGTTACCTCTAGTTCATATGGAATCACTGTCTTTTTCAGTTTCAGGCACTTCCCTTTGGCCTATCCTCGGCTCTTTGGTATTTCATCAAGGTAATGAGAGTGGCTGCATCCTTTCTGAGAGAGAGGGGTATACGGTTGTTTGTCTATCTAGACGATATCCTCATATTGTCCCAATATCATTCTCAGATTTTATAGGATCTGGAATGCGTGGTTAAACTTCTAGAGAGTTTGGTTTTCATAATAAACAAGGAGAAGTCCATTCTGGTTCCTTCCAGGTCCCTAGAAATGCTGGGTTTTACAATAGACACAATAAAGACCCTTCTTCTGTTGCCAGGGAAGAAAATCACCAAGATTTGAAAGGAGATAAGATTTGTGTTAAGACAGGACTCTATAAACTTGACAGAGCTAGCCAGACTCCTAGGTCTCCTTTCCTCTTCTATTCAACTCATATTTCCAGGGCCATTACATTATCGAGCTCTACAGAGGGTGAAAGCGAGAGCTCTAAGAGAAGGATCATGATATAGAGACAGGGTGATCGTAGATCAAGATGACAGATTAGAATTGGATTGGTGGTTGGAGAACATGGATGCCTGGAATGGCAGTTCAATCTTTGGGAGCTCTCCGGAATATATACTAGAGTAGGATGTGAGCCGTCATGGCTGGGGTGCACGCCTGGCCAACCAGAATATAGGAGGTTTATGGTCTTATATGGAGAGGTTCCACCACATAAATTATCTGGAGTTGACAGCAGGTCTCTATGCTCTAATGAGCTTCAAACACTCTCTGCAGGGCAGAACTGTCATGTTAAAAATGGACAATGTTTCTGCAGTAGCATACATAAATGGGTTAGGGGGTACAAAATCCTCAGACTTGTCGGATTTGGCCAAAAGACTTTGGATGCTCTGTCTAGAACACAAGATCAGCCTGAGAGCAGAGTTCTTACCTGGGAAAAGCAATATCGCAGCATATTGGAACTCGATGTTCTTGAGAGACTACAGTGACTGGAAGCTGAACGAAAGCCACTTCACAAGTCTCTGTCACTTATGGGATCCTTTGGAGGTGGATCTCTTGCAAGCAGGTTGACATATCAACTGAAGAAATACTTCAGTTGGGTGCTCAGGCAGTCAATGCATTCCAGCAATCCTGAAAGGGAGCCCTAGCTTACACCTTTCCCCCTTTGCAATGATCCAGAGGGTTCTCCAGAAGGTTAGATAGGAGCAATGTTCCCTGGTACTAGTAACTCCCTTCTGGCCGTCCCAGGCTTGCTTCCAAATGACCTTGGAATTAGCCTGCAAAATTCCCTTGCTTCTATTGGCAAAGGAAGGCCATTTAAGGGACGTAGATAGAAGAGAACACCCTCTGGTACAGACGGGGATTTTGAAGCTTCTTGCCTGGAAAGCGTCAGGAGATCTAGTGAGATGTCATGTTCCGTGGAGGCTCCTATAGTTGAAGTGGTTAATTTCTTAGTAGAACAGTTTTATAGAGGCCTTAGTTATAAGTCACTTAATTGTTAAAGATCTGCAATTTCAGCAGGACACGTGTTCATAAATGGTAAAAGCCTTAGGAAAAATGTCATAATATGTAGAATTCTTAAGAGCATTAGGTTAAGGAGACCACTCAGACCTAGATATGAGACCCTTTAGGACGTTAAACTAGTCCTGGATGTTTTCACAGCATGGCCTAGCAACAGATAATTAGATCAGAAGAAACTTTCGATCAAGCTAGCTTCTCTTCGCTGTTTAATTTCCTGCCATCTTGTAAAAGATGTCAAAGCTTTAGAGGTAAGTCACAGGCTTTATGACGCCTCTGGAGTGAGATTTGAAATTATTAGATGAACTAGAAGTGTGTCAGACACAATTTTCATCCTAGGTTTGACTTTTGCAAAAAGGTTTGCGCAGTAGATTGCATGAGAGAATATGATTCCAGAATGAGTGAGCATCGTCCTGATGTTGTTGAGCAACTCCTCATCTCATTTGTGAAACCTTTCAGGCCTATAATGTCTGCTTCAATAGCAAGGAGGGTTAAATGGACTATGAATTTGGTAGGTGTTGACCTTAAGAAGTTTGAAGCACACTCTATGAGAGGAGCTATGGCTAGCCAATCCTTCTGGATAGGTGGAAGACTAGAGGACATCCTTAGGGCTGCTGATTGGTCAACTTCTAATACCTTTGCAAAACATTACTGTAAACCGATCTAGCACATGTCGGTTATGGTTTTGAAGGACTACCAACATGCATAATGATAGCCTCCGGTCTTGTAATGAAATAGTGATTCTCCTAATTAAATGCCAAGAGAATCTGGATTTCATTAAAGACACGGAGGCTAACATTATCCCACCCTCCCATCCCTGGAGTTGGTTGAAGGGTTTGGATAAGGACATAAAAATTATTTTAGAATTCCAATACATCCAATACAAAACTAAAGGAGGTTAATAAAATGTAAAATTTTAATAATTCAGGATTGTTATGTTATATACGTTGCATTTGTTTATCTGCTATTTATTTAGAACGTCTTACACCATTTCTATAGAGGATGTGCTAATATTCCTCTTCAATTTAAGATTATTCCCAGTAGTTTATGTCTACGTGTCTCCATCACCTGGAAGCCTCTACAAACTGAGGGGCATATTAGCAAGACCGGCGATAAAATTATCGCCGTTTAGCGGCAGGAAACTGCCGCTAAAACGGCGATAATGGGCTTGCTAATATGCGTTATGGGAATTCCAATAGAAGCCCAGGTTAGATGTGCAGGACATCTAACCTGGGCTTCTATTGGAATTCCATAACGCATATTAGCAAGCCCATTATCGCCGTTTTAGCGGCAGTTTCCTGCCGCTAAAACGGCGATAATTTTAACGTGGGTCTTGCTAATATGCCCCTGAGTGCCTTCTTTCCTTGGCGGTTCTGCAATGCAACTTCTTCGTTGTTTGAGAAGTATCTTCGTTTCCTGTTGTGCCATATTGTTTTTGGACTTTTCGTAATACATGATGGAGAATTTTGGACCGCATTTCAAAGAGGCAGATTGTACTGTGTGCATGCCTATTACAGTCTAGCTGTATTCTGTTATATAACAATTTTAGTTGTGATGTAATACTTCAAAGTGGCTGTGTGGAGTTTGCATTAAAAGAATAATGCATAATGTTAGCCTCTGTGTCTTTAATGAAATCCATATTCTCTTGGCATTTAATTAGGAGACCCGCTATTCTCACAATATGCTTGCCAATGGGGATGGCTCCCCCAGAAGAAGACTGCACCCCTTGGGGTACAGTCTTTGCTGCAGTATATTTCAGAACACATGGTATACCCTCATTAGCTGTTGTGCTAGAGGTGCTTAAACAGATTCCGAATGAGTACGGGGCAGCCCCGACCCTAGATTTGAGGATGAAACTGATGGGCAATGTTGTGCAGTATTCGCCATAATGTTAAGTAACATTAAAGAGGAAGCAGCAGAGTTGGTGGTACACCAATGACTCACAAATTTGGCTCCGGAAGAACAGGAGCACAAACTACCAAACATTATTGAGGATAGCTATGCAACAATAGCTAGAGATAATTTGGAAGCCAAACCTAGTAAACCACAAATTAAGAGTAATTCCGAAAAGGAAGCAGGCATCAGACTCTTCTACTAAGAAAAAGTGGGATAATAAGAAAAATAAAGAAAAGACTAAAGCATAGGGTGGATCTCCTCAACAGGATGAAGGAAGTGACCCGAAAAGGGCCACCCGGGTTATCTGCAACCTCCTACTCGCCTTCTACCAAATGAAGAGTCGGTCAGACAGTAGAGAATACAAACAGTTATTTATTAGCAATACTCTGCAGAGGAGTCCAATCTGACCTGCACCCTAAGATGTCTGCCGAGGGACTGACCCCCCAACAGTCTGCAATGCATAACCATTCCTCCCAAGAACCTCCAACCATGCCCACAGTGGAAAGTTACCGGCTTAGGCCGAACATGAACAAAGGAGGCACAGAACGATGGGCAACCACCTGCCAGATGGGTACACACTATTACAGTTTCAAGGTTGCCGTGATGGGTCTCAGCGTCTCCTAACGTGGGAGCAGGACTACACATACAAGGATAGGTATGCGAGGGCAGAATGGCCTATTCATTAGTAAGTCGGAAAGCAACCTTGAACACTAAAGAAAATAATAACTAAATACAGTGTTCTGCTAAGGCAAGCAATACGAATAATGAGGCCTAGTTCAGACACAGCCTAATAGGGATTACGAAATACAAAATGGAGTCGCACTTGCTAACTGAAGCTTACACATTGCGGGGATAACTCAGTGGGTTGCATAACGTGAATACGAATGGTGCCTAATTTAGCCGTACACTGCTAACCTAATATAACATGGAACGAGTGTATAGCGAGAATGGGAATTTCAAACCTAACAGACCCTCCTTTTAGCAGTGGAGGCTAAATGCTTTATTGGCGCTATCCAGTAGGAGGTAAACAAAGGAAAACAAAGCAGTATAAATGTATCAAGATCACTTTAGTATTCAAAAATACCCTCATCTATCAGCATTATATCCTGTATGTCTTGCATCATCATAGCAGAGTCTTTATTATCACGTCCTGGCAATTTGGGGGTAGGTGTGAGCTTGCTCACGCAGTAGGTGCAACATGCTGGAAGGCAATTGACACATAGACAGCACGTGAAGATGACACCTGCGATAGCTACTAGGAAAAGAAGTATCTTCCAACCCCAGGATGATATCAGACCCCAGAACCACCCTGTCAAAGACCATAAACCATTGTCCTGATGTATATCAGATGCAAGCCTATGCAGCTTCTGGATAGCGGAATATACATTAGGGGCGTGGTCTGGGATGTAGACGAAACAGCTGCTGCTGATGACGCAACAAGCTCTACCCCTATCTGCAAGGATGACGTCTAAAACCATCCGATTTTGAAGAGCAACGAGCCTGGTAGCCTGGAGCTCAGCAGTGATGTTAGTGAGTATGCCCGCTGTAGTATTAATTACCTCTTCCACAACCCTGGTGAGGTGGCGAATGCTACGACTGTTATACATAGGTCCCCAAAAGAGCACTATACCCTTCATGGCATCCATGAATTGCTGTAAAGTGGTGTCCGTCTGATCAATATCTGCTGTGTCAATAACTCTCCTCACCCAGGACAGGTATATGCTTCTCCGCTGTAGTCTGTGGTCCTTGTGATAATTGGAGGGGGCAATATAAACAGGAGGTAAAATAAACGAGACATAACACCGGCCAGACCATCCCCTAGGGAGCCATGTATAAGCATGCGCTCCACAAAGTATACGTTAGGAGGCGTGAGTAAAGGCGGGCTACTAGTGGTGTTTAATCGATATGTATAATTACAGCCGCTCTGTCCCACCAGAATGTTCCCAAAACCTTCGACACAGAAACTAGCTACAGTATCAATCACAGGTACAGGCATGACTGTGTCTCTAGTGATATTTTGTGCATGAAAACCGTGAAAGTATTCAGAGACATTGAATAACTGAAAATCCAACATTTAATCTTGCAACCATGTGACATTTTTGTGTTTGTCGTATACATTCATGCAAGCATTGGGATGTAAGGTACCCTCTTTTCCATCTGTTCCTAGAGTATAACCCTGGTGTACTACTATATATTCCAGAACTGTCTCATAATCAGACTCCGTGATAGTCAGCGTCAGCATGATAATGAATATACACCATGGGAAGCAACTGGAACCACGCCTCACAGCTACCTAAGTACGACAGGGGTAAGGACACTAATAGATCATTCTTGTGCATAACAGAGGAGAGTAACCCACACACCCAGCAATTTGTTGTATTAGTCGTATTGTGAACCTGATGTATCATCTGCACAAAGGCATTGTCAACATATGTCTGTCTATGTCTTTCCTTATGCGGGGTCAATGTGACAAACAGGTGTTCGGGTGGAACCGGGGTAGTCCCTATCAGAGTGTGGACTGGATGTTGTTCTTCTAAATACCACACCACCCCAAACAGTATGATCATTACAATGAGAAGGAAAGTCACCACTACTATCTTACTCCTCGTAGACCAGTTAGACCAACCAGGACCATTATGCTCTAGTGGAGGGGCCACTAGGGGCTGTTCCTCCCTCATGACTGCACAGCCAAATGGGTACATAGAAAAAGCCTTAGGAATTGGAGCCACAAAACACAACCGACCAGAGGGGCACAAGTCACCCAGCGTCCATCTAGAGCCTCGCTGGTAGCCTCCTATTGTTCATCAACGACTGCTATGCAGCACTCCCTCGATGGGGCTGCACGATCGCAACCCTTGCTGGAAACAAATCCTTCTTCTTTCAGGATAGGGCACCCTCCCTCCAGAGCAAGTACCCTCAACGATCCTGTCCAGTATCCAGGGTAGTGCACCTGTTCAGCTCACCCTACTCTATCGCAGGCACCTTAGACACAGTACCCACACCCTGGTCTCGAGTCCTTCCCTAACTGCTAGACTGTCCCTCTGGTGCACTGTCCTTCTTCAGGGGGCGTAAATTATATCTGGTGACTCCAGGCACTGTTTCGTCAACAAAAAGGGGGTGAAACTCAGGATCAGATGGGCACTGAGACTCAGACTCTTGTGGATCAGAAGTGGGAGAAACTGGGGTGGCCCCTACCTGCGAGGGAACCGCCTCGAGCAGGGTAGCATCACTCTCCTCGTCCCTCTGCGCCCACCTCAGCCGGGTGTCAGAGAAGGGAACGAAACGGGGCACCCGTTCCCCTTCCTGGTCAGCAATGCCCTCAAGCACCCACTTGTCCTAGGGGAGAGGGACCTTCTTGCAGTGGGTTGCATGCACCCAGTGCTTCCGGCTGTCGAGCTTCACCGCGGAGCGGGTGGCAAGGAGGACCAACAGGGGCCCTTTCCAACGAGGCTCCAGGCAGCTCTTCCCCTGGAAGTTCTTCACCAGAACATAATTACTGGGCTGCAACTGATGTCCGGGCCCCTCTGGTACTGGTCGCAGTGTCTCCTGAATCTGTTTATGAAGAGAACGAAGATCTTTAGTCAACTCATACAAATAGTCCACAAGTAGAGGGTACTCTATCTAGGAAAAGCGCTTGGGCCTTGGGACGCCCCAGATATTAGCAGGGCGGCCAAAGACCACTTAATAAGGTGACAACCCTGTCCTAGAATGTGCGGTCGCCCTGGTAGATAAGAATGCTAAAGGCAACGCATCTCGCCATCGCAATCCTGTATTTTCCTGTATTTTTGCTAACTTCAGTTTGAGAATACCATTGTACTTCTCAACCAAACCAGCTGACTGGGGTGGTTAGCTGCATGGAACTTCTGCTGGATGTGCAACCCCTTGCAAACCAACTGAATCACCTTCGAGTTAAAGTGACTTCCATTGTCACTCCAGATCACACGTGGCAATCCATAGCGTGGGAAGTACTCCTTTACAAGTGCTTTCACCGTCGCCATAGCTGTATTCTCTTTAGTGGGGTAAGCCTCAATCCATTTACTGAATGCACAAATCACTACCAGCACATACTTCAAATTGTTAACTCGTTCCATTTCGATGAAATCCATCTGGAGGACCTCGTAAGGGAAGGAAGGCGGTGCAAAGTTACCTGAGGGTGTAGGAGTACCTTTCCCAGGATTATGTGTCATGCAAATCATACAGTGTTTCACTAAATGAGTGGCTACTCTGGAAATATTGTCGTTCTGCCACACTGGGTCCAACACCTTGCATATTCCCTTGGCGCTAATGTGGGCTGGGCCATGGGCCATGGTAACCACAGGGAGTACATAGGCATTAGGCAGCATCTACCGCTGCTTCTCGGACTTATCAGTCCAACACCCATCCTCATCTAGACGCCCTGCACTGTCCTGCCATATTACCAATTCGTCTAATGTTGCCTCACTCTGGATCTCTTTAACGTTTTCTGACATGTCTTCAAACATTCCATTGTCTGGGACCCACCGAGCGGGTCCTGCCACAAACATCTTTTTCATCTTTGACCTAGCTGTCTCTTTAGCTGTTTGGTCTGTGAAAGCATTTCCTCTTCCAACATCATCTGTTATTGCCTTATGTGCACTACATTTTATTATCGCTAACTTGTCGGGAAGTGTTAGGGCTGACAAAAGTCTATGTATCAGTGGGCCATTCTGTATTCGCAATCCATGTGAAGTCAAGAACTCTCTCTCCGCCCAGATGCGCCCAAAATGATGGGCAACCCCAAAGGCGTACTGGCTGTCAGTGTAAATATTGACAGTCAGTCCCTCCCTCAACTCGCAGGCCCAAAGAAGGGCAACTAACTCTGCAGCCTGGGCTGGTTGATACGGAACAAGGGATGTCTCAACTACAGTACGCAACGTTGTAATTGCATATGCTGCAGTGGTGGTGCCATCTGGTAATTTTAAACAAGAGCCATCGACATATAGTTCCCCTTGGGGGTCAGATAGGGGAACATCAGTCAGGTCTACCCGTCCCTTCGTCTCCTCTTCCGTTCTGTACACACAATCATGTGCATCTGTGTCATTACTCACCGAGGGGAGGGGTAGTAACGTGGCTGGGTTCAGAGTGGCACATCTTTTGATGGTAATGTGCGGAGCAAACAAAGTGAGCTCATATCCAGTCAGACGCGCACTAGTAAGGTGCTGCGTCTTTGTCTTGTTCAAAAGCGTATCCACAGCATGGGGTACCATTACTGTGAGGTCAGTGTCAAGAACGAGCCCTGCCGATTGCCTGATAGAATCCGCCACCACCGCGGCAGCTCTTAGGCAGCTCGGGAGCGCTCTGGCGACGTTATCCAAAATGGCAGAAAAATAAGCGCAGGGTCTTTGCTGACCACCAAAACCCTGTGTTAAAACAGAGAGTGCGCAACCATCCACCTTGTGTACGTAAAACCCAAAAGGCTTCTGGTAATCAGGAGTACCAAGCACAGGAGCAGAGCAAAGCGCAACCTTTAATTGCTCAAAAGCTTGCTGGCATGCAGATGTCCAAGGCAGGGGCTCATGCACTTCTTTGGTAGTCAGGTAGAGGAGGGGTTTCGTTAGTAGGGAATAGTTAGGGATCCAATGTCGACAATACGAGGTAATACCAATAAATGCACGTACTTCACACTGGGTCTTGGGAACAGGCCTATTAGTGATAGCAGCTATGCGTTCAGGTGTTAGTCTGCGACCCTCCTTCGACAGTAGGTGACCTATGTAGGTGACCTCCTGTCGACAATATTGAAGCTTGGAAAGGGACACCTTATGGCCATGGTGTGCCACATGCAGCAGCAGTTTAACAGTGGCGTCCTTACAGCCCTCATCAGTATCAGAGGCCACAAGGAGGTCGTCAACATACTGCAATAGCGCATTACCAGGAGGAAGTACCAAAGAATCCAATTGAGTTTTTAAAGCTTGACTATAAATACTAGGACTTTCTGTATAGCCTTGAGGAGCACGACAGAATCTAAAGCTCCTGCCGGCTAGGGCAAGCCCAAACAGATGTCTGCTATCTGTATGGATCGGAGTACTAAAGAAAGCATTCTTTAAATCAATCACGGAAAAGAATTTGGCTGAAGAGGGAATCATGGTCAATATCGTGGAAATGTCTGGGACTACAGGATATTGAGGCACTACAATTTTATTAACCTCTCTGAGGTCAATTACAAAGTGATAGACGTCGGGATGAGTATCAGAAGAGTCCAAGGGTGCCTTCTTGAGAATCGGGAGGATAGGGCTATTACACACATTCGCCGTTGTCTCTTCAACCACACCAGACTCAACCAAATCCTGTATTATTCGCAATAAGGCTTTTTCTCCTGCCTGGGAAATCTTATACTGGGGAACACGTGGCAATACAGCATTATCTTTGATCCTAATAGAGACCGGCGGGATCTGGAGTAATCCAACGTCCGTATCTCCTGCTGCCCACAAGGTGGGTGGCACATCGTTAAACTCAGCAGGGAGGGGCGCATCTTTTGCAAAGCACTGTGTTGCACGGGCCACCTTTGGCCCTATGGTCATGTAAATACCATCTGGGGAACAAAAGATGGTGGCATGTAATCTCTTAACAAATCCAAACCCATCAAATTCTCTCCACAATTTGTCGTTAACAGAAATGGAGAATCTACTGTAAAGGGACCAATAGTAAGAGCAAGAGGCTTGGAAATGGGGCTAACAACCGGCATGCCTGAAAAACCTACTGAAACATTATTTTGGCTAGACAGAGCTGCCCCCGGGACCAGTGAACGGGAAACAGAGCTATTCATAGCACCTGTATCAACTAAAAATTTCTTGGCCACACCTTGCAAATCTGCAGTGACATAGGGTCCGGGCTGATCTACAGGCACCGAAACTGGTCCCTCACCCTGTCCCTGGCTGTCCTAGCTGTGGGACAACCCCGTCACTTCCTCCATGACATAGTCGTCATGATAGTACTGCGGTCCCTGTTTTCATCAAAATAGTTCCTTGTGTGCTGATCATACGATGCATTTTCAGACTGCACCCCCCCTCGGGCTCCTCCTCCTCTACCGCGCCCCCTGAAAGCCCTCCCTTTCGGGGCCTCGACTTTCTGCAACAACTCCGGACACTCATTTCACCAATGCCCCTCCTTTTTACAGTACGCACATTGGTTGTACCCTACGGGCACACCGAGAGTACTGTTCCTGTCCGACCGGGACCCTCGCTGGGCCGGTCCCAAACCTCTACCTCTGCCATTTCCTCTCGTCACTTGCTGCATCAACACCCTTGTCTTCAATTCCTTGGACTTTTTTTCTACCTTCTCTTTGTCCTCATTCTCCCTATGCTCGTAGTACTGTGCCATGCTCAAAATTACTGACGGGATGATGTAGTCCAAGTACTTTCCGAAGCCTGCAACCTAGTCGCAATCTCGGGAAGCAAATTAGTGACAAATCTGTTTACGAACAAACGAACACCACCCTCCTGTGACAGATCTTGGCCACTAAAATCCAAGAATACCCCTTCAAACCTAGTAAAGAAATCAGACACACTTTCATCCTTCTTCTGACGACACGCTGTCAACTTGTCCCAGTCCACTCGTCTCGGCGGGATGAGGGAATGCATGTAGGTAATAATAAGCCCCGGCAAAGCTAACAGCTCCGCCTTCGGCTTCTCACCGGGCTTGCACTCCTTATCCCATGCTCTGATCTCAACCCATGTTCCACCTAGCTCGGTCGCATGATCCTGTGTATGCACCTGCCTCCATATATCTACCAGTACCAACAGACCGAAAAACAACTCGATATCAGCTAATGTCATCACTGTGGAGGAGGCCGCATCCGTCAATTCTTTATAATACGCAGTTGTGTTTTTCCGAGGGTCCAGCAATTGACCCTTTAAGGATAATACCTCACTCCTTTTCCATGGAGTGTAGACCCACTGTTCCTGAAAACGGGCTGCCACTAGTGGGCGAGTAACAATGTCATGGTCGTCTCGTAACTCTGGTATTTCGGGGTGGTAAATGGGTTGAACTTCCCTCATGGGACACTGCGTCACTATCGTCGGGACCTTCCTACACAATCTACCCCGATAACCCACTAATGTTGTCACATTACTGAAAACCTCATTAGGGGCCATATCTGTCATATATTACCTGTCCCGAATGTCATAGATGATCTGCGGTGCAATACCCTTGAAACACTGTCCCCACAATCCTATCAACGTAGCCGACATATGCTTAAGAGCATGTTGCTGTATAAACGGCTCATAATCTTTCATCACGCTCCACACATCTTCCACACTATAAATTGGATTCCAAGCCCACTGTGCAGCTTGGTCAGCCACTATTCTCTTTTCCTCATCACCCACAGCAGAGCGCACCAACACTTTCTCCATGCGGTCATGTGCAGCTGCCCAATTCGCTCCATGCACTCCACGCACATGCGTCTCGGCAACTTGCAATGCCTGAGGTAACACACTCAAGGGAGAAGGAGCAGATGAAGAAACGGGCACCATCGCAAACAAAGACTGTGTTGTAGGGGTATGAGAAGGCGTAGCCACAGATACAGAGCCAGGGGACAGAGTAGGAGAGCTGGCGGCACCGGCCCCTGTAACTTGCGAAGGTGGGGAAGAAACAAGCGGGGCTGAGGCCGAAGCAGCAGAGCTGGAGGCAGAAAGACTAGGAATAGCGGAACCAGACGCCGAATGCTGAGACGTTGGGATCATGGGGTATATCCGTTCAGGGGCATAAGGAGGTGGTGGTCGAGAATCTAGTAACTCCTCAACAAAATCATCACTTTCCTCTAGAGCAACATAACATTTATCACTCTGTAATCGAAACTTCCTATCTGCACACTTTATGCCTTTCCCGATCTTTTCTCTATCATAGGCCATTGCTTTCTGCGTTATCGTTTGTGTCTGCCCCCTCCTAGCTTGCTTCTCTGCCCTCATTCGTTGCTGCTTGGCTTCCTTCTGCCATACCCTCAGAGAATCGAACATTGACTGCCTGCTCCTCTTCGCAAATAATTTGTCCTGCAAGTTATTCAACTTTTGTTCATCAAATGTACCAGTAAGCGGCCACTGTAAGTCAGCATTGTCCCTTGTATATTTATTCCACAACGTGCTAAACATAATAGGGCCAATGCCATGCTTGACGTATACTTCAAAATTTGGGGTATCCTCCGTAGGGGCAGGCTGCCTCTCTTCCAATCGAGCCTCGGTGGAACAACACCAACACCCAAAACACCCTAACTTACTTAAACAAGGCATCATAATATAAGACACATGCACTGTCCCTCATGGACAAATACGACATCAACCACAAAACGGTCCAAGACCAAAGCAAACAAAAAGAACACAGTCCAAAAACTGCACTACACAGTCCGCAGACTGCACCAAAACACGACAGTCCAAAGACTGTTTCAAGACAAGAAAACAGGCGTCAGCCCCAGACCTTTTCAAGAATAGACCGAATTTCCAGTTGGCCTGGCAGATTGCTTGCAAACAGTCCCAGACCTTTTCAAGAATAGGCCAAATTTCCAGTTGGCCTGGTAGACTATTCCCAAACACTCTGTGTCTTTCAAGGGTCCACAAACCCACCAAGATCAAGACAAGACAGTCCGGAGACTGTACCAGACACAGCCCGCAGGCTCATGTCGTTCAACCATGGCGCCACATTTTCCAAGAATTCAAATCACTCACCCGGTGCACTCAGGTCAAGCAAGATTATTCTCCACTGCCGACTCTTCAGACCAAACGGTCAAATGCAAGGTTTCGCCTTCGCAGGACACCAGCCGGTGACCCTAGATGAGGAGTCGCCCGATCAGACAGGCGGGGAAGCTGCGAGAACCAGGCTTGATCATGTGGGGATCCCCGATCTGCCCATCCGACCGGACACAACCCCGACCCCACAACCCGATTACGGGCGAGTCGGGTCACCTTGCGGGGTCCCTGTTCGGGCGCCAACTGAAGGAAGTGACCCGAAAAGGGCCACCCGGGTTATCTGCAACCTCCTACTCGCCTTCTACCAAATGAAGAGTCGGTCAGACAGTAGAGAATACAAACAGTTATTTATTAGCAATACTCTGCAGAGGAGTCCAATCTGACCTGCACCCTAAGATGTCTGCCGAGGGACTTACCCCCCAACAGTCTGCAACGCATAACCATTCCTCCCAAGAACCTCCAACCACACCCACAGTGGAAAGTTACCGGCTTAGGCCGAACATGAACAAAGGAGGCACAGAAGGATGGGCAACCACCTGTAAGATGGGTACACACTATCACAGTTTCAAGGTTGCCGTGCTGGGTCTCAGCGTCTCCTAACATGGGAGCAGGACTACACACACACGGATAGGTATGCGAGGGCAGAATGGCCTATTCATTAGTAAGTTGGAAAGCAACCTTGAACACTAAAGAAAATAATAACTAAATACAGTGTTCTGCTAAGGCAAGCAATACGAATAATGAGGCCTAGTTCAGACACAGCCTAATAGGGATTACGAAATACAAAATGGAGTCGCACTTGCTAACTGAAGCTTACACATTGCGGGGATAACTCAGTGGGTTGCATAACGTGAATACGAATGGTGCCTAATTTAGCCGTACACTGCTAACCTAATATAACATGGAACGAGTGTATAGCGAGAATGGGAATTTCAAACCTAACAGACCCTCCTTTTAGCAGTGGAGGCTAAATGCTTTATTGGCGCTATCCAGTAGGAGGTAAACAAAGGAAAACAAAGCAGTATAAATGTATCAAGATCACTTTAGTATTCAAAAATACCCTCATCTATCAGCATTATATCCTGTATGTCTTGCATCATCATAGCAGAGTCTTTATTATCACGTCCTGGCAATTTGGGGGTAGGTGTGAGCTTGCTCACGCAGTAGGTGCAACATGCTGGAAGGCAATTGACACATAGACAGCACGTGAAGATGACACCTGCGATAGCTACTAGAAAAAGAAGTATCTTCCAACCCCAGGATGATATCAGACCCCAGAACCACCCTGTCAAAGACCATAAACCATTGTCCTGATGAATATCAGATGCAAGCCTATGCAGCTTCTGGATAGCGGAATATACATTAGGGGCGTGGTCTGGGATGTAGACGAAACAGCTGCTGCCGATGACGCAACAAGCTCTACCCCTATCTGCAAGGATGACGTCTAAAACCATCCGATTTTGAAGAGCAACGAGCCTGGTAGCCTGGAGCTCAGCAGTGATGTTAATGAGTATGCCCGCTGTAGTATTAATTACCTCTTCCACAACCCTGGTGAGGTGGCGAATGCTACGACTGTTATACATAGGTCCCCAAAAGAGCACTATACCCTTCATGGCAACCATGAATTGCTGTAAAGTGGTGTCCGTCTGATCAATATCTGCTGTGTCAATAACTCTCCTCACCCAGGACAGGTATATGCTTCTCCGCTGTAGTCTGTGGTCCTTGTGATAATTGGAGGGGGCAATATAAACAGGAGGTAAAAGAAACGAGACATAACACCGGCCAGACCATCCCCTAGGGAGCCATGTATAAGCATGCGCTCCACAAAGTATACGTTAGGAGGCGTGAGTAAAGGCGGGCTACTAGTGGTGTTTAATCGATATGTATAATTACAGCCGCTCTGTCCCACCAGAATGTTCCCAAAACCTTCGACACAGAAACTAGCTACAGTATCAATCACAGGTACAGGCATGACTGTGTCTCTAGTGATATTTTGTGCATGAAAACCGTGAAAGTATTCAGAGACATTGAATAACTGAAAATCCAACATTTAATCTTGCAACCATGTGACATTTTTGTGTTTGTCGTATACATTCATGCAAGCATTGGGATGTAAGGTACCCTCTTTTCCATCTGTTCCTAGAGTATAACCCTGGTGTACTACTATATATTCCAGAACTGTCTCATAATCAGACTCCGTGATAGTCATAGCGTCAGCATGATAATGAATATACACCATGGGAAGCAACTGGAACCACGCCTCACAGCTACCTAAGTACGACAGGGGTAAGGACACTAATAGATCATTCTTGTGCATAACAGAGGAGAGTAACCCACACACCCAGCAATTTGTTGTATTAGTCGTATTGTGAACCTGATGTATCATCTGCACAAAGGCATTGTCAACATATGTCTGTCTATGTCTTTCCTTATGCGGGGTCAATGTGACAAACAGGTGTTCGGGTGGAACCGGGGTAGTCCCTATCAGAGTGTGGACTGGATGTTGTTCTTCTAAATACCACACCACCCCAAACAGTATGATCATTACAATGAGAAGGAAAGTCACCACTACTATCTTACTCCTCGTAGACCAGTTAGACCAACCAGGACCATTATGCTCTAGTGGAGGGGCCACTAGGGGCTGTTCCTCCCTCATGACTGCACAGCCAAAGGGGTACATAGAAAAAGCCTTAGGAATTGGAGCCACAAAACACAACCGACCAGAGGGGCACAAGTCACCCAGCGTCCATCTAGAGCCTCGCTGGTAGCCTCCTATTGTTCATCAACGACTGCTATGCAGCACTCCCTCGATGGGGCTGCACGATCGCAACCCTTGCTGGAAACAAATCCTTCTTCTTTCAGGATAGGGCACCCTCCCTCCAGAGCAAGTACCCTCAACGATCCTGTCCAGTATCCAGGGTAGTGCACCTGTTCAGCTCACCCTACTCTATCGCAGGCACCTTAGACACAGTACCCACACCCTGGTCTCGAGTCCTTCCCTAACTGCTAGACTGTCCCTCTGGTGCACTGTCCTTCTTCAGGGGGCGTAAATTATATCTGGTGACTCCAGGCACTGTTTCGTCAACAAAAGGGGGTGAAACTCAGGATCAGATGGGCACTGAGACTCAGACTCTTGTGGATCAGAAGTGGGAGAAACTGGGGTGGCCCCTACCTGCGAGGGAACCGCCTCGAGCAGGGTAGCATCACTCTCCTCGTCCCTCTGCGCCCACCTCAGCTGGGTGTCAGAGAAGGGAACGAAACGGGGCACCCGTTCCCCTTCCTGGTCAGCAATGCCCTCAAGCACCCACTTGTCCTAGGGAAGTGGGAGAGGGACCTTCTTGCAGTGGGTTGCATGCACCCAGTGCTTCCGGCTGTCGAGCTTCACCGCGGAGCGGGTGGCAAGGAGGACCAACAGGGGCCCTTTCCAACGAGGCTCCAGGCAGCTCTTCCCCTGGAAGTTCTTCACCAGAACATAATTACTGGGCTGCAACTGATGTCCGGGCCCCTCTGGTACTGGTCGCAGTGTCTCCTGAATCTGTTGATGAAGAGAACGAAGATCTTTAGTCAACTCATACAAATAGTCCACAAGTAGAGGGTACTCTATCTAGGAAAAGCGCTTGGGCCTTGGGACGCCCCAGATATTAGCAGGGCGGCCAAAGACCACTTAATAAGGTGACAACCCTGTCCTAGAATGTGCGGTCGCCCTGGTAGATAAGAATGCTAAAGGCAACGCATCTCGCCATCGCAATCCTGTATTTTCCTGTATTTTTGCTAACTTCAGTTTGAGAATACCATTGTACTTCTCAACCAAACCAGCTGACTGGGGTGGTTAGCTGCATGGAACTTCTGCTGGATGTGCAACCCCTTGCAAACCAACTGAATCACCTTCGAGTTAAAGTGACTTCCATTGTCACTCCAGATCACACGTGGCAATCCATAGCGTGGGAAGTACTCCTTTACAAGTGCTTTCACCGTCGCCATAGCTGTATTCTCTTTAGTGGGGTAAGCCTCAATCCATTTACTGAATGCACAAATCACTACCAGCACATACTTCAAATTGTTAACTCGTTCCATTTCGATGAAATCCATCTGGAGGACCTCGTAAGGGAAGGAAGGCGGTGCAAAGTTACCTGAGGGTGTAGGAGTACCTTTCCCAGGATTATGTGTCATGCAAATCATACAGTGTTTCACTAAATGAGTGGCTACTCTGGAAATATTGTCGTTCTGCCACACTGGGTCCAACACCTTGCATATTCCCTTGGCGCTAATGTGGGCTGGGCCATGGGCCATGGTAACCACAGGGAGTACATAGGCGTTAGGCAGCATCTACCGCTGCTTCTCGGACTTATCAGTCCAACACCCATCCTCATCTAGACGCCCTGCACTGTCCTGCCATATTACCAATTCGTCTAATGTTGCCTCACTCTGGATCTCTTTAACGTTTTCTGACATGTCTTCAAACATTCCATTGTCTGGGACCCACCGAGCGGGTCCTGCCACAAACATCTTTTTCATCTTTGACCTAGCTGTCTCTTTAGCTGTTTGGTCTGTGAAAGCATTTCCTCTTCCAACATCATCTGTTATTGCCTTATGTGCACTACATTTTATTATCGCTAACTTGTCGGGAAGTGTTAGGGCTGACAAAAGTCTATGTATCAGTGGGCCATTCTGTATTCGCAATCCATGTGAAGTCAAGAACTCTCTCTCCGCCCAGATGCGCCCAAAATTATGGGCAACCCCAAAGGCGTACTGGCTGTCAGTGTAAATATTGACAGTCAGTCCCTCCCTCAACTCGCAGGCCCAAAGAAGGGCAACTAACTCTGCAGCCTGGGCTGGTTGATACGGAACAAGGGATGTCTCAACTACAGTACGCAACGTTGTAATTGCATATGCTGCAGTGGTGGTGCCATCTGGTAATTTTAAACAAGAGCCATCGACATATAGTTCCCCTTGGGGGTCAGATAGGGGAACATCAGTCAGGTCTACCCGTCCCTTCGTCTCCTCTTCCGTTCTGTACACACAATCATGTGCATCTGTGTCATTACTCACCGAGGGGAGGGGTAGTAACGTGGCTGGGTTCAAAGTGGCACATCTTTTGATGGTAATGTGCGGAGCAAACAAAGTGAGCTCATATCCAGTCAGACGCGCACTAGTAAGGTGCTGCGTCTTTGTCTTGTTCAAAAGCGTATCCACAGCATGGGGTACCATTACTGTGAGGTCAGTGTCAAGAACGAGCCCTGCCGATTGCCTGATAGAATCCGCCACCACCGCGGCAGCTCTTAGGCAGCTCGGGAGCGCTCTGGCGACGTTATCCAAAATGGCAGAAAAATAAGCGCAGGGTCTTTGCTGACCACCAAAACCCTGTGTTAAAACAGAGAGTGCGCAACCATCCACCTTGTGTACGTAAAACCCAAAAGGCTTCTGGTAATCAGGAGTACCAAGCACAGGAGCAGAGCAAAGCGCAACCTTTAATTGCTCAAAAGCTTGCTGGCATGCAGATGTCCAAGGCAGGGGCTCATGCACTTCTTTGGTAGTCAGGTAGAGGAGGGGTTTCGTTAGTAGGGAATAGTTAGGGATCCAATGTCGACAATACGAGGTAATACCAATAAATGCACGTACTTCACACTGGGTCTTGGGAACAGGCCTATTAGTGATAGCAGCTATGCGTTCAGGTGTTAGTCTGCGACCCTCCTTCGACAGTAGGTGACCTATGTAGGTGACCTCCTGTCGACAATATTGAAGCTTGGAAAGGGACACCTTATGGCCATGGTGTGCCACATGCAGCAGCAGTTTAACAGTGGCGTCCTTACAGCCATCATCAGTATCAGAGGCCACAAGGAGGTCGTCAACATACTGCAATAGCGCATTACCAGGAGGAAGTACCAAAGAATCCAATTGAGTTTTTAAAGCTTGACTATAAATACTAGGACTTTCTGTATAGCCTTGAGGAGCACGACAGAATCTAAAGCTCCTGCCGGCTAGGGCAAGCCCAAACAGATGTCTGCTATCTGTATGGATCGGAGTACTAAAGAAAGCATTCTTTAAATCAATCACGGAAAAGAATTTGGCTGAAGAGGGAATCATGGTCAATATCGTGGAAATGTCTGGGACTACAGGATATTGAGGCACTACAATTTTATTAACCTCTCTGAGGTCAATTACAAAGTGATAGACGTCGGGATGAGTATCAGAAGAGTCCAAGGGTGCCTTCTTGAGAATCGGGAGGATAGGGCTATTACACACATTCGCCGTTGTCTCTTCAACCACACCAGACTCAACCAAATCCTGTATTATTCGCAATAAGGCTTTTTCTCCTGCCTGGGAAATCTTATACTGGGGAACACGTGGCAATACAGCATTATCTTTGATCCTAATAGAGACCGGCGGGATCTGGAGTAATCCAACGTTCGTATCTCCTGCTGCCCACAAGGTGGGTGGCACATCGTTAAACTCAGCAGGGAGGGGCGCATCTTTTGCAAAGCACTGTGTTGCACGGGCCACCTTTGGCCCTATGGTCATGTAAATACCATCTGGGGAACAAAAGATGGTGGCATGTAATCTCTTAACAAATCCAAACCCATCAAATTCTCTCCACAATTTGTCGTTAACAGAAATGGAGAATCTACTGTAAAGGGACCAATAGTAAGAGCAAGAGGCTTGGAAATGGGGCTAACAACCGGCATGCCTGAAAAACCTACTGAAACATTATTTTGGCTAGACAGAGCTGCCCCCGGGACCAGTGAACGGGAAACAGAGCTATTCATAGCACCTGTATCAACTAAAAATTTCTTGGCCACACCTTGCAAATCTGCAGTGACATAGGGTCCGGGCTGATCTACAGGCACCGAAACTGGTCCCTCACCCTGTCCCTGGCTGTCCTAGCTGTGGGACAACCCCGTCACTTCCTCCATGACATAGTCGTCATGATAGTACTGCGGTCCCTGTTTTCATCAAAATAGTTCCTTGTGTGCTGATCATACGATGCATTTTCAGACTGCACCCCCCTCGGGCTCCTCCTCCTCTACCGCGCCCCTGAAAGCCCTCCCTTTCGGGGCCTCGACTTTCTGCAACAACTCCGGACACTCATTTCACCAATGCCCCTCCTTTTTACAGTACGCACATTGGTTGTACCCTACGGGCACACCGAGAGTACTGTTCCTGTCCGACCGGGACCCTCGCTGGGCCGGTCCCAAACCTCTACCTCTGCCATTTCCTCTCGTCACTTGCTGCATCAACACCCTTGTCTTCAATTCCTTGGACTTTTTTCTACCTTCTCTTTGTCCTCATTCTCCCTATGCTCGTAGTACTGTGCCATGCTCAAAATTACTGACGGGATGATGTAGTCCAAGTACTTTCCGAAGCCTGCAACCTAGTCGCAATCTCGGGAAGCAAATTAGTGACAAATCTGTTTACGAACAAACGAACACCACCCTCCTGTGACAGATCTTGGCCACTAAAATCCAAGAATACCCCTTCAAACCTAGTAAAGAAATCAGACACACTTTCATCCTTCTTCTGACGACACGCTGTCAACTTGTCCCAGTCCACTCGTCTCGGCGGGATGAGGGAATGCATGTAGGTAATAATAAGCCCCGGCAAAGCTAACAGCTCCGCCTTCGGCTTCTCACCGGGCTTGCACTCCTTATCCCATGCTCTGATCTCAACCCATGTTCCACCTAGCTCGGTCGCATGATCCTGTGTATGCACCTGCCTCCATATATCTACCAGTACCAACAGACCGAAAAACAACTCGATATCAGCTAATGTCATCACTGTGGAGGAGGCCGCATCCGTCAATTCTTTATAATACGCAGTTGTGTTTTTCCGAGGGTCCAGCAATTGACCCTTTAAGGATAATACCTCACTCCTTTTCCATGGAGTGTAGACCCACTGTTCCTGAAAACGGGCTGCCACTAGTGGGCGAGTAACAATGTCATGGTCGTCTCGTAACTCTGGTATTTCGGGGTGGTAAATGGGTTGAACTTCCCTCATGGGACACTGCGTCACTATCGTCGGGACCTTCCTACACAATCTACCCCGATAACCCACTAATGTTGTCACATTACTGAAAACCTCATTAGGGGCCATATCTGTCGTATATTACCTGTCCCGAATGTCATAGATGATCTGCGGTGCAATACCCTTGAAACACTGTCCCCACAATCCTATCAACGTAGCCGACATATGCTTAAGAGCATGTTGCTGTATAAACGGCTCATAATCTTTCATCACGCTCCACACATCTTCCACACTATAAATTGGATTCCAAGCCCACTGTGCAGCTTGGTCAGCCACTATTCTCTTTTCCTCATCACCCACAGCAGAGCGCACCAACACTTTCTCCATGCGGTCACTCGAGCAGACCAGCTGGATTCCCCCGGGCCATGCTAAGATGATGTATTAAGACGCTGTGGGCGATTTTCTCACCCATTAATTGAAGGTAAACTGCTGTTACCAAGCCGCAATTCTATTGCGGACTTTTATATCTATACCCAGGGGCGGCACTTTAACTGTGCATCACCCATGATCAGTTGCTCCCCGCATCCCCTCATCCCTCCTTTCTGTCTTGAGGAAGACCCGCTTGCAGAGGATATAAACTGCCCTCATTGCACTAGGGTCGAAACGTCGACACTCTCCCCTACTCGGGGCCTGTACCTGTTATTATCCCAGCCCTACTTGCTTACAGACAAACGTTGTTTGCGCATTTTTTGAGAAATAACAAAATGATTAACCATGAACTAACTAATGGACAGGCCTCAATGTAGAACTGGTGCAATCATGAATCACAACCAGTTTTACTAATGAGATTGTAATGTAAATAATGATGAATCATTGTTTTTCTTGATTGGATCTCCCTCTTATATATTCTATCTTACTTCACGTGCACTTTATTTCTTCACTTTTTCCCTTGGAGCAACCACTCCTCTGATTTGAACATTGAATATGATAAAATGGTATGAAAAGTGACCGAATAAAATACGAGTCACATAAAAACAATTGTGTGTGCCCTTTTTGGATTTCTTTTTGGATTTTGAGGATATATTTGAATGTGTTTTAAATAAGTTAATGGTACATTATTGAATTAAACTGTATATGTACCCTATGCTGTCTATGATTGCTTCAGACAACTAAGATTTAACATAAGTCTAGGACCATTGTTTTTCTATATCACTGTGCAGCTTGGTCAGCCACTATTCTCTTTTCCTCATCACCCACAGCAGAGCGCACCAACACTTTCTCCATGCGGTCATGTGCAGCTGCCCAATTCGCTCCATGCACTCCACGCACATGCGTCTCGGCAACTTGCAATGCCTGAGGTAACACACTCAAGGGAGAAGGAGCAGATGAAGAAACGGGCACCATCGCAAACAAAGACTGTGTTGTAGGGGTATGAGAAGGCGTAGCCACAGATACAGAGCCAGGGGACAGAGTAGGAGAGCTGGCGGCACAGGCCCCTGTAACTTGCGAAGGTGGGGAAGAAACAAGCGGGGCTGAGGCCGAAGCAGCAGAGCTGGAGGCAGAAAGACTAGGAATAGCGGAACCAGACGCCGAATGCTGAGACGTTGGGATCATGGGGTATATCCGTTCAGGGGCATAAGGAGGTGGTGGTCGAGAATCTAGTAACTCCTCAACGAAATCATCACTTTCCTCTAGAGCAACATAACATTTATCACTCTGTAATCGAAACTTCCTATCTGCACACTTTATGCCTTTCCCGATCTTTTCTCTATCATAGGCCATTGCTTTCTGCGTTATCGTTTGTGTCTGCCCCCTCCTAGCTTGCTTCTCTGCCCTCATTCGTTGCTGCTTGGCTTCCTTCTGCCATACCCTCAGAGAATCGAACATTGACTGCCTGCTCCTCTTCGCAAATAATTTGTCCTGCAAGTTATTCAACTTTTGTTCATCAAATGTACCAGTAAGCGGCCACTGTAAGTCAGCATTGTCCCTTGTATATTTATTCCACAACGTGCTAAACATAATAGGGCCAATGCCATGCTTGACGTATACTTCAAAATTTGGGGTATCCTCCGTAGGGGCAGGCTGCCTCTCTTCCAATCGAGCCTCGGTGGAACAACACCAACACCCAAAACACCCTAACTTACTTAAACAAGGCATCATAATATAAGACACATGCACTGTCCCTCATGGACAAATACGACATCAACCACAAAACGGTCCAAGACCAAAGCAAACAAAAAGAACACAGTCCAAAAACTGCACTACACAGTCCGCAGACTGCACCAAAACACGACAGTCCAAAGACTGTTTCAAGACAAGAAAACAGGCGTCAGCCCCAGACCTTTTCAAGAATAGACCGAATTTCCAGTTGGCCTGGCAGATTGCTTGCAAACAGTCCCAGACCTTTTCAAGAATAGGCCAAATTTCCAGTTGGCCTGGTAGACTATTCACAAACACTCTGTGTCTTTCAAGGGTCCACAAACCCACCAAGATCAAGACAAGACAGTCCGGAGACTGTACCAGACACAGCCCGCAGGCTCATGTCGTTCAACCATGGCGCCACATTTTCCAAGAATTCAAATCACTCACCCGGTGCACTCAGGTCAAGCAAGATTATTCTCCACTGCCGACTCTTCAGACCAAACGGTCAAATCCAAGGTTTCGCCTTCGCAGGACACCAGCCGGTGACCCTAGATGAGGAGTCGCCCGATCAGACAGGCGGGGCAGCTGCGAGAACCAGGCTTGATCATGTGGGGATCCCCGATCTGCCCATCCGACCGGACACAACCCCGACCCCACAACCCGATTACGGGCGAGTCGGGTCACCTTGCGGGGTCCCTGTTCGGGCGCCAACTGAAGGAAGTGACCCGAAAAGGGCCACCCGGGTTATCTGCAACCTCCTACTCGCCTTCTACCAAATGAAGAGTCGGTCAGACAGTAGAGAATACAAACAGTTATTTATTAGCAATACTCTGCAGAGGAGTCCAATCTGACCTGCACCCTAAGATGTCTGCCGAGGGACTTACCCCCCAACAGTCTGCAACGCATAACCATTCCTCCCAAGAACCTCCAACCACACCCACAGTGGAAAGTTACCGGCTTAGGCCGAACATGAACAAAGGAGGCACAGAAGGATGGGCAACCACCTGTAAGATGGGTACACACTATCACAGTTTCAAGGTTGCCGTGCTGGGTCTCAGCGTCTCCTAACGTGGGAGCAGGACTACACACACACGGATAGGTATGCGAGGGCAGAATGGCCTATTCATTAGTAAGTTGGAAAGCAACCTTGAACACTAAAGAAAATAATAACTAAATACAGTGTTCTGCTAAGGCAAGCAATACGAATAATGAGGCCTAGTTCAGACACAGCCTAATAGGGATTACGAAATACAAAATGGAGTCGCACTTGCTAACTGAAGCTTACACATTGCGGGGATAACTCAGTGGGTTGCATAACGTGAATACGAATGGTGCCTAATTTAGCCGTACACTGCTAACCTAATATAACATGGAACGAGTGTATAGCGAGAATGGGAATTTCAAACCTAACAGACCCTCCTTTTAGCAGTGGAGGCTAAATGCTTTATTGGCGCTATCCAGTAGGAGGTAAACAAAGGAAAACAAAGCAGTATAAATGTATCAAGATAACTTTAGTATTCAAAAATACCCTCATCTATCAGCATTATATCCTGTATGTCTTGCATCATCATAGCAGAGTCTTTATTATCACGTCCTGGCAATTTGGGGGTAGGTGTGAGCTTGCTCACGCAGTAGGTGCAACATGCTGGAAGGCAATTGACACATAGACAGCACGTGAAGATGACACCTGCGATAGCTACTAGAAAAAGAAGTATCTTCCAACCCCAGGATGATATCAGACCCCAGAACCACCCTGTCAAAGACCATAAACCATTGTCCTGATGAATATCAGATGCAAGCCTATGCAGCTTCTGGATAGCGGAATATACATTAGGGGCGTGGTCTGGGATGTAGACGAAACAGCTGCTGCCGATGACGCAACAAGCTCTACCGCTATCTGCAAGGATGACGTCTAAAACCATCCGATTTTGAAGAGCAACGAGCCTGGTAGCCTGGAGCTCAGCAGTGATGTTAGTGAGTATGCCCGCTGTAGTATTAATTACCTCTTCCACAACCCTGGTGAGGTGGCGAATGCTACGACTGTTATACATAGGTCCCCAAAAGAGCACTATACCCTTCATGGCAACCATGAATTGCTGTAAAGTGGTGTCCGTCTGATCAATATCTGCTGTGTCAATAACTCTCCTCACCCAGGACAGGTATATGCTTCTCCGCTGTAGTCTGTGGTCCTTGTGATAATTGGAGGGGGCAATATAAACAGGAGGTAAAAGAAACGAGACATAACACCGGCCAGACCATCCCCTAGGGAGCCATGTATAAGCATGCGCTCCACAAAGTATACGTTAGGAGGCGTGAGTAAAGGCGGGCTACTAGTGGTGTTTAATCGATATGTATAATTACAGCCGCTCTGTCCCACCAGAATGTTCCCAAAACCTTCGACACAGAAACTAGCTACAGTATCAATCACAGGTACAGGCATGACTGTGTCTCTAGTGATATTTTGTGCATGAAAACCGTGAAAGTATTCAGAGACATTGAATAACTGAAAATCCAACATTTAATCTTGCAACCATGTGACATTTTTGTGTTTGTCGTATACATTCATGCAAGCATTGGGATGTAAGGTACCCTCTTTTCCATCTGTTCCTAGAGTATAACCCTGGTGTACTACTATATATTCCAGAACTGTCTCATAATCAGACTCCGTGATAGTCATAGCGTCAGCATGATAATGAATATACACCATGGGAAGCAACTGGAACCACACCTCACAGCTACCTAAGTACGACAGGGGTAAGGACACTAATAGATCATTCTTGTGCATAACAGAGGAGAGTAACCCACACACCCAGCAATTTGTTGTATTAGTCGTATTGTGAACCTGATGTATCATCTGCACAAAGGCATTGTCAACATATGTCTGTCTATGTCTTTCCTTATGCGGGGTCAATGTGACAAACAGGTGTTCGGGTGGAACCGGGGTAGTCCCTATCAGAGTGTGGACTGGATGTTGTTCTTCTAAATACCACACCACCCCAAACAGTATGATCATTACAATGAGAAGGAAAGTCACCACTACTATCTTACTCCTCGTAGACCAGTTAGACCAACCAGGACCATTATGCTCTAGTGGAGGGGCCACTAGGGGCTGTTCCTCCCTCATGACTGCACAGCCAAATGGGTACATAGAAAAAGCCTTAGGAATTGGAGCCACAAAACACAACCGACCAGAGGGGCACAAGTCACCCAGCGTCCATCTAGAGCCTCGCTGGTAGCCTCCTATTGTTCATCAACGACTGCTATGCAGCACTCCCTCGATGGGGCTGCACGATCGCAACCCTTGCTGGAAACAAATCCTTCTTCTTTCAGGATAGGGCACCCTCCCTCCAGAGCAAGTACCCTCAACGATCCTGTCCAGTATCCAGGGTAGTGCACCTGTTCAGCTCACCCTACTCTATCGCAGGCACCTTAGACACAGTACCCACACCCTGGTCTCGAGTCCTTCCCTAACTGCTAGACTGTCCCTCTGGTGCACTGTCCTTCTTCAGGGGGCGTAAATTATATCTGGTGACTCCAGGCACTGTTTCGTCAACAAAAAGGGGTGAAACTCAGGATCAGATGGGCACTGAGACTCAGACTCTTGTGGATCAGAAGTGGGAGAAACTGGGGTGGCCCCTACCTGCGAGGGAACCGCCTCGAGCAGGGTAGCATCACTCTCCTCGTCCCTCTGCGCCCACCTCAGCCGGGTGTCAGAGAAGGGAACGAAACGGGGCACCCGTTCCCCTTCCTGGTCAGCAATGCCCTCAAGCACCCACTTGTCCTAGGGAAGTGGGAGAGGGACCTTCTTGCAGTGGGTTGCATGCACCCAGTGCTTCCGGCTGTCGAGCTTCACCGCGGAGCGGGTGGCAAGGAGGACCAACAGGGGCCCTTTCCAACGAGGCTCCAGGCAGCTCTTCCCCTGGAAGTTCTTCACCAGAACATAATTACTGGGCTGCAACTGATGTCCGGGCCCCTCTGGTACTGGTCGCAGTGTCTCCTGAATCTGTTGATGAAGAGAACGAAGATCTTTAGTCAACTCATACAAATAGTCCACAAGTAGAGGGTACTCTATCTAGGAAAAGCGCTTGGGCCTTGGGACGCCCCAGATATTAGCAGGGCGGCCAAAGACCACTTAATAAGGTGACAACCCTGTCCTAGAATGTGCGGTCGCCCTGGTAGATAAGAATGCTAAAGGCAACGCATCTCGCCATCGCAATCCTGTATTTTCCTGTATTTTTGCTAACTTCAGTTTGAGAATACCATTGTACTTCTCAACCAAACCAGCTGACTGGGGTGGTTAGCTGCATGGAACTTCTGCTGGATGTGCAACCCCTTGCAAACCAACTGAATCACCTTCGAGTTAAAGTGACTTCCATTGTCACTCCAGATCACACGTGGCAATCCATAGCGTGGGAAGTACTCCTTTACAAGTGCTTTCACCGTCGCCATAGCTGTATTCTCTTTAGTGGGGTAAGCCTCAATCCATTTACTGAATGCACAAATCACTACCAGCACATACTTCAAATTGTTAACTCGTTCCATTTCGATGAAATCCATCTGGAGGACCTCGTAAGGGAAGGAAGGCGGTGCAAAGTTACCTGAGGGTGTAGGAGTACCTTTCCCAGGATTATGTGTCATGCAAATCATACAGTGTTTCACTAAATGAGTGGCTACTCTGGAAATATTGTCGTTCTGCCACACTGGGTCCAACACCTTGCATATTCCCTTGGCGCTAATGTGGGCTGGGCCATGGTAACCACAGGGAGTACATAGGCGTTAGGCAGCATCTACCGCTGCTTCTCGGACTTATCAGTCCAACACCCATCCTCATCTAGATGCCCTGCACTGTCCTGCCATATTACCAATTCGTCTAATGTTGCCTCACTCTGGATCTCTTTAACGTTTTCTGACATGTCTTCAAACATTCCATTGTCTGGGACCCACCGAGCGGGTCCTGCCACAAACATCTTTTTCATCTTTGACCTAGCTGTCTCTTTAGCTGTTTGGTCTGTGAAAGCATTTCCTCTTCCAACATCATCTGTTATTGCCTTATGTGCACTACATTTTATTATCGCTAACTTGTCGGGAAGTGTTAGGGCTGACAAAAGTCTATGTATCAGTGGGCCATTCTGTATTCGCAATCCATGTGAAGTCAAGAACTCTCTCTCCGCCCAGATGCGCCCAAAATTATGGGCAACCCCAAAGGCGTACTGGCTGTCAGTGTAAATATTGACAGTCAGTCCCTCCCTCAACTCGCAGGCCCAAAGAAGGGCAACTAACTCTGCAGCCTGGGCTGGTTGATACGGAACAAGGGATGTCTCAACTACAGTACGCAACGTTGTAATTGCATATGCTGCAGTGGTGGTGCCATCTGGTAATTTTAAACAAGAGCCATCGACATATAGTTCCCCTTGGGGGTCAGATAGGGGAACATCAGTCAGGTCTACCCGTCCCTTCGTCTCCTCTTCCGTTCTGTACACACAATCATGTGCATCTGTGTCATTACTCACCGAGGGGAGGGGTAGTAACGTGGCTGGGTTCAAAGTGGCACATCTTTTGATGGTAATGTGCGGAGCAAACAAAGTGAGCTCATATCCAGTCAGACGCGCACTAGTAAGGTGCTGCGTCTTTGTCTTGTTCAAAGCGTATCCACAGCATGGGGTACCATTACTGTGAGGTCAGTGTCAAGAACGAGCCCTGCCGATTGCCTGATAGAATCCGCCACCACCGCGGCAGCTCTTAGGCAGCTCGGGAGCGCTCTGGCGACGTTATCCAAAATGGCAGAAAAATAAGCGCAGGGTCTTTGCTGACCACCAAAACCCTGTGTTAAAACAGAGAGTGCGCAACCATCCACCTTGTGTACGTAAAACCCAAAAGGCTTCTGGTAATCAGGAGTACCAAGCACAGGAGCAGAGCAAAGCGCAACCTTTAATTGCTCAAAAGCTTGCTGGCATGCAGATGTCCAAGGCAGGGGCTCATGCACTTCTTTGGTAGTCAGGTAGAGGAGGGGTTTCGTTAGTAGGGAATAGTTAGGGATCCAATGTCGACAATACGAGGTAATACCAATAAATGCACGTACTTCACACTGGGTCTTGGGAACAGGCCTATTAGTGATAGCAGCTATGCGTTCAGGTGTTAGTCTGCGACCCTCCTTCGACAGTAGGTGACCTATGTAGGTGACCTCCTGTCGACAATATTGAAGCTTGGAAAGGGACACCTTATGGCCATGGTGTGCCACATGCAGCAGCAGTTTAACAGTGGCGTCCTTACAGCCATCATCAGTATCAGAGGCCACAAGGAGGTCGTCAACATACTGCAATAGCGCATTACCAGGAGGAAGTACCAAAGAATCCAATTGAGTTTTTAAAGCTTGACTATAAATACTAGGACTTTCTGTATAGCCTTGAGGAGCACGACAGAATCTAAAGCTCCTGCCGGCTAGGGCAAGCCCAAACAGATGTCTGCTATCTGTATGGATCGGAGTACTAAAGAAAGCATTCTTTAAATCAATCACGGAAAAGAATTTGGCTGAAGAGGGAATCATGGTCAATATCGTGGAAATGTCTGGGACTACAGGATATTGAGGCACTACAATTTTATTAACCTCTCTGAGGTCAATTACAAAGTGATAGACGTCGGGATGAGTATCAGAAGAGTCCAAGGGTGCCTTCTTGAGAATCGGGAGGATAGGGCTATTACACACATTCGCCGTTGTCTCTTCAACCACACCAGACTCAACCAAATCCTGTATTATTCGCAATAAGGCTTTTTCTCCTGCCTGGGAAATCTTATACTGGGGAACACGTGGCAATACAGCATTATCTTTGATCCTAATAGAGACCGGCGGGATCTGGAGTAATCCAACGTCCGTATCTCCTGCTGCCCACAAGGTGGGTGGCACATCGTTAAACTCAACAGGGAGGGGCGCATCTTTTGCAAAGCACTGTGTTGCACGGGCCACCTTTGGCCCTATGGTCATGTAAATACCATCTGGGGAACAAAAGATGGTGGCATGTAATCTCTTAACAAATCCAAACCCATCAAATTCTCTCCACAATTTGTCGTTGACAGAAATGGAGAATCTACTGTAAAGGGACCAATAGTAAGAGCAAGAGGCTTGGAAATGGGGCTAACAACCGGCATGCCTGAAAAACCTACTGAAACATTATTTTGGCTAGACAGAGCTGCCCCCGGGACCAGTGAACGGGAAACAGAGCTATTCATAGCACCTGTATCAACTAAAAATTTCTTGGCCACACCTTGCAAATCTGCAGTGACATAGGGTCCGGGCTGATCTACAGGCACCGAAACTGGTCCCTCACCCTGTCCCTGGCTGTCCTAGCTGTGGGACAACCCCGTCACTTCCTCCATGACATAGTCGTCATGATAGTACTGCGGTCCCTGTTTTCATCAAAATAGTTCCTTGTGTGCTGATCATACAATGCATTTTCAGACTGCACCTCCCCTCGGGCTCCTCCTCCTCTACCGCGCCCCCTGAAAGCCCTCCCTTTCGGGGCCTCGACTTTCTGCAACAACTCCGGACACTCATTTCACCAATGCCCCTCCTTTTTACAGTACGCACATTGGTTGTACCCTACGGGCACACCGAGAGTACTGTTCCTGTCCGACCGGGACCCTCGCTGGGCCGGTCCCAAACCTCTACCTCTGCCATTTCCTCTCGTCACTTGCTGCATCAACACCCTTGTCTTCAATTCCTTGGACTTTTTTTCTACCTTCTCTTTGTCCTCATTCTCCCTATGCTCGTAGTACTGTGCCATGCTCAAAATTACTGACGGGATGATGTAGTCCAAGTACTTTCCGAAGCCTGCAACCTAGTCGCAATCTCGGGAAGCAAATTAGTGACAAATCTGTTTACGAACAAACGAACACCACCCTCCTGTGACAGATCTTGGCCACTAAAATCCAAGAATACCCCTTCAAACCTAGTAAAGAAATCAGACACACTTTCATCCTTCTTCTGACGACACGCTGTCAACTTGTCCCAGTCCACTCGTCTCGGCGGGATGAGGGAATGCATGTAGGTAATAATAAGCCCCGGCAAAGCTAACAGCTCCGCCTTCGGCTTCTCACCGGGCTTGCACTCCTTATCCCATGCTCTGATCTCAACCCATGTTCCACCTAGCTCGGTCGCATGATCCTGTGTATGCACCTGCCTCCATATATCTACCAGTACCAACAGACCGAAAAACAACTCGATATCAGCTAATGTCATCACTGTGGAGGAGGCCGCATCCGTCAATTCTTTATAATACGCAGTTGTGTTTTTCCGAGGGTCCAGCAATTGACCCTTTAAGGATAATACCTCACTCCTTTTCCATGGAGTGTAGACCCACTGTTCCTGAAAACGGGCTGCCACTAGTGGGCGAGTAACAATGTCATGGTCGTCTCGTAACTCTGGTATTTCGGGGTGGTAAATGGGTTGAACTTCCCTCATGGGACACTGCGTCACTATCGTCGGGACCTTCCTACACAATCTACCCCGATAACCCACTAATGTTGTCACATTACTGAAAACCTCATTAGGGGCCATATCTGTCGTATATTACCTGTCCCGAATGTCATAGATGATCTGCGGTGCAATACCCTTGAAACACTGTCCCCACAATCCTATCAACGTAGCCGACATATGCTTAAGAGCATGTTGCTGTATAAACGGCTCATAATCTTTCATCACGCTCCACACATCTTCCACACTATAAATTGGATTCCAAGCCCACTGTGCAGCTTGGTCAGCCACTATTCTCTTTTCCTCATCACCCACAGCAGAGCGCACCAACACTTTCTCCATGCGGTCATGTGCAGCTGCCCACTCGCTCCATGCACTCCACGCACATGCGTCTCGGCAACTTGCAATGCCTGCGGTAACACACTCAAGGGAGAAGGAGCAGATGAAGAAACGGGCACCATCGCAAACAAAGACTGTGTTGTAGGGGTATGAGAAGGCGTAGCCACAGATACAGAGCCAGGGGACAGAGTAGGAGAGCTGGCGGCACCGGCCCCTGTAACTTGCGAAGGTGGGGAAGAAACAAGCAGGGCTGAGGCCGAAGCAGCAGAGCTGGAGGCAGAAAGACTAGGAATAGCGGAACCAGACGCCGAATGCTGAGACGTTGGGATCATGGGGTATATCCGTTTAGGGGCATAAGGAGGTGGTGGTCGAGAATCTAGTAACTCCTCAATGAAATCATCACTTTCCTCTCGAGCAACATAACATTTATCACTCTGTAATCGAAACTTCCTATCTGCACACTTTATGCCTTTCCCGATCTTTTCTCTATCATAGGCCATTGCTTTCTGCGTTATCGTTTGTGTCTGCCCCTCCTAGCTTGCTTCTCTGCCCTCATTCGTTGCTGCTTGGCTTCCTTCTGCCATACCCTCAGAGAATCGAACATTGACTGCCTGCTCCTCTTCGCAAATAATTTGTCCTGCAAGTTATTCAACTTTTGTTCATCAAATGTACCAGTAAGCGGCCACTGTAAGTCAGCATTGTCCCTTGTATATTTATTCCACAACGTGCTAAACATAATAGGGCCAATGCCATGCTTGACGTATACTTCAAAATTTGGGGTATCCTCCGTAGGGGCAGGCTGCCTCTCTTCCAATCGAGCCTCGGTGGAACAACACCAACACCCAAAACACCCTAACTTACTTAAACAAGGCATCATAATATAAGACACATGCACTGTCCCTCATGGACAAATACGACATCAACCACAAAACGGTCCAAGACCAAAGCAAACAAAAAGAACACAGTCCGAAAACTGCACTACACAGTCCGCAGACTGCACCAAAACACGACAGTCCAAAGACTGTTTCAAGACAAGAAAACAGGCGTCAGCCCCAGACCTTTTCAAGAATAGACCGAATTTCCAGTTGGCCTGGCAGATTGCTTGCAAACAGTCCCAGACCTTTTCAAGAATAGGCCAAATTTCCAGTTGGCCTGGTAGACTATTCACAAACACTCTGTGTCTTTCAAGGGTCCACAAACCCACCAAGATCAAGACAAGACAGTCCGGAGACTGTACCAGACACAGCCCGCAGGCTCATGTCGTTCAACCATGGCGCCACATTTTCCAAGAATTCAAATCACTCACCCGGTGCACTCAGGTCAAGCAAGATTATTCTCCACTGCCGACTCTTCAGACCAAACGGTCAAATCCAAGGTTTCGCCTTCGCAGGACACCAGCCGGTGACCCTAGATGAGGAGTCGCCCGATCAGACAGGCGGGGCAGCTGCGAGAACCAGGCTTGATCATGTGGGGATCCCCGATCTGCCCATCCGACCGGACACAACCCCGACCCCACAACCCGATTACGGGCGAGTCGGGTCACCTTGCGGGGTCCCTGTTCGGGCGCCAACTGAAGGAAGTGACCCGAAAAGGGCCACCCGGGTTATCTGCAACCTCCTACTCGCCTTCTACCAAATGAAGAGTCGGTCAGACAGTAGAGAATACAAACAGTTATTTATTAGCAATACTCTGCAGAGGAGTCCAATCTGACCTGTACCCTAAGATGTCTGTCGAGGGACTTACCCCCCAACAGTCTGCAACGCATAACCATTCCTCCCAAGAACCTCCAACCACACCCACAGTGGAAAGTTACCGGCTTAGGCCGAACATGAACAAAGGAGGCACAGAAGGATGGGCAACCACCTGTAAGATGGGTACACACTATCACAGTTTCAAGGTTGCCGTGCTGGGTCTCAGCGTCTCCTAACGTGGGAGCAGGACTACACACACACGGATAGGTATGCGAGGGCAGAATGGCCTATTCATTAGTAAGTTGGAAAGCAACCTTGAACACTAAAGAAAATAATAACTAAATACAGTGTTCTGCTAAGGCAAGCAATACGAATAATGAGGCCTAGTTCAGACACAGCCTAATAGGGATTACGAAATACAAAATGGAGTCGCACTTGCTAACTGAAGCTTACACATTGCGGGGATAACTCAGTGGGTTGCATAACGTGAATACGAATGGTGCCTAATTTAGCCGCACACTGCTAACCTAATATAACATGGAACGAGTGTATAGCGAGAATGGGAATTTCAAACCTAACAAGGAAAAATGCTACAATCTGCGTAACCATGATAATATTAAAATGCCTGACACGTATCAGGATACTGATACATGTTCCTATCGTTCCTTTCAGGATTCACCTGAAAAACGCTCGGAGAGAGGAGGACAATCAATGCGCAGATCAGAGGAGTATGTGAAAACAAAGAAGGACTCACAACGCTTATCTGACTTTATTATAAAACAAGAAGACAAACCTGAAAAGTCCAAGCCTCAATTCAAAAAGAAGAAGGTGGCTTGCCTTAAAATCAAGCATGCCACGGATATTGAGGACACTGCTTTTGAGTGGGGAGTGGGCTGGACAGCGTGGCAGAAGTCACAGTAGTTTGCATGAATCTTATGGAGTGTTTGGCGGCAGTAGCAACGAGTGACTATATCCAGGTGGAAACACTGGATAGGAGACTAAGTGTCCCACATCAATTAAATGAATTCGAACTTCAAATGGAGGGGGATATACAATGTACCATAAAGGTTCTCATTTGGGAGACCTTGTCATTTGGCAGTGACATTCTCTTGGCTGAAAAGGATAGGCCCCCAGAGTTTGTCATGGATTACACCAGAGGAGAAAAGATGATTTTACCTGCCTTCTCTGACCTCGTCACAGATGCAGTTAAACTGTTGTACGCCAAGGAGTGGGCCTTAGCACAAGCTCCCGTGTTATATCGCAACCATGTGGGGTGGGATGACGGTTCCCCTTATCACTTTATACCTGTGAGGTCAAACCCACTACCTCAAAGGCAATACTTCATTAAACATGAGGCTAGGGGGTGTGGCTAAGATAGTGGATGGGTGAGACGCATTTTCATCTCTCTCCGCTCCCTGCCGAAGGCCCCATCATTAGCCGTCATTTCAGCAGGGAAGTCAAGCTCTGCTTAGAACGGAGTGACCCCCAAACCCAGGGGGATCACCCAGACAGCTGTTTTGGCCATCCAGCACCCACACCCCGTAAGACTGAGGGCAGCCACGCGGACAGCGGCCGACAGTGAGAGCAGGGCCTACATCGGAAGACCGCGAGCTCCTCACTTCAGGGTCCTGGAGTGAGGCCCCCTCAGCAGACCTTCGAAGGGGCTGAAAGCATCCCAGAGACCTGTTGCCTGCCGGCCCGGGGCCGGAGGTGGCCCCTAGGTGCACAAAAGTACACGCAGAGGATCAGGGGATGAGCCTGAGAAGGCGCCGCAGTTGCTGCTCTACGAGGCTACTCAGGTGAAACACACTTCGGAGGCTGTGCGGCGTGTGACCTGCTGCCCCCTACCTGATTGAGCTGCACACCTTGGGGCCAGCCAAGGCTTCTGGGCTTGCTGGGTCTGCGACTCAGAGGCCTGCAGGGCCCAGGACTACGGGAGAAGGAAGACGGGGGCCTCCCTGTGGGGGGCCACCGGTGAGCCGAGCTGAGCACAGAGGTGAGGAGAGGGGGAGCGGCATTAGCGAGGCTTGTCGTGTGAGCCCCCCAGTTCTGCAATCTTCCTACACATGTGGGGCCCTTCAGAGAACATTGTGGGGCACTTCCCAGAGACCATGGGGCACTAGAAGTTGCTGGGCTCGCCCGGGTGGCGGGCGGGCCCTGAGGATACCTCTGCACCACACCCCTCATCCAGCTTGCCCATATTGGAGGGAGCAATTTGGAGGACTCTGCGCTACGCATCCACAGGATTTGTGGCCTGGCCTAGGCCTAGTCTTCACTGCTGTCCCCGACCGGGAACACCAAAGCCTGTCCTTCTAGCTTCTGACCGCTGTGGGGAGTGGGGTGCCTTGCCTCCGTGGGCCTCCCTTCATGAAGCGGACCTGCCTGGGTCTTGCCTTGACCCTGAGCACCCTTGGACCCCCCCAGGGCCGAGATACAACCCTGCAAACACACCGTCACTAGTCTGAGCCTCTGGGATAGCTCTAGCCGCGGACCTCTGCGTGGGAGGCGATAGACTTCCTGGCCCCCTGCCATGGCTTTGGGGAAGAACAAAAGGGATCGGACTGTAAAAGAAATGCTCCTCAAAAAACTCTGGGCCCACTCTGGAGACTTAGCCTCAACTCCGAGCATAGAAGACCCGTCAGACACCACACAGGCAGAGGCGACCGTCACCTGTCCATATCTAGAGGCGCTCTTCACCTCACTGCGAGAAGACCACCAATCTTTAAAAAAAAAGCTGTCTGGGGAACTTCGAGAGGTACGCAGGGACGTGGAGGGCCTGGGAGATAGAGTTACTACTCTAGAGGATCACGAGCAGGGTCGCAAAGCAGAAATAGAGCAGCTCCAGCAGGAGATCCTTTATCTCAGGGACAAGCATCTGGACCTCCAAGCCGAAGACCTAGAGAACAGGTCTTGGCGTAATAACATACGCATCCAAGGCGTAGCTCCTGGGGCAGAGGGATCGGACATTTTCGCCTTTGTGACAGAGCTGTTCAGATCTATCTTTGAAGCTGGCCCCAATCTAGAGATTAAGATCGACCGAGCTCATTAGAGTAGGCCCCAGAAGCACTTTGGCTAGACCCCCCTCAGACATACAAACTTGTGTTCAAGATTTCACCCTCAAGGAGAAAATCCTAAAGGCAGCCAGGGACAAGCATCCTATCCAATTTCAGGGCCACTCTTCTCTCCTGTATCAAGATTTGGCAGCGTCCACTCTTCAGAAGCTCAGGGCCTTCCGACGTGTTACCTCCCATCTTCGAGAAGCGGGGAGTGGCCTTCTCCTTCCAGCATTGTTTTTCGCATGGAGGGGAAGCTACACCAACAGTCACTGGATGAGGGATGTCACCTACTCAACCTGCAAGACCCTTCTCCGGAGCATCCCAGCGCAAGGAGGCAGGGCCGCAGTAGAGGGGAGTTCCACAACCGGAGGGGCTCATGGTCCTCACCACCCGGAATGTGCCCTGATCCTGACACCATCACCAGGGAGAGGCAGGCAGTCCTGGTTTCTCTGGCGGGAGACTCAGCTGGGTCGACAACTGCTTAATGTATAATGCATGCTTTTTCCTTTCTCACTTCTGCTTTCCCTAGACCTGCTCTCTACCCTTCCTACATCGGGGCTCGACGGGGAGCGGGGAGGGGGGCCACGGAGACTCCTTCTTAACTTTGGTATTCCATGGAGACACCCATCCTGGACAATGTTCTTCTCTTGGGCAATAGTTGTTTTCTGTTTATTCAGGCCACTAGAGCCTTTCGTTATAAGGGTTTGTTGGACCTGGTGACCCGACACTTATGCACATATCACTGCTGCTGTCATACACAGAGCCTGATTGTCAGTACCCCTAGACTAGTCAGAGTTAGGTCAGGGCAGATCAGGACTATATGGAATGCTGTTGTTCTTTGGAAACCACCATGACTAATCAACTAGTGATTCTCACACTTAACGTCAAAGGCCTCAACCATCCGCTAAAGCGGAGCTCTATCCTTTCCTACTTAGAAAATTCCGGGGCACACATATGTTTGTTGCAAGAGATGGACTTCCTCCACAAAGACCAACACAGACTTCGCTCGAAGGCATTTCCCTATTAACTCTTCTTGTCGCTCCCATCCAAGACTGCTGGGGTGGCGATCTTGATCTCCCGGACTTTTAAAGGGAAGGTGGGGTCCAAAGCGGCAGAGATTAAAGGCAGGCTCCTAGCATACTCCCTACACTTGGATCCAGCACCATTACAGTGAGCACAATATATGAGCGACAAGAACCCTTCCTCCGCAAAGCAGTGACAGAGATCATGGGCACACGGCATAGACTGGTGATCATGGGCAGAGATCTGAATTTGGTATTCAATACCGACCTAGACAGATCGGCACAACGCCAGGGGCAGGCATGGACCCTCTCTTTAGCGGGACGGACTTGGTTGGGAGACATGGGCCTGGCATACCTTGGGAGAACATCACACCCCGATTTTGCCTATTACTCCCATGCCCATAAAACGTACGCCAGACTTGATTATTTCCTGGGTACTCCTGAAGTGGCTTTAATGGTCCAGACGACAAAGATTGAGCCACGCTCCTTATCGGACCACGCAGCACTTAAAGTGACGCTTGCAGTTCCATCTTCCTGCCCATCCCCTAGAACCTGGAGACTTAGGAACACCTTACTCCATCGCCCCGAGGTTATAGCCCAGATCACAAAGACTATCAAGGACTATTTAAAGATTAACGACACCCCTGAGGTTTCAATCTCCACGCTGTGAGATGCCCTAAAAGCAGTAGTCAGGGGGAATTTATAGCCTTAGCCGCCGCTGATAACAGAATCCACCGGGAAAAGAGGGAGAAGCTGTCCCGCTACGTTGTGGAACTGGAGCACATACATAAGAGAACAGGGGCCCCTAGGATTTGGAGACAGCTAGAAGCAGCCCGAGGGCAATTGGTGGGTCTGGACGTTGATAGGGTCAAATACGCCACACTTAGGCTCTGTCACTGGTTTTACATGGGAGGGGACCGCTCTGGCCGCCTCCTGGCAAATCGGCTCAGGGTCCAACGACAGGAGTTCGAAAGGTCTTGGAGAAGGAGGGACAGGAATGGACTGACGATGCACATATAGTGAAGTCCTTCCGAGAATATTACCAGACCCTCTACCCAGCACAGGATCTCCACCCTGGTGCAATTCCTGAGTACCTTAAAGGGGACGCCACTGCCTCTCTGGCACCCACGCAAGCGACTGACCTGGACCAACCGATCTGAATTGAAGAAGTTATTTCTAGCATATCCCGCCAAAAGTTATCCAAGGCTCCGGGCCCAGACGGATTTCCGGCCTCCTTTTACAAGACCTTCTGTTAGAGCCTTGCCCCCATTCTTACTAGGCTCTTTGATGCGATTGGGGAAGCATCCCCGCTCCCCTCTTTGACATTTCGAGCGGCAATAGTAGTAATTCCCAAACCAGGAAAGGATAAAACTCGCTGCTCCTCATCCCGACCCATCTCCCTCTTGAACACAGACCTCAAGCTCTTCACAGGTATTCTCGCGGCCTGGCTTAGTCCCCTCCTCCCAGGCCTAATTGATCCAGACCAGGCTGGATTTGTGCCCCAAAGGCAATGCTGTGATAACACCAGGTGGATTCTACACATTATTGACAAAACTCAAAGGTTCGCCCCAGAAAGAATGCTCCTTGCAGTTGATGCAGAGAAGGCATTTGATAGGGTCCATTGGCCCTATCTAGCGGCAACTCTGGTGCACTTTGGCCTAGGGGATCGCTTCCAAAAGTGGATCCTCAGGAGCTACACCTAACCCACAGCTGTAGTCCACATCAATGGTTGCTCGTCTGCCCCATTTCATATCAGCAGGGGAACTAGACAGGGGTGCCACCTGTCGCTCCTGCTATTCGCCCTTTATATGGAATGCATGGCCCAAAAATCCTCTCCAATCCACAGATAAAAGGAGTTAAATTTGGAGGGGAACCGCACACCATAGGCCTTTACACAGATGATGTTATAGCATCCTTGGAGGAGCCTTCCACCTCACTGCCCACCTTCCTTGCTGAGCTAACGGCATTTGGCCTGGCATCAGGCTTTAAGATTAATATCCACAAATCGCAGGCCCTTAATCATACTCTCCGGCCACAAACCCTGGACGATTTGTGACAGGCCCAGCCCATACAATGGGCTCCGACATCCATCCCATACCTCGGCCTCCAGATAACCACCACTAACACAGACACTGTCGCCTTCAAGTACCATAAATTAACCCACCAGATCAAATCTGACCTGCATCATTGGCGGTCCTTCTCTTTATCTTGGTTGGGGCGAATATCAGCAATTAAAATGACGATCCTTCCCAAGATCCTGTTTCTCTTCCAGGTACTCCCAGCCGCACCACCGCCGGGACGCTGCCTTCTCTCCAACAAGAGATTAATAGACTTGTGTGGGCAGACAAGTACCCCCGTATCCGTAGAGACCTCAGCTATAGATCCCCGGATGAGGGCTGCCTGGGAATCCCAGACCTTCTTCGCTACTTTCAAGCCACTCAACTGAGGGTCTTTGTGGAATGGTCACATGCAGAATCTGAAAAGAACTGGTTGTTTATGAACCAGGCCCTTGCTGGCCAGGCTCGCTGGTGCATCCCTTTCCTTCCTTAACAAGCTCGACCCAAATCGCTGTATCTTTCTCCCATCGCTAAGGCGTCACTGGCGGTCTGGGACGGAATAGCGACAGAGAGGGACCTTACATCCTTCCCCTCATCTTTAACCCCCATAGTTGAGAATCCAGATTTTCACCCAGGCATCCAGGACCCCACATTCCAAGTATGGACACAGGCGGGCTGCAGATCGGTCGGCCATCTATTTGACCTGGAAGGTCCTCTCTCTGTTGAGTCCCTCCGTACAGAGTATACGCTTCCAGAAAAGGAGTGATGGCATTACACCCAGATTCGCCACTGGGTGCTACACCCTTCTATTCACCCAGGTGCAGAGCGACAACTCACTCCCTTCGAGCGCTGGCTCCTGTCAAGGACAACTGATAAGCAACTGGTCTCGGACCTGTACCATCTGATAAGCCCCCCTACAGAGACCCCCAAATCTAAGAGCCAAACACCATGGGAATCAGTAATAGGCAGGGAACTCACGACTAAGGAATGGGGAGACATTTATTATAGGGCACGGCATACTGCACGCAACATCGCCAGTATTGATATAGCCATGAAAATCATCACCTACTGGTACTATACACCCTACCTGCTTCATAGATACAACCAGTCCAAATCCCCGAATTGCTGGCATCAATGCAGATCCCCAGGTATGCTGTTGCACATTTTGTGGGATTGCCTGAAACTCAAGACCTACTGGTCACAGGTGCTCACGGATATTGATACTCATTTAGACACAGAGCTTCCTAGGTTTCCCACTTACATAATATTAGGTCTTCCTGACCCTCTCACCTTCCCCCTTAAGTCACGACGGGGCAAACAGATTAGCCTAGCTCTAGGAGTGGCCCTACAAAACATTCTTTCTCACTGGGGTACAGGGCACACATCTAGGCTGGCTGCACCACATATGGTACATACTAGGGATGGAACGCATCACTCTATTCCTGTCTAATCAAAGATCAGCATTTCCTAAACTTTAGGGGCCATTTCTGTCCCTATTGACATCAAAGTTTCAGAAACTCACTTGCCCTAAATACCTTTGTCTATTGCGACTGCCTGAGGCCCACCAGGACACAACCTAAGGGTCATTATATAAGATCATCCCTTCAAGGGTAACCCAGCCACTATTTTTCCTTCTCTCTCTCTTTCTTTCGATCACCAGGTCCAGGGGTGAGGGGGTGGGGGGGGGGGGGTTTGGGTTGTTATGTCATACCACACAGAGCCCTGTATTTAACGGGCCTTGTAATGCTGACATAAGTCTTCTTTTTCCTTTTTGTCCCATTGAAAACCTAATAAAGAAATTTAAACCAAACATGAGGCTAAAAAGCAAGTTAGAGAAATAAATAACTTGAATACCGAGGTGTAATAGAAAGTTGCACCTCCACTATGATTAAACCTGTGTTTCTGGTAATGAAACCAGACCAGTCATATCCTTTAGTGTTCGATTACAGACACTTGAACACCGCTACATGCACATTTGCAGTACAAAATGCACATAGCATAGCACTAATGAACAACATAGTGCAAAAAAGATACAAAACAACCTTAGATATTTCAAATGGGATTTTCTACCAAAGCATAGCACCTGAAAGCAGGTACTTGACCGCTTTCAGTGGATTAGGTTCTCAAAAGCAGTTCTGTTGATTGCCCCAAGAGTATAAAAACAGCCAAGAATTGAATTTAGCCCCGGTTGCAAAACGTTTGCAAAATTTTGATGACTAGGCATTGTTTTATGTCAAATACATATACCTAACGGTCCTAACATATAAACTCACTTGGCAAGAGTAGATCGAATAGTTTTGGATTTGCTCACATGGGCTACAAATGTAATTTCAAAAATCAAAAATAGTCTACCTCAGTGTCCTATATCTATGATAGGAGTTGTCAAGTGAAGGCAGAAGCCTAGGGACACATTTCCTCAAGAAGTGTGCGCTTCTACAACCACCAAATACATTGAAGAAACTCCAATCAATATTGGGTTTCCTAAATTTTGGCAGAACTTATATTCTAGACTACGCAGAACAGGTAAAACCATTCTACGACTTGATTCATCCAGACTTTTCAAGCTCACATTGGACTCCTTAACACACACAAATACTATGTTCAGTACAAGCTGACATGCTAGCTTCCAAACAATTACACACATGTGTGAACACCACAAACCTGGTGATCTGTATAATTGTGGGGACATCAGGATTCACCTATTCCACATTCAATGAAAGAGACACTGTACCAATTGCATTTACATTGCATTTATACACCAATGCAGAGATGCGTTTTGCACCAACAGAAACATTTTTGAGGGCAGTACAGACTGCTGTAGTGAAAGAAAGATCCTTGGCTCCGGGGAAACACATATTGTTATCACTCTAGTTCCAACCTTAGAGGCTGTTCCAAAGGCCAGCAGGCCTAACACAAAAGCTTTACATCCTCAATGGATACAATGGGCCAACTCCCTTTACAGCAACAGATGTATATTAAATATTTGAGTCTATGTCAGGACCGGAGGCGAGGATTATGCTTCACTCTCTTCGCTTTTATTAACTAGCAGCCTTTAATAAAAACATCTGCTTTAATTTCTTTTTGGAAAAAGAGCGAAGGAAAACATCTTCGAACTTCTTTTCTAAAAGAAAGCATTCAAACTAAATGTTCCGTGAGTCTTCGGGAGAAATCTTCCACCACTACCAATATAACACATCTGTAGTCCACAGGAGCTGCCAATCCGGAGCCCTGATTGCCTGTTATAGTCCTTCCTTGACCGTGATCTTCCTCTTTCTTCTCTGTAGGAGAGTAGGATCTGCTTCTTATAGTTACCCCCACTTTTTGCTGATATTTCACTGTTTTTCGACTTAGCCAGACTAAGGCCCTGCTAATCAGGACCCCAGTCTATCTGCTTTCTACTCTACATTGACTGTATGTACTTTAGGTACACTCCAGATTGGATTCTGGGGTACCCTTGTGAGTCCCTAGTATATGGTATACTATGTACCCAGGGCATAGGTACCCCAGAGGCCTACCAGGGGCTGCAGCATGTATTGTGCCACCCCTGGGAAGCCTTTTAAAATGACATAGCAGGCCTGCTACAGCAGCCTGTGTAAGGTGGTGTATCCACCCCTTACTGAGATATAGGTTCCCTGTATCTCTCCATATCACTGCACATGTAAACCTATCAGTCACCCCTATGGCAGGCCTTAACAATACTGAAGCCAGGGTGCTGGGTTTCATGTGAGAGGGTGCCCATGCATGAGCAGAACCCCTCTGCACCTTTTGGAATCTTCATTTCGGGGTTGTTTGTGATGCAGCCAGACCATATACTCTTAAGTGCATTATAACCAAACGGGAAATGCTAACTTTGGAGTGGCTGCATGGAAAACTGTCGTGTTTGGTGTCAAACACCTTGGAATTATACCCCCACACCAGTAACTGGTGTGGGAGTATGATCCCACCCTTCTAGAGGGAGCGACATGACAGCACCGGTATACCCGGTACCAGCTAACAGAGCCCTGGCCTCACAAAATGGATGCTGCAGCCACAGACACGAGTCTGCCCTCCTGCTGCTGGACGAAACTCCGGCAGGGGAGGCCTGGACAATAGGTTTCCTGTCACAGGGAGGTGTGACCACCTCCCAGACAGGCTTTAGTGTATTGGGGCTGGGTGGGAGCACTCTCAGAGTGCTTTGAAGTCTGCACTGGGGGCACATTTGGTGTCCCTGTGCATAGTCCAGCTCAAACCGGTTGCAGGGGCACACAGCCCCTGCTCTGGCACGAAACTGGACAAAGGAAATGGGTGTAGCCACCCCTCTTTCCTGACCCTCCCATAGGTGGGTCCCCAGAGTTTGTCCAACCCCTTCCTTGGGTATAAAGTAGGAAACCCTGACTACAGGACTTTAGATTAGACCTGGACTAAACTCTGATACCAGAAACCAAGTACTTCAACGATCTGCACGACGCTGGATGACTGAAGAATCTCCCTTGGAGTAAAGGAGTTACTCCCCTGCAAGACAGGCACCTTTAACGCAACTGACCGGTTGGCAACTCTGAGCTCCGACGGACTCCGAAGAATATTGCCACACAGGAGGTGGGATTTCCTAGGTCTCTCAGGTTGATATGTGCCCACAACAAGTCTGAGGCCCGTATCCCTCGTGGAAGACCGTGCAACCCGAACCCCTGGACACAGCGAAAATTTGCAGAAGCATCAGCTTTCCAGCGACCCCTGAGGCTGAGCTTTGGGTTACTTGTAGCAGTAATTGCACTGAAGATTGTCAGCCTACACTCAACGAGTGTTCCGTGGGCCACCATTTTGTGATTCCTCTTGAGGTCCCTTTGCGATCCCTGGTCCGTTGACCTGTGGGTCCCCAAGAAGGCAACTCTAACTTTTATTGGGTTTCCCTGGTTGCTCCAGACATTCCCTGACTCTCCATCGCTTGGGGAGTCCCCAGGACCTTGCTGGTCCGCACAGAAGCATCTTTTCTCTTCCTGCGTGTGTTGCTGTTGCCAAGGCTTGTTGTGGTCCATCCGATCACCGACACCCCAGCACTTGACATCCTTTGTGGGACAGCTCGAATCCAGCTCCTGGTCATCGTCAACGTCTCCAGGACCCCGTGGCTGCAGAGTCAAGCTTCACCTCTTCGCACCTGAAGCACCCGACATCGGTGGGCATTCGATTGCTCCGCTCCTGGTCACTGGCTAGTGACCCAGACTCTGTCCCCTCTGCTTTCAGGTTCTTCACATCTTCGATCCAGGCTTGGATCACCCCGGACACTTTTCTTCTTCACGGCAGCAGCACTTTGCAGCAGATCGCCATTGGAAACGACGACGATTCCCGACACCCTTTGACACCTATGCACCCGGCTTCCCTGGGTGAGGTAACTCGAGTACTCTGGTGCTCCCGTGGGTGTTGGCCCTAGAACCCCTTAAGTCTAAAGGGGTTTGCTCAAAGTCCTCTCCTAAGTGTCCTTTAACTTTAAAATTCCAACCGCGACTTTCCGCATTGAATCCTACGGCGCTCGCGGCTGTGTTCTCACACTGCACACGTCCCCTGTGGGTCCCCTGTGGGTCTCCTGTGGGTCTCCTGTGTCACTACCTTTGGTGGTTCCTTGGGGTCCCAGCGATTCTACGTGCTCTAGGCACTGTTTCTAGTCAAGTCGTGGTTCTTATACCACTTTCTTAGTATATGGTTTGGTCTCCCCCTGGAGCCCACTGGGTATTGTGCTATTTACTGTCGTTTTAATAATGTGATACTGTGTATCTTGAACTCTAATCTCATAAAGTGATTAGTAGTTAGTGTTTAGAAATAAATACATATATTTTATATATATCTTGTGTGGTTCTCCTTTCATTTAGTTATTCAAGAGGTTATAATCTGGTAAACCAAGCTGCTTTACACTCCTTCAAGACTTAGCCTGAAGGCCTGAAGGCTGCTCTCCATAGCTACCACTAGGATAGCTTTCAATAAAGGTTGTCTTTAAACCTATCATCAATAAGGGTCGTTTGGACTGGTGCAAGGTGCCCACTATAACTAGTGGACAGCATATGCCAGGCCAACTTGTCACATTTCTACAGTCTGCAGTCTACAGTTAAGTCGGGTTTCTCCTTCTTTCTGCCATTATATGTATTGTAATTGCCATTGATCTGTTTGTTTGGTTATTTCTGTGGTATTGCCCATGTGTTTCCTTTTCTAGCAGCAAACCTTGCTAGTTTTCTCTCGGGCCGCAGGAGCGTCTTTCAGCTCCTTCATGGCCGTCAGTTAAGGTGCCGCACAGTGGTGCTGTCCGCCACCCGCCAGATGGCACTGTGACTCCGGCGTCTTCACCATTGGGCACGCAATTCCTGTCAGTTACGAAACTGACAGGATCTGATGTGGGACAGGTGCTGTGCCTGCCGAAGCCCTTGCCTGGAGAGAGACCCTTCTCTGGGGTCTGTATTGTAAATCTTTCCCCTCGCTCGTTTCAGAGCTGACGCCCTGCGATCCTACACATGGTCTGTATGTTTGTTGCTGACGCCCCCTGGGGTCTGTGTTTTCCCATCGGTGATTACCAGCATGAAATTAAGGGAACACACTCCCAGGCATCTATAACAACCCCTTTTTAGATAGTTTTGGCACCAAGGGGAGTGTTCCCTGGGCATAGACCCTTATCTGGTGTGGCATTGCCCACCCCAATTCCTGTGACTGCACCCTCAGTCCTCCAAAAGCAGCCTCCATCTGCCCTAATGACCCCTCACGCAGGATAGAAGGGAAGGCTAGATTAACCTTACCTAGTTTACTTTAAGGAAAAGCTCTAATTACTTCAATATCTTGGAGCCCACAGATGAAGTCTATGAAGATCCTCTAGTTTATCTCCCATGGGACGATTAATTTTATAATGCGATGGATGCCTCCATATATCGGGCGGTTGATAAGGCGATGGGCCCTATGGAGGAGCGCCTCGCGCAGGTAATTGCGCGCGAGTGCGCCAAGAGGGCACAGGCTATGCCAGATGTGCCAGACCCTGCCTCGATGCCAGACCCAGATCCATTAGATCCTGAACCTGCTCCAGTCAATCAATCAATCAATCAATCAATCAATCACAGAATTTGTAAAGCGCACTACTTACCCGCGAGGGTCTCAAGGCGCTGGGGAAAAAAAAAAGGGGGGGGTGCTGCTACTGGTCGAACAACCAGGTCTTGAGTAGCCTCCTGAAGGTCAGCAGGTCTTGGGTCTGTCGTAGGCTTAGTGGAAGGGTGTTCCAGGTCTTGGCGGCGAGGTGGGAGAAGGATCTGCCGCCGGTGGTGGTTCTTCGAATGCGAGGGACGGTGGCGAGGGAGAGGTCGGGGGAGCGGAGTTGGCGGTTGGGGACGTAGAAGAGGAGTCGTCTGTTGAGGTAGGCTGGGCCAGTCTTGTGGAGTGCCTTGTGTGCGTGGATGAGGAGTTTGAAGGAGATTCTCCTGTCGACGGGGAGCCAGTGCAGGTTCCTCAGGTGGGGGGTGATGTGGCTGTGGCGTGGTACATCGAGGATCAGGCGTGCGGAGGCGTTTTGTATGCGTTGCAGTCGCTTGATGAGCTTGGCCGGGGCTCCCGCGTAGAGGGCGTTCCCATAGTCGAGTCTGCTGCTGACGAGGGCCTGGGTGACTGTTCTTCTCGTGTCTGTCGGGATCCACCTGTAGATCTTGCGAAGCATGCAGAGGGTGTTGAAGCAGGAGGATGAGACTGCGTTGACTTGCTTGGCCATGGAGAGCGTTGAGTCGAGGATGACTCCCAGGTTGCGTGCGTGGTCTGTGGGTGTCGGGGCTGCTCCCAGCGTCGTTGGCCACCAGGAGTCGTCCCAGGCTGAGGGGTTGGAGCCGAGGATGAGGACCTCTGTCTTCTCCGTGTTCAGTTTTAGTCGGCTGATCTTCATCCAATCGGCGACGGCCTTCATTCCTTCATGGAGGTTGGATTTGGCGGCGAGGGGGTCCTTGGTGAGGGAGAGGATCAGTTGAGTGTCGTCGGCGTAGGAGATTATGTTGAGGTCGTGCTGTCTGGCGATGCGTGCGAGCGGGGCCATGTAGATGTTGAACAGTGTTGGGCTGAAGGACGATCCCTGGGGTACGCCGCAGATGATCTCGGAGGCTTCGGATCGGAATGGTGGGAGGCGGACTCTCTGGGTTCTGCCGGCGAGGAAGGAGGTGGCCCATTCCAGGGCCTTGTCTCGGATCCCTGCGTCGCCAGTGAAGCATCCCCGGGAGGAAGGGGAAGATTTGGATGCCTTTGAGTGCTTAAAACACGCCTTAATGGTGAAAAGCCTCCCAACTTTGCCGCCTTCAGCCCCAGAACCACAATTAGAAGCCCCCCCAGGGTCTCCAGGCCCCCAGGATGATGACCCTCCCACTGATGAGGAGCCAAGCTCTTCTACACCATGGTGCCCATCCCCCCTCCCAGTAGCGCAGTAAATGGCCAACCGCCTACTCAAGCCCTTGGAGAAAGAAGCGCGTAGCTGCTGGACAGCAGAATTCCCAAAAACCAGTTTAGAGGAGAAGGTGGCCCAAACACCTGAAATTGACCCGAAAATGGCAACATTCTTGACTAAGTTTATGAAGAACCTTAAAAAAGGGATTGATCGTTCCTGGTGGGCTTGCCAGGACAAGCTTTTAGACACAGTGGGTCTTTTAATGATGATACTAGATATGGCGGAGGACGCCAAAGCCACAGGGTGCCACAATTTCCCCAGACACTCGTTCAGGATGGGCGCAGAGGACAGTTATCTTTTTGGGTAACCAACTGCGCCCTACTCACGGAACGCAGATGGTCTCTCCTGATAAAGGTGGATCCCAAGCTTGGGGATCTGGCTGTGTCTGATGTGGGAGCAGTTGCCCAAGGGGGTCTCTTCGGGGACCCCTTTGTCAAAGAACTCGGAAAGTTCGTTAATATTTTCACTTCATTGGACACAGCACAGAGGTCCATTAAAAAGGTGTTCCCCTCTCTGTTTTTCCAAGGGGCCGGCCGTGGTAGGGGCCGCTCGGTCAGCCGCTTTGATTCCTCTCCTTACTCCAGATGGCAAGGCTCCAGGCGAGGCAATGGTTATCAGGACCAATCCCACTTCGCGAACTTCTACCCCACCAGGGCACAGCGGATTAATGGGAAAGGCACCAGAGAACACACCGCCAACTCCAATTCCGGTGGGTGTTCTCCCTTCTTCAAGTATACATGTGGGGGGCAGACTAGCATCCTTTCCGGAGGCTTGGCGAGCTCTCACTGCAAACACATCAGTCCTAGAGACTGTCCAGGGTTTTCACATAGAGTTTTATGGGACCCCCTTCCAAACGTCCAGACCCCGCCCAAACCAGTTTTCTGCGACAGAAGAAGTGTTGATAGACACCGAGGTTCAAGTTCTGTTAACCAAATGAGTTATCCAATCAACTTCATTCCATACCCACAGGTTTGTCAGCAATATTTTTCTTGTGGACGAGGCAGATGGGGGTCAACGACCAGTGATAGATTTGCAGGAATTCAACGAGTGGCTGGTATACAGACACTTCAAGATGGAGGGTATTCACCTCCTAAGGGATATCCTGCGACCATCGGATTGGATGGTACGCCTCGACCTCAAGGACGCGTATTTGGTGGTCCCCATTTTCCCACCGCATCAGCGTTTCCTTCAGAGTTCTTTGGCATAAGCAGGTGTTCGAATTCTCAAGTCTGCCGTTCAGACTGTACTCTGCTCCTTGGTGCTTCACCAAGGTTCTCAAACCAGTGGTAGAGCACCTTCGAGCGTGCGGCATCCATCTCATTGTCTACCTAGACGACATGCTCTTAATGGCCCAATGTCCCCAGCAACTGTCGATTCAACTGCAAGCAGCCATAGACCTGGTGGAAGGGTTAGGATTTGTAATAAACCAAGAGAATTCCCGTCTGACTCCATCCCAAACCGTGACATTTTTGGGGTTCACAATCAACTCTTCGACTGCCACGCTCAGTCTGCCATCACGAAAGGTTGCCATGATTCAACACGAATTACGGCACACTTTAGCAAAGCCACGGACTCCCCTGCACCAGATTGCCCGACTAGTTGGGCTGCTGTCTTCCTCCATTCAGGCCCCCCGGGCCCGTTGCATTATCGGGCCGTGCAAAGGTCTTACAGATTCTCAGCCTTTTGGACGAGGTGCAAGACAAAATTTCATGGTGGCTATCACACACGGAGGCCTGGAATGGAAGGGCAATCTTCGGATCGGCCCCGGACCTCATCATAGAGTCAGACGTCAGCAGGTCCGGTTCGGGCGCGCATTGTGGCAAGTCTTCTATGGATGGGGGCGTGGTCTCTCCAGGAACAGCCCATCATCTTCTTGGAGCTCTTGGCAGGATCATTTGCAGTCTGTTGTTGGACCAAGGACAGAACTCATTCATGTGTATTGCTCAACATGGACAATGTGTTGGCAGTCGGATACATCAACCATCTTGGGGGCACACGGTCCAGAGTACTTTAGGACCTAGCAACCAGCTTTTGACAGTATTGCCTAGACCATCAGGTCTCGGTCACAGCGGAGCTCCTCCCGGGCCAGGACAACCAGGTGGCAGATTACACTCCCGTTACCTGCGGGACTCAAGCCTCTGGAAATTGGACCCGGGGGTCTTTGCACAGTTACAGGCTACGTGGGGTCCGTTTTCTGTGGACCTGTTTACACCACAGCTGGACCACCAGTTGCCCTAGTTTTTCAGCTGGAGGCCGGATCCTCTGGCAGCTGCGACGGATGCCTTCTTACAGGATTGGGCGGTGGAGAAGGGATATATCTTGCCCCCCTTCGCCATGATCACTCAAGTGTCGGCCCAGATCTGGCATCAGCGGGCGGAAGTGGTCATAGTCACTCCGATTTGGAGTTCTGAAGAGTGGTTTCCGGTTCTACTGGAACTTTCCTGGGATTTTCCAATCCAACTCCCCCAGTTTCCTCACATTCTTCTCAATCCAGATCGGCTTCCCCACCAGCTAGTACTGAAGGGATCCCTTCCCTTGAATGCATGGCGGATTACAGGAGATGGTCGATCCCAGAGATTTTGAGCCAAGCTGAAGAGCTCCTCTCTAAGGCATGGGCAGACAGCATGGTCATGAGGTACAAATCAGCTTGGACCCGCTGGACACATTGGTGTCTGTGAAGGGTTTCGGATCCCGTGGTCACAGGAGTCGTTCATGTTTTGAATTTTTTAGCGGACCTGGCCACTGAAGGGTTGGCGTATTGATCTATCAATACCTTTAGGTCTGCCATTTCTGCAGGTCACTCTCCGGTGGACGGCGCACCAGTGGGGGAACACCCTTTTGTGTGTCGACTCCTCAGAGGAATTAGACTGTCTATCCCTCCTGCCCGAGGTACTCGGTGCTTTGGGATGTCAACCAGGTTCTGAACCTTTTCCTTTCTTGGAAACCAAACATGGTTCATATCTCGAAAGGAGCTTTCTGCCAAAAGGGCAATGCTGTTGTGCCTAGTCTCTTGCAGACGGGTATGAGATGTCTGAGCCCTGGATGTAACGGGTAGGATTTTCTCCCCCTCAGGGGTATCATTCACAATTTGCAGGAGGACGAAATCCAATACGAGGACTATCATGTACAGCCTTTCCAAATTCCCCAAAATTATGTGTGGTTCAATATCTAAAGGCGTACGAGCTAATATCTGAGGAGTTTCGAACCCTTGGTGAGAGACAGCTCCTCATTGCTCTGAGGAAACCGCATGCAGCAGTGTCCTCTCCCACCATTGCACGATGGGTATGATGGGTCATGCAGGAAGCAGGTATTGACCTAGCCGCCTTTGGGGCTCATTCCACCAGAGGAGCCATGGCTTCTAAGGCATTTTTGCTGGGAGCGAGGCTAGAGGACATTATGAATGCCGCTGATTGGTCCTCAGACTCTACGTTCAAGATATTTTAGTTCAAGCCAGTGCTGGATATGGCTCATTTGGTGGTGAGCAAGCTTTGAACCAGCATAATCCTCACCTCCGGTCCTGACATAGAATCAAAATTGTTCCTAACTATCGTTTGGAAAAGTTTCAATTCTATTAAGGACACGGAGGCAAGGATTATCCCACCCGGCGAGAAAGCATTCTTTCTTTTCAATCCCTCCCTAGAGCGTAAGTACAGAGTTTATGATAATATATATGATAATAATGTATGCTCTACGACTGGATTGTTGATGTTCACAAACAAACCTTTAAGAGTAATGTCTGTACATGAAGTATGGATCCAACCCTAACTCCTTTCTTTGATCATAGGGGCAGAAGGCACGAAGTTGGACCAATGAGAAATAGATGAAGACCTGGCTTGCGCAATGAAAGAGGAAGTTCAAGGTCAAGGAAGGACTATAACAGGCAATCAGGGCTCCGGATTGGCTGCTCCAGTGGACTACAGATGTGTTACTATTGGTTGTGGTGGGAGATTTCTCCCAAGGACTCATGGAATTTTTAGTTTGAATGCTTTCTTTTAGAAAAGAAGTGTAAAGGTGTTTTCCTTCACTCTTTTTTCAAAAAGAAATTAAAGCAGATGTTTTTATTAAAGGCTGCTAGTTAATAAAAGCGAAGAGAGTGAAGCATAATCCTCACCTCCGTGTCCTTAATAGAAATGAAACTTTCCTACACGATAGTTAGGAACAATTTTCACTCTACACTAGAAACACAGGCATATCTGCAATACGAACACGAATATCCTCTGCCTAATGAAGTAATGCCTCTAGATCAGTATGATTGCATATTCTATATTGACGGTTCTGCCCAGCCTGCCATAGGGACAAAGCACCAATACTCTGCAGTGTGCACTGCTGTTAAGGGTAGAATGGAGGATGGAGAATTCTGCCCTCACAAAAGCTCCACGCAGTCACTAGGTGATTGCACAGCACAGCTGGCTGAACTTAAAGCTCTAATTCTGGCACTTGAGAATACGGATCCCGCATTCCCCACACTAATAGTTTGTGATTCGTATTACTGTGTCCAGTATTGCAATGAGTACTTACACTATTGGGGCCAGAATGGATTCAGAGATTCCAAAGGGTACAGCATAAAACACAAGCTGCTTTGGTGACAGATGGCCACACTAAAAACATGTTTGCCACTGACTCATGTGATTCACAATCTGAGTCATCAGCGTATAGGAATACACGTTGTAGGGAATTCCATGGCTGGTGAAGCCGCAAAAGCAACAGTGCAAACTGCTGCAGTTGCTGCAATTACACATTCAAGTACGAGGATAGATAGAGACATCATGGTGGCTGTCAACACTGCGTGGAATGGCACCCACCTGCCGAAAGACTTTCCAACAAAACAATCCTACCAGTTAATTGTGCAAAACATACCGTTTGTGCATATTAACGGAGTGGGGGCTAGAGTAATACCTAACTCAGATAGCAAGTAGGGTTAATCCTAGCAGCACATGAGAGCCTAGGATCTGCTCAGACAGGGGTGGCTGCTATAACTTCATTATTGCAGCAACGCTATTGGTGGCCTGGTCTACACAAACAGACCAAGGACTTAGGCCCTTTATTACAACGGCGGTAGTACGAGCGTCTGAACGCCCTTGCATTGGGATGGAGATTGCCTGATATATAGTTGGCAGCTCCACCCACCATATTATGATCCGACCGCCATAAATGCGGACGGAAACATAACTTTTACAATTGAAGCTTGTGGTGCGGCATGGAAAAATGCTGCAGAACAAGCCACAATTGAAAAAGGCATGTTTCTAAACATCCATCCACTGTGTGCCAGGCACCATGAGTGCATGGATGTTTGGGGGGGCACCACATTTGCCCCCCTGGCCCCATAGCAGAGGCCCACAGGGGAAGGAGGCCCTGCTAGGGGCCCCCAAATTCCCATTCCGTCTGCCTGTACATGGGGGTCGGACCGCCTTGTAAAGGCAGAGGGAGAAGAGACATTGCAATCCCTACAGAGGTGCCTCTGCAGGCACGCCCCCATTGTAGGGATTATGGTCTGACCGATGCCCCGATGGGCTTCTTGAGCCCGTCGGAGATGTCAGTCGGTCCCTCCGACCCCTGCACTCCGACCGACTGCATGATTATGCGGCGGTCAGGCCGCAGGCTCAGATATCAGACTGACCACCACTGACGGCCTGTCAGTGGCGATCCGCCTAACATCATAATGAGGCCCTTAGTCCTTAAATGTGACATCTGTTAGCAGATGAAGGTCTCCACCATAGCATTTCCACCACAGACACCTCTATTGATCTCAGACAAACCTCTGGCTTGTGTTTATCTGGACAACCGCAGCCCTTTACAATCAGATGGGGCTTACAAATACATCTTGGTAGCAGTGGATACCTGCTCTTGATTCCTAAGGGTTTGGCCACAGCAATCGGCTGACGCCCGAACTGTTATGGAAGATCTGCAAGTCTTTATTGGGACATACGCAGTAGTCACATTACATTTGGACCAGGATCCGATGTTTACCTCCAAGGCTTACAGATATACCATGGGAAAATTGGGTGTGACTGTGGGGTACTCCTCCTCCTACAATCCTGAGGGAAACGCAGAAGTGGAAAGGAATATAGGAAAGTAGGATCTGCTTTCATGGTCACCACCACTTTTTGGTGTCATTATGTTTTTCTGATTAGTCTGACTGGGATCCTGCTTATCAGGACCCCAGTCTCTGTGCTTCTTCCCTAAATTGCACATGGTGAGTACTTAGGTACACTCCAGATTGGCTACTGGTGTACCCTGATAAGTCACTAGTATATGGTACTAAGGTACCCAGGGCAGAGGTACACAAGGGGTCTCACATGGGCTGAAGCATGCATTATGCCACCCATGAGAGACCACTCAAATTGAGACTCCGGGCCTGCCATTGCAGCCTGTGTAAGTTGGTGCTAGGTTCCCCTATATCTGAGGTCACTACACTTAAAACCTATAAGTAAACCCCTTTCAATCCTGAAGGCAAGGTGCTCGGTTCTGAGTGTGAGGGTGCCCCTGCATGAGCAGGGCACCCCTACAACCTTCGTAGGCCCTTCTCCCGGTTGTAAGTGCATCAGCCATTACAATATATAGAGTGGCCATTACGTGATGACCATCTCTAAACCGGCTGTAACGAACCCTGTCATGTATGGTATCAAACATGTTGGAATCATACCTCCCACACCGTAAACGGTGTCGGAGATATGATTTCATGCAGTGTAAAGCTCCTCTGGGAGGCCCTCAGTGCTCCTTGTACCAGTCTTCCAGAACTGGACAGCAAGCTAGGGCTGCTGCCGACCACATACCTGTTTCTCCCCTCCTGCTGCTGAGACAAGCTCGAGCAGGGGAAGGCAGCACAATAGATATCCTGTCCCAGGGAGGTGTGCCCCTCCCAGACAGTGTTTAGTGTATTGGGGCAGGGTGGGGGCACTTGCCAGCACCACTGAGACTGCATGAAGGCCACATTTAATGCCCTCCTTGCATACTCCAGTTCAAACCATTTCAGGGAGCCGTTGGCTCCCGCTCTGGTGCGAAACTGGACAAAGAACAGGGGAGTATCCTCCCCACTGTCCGGCCCCTCCTCTGAGAGGGACCCCTGAATCGTCCCAACGCTTTCCTAAGGGTACCTGAGGGCTTACCTGTGGGTGGGTCCCTATATTCATTGTGGTTCAAGATTCTGATCACATACAACTTCAACTTCAACCGTCTGGGCACTCTGGACCTCGCTGGACTTTGCGTTAGGAACCGAGACTGCAACTGGGAAGACTCCTGCTGCTCCTGGTCTCGTCATCTTGCAAGTCTGCTGCAACGTCTGTGCCTGTGCTTCATACAGGTTCTTCACAGGGCCTGTGGACATCCAAGACACCTGAAGGAATCTCCCTTGGAGTGAAGGAGTCACTCCCCTGCATCTGCAGGCACCGTAATGCTGCTGACCTGTATGCTGATCCTGGGCTCCCACGGACTCCGAAAGGCTCAGCAACACAGGTGTTGCATCTGCAACTCCCTTGAGGCCTGCACTGTCTTCATACCAAGTTCCCTCGTCGGAACCGCTGGAACAGCACCCCTGTGCACGCATTAACTTGCCATTGCCAAGGCTTGTTGACTCTCTCCTCCAGAGATCTTCAAGCTTCAATAAGCTCCAACCTCAAGCAACTCCTGTACCCAAGATCTTTGCCCTCACGGCTTTCTCTGCACTATGGGCCTTCTTCATTGGTGAGCTGCTCGAGGTCCGCTTGTGACTCCTGTGCCTATGGCCCGTGGGTCCTCCTGGGGGTCTTCTTTGGCTCCAGTGGGCTTCCCTGCTTGCTTGGGGACTTCTCTGACTTACCTACTCGTGGTGAGTCACTTGGACCTTGCTGGTCCTGCCATTGCACCTTTTTTGTCTACTACATTGTTTGCCACTGCCAAGGCTTGTTGGTGCCCCTGCCGGACACTGACCCCTTGGCTCTCGACATCCCACATGGGACAGCTCATAAATGGATCCTGGTCTTCCACAGCATTGCCTGGTCCGCACAGCTGCAACTTCAAGGGCACCGTCAAACTCTCCTGCATCCCCAACATCGGTGGGCATTCATCTTCCGTGCCTCCTGGACACTCCTGAGTAGCATAGACTCTGTCCCCTCTACTTGCAGGTTCTTCTCACCTTGAATCCACCTTTGGGTTCTACCGGACTCCTTCATCTTCTTCTCCAGTGGCATCTTTCCTGAAGTCTTCCATTGTGGTCTACGGCGGTTTCCGACTTCACTTGACACCTATGCACCGGCTTCCCTCTTGTAGGTATCCTGGTTCCTGGGGTATCCACAGGTGGGGTGGCTCTCCAACCTTCCATCTTCCATGGGGTTTCTTCAGGGTCCACTGGGAAGGGTCCTTTTTCTTTAAAACTGCAACCGCAACTTACCCATTGACTTGTATTGATCATGCAGTCGTATTCACGTACTGCACACAGCCTCTGTGGGGTTCCTGAGTACTTACCTTGGGTGGTTCCTTGTGTCCCCAACCCTTCTACTTCCTCTGGGTCCAGTCTCGACTTAGGTCGTGGTTTGCATTCCACTATTTTAGTATATGGTTGGGTCTCCCCTGGAGACCACTGTGTATTTGTGCTACTTACATGCTCTATAGCAGTGATACTCAAAGTACGGCCCGGGGGCCCCTTGCGGCCCTCTTGACCTTTAAATGCAGCCCCCTAGGTGAACAGCAACACCAGCTGCTGTTTATTTGCTAGCACTAATATTTAGAAAAAGATGTTAAATAAATGGCCACGCATTTATTAACCTGCAAATAAATGCTTGCCTGTTTATTTAACATATTATAAAACCTCCTCACACTATCCATGACCCCCCAGACCCCCTCCTGCCACCCTGCTGGAATCAGTGCGGCCCTCGGCACACCAGAAACCGTACTTTGTGGCCCCTGGGCAAATGTTTGTGAGTACCCATGCTCTATAGTATTGTGTGTATTGTGTTTGTATCTCTGGGTAGGAGATAATACAAAGTATTAGTGAGTGTTTGTAATAAAAAACATATTTTTACAACTACACTGTGTGATTCTTTTTAACTTCACCTATGCCATAAGATTAAGTACTGGTAAAACAAGCTGCTTTACACTCCTTCTGGACTAAGCTTACAGGCTGCTCTCCACAGCTACCACTTAGAGAGCTTTCTAAGGTTGTCTAAGACCACTAAAATCACCATAGGAGTTGTAGGTATTAGTGGAGGGTGCTACACTTACATAAGTGAGCACCATATTCTAAGCCAGCCTCTCAAAAGAAGAACTGGGACTTAAAGCAGTATTTAACATCTAGGGTATTAGGTTCAGGTCACAGTTGGGTCACCACCTGTATGGGTCCAAAGAGCCCTAAATAATCTGCCTAGAAATCCCTGGGTGGTCAGACTCCCAATTAAATCCTGTTTGGGGTTAAGATGTGGGTTCCTGACCTCGAAAGTCCCAGTACAGTGGCAGCAGAAACACCATTTAACATCAGTGAATGTTTGGATGTTTTACAGGATCCGAACAACTTTCAGGCAGCTCAGAGGAACATCCAGCAAAAACGTTCCACCACCGGATGAAGTGAAAAATGCACTAGCAACTTGTGGTTGGATTCCAAAGATTGGTGATCTGGTCCAGGAGAAGATAGTCGACAAGAAAGAATTTGGGCAATCCTACAGAACACCTGTATCTGTCCTGGCTTTTGAAGGCACCAGAACTGTACTTTTACCTCCCCTTTCTGGTTGCAAAGCCAAGAGATTTGTGTCTCTAGATCTCATCAAATCACATCATGTGGCCGGTTCTACCCAGTAGGCCCAGACGGCTCCTGGGTAGTGACCTGTCTCCTCTAACTACCCTACAGGAGATCCTGTTGGAAGCTTTGACTGACTATGAAGCTTCTCCTCCCCAGCTGGGGACGGCTAACAGAGAAGTCTCACTTCTTTCTGTTACACCTAAAAATGCCATACAATCAACAGGTACATAAACACAGATTTCAATTCTGCAAACAGATAAAGATGGTATCATCCACAACATACCACCATTTGAGTAAACTCCCAGTTCTACACAGCCTGAAGAGCTGCCAAAATTAGATTGAACAGCCTCCGGCTACTTCATCGACTTTAATGACTTCTATTTAGATACGCCTGACCCACCACCACTACCACCTCGAGGTAGGCTGCATGTATTTTACGTCTGGCTAAAAAAGACATACTTTATCCCTCCCTGGATATACATTTGGTTAACAACTGCATCACTTTTCCATTTTATCTGGATTGGTTTTGTCACTGTCTTTTTCCTGCTTCTGAATGGACACTATCTCCCAGAACGCAAATGGTTAACTTGGTTTTAACACCCCATTCTTCTTCACCCAAAGTGCGAAGAGACCTTTCCCTGGTGAACATTTCTGCTGTTCCAGTTCCTGATGGAATTGTTTGAGATAAGGTATTCTATGATATATCTGGACCAACTGAAACTATTCAAATATCGTATGTATTCAACTTTGCATGACATTATCACTCCAGTACTATCTCTAATGATTGGGACATTGATACAGTGCATGAATTGCTAGATGATCTACAGCATTAGACTGTTTTTAATTTTGAAGAAATGTTCGCTGATAGTTCCAATTATGATGAAATGTTCTGTTTTCACCATTATGGTCATCATTTTCTGCATAAAGCAAGTACTTCATGAGCAGTATTCAATTACACACAATGGGAACACTGCCCTACACCACCACCAGGTAGCCCAAAAGCATTTGCACCGCAGTTTGCATATTTTTCTGGTCACAATCCTGCTGACCAAGAGTCCAATTATTATAAACTAACACTTTCATAGGCTAAGAAAACTAAGCTCACTGACGCAAAGCTGATTTATTCTGCATCTTTCATTTCTCAGCTGTCTGTAAAAGGATTTGACTTTTGGAAAGACAATGTCGATATAAAATCTATATAGGGAACGAGAGACTGGCAGGTTCAGGGGAACGAGGCTTTATTTAGATCATGCCCTATAGCATACCAAATGATTTTCCTGAACAGAAGTGTGCAGCAAACATCCTGTCTTGGCCTGGGCAAGATAATAGATTTAAACGCACCAAATATTTCCACATTTGCACATTTTAAGAAGTGGCAGCAGTTCACAACCTTCATCAGAGGAAACATTAGACAACATGTTTCGCAATGGAAGATACAATTCTTCATGAACCAATCAGGAGGGAGGGTTAGTGTGGCTGTTAGATAATAATGGATGTCAGGCACATTTTCTTGACAACACCAAAGGGTTTAGGATCAAAGACCCGTCACACGTTATGTATTGTCCATAAAGCCTTACACGATCAAGGGCCCTTGTTCCTCAAAAACAGCTGTAACTGGTACCTGCCCAACAGGCCACTAAGATCTTCTTTCGCCAAAACAGTTATTCTACCCAGATTCAAACGTGTTACCTGAGACGGCCACAGTTTTCCGCGTGGTGCCTCCCAAGCTTGGAATGAGCTTCCTCTTCATATCAAAGCTTCCCCAAATCTCCTGATTTTCAGAAAGTCCCTTAAGACTTGGCTTTGTAATTCTCCATAGAGGGTCTCGTTTCCATCCCTTATCTATCTACCACAATGTTTTTAGGGCAAAGACACTCTTGGGTATTTAAGCGCTCAACAAATGCCCTGCCCCCTTTTCTTTTTACTTTATTTTTGAGACTCGTCTGAGTCCAAGTCCCAAAATGGCTGCCAACACTTCCTGGTTGAAGTGTTGGCAGCCAATCAGATATCAGCAAGGTGACTGTTTGATCCGCGAAGGGTCCGCATCCCCAGATATACAAATTCATTTTTCCTTTAGTAGCTCTGCAACTACTGAACGGATTAACACCAAATCACAAAAAGGGCTCTTTCTGGACCAAAAGCTACCTCTCTGCCATATTTGGTGTAATTCTGTCAAGCAGTTCGGGCTGTAGTTGTGTTCAAAATCCCTATGGGAAATTGCATGGGAAACACACTTTTTTGACCCCACTTTTTCTCAGCCCTCGCTTGACGGATCACCCCGAAACTTTTCATGCACAACTAGACACAGGAGGGCACTGGAGATTTTTGTGAAGATTCGTCAAACAGCGCCAAAGTTGTAAGCAAACCAAAAAAAACACTTTTCCTATGGAAACAAGGTCCTAACTATAACTACCCATTGACGACCACCATTAGGTATTATATATTTATTGTGAATAATGAATATGTACACAAAGTAAATATAAAATATATGCAGGTTTATAAATACACAAAAATAATATATATATATATATATATATATATATATATATATATATATATATATATTCACTGAAAAAACCATAGGTTTCAGACACGTTATAGTTAGAAATTAGCATTTAAAAAACCTTTGAAATTCACTGAAAAAACCATAGGTTTCAGACACGTTATAGTTAGAAATTAGCATTTAAAAAACCTTTGAAATTCACTGAAAAAACCATAGGTTTTAGGGACAGTTATAGTTAGTTGGACATTGCACTCGTACAAAACCCGTGAAATTCCCCTGTTATAGTTAGTTCAGCTAACTATAACTCGCGCCCCCGCAATGCACTGCTGATGACGTCACATATTACATCACTCATGACATGGTCAGTGACATCACTGATGACATCACTGATGACATCTCAAATGACATCACTGATGACATCACTGATGACATCATCCAGTGACTGTGTGTTTCTGTAAAGTTTAAATATGTTTAATATATATAGGGAAAGGCGTATTGAAGAATGAGTGGGTGTATAAGTGTCTGAATGGATGATTTAGTACGTGAGTGACTGACTCTACAAGTGAGTGATTAAACGTATCTTACTGAATGCATGGGTTAGTGACTAAACTGTGTGAATGTCTGTATCCGTCTGTTTGTTGGTGTGTAAGTGGATGCATGGATTTGCAAATAGCTACATGAGTGTCTATATGGGTTATTGATTGGTTCTCTGAGTATCTGTATGGCTGCCTGAGTGTTTGTGTGGGTGGGGTGTGTGTGACTCTATACATAGATGTGTGAGTGGGTGATTCACTGGGTGCATGATTTCAAGAGTGCATCTGTGATGGACTGCTTGGGTGGGTGAGTGTGTGTATGGTTGTGTTAGTGAGTGAATGTATATCTCAGTGGTACATGTGCGAGTAACTACATATGTAAAAGGCAGTATATATGTGTGTTAGAGTATTTAAATGGCTATAAGTGAGAGTGTGTTATTGTGAGAGTGGCTGTATGGATGCGTGTGTGCTTGTATCAGTTATTGTATAAGAGCGTAAGAATGTGCTAGTATTTGTATGAGTAAGTGAGCTGGTGTGTGTATAACTGTATAGGTGAGTAAATGGGTGTGTGATTAATTTTTTGCATGACTGACTAGGTGTGTGAGTACCTCTATGGATGAGTGGCGGTGTGTGAGTGTTTATATAGGTGTATGAGTGCATATGATAGTCCTGTACTGAGTGACTGTACAGGTGAGTGAGTGGATGTGTGTGTAGACCTAAGAATCAGTGAGTGGGTATGTAGTTTTTGGTGTTGGAGTGTCTATGGTTTTGAGAATGGCAGTCTGTAATTTAGAGTGGGTGTATCAAAAGTTATATTAGGGTGTGAGAAGATGCATGAAATTATCACATGGATGATGTCATCAGTGATGTCATTTGAGATGTCATCAGTGATGTCATCAGTGATGTCACTGACCATGTCATGAGTGATGTAATATGTGACGTCATCAGCAGTGCATTGCGGGCGCGAGTTATAGTTAGCTGAACTAACTATAACAGGGGAATTTCACGGGTTTTGTACGAGTGCAATGTCCAACTAACTATAACTGTCCCTAAAACCTATGGTTTTTTCAGTGAATTTCAAAGGTTTTTTAAATGCTAATTTCTAACTATAACGTGTCTGAAACCTATGGTTTTTTCAGTGAATTTCAAAGGTTTTTTAAATGCTAATTTCTAACTATAACGTGTCTGAAACCTATGGTTTTTTCAGTGAATTTCAAAGGTTTTTTAAATGCTAATTTCTAACTATAACGTGCCTGAAACCTATGGTTTTTTCAGTGAATTTCAAAGGTTTTTTAAATGCTAATTTCTAACTATAACGTGCCTAAAACTTATGGTTTTTTCAGTGAATTTCAAAGGTTTTTTAAATGCTAATTTCTAACTATAACGTGCCTGAAACCTATGGTTTTTTAAGTGAATTTCAAAGGTTTTTTAAATGCTAGTTTCTAACTATGCCAACAGAGGTAGGACATGTGAAGAAAGAAGAAAAAACGCACAGAAAGAAGCAAAAGATGTGCAGAAAGAACCAACAGAGGAGCAGAAAGAGGCCTTGTTGCAAAATCATCCTGTGCCCACAACTTTTTCAGATGGGTACTGGTGGTAACTGACTCTGACTAACCAGAGCCAGTGCACGTTTGCACAGTGGTGAAGGGAGGGGGGGCCTGAGGTGACATGTGTGCAAATGCACCCCGTGGCGCGTTTTAAGTTGCGGGATTAAGTCCCCTTGAATCCTGAGGGTCCCTGGGGTCCAACTAGCCCCCCAGGTACCTACAGTTAGGACCACAGAGCTGAGTTGCAGAGAGGCGTTCCGAGGCCACGCACCTTTTTCACCTCTCTGCAACGCACCTCTGTTGTGCTTACTGAAGGTACCTGGTGGGCTAGTTGGCCCCAGGATTCAAAGGGAATTAACTCCCCAACTTAAAACGCACCACAGGGCGTGTTTGCGCACATGTCACCTGAGGCCCCGCCCTCCCTTCACCACTGTGCAAACGCGCCCCGTGGTGCGTTTTAAGTTGGGGGATTAGGTCACCTTGAATCCTGAGAGTCCCTGGGGCCCAACCAGCCCACCAGGTACTTCCAGTAAGCACCACAGGCCTGCGTTGCAACGCCTGTAACAAATTGTGCAGTTGTGTTTAGGTAGTGAAGAGGGTTGTGCTGGGGGTAGTGTTTTAGGGTTTAGGGTAGTGCAGTGGTGTTTGTGTAGTGTAGGGGGTCATGCTGGGGGTAGATTTAGGGTTTAGGGTAGTGCAGTGGTGTTTGGGTAGTGTAGGGGGTCATGCGGGGCGTAGTGTTTTAGGGTTTAGGGTAGTGCAGTGGTGTTTGGGTAGTGTAGGGGATACTGCTGGGGGTAGTGTTTTAGGGTTTAGGGTAGTGCAATGGTGTTTGGGTAGTGTAGGGGGTACTGCTGGGGGTAGTGTTTTAGGGTTTAGGGTAGTGCAGTTGTGTTTGGGTAGTGTAGGGGGTACTGCTGGGGGTAGTGTTTTATGGTTTAGTGCAGTGGTGTTTGGGTAGTGTAGGGGTTCGTGCTGGGGGTAGTTTTTTAGGGTTTAGGGTAGTGCAGTGGTGTTTGTGTAGTGTAGGAGGTCGTGTTTTAGGGTTTAGGGTAGTGCAGTGGTCTTTGGGTAGTGTAGGGAGTCGTGCGGGGGTATTGTTTTAGAGTTTAGTGCAGTGGTCTTTGGGTAGTGTAGGGGGTTGTGCGGGGGGTAGTGTTTTAGGGATTAGGGTAGTGCATTGGTATTTGGGTAGTGTAGGGGGTCATGCGGGGCGTAGTGTTTTAGGGTTTAGGGCAGTGCAGTGGTGTTTAGGTAGTGTAGGGGGTCGTGCTGGGGGAGTGTTTTAGGGTTTAGGGCAGTGCAGTGGTGTTCGGGTAGTGTAGGGGGTCGTGCTGGGGGAGTGTTTTAGGGTTTAGGGCAGTGCAGTCGTGTTCGGGTAGTGTAGGGGGTCGTGCTGGGGGAGTATTTTAGGGTTTAGGGTAGTGCAGTGGTGTTCGGGTAGTGTAGGGGGTCATGCTGGGGGTAGTGTTCTAGGGTTTAGGGCAGTGCAGTGGTGTTCGGGCAGTGTAGGGGGTCGTGCAGGGGGTGGTGTTTCAGGGTTTAGGGCAGTGCAGTGGTGTTCGGGCAGTGTAGGGGGTCGTGCAGGGGTGGTGTTTCAGGGTTTAGGGCAGTGGTGTTCGGGCAGTGTAGGGGGTCATGCTGGGGGTGGTGTTTCAGGGTTTGGGGCAGTGCAGTGGTGTTCGAGCAGTAAAGGGGTCATGCTGGGGGTGGTGTTTCAGGGTTTAGGGCAGTGCAGTGGTGTTCGGGCAGTGTAGGGGGCGGTGCAGGGGGTGGTGTTTCAGGGTTTAGGGCAGTGCAGTGGTGTTCGGGCAGTGTAGGGGGTGGTGCAGGGGGTGGTGTTTCAGGGTTTAGGGCAGTGCAGTGGTGTTCGGGCAGTGTAGGGGGTCGTGCAGGGGGTGGTGTTTCAGGGTTTAGGGCAGTGCAGTGGTGTTCAGGCAGTGTAGGGGGCGGTGCAGGGGGTGGTGTTTCAGGGTTTAGGGCAGTACAGTGGTGTTCGGGCATTGTAGGGGGTGGTGCTGGGGCTGGTGTTTCAGGGTTTAGGGCAGTGCAGTGGTGTTCGGGCAGTGTAGGGGGTCATGCTGGGGCTGGTGTTTCAGGGTTTAGGGCAATGCAGTGGTGTTCGGGCAGTGTAGGGGGTCTTGCTGGGGCTGGTGGTTCAGAGTCTAGGGCAATGCAGTGGTGTTCGGGCAGTGTAGGTGGTCTTGCTGGGGCTGGTGTTTCAGGGTTTTGGGCAGGGCAGTGGTGTTCGGGCAGTGTAGGGGGTCGTGCTGGGGGTGGTGTTTCAGGGTTTAGGGGAGTGCAGTGGTGTTCGGGCAGTGTAGGGGGTCGTGCTGGGGCTAGTGTTTCAGGGTTTAGGGCAGTGCAGTGGTGTTAGGGCAGTGTAGGGGGTCGTGCTGGGGGTGGTGTTTCAGGGTTTAGGGCAGTGCAGTGGTGTTCCGGCAGTGTAGGGGGTCGTGCAGGGGGTGGTGTTTCAGGGTTTAGTGCAGTGGTGTTCGGGCAGTGTAGGGGGTCATGCTGGGGTGGTGTTTCAGGGTTTAGGGCAGTGCAGTGGTGTTCGGGCAGTGTAGGGTGTCGTGCTGAGGGATGGTGTTTCAGGGTTTAGGGCAGTGCAGTAGTGTTTGGGCAATGTAGGGGGTCGTGCAGGGGGTGGTGTTTCAGGGTTTAGGGCAGTGCATTGGTGTTCGGCCAGTGTAGGTAGTCTTGCTGGGGGTGGTGTTTCAGGGTTTAGGGCAGTGCAGTAGTTTTCGGGGAGTGTAGGCGGTCGTGCTGGGGCTGGTGTTTCAGGGTTTAGGGCAGTGCAGTGGTGTTCGGGCAGTGTACGGGGTTGTGCTGGGGCTGGTGTTTCAGGGTTTAGGGCAGTGCAGTGGTGTGCGGGCAGTGTACGGGGTCGTGCTGAGGGTGGTGTTTCAGGGTTTAGGGCAGTGCAGTGTAGGGGGTCGTGCTGGGGCTGGTGTTTCAGGGTTTAGGGCAGTGCAGTGGTGTTCGGGCAGTGTAGGGGGTCGTGCTGGGGGTAGTGTTTCAGGGTTTTGGGCAGAGCAGTGGTGTTCGGGCAGTGTAGGGGGTCGTGCTGGGGGTGGTGTTTCAGGGTTTAGGGCAGTGCAGTGGTGTTCGGGCAGTGTAGGGGGTCTTGCTGGGGGTGGTGTTTCAGGGTTTAGGGCAGTGCAGTGGTGTTTGGGCAGTGTAGGGGGTCTTGCTGGGGGTGGTGTTTCAGGGTTTAGGGCAGTGGTGTTCGGGCAGTGTAGGGGGTCTTGCTGGGGGTGATGTTTCAGGGTTTAGGGCAGTGCAGTGGTGTTCGGGCAGTGTAGGAGGTCTTGCTGGGAGTAGTGTGTCAGGGTTTAGGGCGGTGCAGTGGTGTTCGTGCAGTGTAGGGGGTCGTGCTGGGGGTGGTGTTTCAGGGTTTAGGGCAGTGCAGTAGTGTTCGGGCAGTGTAGGGGGTCATGCAGGGGGTGGTGTTTCAGGGTTTAGGGCAGTGCAGTGGTGTTCGTGCAGTATAGGGGGTCGTGCTGGGGATGGTGTTTCTGGGTTTAGGGCAGTGCAGTAGTGTTCGAGCAGTGTAGGGGGTTGTGCAGGGGGTGGTGTTTCAGGGTTTAGTGCAGTGGTGTTCGGGCAGAGTAGGGGGTCGCGCTGGGGGTGGTGTTTCAGGGTTTAGGGCAGTGCAGTGGTGTTCGGGCAGTGTAGGGGGTCATGCACGGGGTGGTGTTTCAGGGTTTAGGGCAGTGCAGTGGTGTTCGGGCAGTGTAGGGTGTTGTGCTGGGGCTGGTGTTTCAGGGTTCAGGGCAGTGCAGTGGTGTTCAGGCAGTGTAGGGGGTCGTGCTGAGGCTGGTGTTTCACGGTTTAGGGCAGTGCAGTGGTGTTCGGGCAGTGTAGGGGGTCGTGCTGGGGCTGGTGTTTCAGGGTTTAGTGCAGTGCAGTGGTGTTCGGGCAGTGTAGGCGGTCGTGCTGGGGCTGGTGTTTCAGGGTTTAGGGCAGTGCAGTGGTGTTCGGGCAGTGTAGGGGGTCATGCTGGGGCTGGTGTTTCAGGGTTTAGGGCAGTGCAGTGGTGCTCGGGCAGTGTAGGGGGTCGTGCTGGGGGTGATGTTTCAGGGTTTAGGGTAGTGCAGTGGTGTTCGGGCAGTGTAGGGGGTCATGCAGGGGCTGGTGTTTCAAGGTTTAGGGCAGTGCAGTGGTGTTCGGGCAGTGTAGGGGGTCGTGCTGGGGCTGGTGTTTCAGGGTTTTGGGCAGAGCAGTGGTGTTCAGGCAGTGTAGGGGGTCATGCTGGGGGTAGTGTTTCAGGGTTTAGGGCAGTGCAGTGGTGTTCGGGCAGTGTAGGGGGTCGTGCTGGGGGTGGTGTTTCAGGGTTTAGGTCAGTGGTGTTCGGGCAGTGTAAGGGGTCTTGCTGGGGGTGATGTTTCAGGGTTTAGGGCAGTGCAGTGGTGTTCGGGCAGTGTAGGGGGTCTTGCTGGGGGTAGTGTTTCAGGGTTTAGGGCAGTGCAGTGGTGTTCGGGCAGTGTAGGGGGTCATGCTGGGGGTGGTGTTTCAGGGTTTAGGGCAGTGCAGTGGTGTTCGGGCAGTGTAGGGGGTCGTGCTAGGGGTGGTGTTTCAGGGTTTAGGGCAGTGCAGTGGTATTCGGGCAGTGTAGGGGGTCATGCAGGGGCTGGTGTTTCAGGGTTTAGGGCAGTGTAGTGGTGTTCGGGCAGTGTAGGGGGTTGTGCTGGGGGTAGTGTTTTAGGGTTTAGGGTAGTGCAGTGGTGCTTGTGTAGTGTAGGGGGTCGTGCTGGGGGTAGTGTTTTAGGGTTTAGGGTAGTGCAGTGGTGTTTGTGTAGTGTAGGGGGTCATGTTTTAGGGTAGTGCAGTGGTGTTTGGGTAGTGTAGGGGGTCGTGCTGGGGGTAGTGTTTTAGGATTTAGGTTAGTGCAGTGGTGTTTGGGTAGTGTAGGGGGTCGTGCTGGGGGTAGTGTTTTAGGGTTTAGGGTAGTGCAGTGGTGTTTGTGTAGTGTAGGGGGTCGTGCTGGGGGTAGTGTTTTAGGGTTTAGGGTAGTGCAGTGGTGCTTGTGTAGTGTAGGAGGGCGTGCTGGGGGTAGTGTTTTAGGGTTTAGGGTAGTGCAGTGGTGTTTGTGTAGTGTAGGGGGTCATGTTTTAGGGTAGTGCAGTGGTGTTTGGGTAGTGTAGGGGGTCGTGCTGGTGGTAGTGTTTTAGGATTTAGGTTAGTGCAGTGGTGTTTGGGTAGTGTAGGGGGTCGTGCTGGGGGTAGTGTTTTAGGGTTTAGGATAGTGCAGTGGTGCTTGTGTAGTGTAGGGGGTCGTGCTTTAGGGTTTAAGGTAGTGCAGTGGTGTTTTTGTAGTGTAGGGGGGGCCATGTTTTAAGATGCAATGCTCCAATACCTGACCAGTCTGCACTACATAAAACTGCAAAAAAACTAAAAATAAAAAGTGTTTTGCACACTTTTGTCATTGGGCTATATGTGGGCTACATCTGGGTAATATTTGTGCTACATTTGGGCTCTTTTTTCACTGGTGGCCATCTTGGAAGACTTCTTTGTTATGAAGTTTCCTAATTTCTTCATTTACTGCAGTCTCCTCAGTAGGAAATGCTTTCAGTTTTTTACTTTGATTCCATCAAGAAGGCATTCAGATGTCTCACATCTGCCATAAATTCAGAATGTTAGCACTCTAGTTGCTCATTAGATCACTGGAGTAAAGCTACTGCTCACCAGGGAGTTAACTGGTAGTCTGCTGCTGGTATTGAAAGTGATTGTTTCAGTCTGCATGTCAGAATGTTCTAATGAAATAGAAGAGGATTTGAGATCTCACTTAAAACATGCCCTAATTTTTCTTTCTGCAGCACTAACCAAAATTTCTTTTTCAAAAAGAACCCCTCATTTTGTTCCTTTTTAAATTAAATGTTTTAAGTGTTACTGGTTTATTCCAATCAAGATGGCTTCAGGTGTGCCATACTTTTGTCATAAGTAAGGCTGTTAGCGGTCTAGTTGTTCTTTAGAACACTCTGGGAAGCTACAGTAGAACACAAAGGCATCAACTGGCAGGCTGCTCCTGTTGAAATATAACAGGAAGATATTTGAGATCACACTTGAAATATGTCCTAATTTTTCTTTCTACAGCACTAACCATAATTTCTATGACAAAATGAACCCCATCATTTTGTTCCTTTTTAAATTAAATGTTTTAAGTGTTACCAGTTTATTCCAATCAAGATGGCTTCAGGTGTGCTATACTTTTGTCATAAGTAAGGCTGTTAGCGCTCTAGTTGTTCTTTAGAACACTCTGGGAAGCTGCAGTAGAACACAAAGGCATCAACTGGCAGGCTGCTCCTGTTGAAATATAACAGGAAGATATTTGAGATCACACTTGAAACATGTCCTAATTTTTCTTTCTACAGCACTAACCATAATTTCTATGACAAAATGAACCCCATCATTTTGTTCCTTTTTAAATTAAATGTTTTAAGTGTTACCAGTTTATTCCAATCAAGATGGCTTCAGGTGTGCCATACTTTTGTCATAAGTAAGGCTGTTAGCACTCTAGTTGTTCTTTAGAACACTCTGGGAAGCTGCAGTAGAACACAAAGGAATCAACTGACAGTCTCTGCCCTTGTTGGATGTACATGTTTTACTGAGAATGTCAGACTTCATTCTCACATGAGTGAGAAAGATAATGTGAATTTACAGAAAATATGCTCTCATTTTAGCTTCTGGAGCACCTTCCAAACCTCCATGGGACAAGCATGAGAAAATAGTGTTCTCTCAAACATGATTCATGATATCCCAGCAGAAGGTTTTTCACATGGTAAAATCACCTTAGAATACACCACAATTCCTAAAATTAGTATGGTACCATCAACAAATAAATTCTAATGTAACTAAAGCCTGTTATCACCCTTTATAGTTCTCCTTTAGGTGACCCTCAAAATCTTCTATTCACTACAATGCATTTCAATGAGGTACTATCATTTATATTGGTCCCAAGATGGCTGCCAGCAATTCCAGGATGAAGTGCTGACAGCCAATCAGATCTCACGATGACATGTGTGGTTAGGCTCCGCCCAGATATATATGTGACTTTACTTTTGATTTTCTCAGGAACTACTGAACGGATTTACACCATTTAAGCAAAAGGCACGACACTGAACCAAGGGCTACCTCTTTGCCAAATTTGGTGTAATTCCGTTCAGCAGTTCGGGCTGTAGCTGCGACTAAAGGTTCCTATGGAAAAATGAATGGGGAAAACGCGTTTTGGGACCCCCCTTTTTTCTCGGCCCCCGCTTAACGTATCACCCCGAGACTTTTAGGATAGGAGCGGACCGGAGCGCCCCAACAAGTTGGAAACTTTCGCGAAGATTCGTCAACCGGCGCCAACGTTATTTCAAATAGAATGTCGCGGATTTCCTATGGATAATAGGTTTTAACTATAACTATCTACTGGCGACCGCCAGTAGATATATATATATATATATATATATATATATATATATATATATATATATATATATATATATATATATATATATATATATATCCTGCAAACTCGTCTCCAATTTCCAATCATAGAAAAGACGAAGCGAACCCAAGAATGCAGTGCTCTTTTCTTAATTGTACGCCCAGCACCGCCGCCATTACGCGTTTCGATCCTCGTGGGACCTTGATCACATGACACGTTACCAGGTACACTCTCCACATTTTAAAGTGACAGTGCTCGATTAAAAAAATAGCTCTTCATCATAGACATGGAAAAAACATTTTAGGTGTCGCAAATTGTTTTTAACATAGTTGCTCTTTTTTTAGCTAACAATGTGCAAAAAATGATACTAAGTAATAAAGATATAAATATCGAACCCATATTGGCACCCTCATTAAATGCGATGCCAATTTAAAAGAGATACTACAACCAATATAACACATAAATACATAATTATAAATATATGTACAGTTGTTAAAAAATGCATAAGCCCTAAAAAAGTTAAGATATTGACTTTTTTATCATCTAAATAGATGTGGCAGCACCTCAGTATCAAATATCTAATTGCACAATAGTAAACTGTAAACAATGTTACAGTACCCTAAGTAAACAGCACACAATAAAGCCCAAGTGGGCATAAATTCCTGTAAACCAAGTCTTAGAATAAAGTGCTAGTGCATAAAAAGTGTATCTTTAAAAATCCCTGTAAAACCCTGATGTGCAAAAACCTATGCAAACATTTAAAAAGGAAAATTTAAAAACATCTCATAAGGTAGCAGCAGCATGGAAATATGGGTACATTCTATTTAACAGTTGAGGAATTGACATTTTACAGATGCGTATAAAAATCCTCACTGGAATTTAACCCATTCGGTGTTTTTGTATCCATTTCTAAAATATATTTTGTTTCCAGTTTTCTCAAAAGATCTTCACGATCACCACCTCTCCTTAATGGTAGAATCGAGTCGACCACAAAGTAACGTAACTCACTTGATTTTTTAGCATGCAATTCTTCAAAGTGTCGGGCCACAGGATACGACGTATCCCCATTGTTGATAGCCCGTATGTGCTGGAGTATCCTCTTGTGGACCTGCAGACTCGTGCTGCCCACATAGCACAGGCCACAAGGACACTCCAGCACATACACCGCAAACTCAGTCTTGCAGGTAAGTTTTTTATCGATCTTTATTGGCCTGCTCCTGAACGGTGTGGTGTACTCTGTCTTGCTCATTCCATGTTTGCATGCTTTACAAACTGCACATTTGATAAAGCCTTTACTGACCGTCAACCAAGTTGTATTCTGGGATACTTCAGGACTACTGGTAACTAATGAATCATGCATCGATATATATATATCAATAGAAGAAAAAGTAGGTAGTAGTGGTCCCTATAAGGGAAAGATACCGCACAATCAATATTAACCTATGTTGTAAACCTTGCCACAATATGAGTGTGAATAATTCTATCACCAAAGTTTGGTCGGGGTGCTAAAGTAGCATAAGACACCTACTACCTAAAGGTGTTGTTAGCACATTAGAATCTAATATGCTTATGACAAACCAAAGACAAGAGCTATTAAAGCACACCCATTAATACATATAGCGATCCAAATACAGTGTTGGATAAGTAATGAGTAAGTTCTAGTTCCTGATATAGTCCTTGGCAGGAATTCTCATGAACAAAATGATGAGACCACAGGTGTATTGAACACGGAAACAGTCCAAAGCCGTCATCAAATGATTTTCATCAATTCTTTATTATTTTTCTCCCCAAAAATTTTCTTCTAAAAATTCCCAGCATACCATTTAGCCGACTCGTGTTGCATCTACTCTTAGACTTTTTCAAGGTAATATGAGAGTAAATACTTGATGTAATCCGGTTATGGGTACTGCGAAAGTCAATGCGTTGTGGTTATTCCCAAGCAGAATAATCGAGTCTAGTGATAAATGAGGACCAGGCAGTCGAACACACTCTGCAGATTAGCGCGAGTGTCGTGAAAAGTAAGAGTTTCCCTGATGGAACGTGTGACCTGCTGTAAAAACGACCCTTTATAAATATCTTGGTTAAGACAATAAGATAATGTTCTAAGGACCAATAGTATCATCCATTGTACTAAGGAATAAACAGTATCGTAGAGCCGATGTACAACCCAGGAAGCAAGACCTTGATAAGTTTGCGACCTGACACGAGTCTGCACACACGACCATGCGTGTCACTGCTGCCCGGAAACATTTCCAGGCAGCAGTGACACGCTGTACCATAACCGGATTACATCAAGTATTTACTCTCATATTGCCTTGAAAAAGTCTAAGAGTAGACAAAACACGTGTCGGCTAAATAGTGTGCTGGGAATTTTTAGAAGAAGACATTTTTTGAGAAAAATAATAAAGAATTGATGAAAATCATTTGATGACTGCTTTGGACTGTTTCCGTGTTCAATACACCTGTGGTCTCATCATTTTGTTCATGAGAATTCCTGCCAAGGACTATATCAGGAACTAGAACTTACTCATTACTTATCCAACACTGTATTTGGATCGCTATATGTATTAATGGGTGTGCTTTAATAGCTCTTGTCTTTGATATATATATATATATATATATATATTCACAGAAAAAACCTATAGGTTTTACAGACGTTATAGTTAGAAATTAGCATTTAAAAAACTTTAGAATTCAGTGAAAAAAACCATAGGTTTTAGGGACGTTATAGTTAGCTGGACATTTCACTCGTACAAAACCATAGAAATTCCACCGTTATAGTTAGTTAAGTTAACTATAACTCGCGCCCCCGCAATGCACTGCTCATGACGACACATATTACATCATTCATGGCATGGTTAGTGACATCACTGATGACATCACTGATGACATATCAAATGACATCACTGATGACATCACTGATGACATCATCCACGCGATAATCTGATGCACCTCATCACACCCTAATATAACCTTTAATACACCCACTGTAAAATACAGAATACCATTTTCGAAACCATCCACACACCAATACCAGTTACTACATACTCATTCACTGATTCCTAGGTCTGCACACACATCCACTCATTCACCCATACAATCACTTATACATGCAGTCACTTATCAATACAACACTATCATATGCACTCATACACCTATTCAGACACTCACATACCGCCACTCATCCATGGAGTTACTCACACACCTAGTCAGTCATGCAAAGAATCAATCACACTCCCATTTACTCACCTAAACAGTTATACACACACCACCTCACTAATTCATACAGACAGTAATGCATAGTTACTCTCTTATGTAATCACTGAAACAAGTACAGACTCATCCATACATGCCACTCTCACAATCACTCAGTCTCACATATAGTTATGTATATACACCATCACTCACATATACTGCCTTTTACATATGTAGTTACTCACATATGTACCACTGAGACATCCATTCACTCACCAACACACCCATACACACACTCACCCACCCATACAGCTGTTTCCACATGCACTCTTGAACCCATACACCCAGTGAATCAACCACTCACACATCTATGCACAGAGTCACACACCTCCAACCCACCCACACACACACACACACTCAGTCCCCCATACAAATACTCAAGCAAACAATCAAGAACCCATATAGACACGCATGTAGCTACTGACCAACCCATGTAGCAGCTTACACAACAACAGACAGACTGATACAGACATTCACACAGTTTAGTCACTAACCCATGCATTCAGTAAGACACGTTTAATCAGTCACTTATACAATCAGTTACATACCTCCTAAATCCTCCATCCAGACACTTATACACCCACTCATTCTTCAATACACCTTGCCATATATATAAAACATATTTAAACTTTACAGAAACACACAGTCACTGGATGATGTCATCAGTGATGTCATCAGTGATGTCATTTGAGATGTCATCAGTGATGTCATCAGTGATGTCACTGACCATTCCATGAATGATGTAATATGTGTCGTCATGAGCAGTGCATTGCGAGGGCGCGAGTTATAGTTAACTGAACTAACTATAACGGTGGAATTTCTATGGTTTTGTACGAGTGAAATGTCCAGCTAACTATAACGTCCCTAAAACCTATGGTTTTTTCACTGAATTTCTAAAGTTTTTTAAATGCTAATTTCTAACTATAACGTCTGTAAAACCTATGGTTTTTTCTGTGAATTTCAAAGGTTTTATAAATGCTAATTTCTAACTACAATGTCCCTGAAACCTATATTGTTTTTAAGTAAATTTTAAAAAGACGTGCATACTTTTTGTAGTGAAAAACTAACTGTAACAGTAGTCTGTTATAAGTTATAATTTAACAATGTTTAAAACTTAATTAGCACTAATTAACATTTAAGTGTGGAAAATGTGTGACGCAGCATCTATGATACCTGACTTCGAACAACAGCGTTCACAGTTCGATTCCCGGCTCCAGCGGCACGTTAGCCCACCACTATGTCACTGTCGGCAACACCTTGCTTATTCTTCCCGACGCCCCCGAGCGCCGGCACATCTTTCCGGGGGAAGCTGTTCGCTTTACAAATGCTGGCATTTTTTTTAATTTAAAACCATAGTGATGAGAAATATTAGCACGTATTTTTTTTTTCTATTCTGAACGATATTTTTTTTTATGTCTTCTATTTAGAATTACGGCAATTAATAGATGTTTGTAGTCATGAGAATGGAAATGATACGGTTTGCCGGGTAACAGTTTTTAAGCTCTCCAACGTATGTACATATTAAGGACCTTATACGTGTTAGGATCGAAATCGAAACCTTTACCGCTTCACATTTTGTAACTTTTCCCAACACATGCACAAGTTAAACAGTGAAAACGTGAGCACGTGTCAACTGTAAAACGTGACATCTAAATGGGCGGAGCCGCATCTTCCTTCCATAGACTACTCAATAACCAAAAACTATATAAACCACACCCGTTCTTTGATTAGTTTCGTTTATGCAAGTTCCTTACGCGTGTCCATTCTGTGATGCACATTCCCTTTTCTAGCATCGGATTCTTGTTTTGCGGCAACAAAACATATTCCAGAGTTGTAAGTTGTTTGATTATGGCACAGTAGATATTTATAATACGTAGCTATTTGTCAATATTTAAACATTTGTATTCAGAAAAAAGTGTTATTGGTTGTTTTTGCCATTTATATGTAATGTCAACAGCTTGTTTTCAGAAACAGACAGAATACAGCAAACATTGTTCCTTTTCTGGCTCCTTTCAGATCATATAGTGTGACTTTTTATATTATAATATTGACACTGTACTTGACCTCAGAGGTGTTGGTGACTCGTCGGCGCGAAGACTAAAGATTTATATGTAACGTCAGCAGCTTCTAGTTTGTAGTCTATTTCCCCTTGAGATCATATAGTGTGAGTATGTATATTATAATAACCACACATTATGATCTCAGAGGAGTTTGTGACCCGTCGGCGCGAAGACTAAAGATTTATATGTAACGTCAGCAGCTTCTAGTTCTTACTCTGTTTCCCCCTTGGGATCATATCCTGTGAATATGTATATTAAAATATTAACAGTCATTGTGATCTCAGAGGAGTTTATGACCCGTCGGCGCGAAGACTAAAGATTTATATGTAACGTCAGCAGCTTCTGCTTCTTAATCTGTTTCCCCCTTGGGATCATATAGTGTGAGTATGTATATTGTAATATTCACAGTCATTATGATCTCAGAGGAGTTTATGACCCGTCGGCGCGAAGTTGAAAGATTTCAAAGTCCCAGATAAAAGAAGCTCTGAAGATATTCACTGCTGGAAAGTATTTCGTTATTGATCTTGTTTTGTGTTCATGACTTTATTTTCCTTTTCTTTTTTGTGTGCAATCAGTGTCACTCTGTATATTGTAGTAGAGTGTCATATTTTCACACAACAGGAATTGGAGATTTGTCGCCGCCAGGAGTAAACCGTCTGAAATACAGCTTACTGACCTTTATAATTTACTTGATCAGATATTTTTACAGTGAGAATATTTTTCGAAATTGCAGTTTAAAAAAAGATTGTTTGCATAGACACTTTCTTACTGAATGCCTTTGATAAACCCTACATTTTTTAATGATTTTTTGGTATTTCTCTTTTTCTCTGTTGTGGTTCCTATTCTCGTTCTCCCTATAGAATTGATAGGAATAGTAGTGTATATATTACTACTATCCTATATGTTCTTAAAGGAGCCCATGATCTGTTAGCGGAGCAGTGAGCGACCTCTAAGCACTACGACTGAACTTTTCAGAGTTCTACAGAATAGAAATTGTAAGAAATGATGAAGCGTACATTTCTATGTAATATAAAGTCATTTGTGTTTTACAGTTTTTTACTTGTTATTGGGACCTGAGATGATGTAGTGCGGGAGTGTTTCTTGTAGCACTTCTTTTCTACTTTATCTAAAAGTAACTCATGCCCTCTTATATTATCAAGAATATGGGGCAACACTTTTACAAACTATAGCAGAAAAAAAGGAAGGGTGTGGCCACGCTTAAGGGATATTTTATGAATTGCGTTTTTATTTGTCACCTCTTTGATATATACAGCTTCAGTTTTCAAAGAAAGTTTATTTGTAATTGTAGGAGAGTAGGATCTGCCTCTTATGTTGCCCCCACTTTTTTTCTGATGTTTACACTGGTTTCTGGCTATAGTCAGGCTGGGACCCTGCTAATCAGGGCCCCAGCCTCTCTGTTCTCTCTAAACGAGTTGGAGTGCACTCTAGGTGCACTAGTGATTGGATACTGTGGCACCTTATGAGTCCCTAGTATATGGTACCTTAGGTACCAAGGGCATAGGTACTTCACAGGCCTACCAGGGGCTGCAGCATGTATTATGCCACCCCTGGGAAGCAGACTAAATCTGACACCACAGGCCTGCTACTGCAGCCTGAGTGAGGAAGTGCTAGCACCCCTCACTGAGATATAGGTTCCCTATATCTCTCCTACACACACATATAACCCTATCAGTCACCCCTAAGGCAGGCCCTATCAATCCTGAGGGCAGGGTGCTTGGCTTATATGTGAGGGGGTGCCTCTGCCTGAGCAGGGCCCCTCTGCAGCTCTCAGAGTCCATTCTCTGGTGCTGTTTGTGGATGCGGTTAAACCATATACTTTTAAGTGCATTATATCCTCGCGGTAAAATGCTAACTTTGGAATGGCTGCATCGAAACATGTCGTGTTTGGTGTCAAACATCTTGGAATACTACCCCCCCGCCAGTCCTGGCGGCGGGGGTAGCATTCCACCCTTCTAGAGGGATAGACATGTAGCTACTGTGGAAACGCGGTAGAATCCTGCAGAGCCCTGGCATCACAAAATGGATGCCACCAGTCGCAGACACTGGGCTTCCCTCCTGCTGATGACCAACACTCGCAGTGGAGGAAGCCCAACAATAGATATCCTGTCCCAAGGGGGTGTGACCACCTCCCAGACAGGGTTTAGTGTATTGGGGCTGGGTGGGTGCACTCTTAGAGTGCTTTGAAGTCCTGCACTGGGGGAGCAGAAGGCTCCTCTGTGCATATGCCAGTTCAAACCGGCTCAGGGGCTACCTGTCCCTGATCTGGCGCGAAACTGGACAAAGGGAAGTGGGTGCAGCCGCCCACTCCCCTGACCCTCCCATAGGTAGGGTCATAGAGCTAGTCCCTCCCCTTCTTTTAGTATAAGAGGGGGAACCTGTGCATAGCACCCTAGATTTTCCCTGGACAACGCTCTGAAGAAGAATCCCGGACCTTCGACGTTCCACTACCTTTGGAAGACTGAAGAATCTCCCTTGGAGTCAAGGAGTGACTCCCCTGCTTGGCAGGCACCAAAAACTACAAACGACGGTCGCAAACTACGCCGCTCCCGCCGGAGTCCGAAGTCCCTGCAGCCCAAGAAGTGGATTTCCTGACTTCTCAAAGGCCATCGTGAGTCCCCAGCGAAGCTGAGGCCAGTGGACCCCAAGAGTAACGAGGAACCGCGACCCCTGGGTACCGTGCACTATTGTCGAGTGCAACCCCTCACAATGTTCCACAAACTTGTGCTTTGGACCACGTGTGGTCCCAGCCTCCAGCAGAAATCCCTCCTAAGATCAGAGGCCTACCACGTCCCGAGTGACCGTGGGCCCCTGTGAGAGAATCCTCCCGAGGCGTTTTTGCAATCTCTTGCCAGCCGGCTTGCGGGTCCCCAGAAGACTTTCCAAAGAAACCAAAGGACTCCCCTGGTTGCTCCAGGCCTGCCCTGACTTACCCTCGCTGGGTGAGTTCCACAGACCTTGCTGGTCTGCGCCATTGTCTCTTCACACTTTCCCCGAGACTTGCTGTTACCAAGGCTTGTTGACTCCGATCGAGTTGCCGACACCGCAGTAAGCCGCAGACATCGTGGGACACGCCGAATCCAGCTCCTGGTCATCGACGACGCCTCCTGGACCTCGTGGCTGAAGAGTCAAGGCAACTGCGGACGACCTGAATCTTGCGACGACGGTGGGCATCCATCTTCCTTGCCCCGAGTCACTGCCAAGTGACTTTGAACACTGTCCCCTCTGCTTTCAGGTCTTCCATCTTCCGAATCCAGGCTTGGATTCCTCCGGACACTTCTCCTGTCGCCGCAAGCAGCAAGTCTTCACTGGCTCCCATTGAAAACGACGCCGCGACCCGACACCAAAGAACACCTATGCACCCAGCTCCCTGGGTGAGGTAACTTCAGCACTACGGTGCTCCTGTGGGTGTGGGCCCTAGAACTACTTACCCTGTAAGTGACTTGCTTGTAGCTTCCCTCGAAGTGCCCTAAAACTCTAACTTTCCAAGTGCGACTATCGCACTGACTCGTACCTGGTTCGCGTCTGTGTTAGACACACCGCGTCCAACTCCCTTGCAATACCATCTGTAACCGCGTCCTTCGACTCGTACAAGGACCGATCGGTTTGTTCGCCTCGAACACGCAAGGGACCTTTAACATTGATATTTCAATCGCGTCTGAGTGCATAGACTCGTACAGGATTCGCATCGGTGCCAGGTCACCGCGTCCGTCCCCTGTGGGTCTCCTACAACTACCTGGGGTGGTTCTTGGGGGTCCCTCGATTCTAGATGCCCTAGACCTAGGTCTAGCAAACTAAGATTGTAACATTCAATTGTGCCAAACTTATCCTGATAATATTTGACTTGTACATATGTTCCTGACCTCTAATCTCATAAAGAGATTAGTAGAGAGTGTTTATTAATAAATACATATATATTTGATATATATACCTGTGTGGTGTCTTTTCATTTGGTGATTCAAGAGATGGTGTGGTAAAACAAGCTGCTTTACATTCCTTCAAGACTTAGCCTGAAGGCTGCTCTCCACAGCTACCACTAGGATAGCTTTCTATAAAGGTTGTCTTAAACCTATCTACCATAAGAGTCGAATTGTTCTGGTGCAAGGTGTCCACTTTAACTAGTGAACAGCATATACCAGGCCAACTTCTCACATTGGTGGGCAGCGTGTGGGATTCCAGCTTGCTATTGTTTTACCAGAAAATCTCTATTTGAATTACTAACTGAAAACCACTATAGGTACTTAAGGTACATATAAAGTCAAGCTTAGTATCAATAAGTTCTACTGAACTTTGAGCTGTGTGCCAAGGGATAGCACACCCTTTCTACAGCTCAAGCTAGTATCAGTAGGCCACAAACTAGTGTAGGTAGTACAACACTGCACAACACTAGAATGTCCTTAAAGGGTGGAACCAGTGGATCCACTCAGCCTCAGTATAAGGACATGGCTTTCTCTGACTTGAGAGCCATGTGTGTTGAAAGACACCTGAGACTAGGACAGAGTCCCTCAACCCTGCACCTGATAGATCTGCTGACAGCAGATGATCTTAGATTGGCTCTAGGAGCTAATGGGTCTGAATCAGTGGGTGGGTCAATTACAGTATCTGGGTCAGAAGATGAAAATCCGAATGACCAGGACTCTGTGATTGAAGGGCCAGGCCTCAAGGGGCCTGAAAAGGACAGAGGAATTCTCCCCAAGAGAACTGACAGAGTGGATGAGAGGCATAGGTCCCCTTCCAGGGAATCTGAGCACTCTTATCACTCTGGCAGAGAATTTGTCCACCAGAGGAACTCATACTTTCCCATAAGAGAGACCTCCTCTGAAAGAATGTGCAAACTGCTGCAGTATGAGGAAGCAAGAGTTGCCCTCAGAACCAAGCGGTTGGCACTGGATAGAGAAGCCCTGAAGATCCAGAGAGCTTCTCGACGAGAGGGGTTAGAACCCCTTGGTGGCAGCAACAGTGTCCCTAGAGGCAGAGAATCTATTCCAGACCATAGGAACCTGAGCAAGGTTGTTCCTCCCTACCAGAGTGGGGATGATATCCACAAGTGGATAACTGCTATGGAGAGGGCCTGTAGAGTACAGCAGGTCCCCCAGAAGCAGTGGGCAGCAATCTTGTGGCTCTCCTTTTCAGATAAAGGTAGAGACAAGCTCCTCACTGTTAGAGAAGAGGATGCTGATGATTATGAAGTCCTGAAGAGTGCACTAATAGATGGGTTTGGCTTAACCACTGAACAGTACAGGTTAAAGTTCAGAGACACCCAGAAGGCACAGACTCAGGACTGGACTGACTTTGTTGATTGTGCAACCAAGGCTCTGGAGGGTTGGCTGGTTGGCAGTAGGGTTACTGATTTCAAGGGATTGTATAATCTGATGATGAGAGAACAGATCCTTAATAATTGCCAGAACCAGTTGTTGCATCAGTACCTGGTGGACTCGGATCTGACCTCTCCCCAAGAATTGGGAAAGAAGGCAGACAAGTGGGTCAGAACCAGGGTGAGGCAGAAACCCCAGAACCAAGGGGGTGACACCAAGAAGCAAGATCCTAAGGGCTCTGAGAAAGGTGGGGATAAGTCAAAAGACCAGAAGTCTTCACAAGGGCCCCAAAAATCTGCATCTGGTGGGGAGTCACAATCCAACAAGGGAAAAGGCCAAAAGAAGCCCTGGTGCAAATTCTGTAAACAGAAAGGGCACTGGACTTCTGACTGTAACAAGTCCAAAGACCAAACCACCACCACTCCTGCCCCTAAGGCAACTGTTCCCCCTAGTTCAGCTACTGGTGGAGGTGGTACACAGAATAAGGGTGTAGTAGGGTTGACCCTGGGTTCTGAAGTGGACTCTGACCTAGTCAGAGTGCCCACTCAGGCAATGCTGATTTGTGAGGGAGACCTTAATATGTCCTTCCTAGTGAGTCCCAGTAATCTGGGCAAATACAAACAGCAGCCTGTAATAAATGGCAAACAGGCTTTGGCATTTAGGGACACAGGTGCTAGTGTCACCATGGTGGCAGAGGATCTTGTGGACCCTGGACAGATCATCCTGGGCGAAATGTACCAGGTGACCAATGCAAGCAACGTCCAGACCAACCATAGTCTGGCAGTTGTGAATTTCTCCTGGGGAGGGGTAACTGGCCTCAAGAAGGTTGTAGTCAGTGCAGACCTCCCTGTCGAATGTCTATTGGGCAATGATCTAGAGACTTCAGCCTGGTCTGAAGTAGAGTTATGGACTCATGCTGAGATTTTGGGCATCCCTGCAGAGGTATTTGCTGTGACCAGGTCACAAGCTAGAATGCATGACACTGAACCAGCTCTGGATCCTGGAACAATGGACCAGATGCTTCCCAAGAGGAGGAGCAGTAGGGTAAAGGCAGTGCCTTCCCCTCTGTCTCAGATCACAGATTCACCCCCAGAGGGAGGTGAAGCAGATCCTGAAGAAGGAACTGCCCCAGAGGGACTTGAGCCTGATCAGGTTGAGTTCTTGGGGGCAGGGGGCCCTTCTAGGGAAGATCTGAGGAAGGAGCAACAGTGCTGCCCCTCTCTTGAACCCCTCAGACAGCAGGCTGCTGCTGAGGCTGCTGGGAGTGCTAGTGGGTCCCATAAAGTTTATTGGGATGAGGGACTCCTATATTCTGAGGGTAGAGACCCAGCCCCTGGAGCCACCAGGAGGTTGGTAATACCTCAGAAGTTTAGGGGTTCCTCTTGACCCTAGCACATGACATCCCTTTAGCAGGACACTTGGGCCAAAACAAGACCTGGGACAGGCTTGTTCCACATTTTCATTGGCCACATATGTCAGAGGACACAAAGAAGTTTTGTCGCTCCTGTGTCACATGCCAAGCCAGTGGTAAGGCAGGTGGCACAACCAAGGCCCCCCTGATACCACTACCGGTGGTGGGGGTACCCTTTGAAAGGGTAGGGATTGACATTGTTGGTCCCCTTGACCCTCAAACTGCATCTGGGCACAGGTTTATCCTGGTGGTAGTGGATCATGCCACCAGGTACCCAGAAGCAATTCCCCTGAGGACCACCACAGCCCCTGTGGTGGCAAGAGCCCTCATTGGAGTCTTCTCCAGAGTGGGTTTTCCAAAGGAGGTCATTTCTGACAGAGGTACCAACTTCATGTCAGGATATCTAAAAGCAATGTGGAAGGAGTGTGGTGTAACTTACAAGTTCACCACCCCTATCACCCACAATACAATGGTTTAGTTGAACGCTTCAACAAAACCTTAAAAGGAATGATTAAAGGACTCCCAGAGAAGCTTAGGCGGAAATGGGACCTTCTTCTTCCTTGCCTGTTGTTTGCATACAGAGAGGTTCCACAGAAGGGGGTTGGTTACAGCCCATTTGAGCTTCTGTTTGGGCATCCTGTGAGAGGTCCACTGTGTTTGGTAAAAGAGGGCTGGGAGTTTCCTCTCAAGCCCTTGACCTTGCCAGGTAGGTCGCTCCCCCACCACACAGCTCCGCCTGTGTTGTCCGCCCGCTGCTGCTGCTGGTAAGATCGCCCTTCCGCCTGTGGCCTCGGTGCCCGTATTTCTTTGCTTGTCTCCCCATTTTCCTTTCTGTGCCCCTCGCTGCCCCATTTGCGTTGTGCCTGTATTTTTGTCTGTTTTCTCCCCCATTTCCCTTTCTGTGCCCCTCGCTGCCCCATTTGCGTTGTGCCTGTATTTTTGTCTGTTTTCTCCCCCATTTTCCTTTCTGTGCCCCTCGCTGCCCCATTTGCGTTGTGCCTGTATTTTTGTCTGTTTTCTCCCCCATTTTCCTTTCTGTGCCCCTCGCTGCCCCATTTGCGTTGTGCCTGTATTTTTGTCTGTTTTCTCTCCCCATTTTCCTTTCTGTGCCCCTCGCTGCCCCATTTGCGTTGTGCCTGTATTTTTGTCTGTTTTCTCCCCCCATTTTCCTTTCTGTGCCCCTCGCTGCCCCATTTGCGTTGTGCCTGTATTTTTGTCTGTTTTCTCCCCCCATTTTCCTTTCTGTGCCCCTCGCTGCCCCATTTGCGTTGTGCCTGTATTTTTGTCTGTTTTCTCCCCCATTTTCCTTTCTGTGCCCCTCGCTGCCCCATTTGCGTTGTGCCTGTATTTTTGTCTGTTTTCTCTCCCCATTTTCCTTTCTGTGCCCCTCGCTGCCCCATTTGCGTTGTGCCTGTATTTTTGTCTGTTTTCTCTCCCCATTTTCCTTTCTGTGCCCCTCGCTGCCCCATTTGCGTTGTGCCTGTATTTTTGTCTGTTTTCTCCCCCATTTTCCTTTCTGTGCCCCTCGCTGCCCCATTTGCGTTGTGCCTGTATTTTTGTCTGTTTTCTCCCCCATTTTCCTTTCTGTGCCCCTCGCTGCCCCATTTGCGTTGTGCCTGTATTTTTGTCTGTTTTCTCTCCCCATTTTCCTTTTGTGCCCCCGCTGCCTCTCGCCATTCCCGCCGCTGCGTCCTGCGGCCCCGCCCCCTGACTGCCCATTCGCTGCCCCTGCCTCCCGCCTCCCAGCTGCTCCTCCCTCCCACCTCCCCATAAATGGCGGCCGCTGCGCGGTGAGGAGAGCGACCCTTGACCTTGCCAGGTAGGACGCTCCCCCACCACACAGCTCCGCCTGTGTTGTCCGCCCGCTGCTGCTGCTGGTAAGATCGCCCTTCCGCCTGTGGCCTCGGTGCCCGTATTTCTTTGCTTGTCTCCCCATTTTCCTTTCTGTGCCCCTCGCTGCCCCATTTGCGTTGTGCCTGTATTTTTGTCTGTTTTCTACCCCCATTTCCCTTTCTGTGCCCCTCGCTGCCCCATTTGCGTTGTGCCTGTATTTTTGTCTGTTTTCTCCCCCATTTTCCTTTCTGTGCCCCTCGCTGCCCCATTTGCGTTGTGCCTGTATTTTTGTCTGTTTTCTCCCCCATTTTCCTTTCTGTGCCCCTCGCTGCCCCATTTGCGTTGTGCCTGTATTTTTGTCTGTTTTCTCCCCCATTTTCCTTTCTGTGCCCCTCGCTGCCCCATTTGCGTTGTGCCTGTATTTTTGTCTGTTTTCTCCCCCATTTTCCTTTCTGTGCCCCTCGCTGCCCCATTTGCGTTGTGCCTGTATTTTTGTCTGTTTTCTCTCCCCATTTTCCTTTCTGTGCCCCTCGCTGCCCCATTTGCGTTGTGCCTGTATTTTTGTCTGTTTTCTCTCCCCATTTTCCTTTCTGTGCCCCTCGCTGCCCCATTTGCGTTGTGCCTGTATTTTTGTCTGTTTTCTCCACCCATTTTCCTTTCTGTGCCCCTCGCTGCCCCATTTGCGTTGTGCCTGTATTTTTGTCTGTTTTCTCCCCCATTTTCCTTTCTGTGCCCCTCGCTGCCCCATTTGCGTTGTGCCTGTATTTTTGTCTGTTTTCTCTCCCCATTTTCCTTTTGTGCCCCCGCTGCCTCTCGCCATTCCCGCCGCTGCGTCCCTGCGGCCCCGCCCCCTGACTGCCCATTCGCTGCCCCTGCCTCCCGCCTCCCAGCTGCTCCTCCCTCCCACCTCCCCATAAATGGCGGCCGCTGCGCGGCCGCGCTGCTGGCGCGCCGAAGGCGCGCCTAAGGCAAGCCCGTCTGCGCCCGTCCGCGCCTGGACCGCGCCCAGCGCCAAACCCCCTGGCCCCCGCAGCAGCCAACCCACCCACCGGACTTACGACACCGCCACCCTCAACGCACTCAACACCGGCCGTATCCCCGGCTGCCACCGTGCCACCCCAGGTCGCACCCACGGACCCTTCGCCTGCCAATCCTGCAAGTTCTCCTGCCTCCGGACCTGCACCGCACCCGCCAAGCCAAGCACCAGCAGCAACCACCTGAAATGCATCCTGCTCAACACCCGCTCCATCCACAGACACGCCGTGGAACTCTGGAACCTGCTCGACTCCACATCACCAGACGTCGCTTTCCTCACGGAAACATGGATGAACGCCTCCTCAGCGCCCGACATCGCCATCGCCATCCCGGACGGATACAAGATCACCCGAAGGGACCGCGCCAACCAGACCGGAGGAGGCATCGCCATCGTCCACAAGAACACCATCCGCATCACGACCAACTCCAACGACACCTTCACAGCCGACGAACACCTGCACTTCCAGATACACACCGACCCCAAGACCACCCTCAGAGGCACCCTCATCTACAGACCCCCAGGACCACGCACACAATTCAGCGAAGACATCGCCGACCTCATCAGCCCGCACGCCCTCCCCTCGGCTGACTACATCCTCCTTGGGGACCTCAACTTCCACCTAGAGAACAACAACGATCGCAACACCACCACCCTGCTGGACAACCTCGCCAACCTCGGACTCAAGCAACTGGTGACCACCCCCACACACCACGCCGGCCACACGCTTGACCCCGTCTTCTCCTCCAGTAAGGACATCTCCTTCAGCCACACCACCGGACTCCACTGGACAGACCACAGCTGCGTCCACTTCAGCTTCAGCAGGACCACCACGCACCACCACACGCAACAGTTTCCGCGCAGAAGCTGGAACAAGATCACCACCGACCAACTCACCACATCCCTGAGCCAGAACCCTCCCGCCAGCTCAACGAACCCCAACCAAGCCGCCAGCAACCTCACAAGATGGATCACCAACTGCGCAGACGACCTCGCCCCATTGAAGACCCCCCCAGTCAGACACGGCAACAAGAAAGCATCCTGGTTCACCGACGAACTCAAGAAATCCAAGAAGAACTGCCGGGCCCTCGAGAAAGCATGGCGCAGAGACCCGACTGCAGACAACATGACCACCCTCAAGCACGCCACCCGAAAACACCACCAGCTGATCCACTCCACCAAGAAAACCGCATTCAAGGAACGACTGGACAACAACGCCCACAACAGCAAGGAACTCTTCATCATCGTCAAAGAGCTCTCGAACCCCAGCGCCGGAAACAACGACATCACTCCCTCGCAAGACCTCTGCAACTCGCTCGCCTCGTTCTTCCACAGCAAGATCGCAGACATACACAACAGTTTCAGCACACAGCCGACGTACCCTACGACCGTTCCAACGTCCCCCACCTCCACCCTCCGAGCCTGGACCCCGATCAACACCGAAGACACTATCCGCACGATGAACTCCATCCACTCCGGATCACCTACCGACCCCTGCCCTCACCACGTCTTCAACAAGGCCGACGCCGTCATCGCACCCCACCTCCGGGACATCATCAACACCTCCTTCGACACCGCCACCTTCCCAGAGAGCTGGAAGCACGCCGAACTCAGCGCCCTACTGAAGAAACCGTCAGCGGACCCCACCGACCTCAAAAACTACCGCCCCATCTCGCTCCTTCCTTTTCCTGCCAAAGTCATCGAGAAGACCGTCAACAGACAACTGGCCGCCTTCCTCGAGACGAATGGATCCTCGACCACTCGCAGTCCGGCTTCCGGGCCAACCACAGCACCGAGACCGCCCTCATCGCAGCCACTGACGACATCCGAGCCCTGCTCGACAACGGGGAAACAGCGGCCCTCATCCTCCTGGACCTCTCCGCAGCGTTCGACACAGTCTGCCACCGCACCCTAGTGCAACGCCTGAACAACGTCGGAATCCAAGAGAAGGCACTGGAGTGGATCATCTCCTTCCTCGCCGGAAGAACCCAGAGAGTCCGCCTCCCCCGTTCAGCTCCGAGGCCACCGAAGTCATCTGCGGCGTACCACAAGGATCATCACTCAGCCCCACCCTCTTCAACGTCTACATGAGCCCCCTCGCAGCCATCGCACGCCAACACAACCTCAACATCATCTCCTACGCCGACGACACCCAGCTGATCCTCTCCCTCACCAACGACCCCACAACCGCCAGAACCAACCTACATGAAGGGATGAAGGACGTAGCCGAGTGGATGAGGAACAGCCGCCTGAAACTGAACTCAGATAAGACGGAAGTCCTCATCCTAGGATCATCACCCTCCGCCTGGGACGACTCCTGGTGGCCCCCTGCCCTGGGCAACGCACCCAAACCAACGGACCACGCACGCAACCTGGGCTTCATCCTGGACTCCTCCCTCTCAATGACCCGACAAGTCAACGCCGTCTCCTCGTCTTGCTTCAACATCCTACGCATGCTGCGCAAGATCTTCCGGTGGATCCCCACCGAAACCAGGAAGAAGGTCACCCAGGCCCTCGTCACCAGCCGACTGGACTACGGCAACTCCCTCTACGCCGGAACCACAGCCAAACTTCATAAAAGACTCCAACGCATCCAGAACGCTGCAGCTCGACTCGTCCTGGACATCCCCCGACACAGCCACATCGCCAGACACCTGAGAGACCTGCACTGGCTCCCCGTCAGCAAGAGAATCACGTTCCGACTCCTCACCCACGCACACAAAGCCCTCCACAACCAAGGCCCCAGATACCTCAACGACCGTCTGACCTTCTACACTCCCACCCGCCAGCTACGATCGACCAACCACGCCCTCGCCGCCGTCCCCCGCATCCGAAGAGCCACAACGGGAGGAAGATCCTTCTCCTACCTGGCTGCCAAGACGTGGAACTCCCTACCCATCCACCTCCGCCTTACCCAAGACCACCTCTCCTTCAGGAAGCAACTCAAGACCTGGCTGTTCTAACAGTAGCGCACCCCCCTCCCCCAAGCGCCTTGAGACCCTCCGGGTGAGTAGCGCGCTATACAAATGATTGATTGATTGATTGAGCCCCCCAAACAAGATGTGATGGACTATGTACTTGGTCTCCGCTCCCGGATGGCAGAGTACATGAAAAAGGCAACCAAAAACCTAGAGGCCAGCCAAGAATTACAAAAAGCTTGGCATGACCAAAAGGCTGTACTGACTGTATACCAGCCAGGACAGAAAGTGTGGGTGTTGGAGCCTGTGGCCCCAGCAGCCCTCCAGGACAAGTGGAGTGGCCCCCATACAATAGTTGAACAGAAGGGAGAAGTCACCTACCTGGTGAATCTTGGAACTCCCAGGAGCCCCCTGAGGGTGCTCCATGTCAACAGATTAAAGCCATATGTTGACAGGGCTGACATGGGCTTGCTCATGGCAACTGATGAGGACCAGGAGGAGGAGAGTGACCCTCTCCCTGACCTGCTCTCTCAGAACCCTGATGATGGGTCAGTAGATGGTGTTGCTTTGGCAAGCAGCCTCACCGACCATCAGCAAACTGAGTGCAGACAAGTTCTGCAACAGTTTAGACATATGTTTAGCCTGACCCCTAGTCAGACTTCCTGGTGCACCCACGAGGTGGACACTGGAGACAGTCTGCCTGTCAAGAATAAAATCTACAGGCAACCTGACCATGTCAGGGACTGTATCAGGACTGAAGTCCAGAAAATGTTGGAGCTAGGTGTAATTGAGCCTTCAGATAGCCCTTGGGCTAGTCCAGTAGTCCTGGTACCCAAGCCTCATACCCAGGGTGGTAAGAAAGAAATGAGGTTTTGTGTAGACTACAGAGGCCTCAATGCAGTCACTAGGACTGATGCCTATCCCATACCAAGGGCAGATGAGCTGATTGATACTTTGGCCTCAGCCAAGTATCTAAGCACGTTTGACCTAACAGCTGGCTACTGGCAGATCAGATTAGCTGATGATGCAAAAGCCAAGACAGCATTTTCGACCCCTGGTGGGCACTACCACTTTGTGGTGATGCCCTTTAGATTGAAAAATGCACCTGCCACTTTTCAGAGGTTGGTGAATAAAGTTCTGACAGGGATGGAAACTTATTGCTCAGCTTATCTAGATGATATTGCTGTCTTTAGTTCCTCCTGGCAGGATCACCTGGTCCACCTCAGGAATGTTTTGGAGGCCCTGCAAAGGCAGGCCTCACTATCAAGGCCACTAAGTGCCAGATAGGGCAGAGTCAGGTTGTATACCTGGGCCACCTTGTAGGTGGAGGCCAGGTTCAACCTTTACAGAGCAAGATCCAGACCATAATGGAATGGGTTGCTCCAACCACCCAGACACAGGTGAGAGCCTTCTTAGGCCTATCTGGGTACTATAGGAGGTTTGTCAAGGGATATGGATCTATAGTGACCCCCTTGAATGATCTGACCTCAAAGAAAATGCTAAAAAAGGTTCAGTGGACAGCTAGTTGTCAAAAGGCATTTGAAGACCTAAAGCAGGCCATGTGCACTGCCCCCATCTTACAGAGTCCAGACTACACCAAAAAGTTCATTGTCCAAACAGATGCTTCTGAGCTGGGTGTGGGAGCTGTACTGTCTCAACTGAATGATGAAGGTCAAGACCAGCCAGTAGCTTTTATTAGCAGAAGGCTGACCCCTAGAGAGAAACGTTGGTCAGCTATAGAGAGGAGGCCTTTGCTGTGGTATGGGCCCTGAAGAAGCGGAGGCCATACTTGTTTGGTACTCACTTCATAGTTCAGACCGACCACAAGCCCCTCCTATGGCTTAAACAAATGGAAGGAGAAAACCCAAAACTTTTGAGGTGGTCCATTTCCCTACAGGGGATGGACTATACAGTGGAACATAGACCTGGGACCCAACATGCCAATGCAGATGGACTCTCAAGGTATTTCCACTTTGAACACGAAGACTCAACTGGTCAAGGCTAGTTTAGTGTCCCTGCGTTTGGGGGGTTGTGTAGGAGAGTAGGATCTGCCTCTTATGTTGCCCCCACTTTTTTTCTGATGTTTACACTGGTTTCTGGCTATAGTCAGGCTGGGACCCTGCTAATCAGGGCCCCAGCCTCTCTGTTCTCTCTAAACGAGTTGGAGTGCACTCTAGGTGCACTAGTGATTGGATACTGTGGCACCTTATGAGTCCCTAGTATATGGTACCTTAGGTACCAAGGGCATAGGTACTTCACAGGCCTACCAGGGGCTGCAGCATGTATTATGCCACCCCTGGGAAGCAGACTAAATCTGACACCACAGGCCTGCTACTGCAGCCTGAGTGAGGAAGTGCTAGCACCCCTCACTGAGATATAGGTTCCCTATATCTCTCCTACACACACATATAACCCTATCAGTCACCCCTAAGGCAGGCCCTATCAATCCTGAGGGCAGGGTGCTTGGCTTATATGTGAGGGGGTGCCTCTGCCTGAGCAGGGCCCCTCTGCAGCTCTCAGAGTCCATTCTCTGGTGCTGTTTGTGGATGCGGTTAAACCATATACTTTTAAGTGCATTATATCCTCGCGGTAAAATGCTAACTTTGGAATGGCTGCATCGAAACATGTCGTGTTTGGTGTCAAACATCTTGGAATACTACCCCCCGCCAGTCCTGGCGGCGGGGGTAGCATTCCCCCCTTCTAGAGGGATAGACATGTACCTACTGTGGAAACACGGTAGAATCCTGCAGAGCCCTGGCATCACAAAATGGATGCCACCAGTCGCAGACACTGGGCTGCCCTCCTGCTGATGACCAACACTCGCAGTGGAGGAAGCCCAACAATAGATATCCTGTCCCAAGGGGGTGTGACCACCTCCCAGACAGGGTTTAGTGTATTGGGGCTGGGTGGGTGCACTCTTAGAGTGCTTTGAAGTCCTGCACTGGGGGAGCAGAAGGCTCCTCTGTGCATATGCCAGTTCAAACCGGCTCAGGGGCTACCTGTCCCTGCTCTGGCGCGAAACTGGACAAAGGGAAGTGGGTGTAGCCGCCCACTCCCCTGACCCTCCCATAGGTAGGGTCATAGAGCTAGTCCCTCCCCTTCTTTTAGTATAAGAGGGGGAACCTGTGCATAGCACCCTAGATTTTCCCTGGACGACGCTCTGAAGAAGAATCCCGGACCTTCGACATTCCACTACCTTTGGAAGACTGAAGAATCTCCCTTGGAGTCAAGGAGTGACTCCCCTGCTTGGCAGGCACCAAAAACTACAAACGACAGTCGCAAACTACGCCGCTCCCGCCGGAGTCCGAAGTCCCTGCAGCCCAAGAAGTGGATTTCCTGACTTCTCAAAGGCCATCGTGAGTCCCCAGCGAAGCTGAGGCCAGTGGACCACAAGAGTAACGAGGAACCGCGACCCCTGGGTACCGTGCACTATTGTCGAGTGCAACCCCTCACAACGTTCCACGAACTTGTGCTTTGGACCACGTGTGGTCCCAGCCTCCAGCAGGAATCCCTCCTAAGATCAGAGGCCTACCACGTCCCGAGTGACCGTGGGCCCCTGTGAGAGAATCCTCCCGAGGCGTTTTTGCGATCCCTTGCCAGCCGGCTTGCGGGTCCCCAGAAGACTTTCCAAAGAAACCAAAGGGCTCCCCTGGTTGCTCCAGGCCTGCCCTGACTTACCCTCGCTGGGTGAGTTCCACAGACCTTGCTGGTCTGCGCCATTGTCTCTTCACACTTTCCCCGAGACTTGCTGTTACCAAGGCTTGTTGACTCCGATCGAGTTGCCGACACCGCAGTAAGCCGCAGACATCGTGGTACATGCCGAATCCAGCTCCTGGTCATCAATGACGCCTCCTGGACCTCGTGGCTGAAGAGTCAAGGCAACTGCGGACGACCTGAATCTTGCGACGACGGTGGGCATCCATCTTCCTTGCCCCGAGTCACTGCCAAGTGACTTTGAACACTGTCCCCTCTGCTTTCAGGTCTTCCATCTTCCGAATCCAGGCTTGGATTCCTCCGGACACTTCTCCTGTCGCCGCAAGCAGCAAGTCTTCACTGGCTCCCATTGAAAACGACGCCGCGACCCGACACCAAAGAACACCTATGCACCCGGCTCCCCTGGGTGAGGTAACTTCAGCACTACGGTGCTCCTGTGGGTGTGGGCCCTAGAACTACTTACCCTGTAAGTGACTTGCTTGTAGCTTCCCTCGAAGTGCCCTAAAACTCTAACTTTCCAAGTGCGACTATCGCACTGACTCGTACCTGGTTCGCGTCTGTGTTAGACACACCGCGTCCAACTCCCTTGCAATACCATCTGTAACCGCGTCCTTCGACTCGTACAAGGACCGATCGGTGTGTTCGCCTCGAACACGCAAGGGACCTTTAACATTGATATTTCAATCGCGTCTGAGTGCATAGACTCGTACAGGATTCGCATCGGTGCCAGGTCACCGCGTCCGTCCCCTGTGGGTCTCCTACAACTACCTGGGGTGGTTCTTGGGGGTCCCTCGATTCTAGATGCCCTAGACCTAGGTCTAGCAAACTAAGATTGTAACATTCAATTGTGCCAAACTTATCCTGATAATATTTGACTTGTACATATGTTCCTGACCTCTAATCTCATAAAGAGATTAGTAGAGAGTGTTTATTAATAAATACATATATATTTGATATATATACCTGTGTGGTGTCTTTTCATTTGGTGATTCAAGAGATGGTGTGGTAAAACAAGCTGCTTTACATTCCTTCAAGACTTAGCCTGAAGGCTGCTCTCCACAACTACTACTAGGATAGCTTTCTATAAAGGTTGTCTTAAACCTATCTACCATAAGAGTCGAATTGTTCTGGTGCAAGGTGTCCACTTTAACTAGTGAACAGCATATACCAGGCCAACTTCTCACAGTAATTGATTAATAAAAACTGTTTCAAACCTAGACTGAAATTTTGCTGCGCAACCACACCTCCCCGTCAGAAAAGTAAACACCACATTCTAAGTAAATAGTGCTACTGGGAAGTATCCCACCCACAAACTTAATAAAAAGAAGACCGCAACATACTCTGTTATTTTCCCGCCGTGATTTCTACACCCCACGCCAATTATACAAATGGCCCTTAAAATATATAAAAAACAATTTTTACCTTCACAATCCCTGTTCACCACCTTGTGACCACTTTACAGAGTTAATAGTGTTCCTACCCTCCCCGCTACTACTTTGTTTTCCCGTACTCCATTGAAGTGCGTCACAAAACGCTTCACAACAGTGAAACGTTCCCAGCCAATAATGAGCAAACTTGTACTCGGAACACTTTAGCCAATAAAATGTCCATGGTGTTCCGCATAGGGGGAGGGAATCGCTGCCAACACTTCTACTTTTAATGCTTCACAGCCAATGAACATTAAGCTTGGGAACGTCCTGCTTGGAACACGTCAACCAATCAGATGTCCCTGCTACTCCGCGGACGGGGACGAAATGGCTGGCAACACTTCTACTTTCAATGGTTCGCAGCCAATGAACATTAACCTCTGGAAGGTCCTGCTTGGAACATGTGAGCCAATCAGATGTCCTTGCTACTCCACGCAGGGGGAGGGAATGGCTGGCAACACTTTTGCTTTTAATGGTTCGCAGCCAATGAACATTGAGCTCGTTGTTGGAACACCTCAGCCAATTAAACGTTAATTTTGTTCACTGTCCGTGATAAAAGTGAACACCGCATTATAAGTAAACATTACTGCGCATTATATTAAAGGAAGGTAAAGGAAGGCTGCAATACGGTGCATTGTTATTTTCCCGATATGATTTCCACAGCCTACTGAACATTGCCGCAATACCGCGCATCGTTGTTTTGCGGACGTGATTTCCACAGCCTACGCAACATTCACACTACCTGTGTGTGCACCCTACACACTGCTTGCCGCAATACGGCGCATTGTTTTCCCGACGGGATTTCCAGAGCCTACGCAACCTTGCCGCAATACCACGCACTGTTGTTCTGCGGACGTGATTTCCACGGCCTACGCAACATTCAAACTCCCTGCCTCTGCACCGTACAGACTGCTTAAACTAAGACCACAGTGTTCCTACTATACCCTCTAATACAATTATTCTCTTATTTTTCCCCCTACGCCTTTCAAATCAGTCACAAAATGGCTGCCAACACTTCCTAGTTTCAAAAGTTCGCAGCCAATGAGCCGCACGCTCGTGCTCGCAACGCCTCAGCCAATCAGATGTCAGAATTCTCAAATATCGATATCTGTAAATTTTGATATTTCTCTAAAACTACTGAACGGACTTACCCCATTTAAACAAAAGCGTGCTTTCTGGACCAAGACCTTTCTCCCTGCCAAATTTGACGTAATTCCGTTCAGCAGTTTGACCTGTAGCCTTGTCTAAAGTTTCCTATGGAAATTGCATGGAGTAAACACGTTTTGGGAACCCCCTTTTTTCTCAGCCCCCCCTTGACGAATCATCCCCAAACTTTCAACATAGGAGCTGATCTGAAAAGAGAAGTTTTTTGGAAAATTTCGTAAACATTCGTCAAATGACGCCAAAGTTATAAGCAAATCAAAAAACGCTTTTCCTATAGAAACGTGGTCCTAACTATAACTATCTACTGGCGACCGCCAGTAGATAATATATATATATATATATATATATATATATATATATATATATATAATCACACAAACTTTACTTACCTGTGACCATGCTGCTTGAAAAAGTAATATGTAATAGAATTTTTAGAAAGCAAAAATATTACTCATGTGCCCCTCAACCTCTAAGCCTAGCAGGTCGAGCAGGTCCTGTGCGCGGCCCATGATGTCTGCCCAGTGGTGTGTTAGTTGCTGCTGGGTATACAGTTTGCCAGTGTTGAGGCGCATACAGCACCACATGCGCCCAGAGAGCACCACATGCTCCTTCAGGGCGTAACCGTTGCTATCCTGCTGCCAATATGCAGGGGAAGTGGTGCTGCACCCATAACACGAGTGCGGCCACCTCCACCTTGCTAAAGATAGAGCGGGGGTGCACCCCCACCCATCGCCATCGCCTACAGGGGGTGTGGGTGGCAGACCCTACTGCAGCAGATGCTGCTGCTGTAGCAGGAGCATCACTTCCTGCTTCTGTCATAGCTATATTGGAGACTGGAGTCAGGACTGGGATGGGAAGGGAATCAGGACAGATGGATAGGTCAGGAAAGTAGTACAAACATAGTTAAAAAAGTAATAAAAACACACACAAGAAATAAAGAAATAAACACACAGGGGAAGTCAAAAAGTCATAAAAGTAAAGAAAAAGTGGTGTTTGATCAGGTGGAGTGGATTGGGTTGGATAGAAAAGCGCGAGTACAGAAAGGGAAAGCTAGGCAGAGCAGGCTGGGTAAAACAAAATAGCTGCATGCTTGCTAATTGAGTACTGCGTGATGCAAGATTTTTCAGCACTGAACGTGCTACTGGTGCTAAATTGAAGCACGAACAGTGCTACGAATATTTTTAGCTCGTTGGTGCAACTCAATGAAATTTCGCAGAGTTTTTATGTAACTCTGTGGATTTCCGAGGGGTTAAATTCCACGACTTCCACCACCCCTAGTTTCTGCGTATTCATAGAAACTATTAATGGTGTAGTGATTATTTCAGGGAAGCTGCCATCCTCTCCCAGAAACCTTTAGCCAGGGAATATCCGAAACAATTAGACTCCCGGGCACTTAAACATGCCTGATATTATGACTTACTTCTAATTCCCAATGAGAAAGTAGTTAATCAGTACATTCCATTTGTTTCCACATTCTCCCCTACAAGTGATCAAGTAGGTCAAAATATAAAACACAATTCGAAAATCCTAATATTTAATGAACTGTTCAAAGACCCACCTCTATTTTCATATAAGAGAGGGCGAAATCTAATGGACCATCTGGTTCACACTATAACTTGGGAGCCAAAAGAAAATGTGTTGAACCATACCATTCAGAAATAATTCCTCTATACATACTATTCAACAGCTAACCATCCAGCTGCTGATCCATAAAATAATTTTATTCAAGCTCCTTTTAATCACCTTCAGAGAGTTCAGGAAATCAGGGCCATCATACTTAACCCCTAGGTTTACACCCTATGTTACTTCCAGAGCACTCAGATCCTCCTCAGCTAATCTGCTTAAACCCCCCATTTAAACTCAAAACTAGAGAAGGAAAATCCATGGCAACTCTAGGAACAAGAGCATGGTACCTACTGCCCATACAGCTAAGACTGTTGGCGTAAGAAACTCTCCTAAGGAAAGCTCTTAAGACCTGGATTTTCACAGCTCCTGACTCATTCTGTCTTTTTTTGGTGTAATTTACAACGGTCTGATCCTCCTGCTTAATCCCGCATAGCGCCAGGATGCTACTTCTGGAGTGATGGTTGTGCTTTATAAATGCATAAATCAAATCAAATCAAACTAGTTCTAATTATTGAAATGTTATCTATACTATTTGGCATCCCCGTGGGCTTATTTATATTGGCCAGAGGATCCAAAAAGTGAAGTTCTATACTATACAGCAAAAGAGCAGCATAAGGTGCAAAATGGAAAATGCCCCTCTGGTGCCTCATATAGTCACATACCACCATATTAAAAAAGACTTCTTGTGGCAGGTTATTGAATAACCACACTTCATGCAGGAGTTGGCAATATCAATGCATTACTAACCAAAAACAAACATCATTGGATTTCTAGATGTGACTGTAAATAATGGACTTAATTCCATGGATGACCGGAACAACATGGACACTGGTTAACTGTTTTGAGTTTTCGAAGATATATCCCCCCAGATTGTATATCCCCTGTGGGATAGATATCCTACTTTTCTGCATTCCTTGACATTAGTGTAGGGTAAATCATTTCCCCTACCCCTGTACGCTCCCTGTTGGATAATTTTAACACTATTTTCCTGAAGGGTCTATTTCATTTTATGTTGCAACCTCCACCACCCCCCTCCCCATTGGCCTTTTCTGTTTTAATGACATTTTCCTTTCCAGGGCAAGTAGTTGCCTATTGGTTCCTTCGCTTCCTTTATTTTCTTTTTTAAGTGCACCAACATTGCCGCTCTGGCGGATGTGGAGCTTATTGGCCCATTCCTTGGGATCTGCTGGTAGGCTGCCATTTTTGTGCCCCCATGCCACTGTTGGTATGAGGTCTAGTCTTTTTTCGCCATATGCAGGAGCATGCCGGTCTCAGCATATGTAAACTGGCTGCTTCCTCCTTTTTAGGTCGAGTATGCGAGACCTATTGTAATTTCTTATGTTGGGTTAAAGCCATCCCCCATCTCTTGATTTCTTTGTTTCAGTGTCCTTCAAAAATCCTTGCTTGCCAGTGGTCAGTCCTGCCTCTTTGTCCCTCCTTTCTCTCTTACGTTCCTCCCATGCAGCAGGGACTAAGTACTATCTCAATTACACTACAGTTCTTGTCTGTTCTATGAGGGACTATATTTTTCCTTGGTTTCCTGCTCTTTTCCTGTTTGTCTGTGTTCAGCTTCAGTGCCCTAGTTTCTTACATTTACATGTAGCATTCTTCCTCCCACATCCTCTTAATGCCATGAAGATCTCCAAGTTCCACTTGATAAATGCTTCTAAACTACTCGTTTTGCTGCCCAATTACTGAATGGCTCAGCCGCTGCTCAGACCCAGCGTGCCTGGGTCAGTTTCACGCTCTGATCGAGCGTGCACTCCTCCTTTCCCCCGGGGCACAAGCAGGGACCTACTTGCGGGCTCTGGTGCCCCCGGGGCAAAAGCAGGCATCCACATCAGTGGTGCGGAGGGATTTTCCTTACAGGCTTAGTTTCCGTGTTTAAAAGCACAACACTCTTTAATGGTTCCGGCACGCTTGCTATCTAATGTGGACTTGGCATTTCAGCACGCCATAAGCACGGTTGTATTACTAAGGTAAAATGCGTCTGAAATAAGAGTTTGGCGTTTGGCTCAAACCGAAAGTGGACTTTGTTTACCTCGCTCTAGGAGTATTTATTTGAAGTGCACAATATTTCCTGTTGCTTTGAAAATGTCGGGATTGTGAAGTCAGCAGTCTCGGGCTCGGCCATGAAATGACCAATTTGTAATTAATAACCAATAACTGTGAGCGTTAATTCAGCCAATAAGAAAAAATAATTTTAAGCCAATGAGCTTGTAAAACGCAGTCTCCTGGGGAGGAGCCTCAAGCCAGATCCGGTTGGTTCCTTCGTGCTGAAACACAGGGAGATGGCACAGTCTGCTGTGTAAGGGTACTTAAAATATTTTAACTATTATACTATCACCGGTAATAATCTTGATTGTGTGCACAGCTCACACTTCTGAAGGCACACTTTGAATTCTTAAGCCGCATCTTCCGCTGACAGCGTTATTTGAAAACCATGGGTGCATGCCATATTCACACACGCCTCTCCACTGAGGCACACATCCTCATATTTCAGCGAAGTGGTGAAAAGTGATTTCCCCGATTGCCCGACACTGTGACTAGTTCCAGCACCCACATGGACGCCTATTTCATTATACTGCTCTTCTCTCCGTCCAAATTCTCCAAGTGCAGACGGTGTTTCACGGCCTTCCTCCTGGGACCAGCAGTGATTTTTTTAAGGGATCTTGACTTTTTTAACCAGCACCATTGTGCTTTCTGGGACTTATAGTTTTCCATTTAGACTTGAAACCATCAGTATGACAAAAACTGCATGCCAAAAAGCGAAAATAGGCAAATAGTGGCACACGATATATGACGAATTTCGTTGCCACAAAAAAGGATTGCAGCTCAATCACAATCCGAATTAAGGACGCCACCACACAAGATGATTTCCGTAGTCTTCAAGTCCTGAAACTGGCTGCTATGTATATAAACAGAGCATTGCCCATTCCTCGGCTCCTTCCCCAGCCCTCCCAAATACCACGCATTAGTGTGCCATCACCAAACTCTATTTCATTTGTCATGCATTTATAGCTCCCTTATCACCCTGTGGGAGGCGCGCTCATCAAGGAGCTGCATTTAAGCAGGGAGCGCGCTCTCAGTGAGTGTGTCCGGTGTGCTGCCAGCTGTCTGAAATGCACTGTGCGTCCTGTTGAATAAATTACAGAACTGTGTGTGTGTGTTACTTATTGGCGCCAGGGCTTTCAGCTGAGCTCAGCCTCTTGCTGCAGCATACTATATAGTCTTAGTGCCTGAAGTGGTGTAAATAAATACAGTGATGACCCAACAACGCCACATAGATCCTCAGGTGGCGCCTTACCCTGCTGCGATCAGACCAGTGTGTCTAATTGGTCCCTTTAGACACGGAGACAGCATTGAGCAGTTTGCAGCTTGGAGTGATGTGCAAGAAGATGCCCTGTGCTCAGGTGCATTTCTCCCAGTACAATCCTGAAGAGGGGGCTGGACTGCGCGGTGTACCTGTCTAACAACGCCCAGGCTCTAGACTGCCAAGTAAGTTACGTGATAGCTCGCGAGCAGATCTACTCACGAGCTCGAGTGCAACCAGCTGTGATACAGGCTTCCACCCGTGGCCTGCAGGGGGTAAATGTATGCCATCACTGAACTCCTCCCTGCTATAATCTCCTCATAAGGTAAATAGACAATCACTTGGGCAAATCAATTTTATTTTTCTACTCTTTGTATGAGTGCTGTAAAAAAAATAAGTTGTTTTTTAAATACACTGCAAATGTTCTCAAAACCTAGAGTGTGCAGAAAGTGGTCACGAACATCCTCTACTTTGCAGTGAGCTGTACATATTCAAAGTGGGGTCTCTGCCTATAATAACAGTGTTTGAGTACATTGCCTTATGCGCTAATGTCATCAAAGAGTCATGATGGTTCTAGTGTAAAATATTAACACTTCCCCAAAGAAGAAATACTATAGATTTTAAAAGCCCACTTTGACTATGTGATTTGCACAATATGATAGATTCCTGGGGAAAAAGTTATCACAGTGTCATCCGTTCAGCACAATTTTGTCATGTTTATGGAAAAATGTTTTTTGCAGTAGGTAATTGATCCTATTTCTGCTCAAAATTAACTTTTCTATCATACCCACTTCCTTTGTCCCTGACTGCCTTTTTTAGTGGCATTAGATGATAATGTCAGTCTTGCCCTGCAGTAATGTGATCCATCCACATCCATTTTAATAACCAAACAAAAACACAAATGCACTCCACACCATTCAGTTTCACCCAGCACAATTCCACAACTAACAATTCCAAATCCAACCCACATAATTCCACTCCATACCACATACGTCCACTACACTCCTAACCAAAACACGTGGGTAAAAGACATTGTCATTTACAATGCCAATAGCTCAAACTCTTTCAAATGCGAGACCTATTGCATTGCAAATGCTTGTTTATAGATGGCACCCTTCCATAACCCTGTTCATTAATTGCAGAGCCCTGTGTAGTGTCTTGTAAATATGTGCAGCTGGACCCTTCTGGTCCTTGATGGACTCCTTAGAATGACATAATCGTTTGGGTGTGTCTGGCTGTGGTTTATTAGATTCATGACGCAATGTGTACAGTTCGTTAACAGCTGCACTCTGAAGAATAAAGACATCCACTACAGATTTCCGTGTGAGGCGTGATCATTTGCATGCTACTGGGCTGAGGAGGACGCTACAGCTGGTGATGAGTTAGAGGATCTGCAAACCAAAGTAACTAGAGTGCTCTCCCAGAGAGTTTGCAGAGGTCCAGCAAACTGCTTGAACGTGCCACAAGCGCTTCAGTCTAAGTGAAGCAGTCGCCGGTTGGCGCATGCGATGTCAAAGCGCCACTCTAGCCAGTACAAGGCATTCTAAGAAGGCAAAGCCCTATGGAAAGTTCAGTCACAGTCGGCCCGAAACCTGCTGGTAAGGCTGAAAGAAGAGGTACTGCGCCACTACATTACAGAGAGCCGGCCTACATACTGTACGATAGTGCCAAAGGCAGCAACAACCAGGTACAGAGAAGCACATAAGGCCGTGATAGCCACGTGCAGAAAAGCGCACAAAGGAAATCAGAGACATCTAGGCGGAAAGAACAATTGTGCTCACCGGCAAGAACGAAGAACGAGGCATCCAACATTGAGTGGAGTTCTGGCCGGAGACCAGTGCATTCAAAGTAGCAAGTAGCATCCACAACAATACAAGTGAACGCACATGGCTGGAAACGAGTGTCAAATATGGTGCTGCCCCTTTTTTAAACCGCTGCTACCATTCAATATCACCAAAAAATAGAATATTGGCGCCTAGATCAAAATATTTGTTGATTTAATTGACGCGCTAGAAGAAACAAATGACAAAAATATCATTAAATACTTAAAGAACCTTGCGGGTGAAAGCGTGAAAGAAGTGATAAAGAAAATGCCACAAGCTAATTAAAAATCTTACCCTCAGATTAAGGCGGCATTAAAAATCAAGGTTAATCAAATGCCAAACGTCGACTATGAAAGGTACATCTTCAACTAAGCCAGACAGCAAGCTGGAGAAATGATGGATGAGTCTGCTGAAAGACTTGAGGCCCTCATCAAGCATTACAAGTTCAATGAATTCAATGATGAAGAAGCCATCTGTCTCACAGTCATCGATGGTTGCCTTTCTGACTTGTCCAGATGACTGCTGAGAGAGACACTCAGTCTGGAGAGAGGGCTCATGGCTGCAAAAGCAGAAGAACGTGCAGATCGACAAGCTGCTGATATGGAACCTTGAGTAGCACAGGGTGAATCAGCATTGAACATGAAAAGTAAGCAGAGACATAAGGTTGAGGGCCATAAATTGATGTCTCAGAGGAAAAAGAAATTGTGTTTCCGGTGTGGATTCTCCTTTCTGCATGAAGGTAAATGTCCCGTTATTGGACAAACATGCAAGGGTTGAGGAAAAGAAAAACATTTTGTAACTGTTTGCAAAGCGAAAGAGAAAATGACTGCGTCACGTCAAGAAGAGAAAATGGACGCCTGAAAGGTCCAGAAATGCTTTAGTCACTTCCACAAGACAAGCGGCGACACCAATTGAGGCAAGTGGAAACTAAACAAAGCCGATCTTCATTGAATTAATTTTCCAAAGGTTCTTCAAAGTCATTGTCGAGTGATGGCGAAGAAGATGGCTGTACGATGATGGTGTCAACTGGTGAATGTCGGGAGCACGTGGGGTTGGCTTCATGCAGAGAAGAGTCCAAGTTCAAGCGAGATCACCAAGTGAAACAACCATGTTCCTTTGGACACTGCCCCAAGATCACATTAAAGGCGAATGGTTATTCCATACTTTTGATCATCGATAGTGGTGCATTGGTAAACATCCTGCTGGCAGAGAAGTACAATGGTCTGTCACTGGTGCCCCGTCTCACACCTTGAAGATAAAGGTATATACGTGGGCTGCCTCCATGCCATTGCAAAGTCAAAGACCAGTTATAGCAACATGCGACACAAGAAGATGAAGGTACAAGCATCGATTCATGTTCTTAAAGGTATTTCGTCAAGTGCATGTTTACTCAGTTTCAGTACTGCTGCAGACATGGGTCTGATTTCCATCAACTATAACATAAATGCACATGCAGACATAATAATTCAGTTCCCATCATTGTTTCAAGGTCTAGGAAAGCTTAAGACTATGAAAGTGCAACTTCACATCAATGAGGACATTCGCCCTGCTACTCTACGACATTGTCGAATTGCTTTTAACTTGCAGGAAGCTGTTGAGAAAGAACTGGAAACACAGTTAAAACATGATATCGTTGAACGCTCTACTGGTATGACACCATGTGTTTCACCCATACTGGCAGTGCCCAAAAAGGACAGTGGTGCAGTGAGCATCTGGGTTGACATGTGCCAAGCTGGCAAGGTTAATCAAGACATCCTGGTCCGCACATTGCAGATATGATTACACAGCTGAATGGTGCCAAAGTCTTTTCTCGTCTTGATCTGAACAAGTGGCATCAGCAACTTGAACTAGAGGAAAACGGCAGGTACATTACCACCTTTTTACCCTATATTGGCTTGTTCAGATATAAAAGACTATGTTTTGGGGTGTCGTCAGCTGCAGAACTTTTTCAGGATGTAATTCGCCCGCATTAAAATAGCCTGTCACCCATGCTTTTAATTCTACGGATGATATGCTGGAATTTGGGACCACTCAAAAAGAACATGACAAAGCCCTTACATAAGTATGCTGCTTGCTGGCTGATTCAGGTCTCATTTTGAACACAGAAAAGTGTGAGTTTCACAAAACGAAACTCAAATTCTTTGGGCATATTTTCTCTGAAAAGGGGATGACACCGTATCTAGCTAAAGTACAAGCCTTGTCATCCACTACTCCACTACAAGATGAGACAATGGCATGGCCAGTTACTGTTCCAGTTAGTGCCCCATTGAGATACTTGACAAAAAACCGCTGTGTTCAAGTGGTCACATGAATGTGATCTATTTTGATCTAAAAATGTATACAGAGATTGTAGTAGATGCCAGCCCAGTGGGGTTGAGTATAATCTTTGCCCAGCACAGTGAGCACGACAACGCTCAAAGGCACATTTTGGCTTATGTGAGCTGGAGCCTGTCACAGACCGAACGTGCTGTTTCCCAACCTGAAAAAGGAAGTCTAGCTGTGGTATGGGCTTGTGAACAGTTCCAAGGGTTTCTATAGGGAAAACTCTAAACCCTTGTCACTAAACACCAAGCTTTACTTACCATTTTTGGGAATCCGAAAGCCAAGATTTCCCCTGGCAGAGAGGTAGGGGTTGAGATTGCAAGACTATGACTACACCATTGTGCATAGGCCAGGGAAAGGTAAAAATCCTGCTGACTACTTTTCACTAGTGCCATTACAGTGTCACAGTACAACATCTTAAGCAGCTGAGGTCTATGTTGGATTCATAGTCAAGTGAAGCATACCTGCAGCTCTTTTAGTGTAGCACGTTCTTGCTGCTACAAATACAGATTGAGATCTGCGTGTTCTCAAAGACATTATTGCGCAGCAATCCTGGAAGAAACATACTCAACCTCTTACGGATGACTTTGAATACCAAAAGTTCAAAAATGTGAGCGAACAACTGTGTCACACAAGAAGGCCTTATATTACGAGGTTCTAGAACTGTCATTGCAGAGAGCCTGCAACAACAAGTCATTGAACTAGCCGATGAGGTTTATCGTGGCATTGTCACCACCAAGAGAGCTCTTTGAAATCATGTGTGGTTTCCTAGCCTTGACGAAAGAGTTGAAAGAGAACTGTTGACCTGCCATTTGTGCAACTGCTTGTCTCCCAAAACAATACAGCATCCATTAGTTATGTCTGATCTCCTGAAGAAAGTGTGGGAGAGGATTGAAGTTGAATTCTTTGGACGCCTTAACAATGGACATCATCTAATGGTAGTTGTTGACGAGTACTCATGATTTTCTCTGGTGGAAGACCTGTCGTCAACCACACATGACAAAGTGATTGGGATATTAAATTACATGTTTGCAACATGGAGTGTCTCCTCCATTCTTAAGTCCGACAATTACCCACTATTCAACAGCCGAATGTTTAAAGCGTTTCTCACTAACATGAATGCAAACATCATAAAAGTACCCCTCTCTGGCCACAGGCCAAAGACAGTGTCAAACATTTCATGGGAATCCTAAAGAGAGTAGTTTGCTAGAAGGAGGTGATCTCAAATCGGCTCTATGTTCAGCCCTTCGTTCCTAGAGATCAACTCCCCAATCCACTACAGGTCAAAGCCCTGCCACCTTGATGTTTGGGAGAGCCATGGGAACCAAATTACGCAATGTACCACTCATAGGTTGACATAGTTGGATGAGATCCGTACGACGGATTCCTTGCACAAGTCCAGAAGGAAGACCTATGCTGATAAATGCCAAGGTGCCTCGGGACACAGTTTTCACAGAGTGAGACTGGGTCCTGGTCAAGCAAAAACATAAATGCAAGTCTGATGCCCCATTTGATGCTGTATCCCTGAGGGTCATGATGAGCAAAGCACATATGGTGGCCACTCAACGTCTCGGAAACTCCATCACAAAATATTCGAAGCACTTCAAACACATACCTCGATGTTCGCTGGGTTCAGATATCAAAAGTGAGACCTGCCCACCTGAAAATCTGGAGAGCCTACCTCCTATGCCTACCTCTGAAATCCTGATGCCTGATGTTGGACCTGCTCCTCCGCTTCATCAACCTCTCACGACTAGGTCTGGAAGACTGGTTTAAGCACCTCGATGACTCATTGAGGAACTGTGATGCACTTGTGTAATATTTGTACTTTTTATTTAACAGAGGGGGAGACGTAGGGGTATGTGTACAAGTCCCTATCGCCATGGGAACTTCACTTTTTAGGAAGTCCCTGTGGCGATAGGGGCTTCGCCTTATTTACATGGCAGCGTTAAGCCACTTCACGTGGCTTAACGCTGCCTTGTAAATAAGTTCATGCTATGCTTAGCGTGAAAGGGGTGGGCAGTGGGTGTTGCGGTGGGCGTTCCACCGCAACACCTATTGATTTTGACGCTGCCCCCTATTTACAAGGGTGGCGTAAATAGGAGGCAGTGCCAAAATTAAGACCAGGGAAAACTGGGTCTTAACTTGACGAAACGAGGAGAAATGCTTTATTTCTTCTCGTTTTTGCTTTTTCCATGAGTGCTGACTTGTGCAGCAGACATGGAAAAAGCGAAATGCCTTGGATTGTTTATGTGTAGGAAGGTGTCCCTTCCTGCACATAAATAATCTTTACAAAAAATGACATTTTGTAACTTCCATGTGTGCTGCATTAAGCAGCACACATGGAAGTGACAAAACATCATTTAAAGAATGTTTATCTGCAGGAAGGGACACCTTCCTACACACAAACAATCTTCCCCTGCACGCAGACACCCTTGCACTATGGTGCAAGGGTGCCTGCGTTGGCGCTAGGCAGCTAAGTGTAGCGCCAGTGCAGGGGGAAACACAAGGCTGCACCATATTCTTGTAAATATGGTGCAGCCTTGCATTTCTGAAGTGGCGGAGTGAGGAGTTAAGCCATGACGGCTAACACCTCACTCCGCCACTTCTTTGTACATATGCCCCGTAGTGTCTTGTAAATATGTAAAGCAGGATCCTTCTGGCCCCTGATGGATTCCGTAGAAGAATGACAATCATCTGGGTGTGGTTAATAAAGTTCATGACGCTATGCGTACAGTTAGTTAACGGTTGCACTCTGAAGAAAAAAGACGTGCACTACAGAGCTCGGTGTGTGGCATTGTCATTTGCTTGCTACCAGGGTCAGGAGGATGCTACAGCCCGGTCCTGGTTTCTCCCCTGCTGGTGGGGTTGATTCCGTGATGGGCCTTTCTCAGAGCTTTGTTAATTTCAGCTCAATTTTATCCTGATTCATTTACTTGCCACTGGCCTTCACATTTTTTTGATCCTTTCAGACATTGATTATGGTGGCCCCGTCAGGGTAGGTTTTCCCACCTTCTGGGGCGGACCCTTTTCCACCACCTTTTTTGGATTTCATTACCGTGCAAGACCTCTTTGACTTTGATGTTGGTTACAACCAACTGCTGGCTATTTCACATAATCTGTGACTATACTAAACATTTGGAGGTTCTCTATTACACATTAATGTTTCATTGTTGCCTCCTTACTTATTATTTTTGTACCCAATTTATTTTTTTACAGGATTAATTTCATTCTTGTCCAATTTACACATGAGTGTTTACATACAAGTTGTCACTTTAGTGCCACTTTGAGCATTCATTCACAAGTTCCTCACTAAAGACATATACAAATGTTATGCCCTATTACGTTTTTTTAAATATTTTGCAGGTACTGGTGCAGTAATTTCAAGGTACCATGAGTATGACCTATTACTATATAAGTAATATTGAACTTATATATTTGATAAGTCAATGTTAGTTTTCTATATTTCCTTTCGATGCAGTAGTATTGTGCTCAGTTTATCTTTTGTATGTTCTGATAATGACTCTTGACTAGGATATGGATCGAAACGCTGTTGACAACCCCTTGGTTGAAAGAGACTCTCATTGATTGAGGTTTATGTACCGAGATCCCTTTCTTTCTGGACTTTGAAAATTGTATTTTGTTGAATAGAAATATATTGTATTGTTCTCTCCACTGTCATTTGTTTTTATTGTGATCACTGTTCTTATGCCGCTTTGCACAAATCTATGAGCACTGTGGGTCCGATTCACAGAACTAATCTGAGACAAAATCCTAAACGTACTACTTTTAGTATTCACAGAAGGCATTTAGTAGTAGTAAAGTTAGGATTTTGTCTTAACTTGTGTGTTCACTTGGCACTGAGCACTTGTTTCACAGATTTAATATTTAATTGTGCTGCCAAAATTATACATTTATTAAAAGTGTTCTGATCATATCCTTTCTTTTTGTGACCTGTGGTGGTGTACTGACCTGTCATGCTGTGTAATGCACACTCTGTATTGCCTTTAATATTGAATTACTAGTGTAATTGATACTTGTTTGGACACTGCTGTATTTACAGCATCAAACTCCAAATGCATATTCAGCATGTGCATTCACAACAAATCTTACTGCAAGATGTTGCGTATCTGCTACCCTGTAATTTACTCCTATCACAACAGGAGCTACTATTTTCAGTGAACAGATTCAACAAACATGAGATCTAAAATGAGAAAACCCCAGTATGTGGAAGTGCCTTTTAAGAGTCAAGCGTGACAAACCTACAGAGAACAGGGCTTTCCTATTTATCTATTTAACCTGAAGGAGGTAACCAATATTACAACAATGTCTCTGTATACCTGTAAGATTTGGTTTTTTGAGTTTCTCATTAATAACTACTCAATGATTCAGAAAATCCAGGATGCACGTTGGATGACAAATGTTACAATCTTGAGGCCCTGGGTCGGATTTCTATCCCTGTGGCCCAAGGACTTGGTCAATGGATCAATACAGAATTGCAATTGGACCGCAACCCATACACAACTCACTGATCAATACTGCGCAGGAAGTATTTTCTGGTAATAATCAGTCCCACAAAAAGAGTTCAGAGACACAGTGGATCTCCAAACCCTCTTTCACAATGAATAACACACTCAAAATAGCACTAAGAAATAGAACAGGTTTTCTAAAATGTTTATTTTAAAATACTAACCTAGTGCATAAAATACGAATGCTAATCACACAGAATGCAAAAAGGAATGCAACTAAGCAGTACAGTGAAAACAGCAAGAACATTTCTAACAGGGTTAAAGAGTTCTTAGCATCTTAGTTAACACCCTCAAGTTATTTCTTTTTTTGTGTTGCATTTCTTTATTGAATAATCAAACAAGTGTACATAGAGAACGAAGTAGGATTTTACATTTACTAGACTGGGTTGCATTCAATCAATCAATAAAAAGCTTTATCCGACTGATACAAAGACAATCATAAAAGCATAAAAGGTACATAAAATCAAATTCATGTCACTGATTACATACAATCATAAATACTAATACGTTAAAAAAGATATGTATCCAATGTACTTATCACCCGAAACATAAAAGATCACATAAAAACAAGTTCATAGCACTTATTGGATACAATCATAACAGTTAATACATTTAAGAATGTATATCCAAAGTCCTAATCCAGAATCTCGATCCTGACCCATCATCTCATTGCTATCCCAGATCATAGTTTTTCTAAGCCGTAGGACTCTTTTAATATATAATGCAATCCTCCATGCAGTATGAACATTTTCCAAAAATTGCAGGCGGATTAGTGCTGGGCGACACTGTTTAAGGCCATAAGCTTTTAAAACTGGGATCAGCAACTCTTTTCTTTGTTTCATATAAAATTTACAAAAGAACATCACGTGTGATGTAGATTGAGTTGACTGCGAATCACACGGACAGAGGGGTAAAGTACGGGACCAGTCATTCATTTTCGGGAAAGACAGGAGTCTGTGGATAGTACCCATCCTAAATCTAAATAATATCATTCTATCAAACCCGCTAGAAACAAATGACAAATAGGGCTCCAACCCCTCCGAAGTGCGTATTAGCTGGTGTTGCAGGGCACTAGGTTTCAATAGCTCTCCTGCCGATCTTACATCACCCAAATATGCTAAGCCCATTAATTTTAAATCTTTTCTAGAGAGTCTGGACATTGAGGCGGGGTTTGTATAAAACTCTGAGTGGCCTAATGTTGATAAAAATGTTTTCACGTACTTCTCCCACGGTATCAAATGAACCCCCTCCAGTCTCATTATGTCCTGCATGATAGTTCTATTTAACACAGTCTGCTCCCTAGTCCATATTCTGTGCCAGAGGAGTATGGGTTCCAATTTAATTAGATCCGAGACATACATAAGACCCAATTCCTCATGGCACACAAAAGTGGAAGTACTTTGCGGGGCCGATAACAGAAAACGTAAAAAAGCATTTTCCACTAGTTGCAACTCGTGTGTGTTCGTAAAACCCCAAACCCCTGCTCCATACATAGCCACCGAGAGACATTTTGCCTTGTAAATTTGTATGATTTCAGCTGGTGGCCTATGTCCCAGATTCCTACACAAAGTAACAAGTGCACTAGTGGTTCTCATAAAGGCTAATTTTTTTGCAGTTATAGTTTTTGCCCAAGTATCATTGTCATTGAATAATATACCCAAATATGAGAAACGTAGAGTCTGAAATACCCTTTTACCCTCCAGGTATATTTCCCTGCCTCTACCTCTAAATTTCTTATGACCAGAATTCATTATAAAAGTTTTAGTAATATTAATATTTAAACCCAGATTCTTCATAAAATCGTTAAAACTAACTAAAACCCTTTGGAGACCATTCTGTGTACGAGCCATCAAAACTGCGTCGTCCGCATATAGTAAGGTAGGTAATGAGCGACCTCCCACCTGAGGAAAGTCTAGCCCGCTCTTGAGAAGTTTGTTACCTAGTTCATTAATGTACAAATTAAAAAGGAAGGGGGCCAGGACACAACCCTGCCTGACCCCCCCTCCTAATTGGAAATGCTTTAGTACATTCGCCTCCCTTACCATATCTGACCCTAGCTGCCGCATCACTATACAATTGCTGTAAAAAATTTACTATGTTCTGGTCCACACCCAGTGAGACTAAGATCTTCCATAACTTACAATGTCTCACTGAGTCAAATGCGGCCGTTAAATCCACAAAGGCCATAAACAGACGGCCCTTTTTTGCCCTTGTGTACTTCCCTACTAGCATTGATAAGTTCAGGCTTTGCTCAATCGTGCCCAGTCCTTTTCTAAAACCATATTGTAGGTCCGAGAGGATACCTGCTTCGTCTGCCCATATTTCCAATCGCTCTAATATAATCCGCCCTACCACTTTCACCATTGAATCAAGGAGGGAGATAGGTCTATAACACCCCGGATTAGTTCTCTCCCCCTTCTTGAATATCGGAATTATGGTCGATTCTGCCCAGGAGTTGGGCGGTTTTGACCTAAGGCTAGCGTTAATTACCTGAGTAACTACAGGACCCCACAGATTGACATTATCTTTAAACAAATCATCTGGGACTCCATCGGGTCCTGGGGCCTTGCCTCCCTTGCTCCGTGACAGAGCCGTAGTCACTTCCTCTAATGTCACCTGCATTGCTTCTAGGTGGATGGCCTCTTGAAAGCCTTTATTCACGCACCATTTAGGGTCATCATCCAAGTTATCATTATATACATTAGAGAAAAAAGTTACCCAGTCCTCTTCTGCGATCGCTATCTCTATAGAGGGTCCCTCAGCCGGGGTTAAACAGGGGGATCTAACTATACGCCAAAAAGCCACGTTGTTTTTCTGCCGTGCCGCCGTTTGGAGTGCTTCCCATGCCTCTTCCCTTAGGCATCTCTTTCTTGCCTTAACTGCTCTCTTGTAATCAAACCTAGCTGCTTTGACTTCAGGGATAGACCTCGGGTTTTTATGCAACGCCGTCTTTAGCTTGGAATGGTCTTGCGAGCAAATTTTGTCAAACCAACCCACAGTATTCTGTTTATTTTTTTTTAATTGAACCCACACGAGGTTCTTCACCTCTTTAGATAATTCTAAATAGGATTGTACTATCTGATCGCAGGGGGCATGCTCATTCAGACAGATATCCATCGCGTGTTTGCTAGTGAAGATCAGTTGTTTAGTCAGAGCCATGGGGTCCACCTTAGACCATCGGATAGAATATCCGTTTATTTGATTTAATACTAGATCTCCTGGCAGAATAATGCCTCTGTTACTCTTATGCTCATCGTGAATGATCAGGGGGCGTAAGTGATAAACAAAGGGGAAAATGATCACTTATTGCTATGTCCCCTACCTTAAAGGTTTTGAGCCTTGATGAATGGGGGTGAGAGACTAACATGTAATCTATTATAGAACGGTAGCCTCGACCGTTAAAGGTGTATGACAGAGGTAAAAAAGGAGTTAAAAGATCATTTACTATACTGAGATGAAACATGTGCAGGAATTCATTGAAGCAGTCTCCTGCCCTTGAGTGACTAAAATGAGTACAAGATTCATCTCCAATCTGGGCCAAACCACACATCTTAGGATCCCTGTTTGGGCAGGGTGGACAGTTTAAATCTCCCTGAACTATAATCATATTATCTCTGGTGCCTGTTTCAAGAATGGTACTTAGATTCCCACTTAACTCTTTCATCACATTGCTAAGATTTTCTATCGGGGCATTATTATAGAAATTTATCACAATCAAGGAGTGGGTTCTTCTGCATACAATTTCAATAATATGGAAATGGCAATCTCCTTGATGGAATATAATTTTGTCCACACTAAGGCGGTTGGAGACATAGGTACACAGCCCTCCTTTAGGTCTCCCCCCCCCCCTACCTTTCATGGCCTGACTATTATACGTTTTAAAGCCATTGATATGTATCGGTTCTAAACACCACGTTTCCTGGAGGCTTATGATGTCCAGATCTTGTATGAACTCAACCCACTCTTTATTATCGATCTTGGGGCGCAGCCCTGCTATATTCCATGCACAAATGTTCCAAGTTATAGCAGAGGGGGAAATTACACAGCTTTCCTTACCTGGGCACAATGCACAATTAAGATTATTAATATCCGAACCCCCTATATCAATTTTGCGCTCACTCGCCACCGCCTGTTCAGCGATAGGAGTTACTGGGACAGGTATTTTCGGTGGAGTCGCTACTTGGCCTAGAGTTAGGGGAAAAGATGCGTCATTCCCCCTGTTCGGGTGCCCTGTATAGATATTATCACAAGCTGCTATTTCCCCTGATCTCAACGTAGATGTATTACATAGTCAATCTATCTCCTCCAGGTTGTTTAACGCCTGAAAATGGTTAGAAGTAGGTACCGTGTAAACATACGCCAGGGGACCAGTTGAGAGACCATCCTCTCTGCTGGGCCATACTAATTTAGGGGGGCAATAAAAGAAACCCAGCGGAACCACACTAATCCCAGTACTCCTTACTGGCCAATTACCCACGCTTTCCATAATCATTCGTACCAGTTGTCGTGAAGCAAAAGATAACACTATGCAGTCACCAGTCAGGGTTTTCGCAGAGTTCCCCACCCAGGCGATTCGCCGAGCCATTTTAAATTCGGAGAAAAGTCTGCTATTAATTCCTGTTTTCCCCGACAAAAAGTTTAGGGCCTTATTTCTTAGTGCCTGCCAATGTTCTACTTCTCCAAATGGGAGAGGCGGGACATTGACCAACACCACAGTTATCGGAGTCGCATCTGGTGGTAAGTGTAGAGTCTTAGGGGGTCGTGTTTGCGATGGTGTTTGTGGATATAAAAGGGTATAATTTTCCTTTTTAGCTACTTTATCCCCTCCATCTGCTTGACGACCTTGATGAGCTTTCCCCAAGGGCTCTATCTGTGGGTGCGGTAGACCCCCCTTCCTCTGCTCTGCCATCCTATCTTTCCCCGTTCCCTGATGAGATGGACCGGCAGAGACGTTTGTTATTATCGGGGGGTACAGCCCTATGTTAGTGTGGTTTCTGCGGTTCGTATCGCTATGCCCGCTCACCCGAGATACGGGCGTCTGATCCTCTACCAGCTGATGTAAATCGATATTTGGGGGGGTATGGGTACTCAATGGCGCTATCTGAGTAAGCAGTCCTTTCTCTATATTAACTAACCGCTTCTCCATGATGTCCAACTTATTTATGACAGGTTTTAGTAGTTCAGTAATGATTTCCTTGACTTTATTCCAGAGTTCTCCGTTGTCAAGGTCATGGTCATAGTCATGGAGAGTATTCGTTAGAGTACTAGCTTCCTTCAAGTGAGGGATTACTTGCGCAGAGACAGTTATTTGATTTCTCCCTTCTATATTACCTTGTCTAACTGAGCCCTGACCTTTTCTTTGCGGGCGGTTGATGCGGTCTCGTCTGGCTGATTTTTAACTTCTGCCCCGAGTCCTTGCAGTTACGGGATTTTCCACAATAGGGGGTTGTTGTCCTGGGCTACAGACATGAGCATTCCCCACCAGAGGCACCGGAGCCAAGGATGCCGGTGATGATGCTTCCACCGGCAGTACGTCAGTGGGGATAGGGTCGTGGAGCGTTGCACGTAACCGAGGCGTTTGAGGAGACCTCGCCAGGGGTTCTAGAGACAACCTCCGCTCGGTCAGTGCTATTTCGTGCATCAGCGTAGATTCTGCTCTCTGCAGGAAAGCATCAAGTGTTCCCACCACACCCTTCCCTGTTAGATGTTTGGCCTTGCTCATTGTGCACGTGCTCTCCTGAGGGAAGGTGACAAGCAGCTATTGCCACTTACAACCCCCGAAGCGTTCAATCGTAAGCAGTAATGGGAGGAAAAGTCTCACCGCAGTTTTCATAAGTTAGAGGGCTGGCCCAGCCCAGCCTCGACCGGTCTCGGACGGGCGCAGACGGGCCCGCCCTTGGCCCGGGCTTCGCCCGCGCGCGTACCACGCTGCGGGAGGCAAGTCAGGGATTTAAAGCGCCGGCTGGCGCGGGATGTTGACGCGGCTCCTGCCACGATTTAGCCTGGTTCCTGCAGTCCTCCCCTGCAGCCAAAAGCAACACGGTGATCTACAGCTCCCGCGCTGCGGGAGGCAAGTCAGGGATTTAAAGCGCCGGCTGGCGCGGGATGTTGACGCGGCTCCTGCCGCGATTCAGCCTGGTTCCTGCAGTCCTCCCCTGCAGCCAAAAGCAACACAGTGATCTACAGGGTTGCATTCACATATTACTCTTCATCCATATACAGAATTTGGTATATCCCCATAAGGTTAACATTTAGTTGGGGTGTGGCCTGAACGCCGATGGAGTAGGCGCCAGAGCTTGCGAGCTCCGTCCCGCCGGCAGCTGTTCGGACCCATCCTGACTGCCCAAGGGGAATAGAACGAACGGCATTTGCAGCTTTACATCCTAGGAGCAGAAGGAAGCCATTGCGGAACCCCCCCAGCAACGACATTGCGCCGAGATGGCCGCCGAGAAATTGTGTGAGGCGGGAGACGCGTGCAGACAAAATGGCGCCACCCATCGACACTGCAAACCCCTCCGACATGGCGGGCGCACCCCCGCACACCGACGCTGAAGAAACGCTGCAGAGACGCTGCGGGACAAGCCGGCCACGCACAAACAGCACAAGGAAAGCCGGTAAGCAGTGAAAGGGCAGGCGCAACAGCGGGCTGAGGGCTGAACGCCGTGGAGGAGAGGAGCGCCAGGGAGGGCCCTGGCAACGCCGCCTGCACGGAGAGAGGGCCGGGCCCCTTTCCCATATATTTAGTGTAGGGAGGTAGGATCTGACTGCATAGCTACCCCCACTTTTTGCCTGGTCTTTTGCTGGTTTTTGACTAGTCTGACTGGGATCCTGCCAATCAGGACCCCAGTTTATCTGCTTTCTCCCTAAATTGACATGTACTTTGGTACACTCCAGATTAGATACTGGGGTACCCCTCTCAGTCCCTAGTATATGGTACCCATGTACCCAGGGCAAAGGTACCCCAGAGGCCTCCCGTGGGCTGAAGCATGTATTATGCCACCCATGAGAGGCCATGCAAAATGGAACTCTAGGTCTGCTACTGCAGCCTATGTAAGCTGGTGCTTGCACCACTTACTTTAGATATAGGTCCACTATATCTATTGGTAACTACACTTAAAACTCATAAGTCACCCCTATAGCAGGCCTTAACAATCCTGAAGGCAGGGTGCTGGGTTTTATGTGAGAGGGTGCCCCTGCATGAGCAGAGCCTCTCTGCAGCCTTCGGAGACCATTCTCCCGGGTTGTCTGTGACTCAGCCGGACATATAGGTAGAGGTGCATTATAACCTCGCGGTAAATGCTATCTCGAAAACGGCTGCATAGAAACATATTGTGTTTGGTATCAAACACCTTGGAATCATACCTCCACACCAGTAACTGGTGTGGGAGGTATGATTCCACCCTTCTGAAGCGAGCTTCGTGCGGTCACTGGTCTAACCGGTGCCAGCCTTCTCGACCTGGACAGCACAAAATGGATGCTGCCGACTGGAGACACATTTCTACCCTCCTGCTGCTGAGCCAAGCTCGAGCAGAGGAAGGCAGCACAATAGCCATTCTGTCACAGGGAGGTGTGACCACCTCCCAGACAGGATTTAGTGTATTGGGGCTGGGTGGGTGCACTCTGAGAGTGCCTGAAAGTCTGCACTTGGGCCACATTTGGTGTCCCTGTGCATAGTCCAGCTCAAACCAGTTCTGGGAGCCATTGGCTCCTGCTCTGGCGCGAAACTGGACAAAGGACATGGGTGTAACTACCCCTCTGTCCTGCCCCTCCCCTAAGAGGGTCCCCTGAATCTGTCCAACCCTCTCCCGTGGGTACAAAAGGGCTTACCTGGCTGTAAGACTTTGGATTTTACATGGACAAGATTCTACAAGAAGAAACCACTGACCTTCGACCGTCTGGACACTCTGGACTTCGCTGGACCTCGACTGGGCTCGACTTCGTCCACCTTTCTATTCGAAGCTTAGTTTGTGCCTTTGCTCCATACAGGCTCTGTGCAGGACCTGTGGTTCACTTAAGACATCTGAAGAATCTCCCTTGGAGTGAAGGAGTCACTCCCCTGCATTTGCAGGCACCTAACCGCAACTGACCGGTCTGCTGCTCCTGAGCTCCTGCAGACTCTGAAGATTTCAGCAACACAAGAGGAAGGTTTCTGAGGGTCCCTGAGGTTGGACTGTCCTCTCACCGAGTTGTAGGCCAGTATTCCTCGTGGGGACGGCATAACCCGAACCCCTGTGCACAGCGTCCATTTGCAGTTGCATATGCTTGTTGGCAAGTCCAGAGTTTGTGCATTGGACTTCGTATAGTCCTGACCCTAAGCAGTATTTGCACCAAAGAACTCTGGCCTCCTCACACCGAGTGCTCCTTGGGCTGGTGCTTTGCAATCTTGCTCGAGGTCCCCTTGCGACTCCTGGTCATACGGCCTGTGGGTCCCCCTGAGGGTCATCTTGATTTCTGTTGGGCTTTCCTGATTGCTCCAGACGTGCCCTGACTCCCCATTGCTTGGTGAGTCTCCTGGACCTTGCTGGTCCACACCGTAACCTGCTTGACCTTCCTGTGTGGGTTGCTTTTGCCAAGGCTTGTTGGTGCTCCCGCCGGACACCGACCCCTCAGCACTCGACATCCTTCATGGGACAGCTCACTTCCGGCTCCTGGTTGTCTTCGACGTCTCCTGGTCCTCGTGGCTGCAGAGTCCAGCATCCCTTCTTCGCACCTAATCACCCGACATCAGTGGGCATTCATCTACCGAACCGCTGGTCACTCTGAAGTGACCCAGACTCTGTCCCCTCTGCTTTCAGGTTCCTTCCTTCCAGAATCCAGGCTTGGATTCCACCGGACCCTTTTCACCTTCACGGCAGCAGTATTTCTTCCCATCCTTCCATAGAGAATGACAGCGGTTTCCGACACCACTTCAGACCTATGCACCCGGCTCCCCTGGGATAGGTAACTCTGGTACTACGGTATCCACGGGTGGGGTGCCGCTCCAACCTCTTAAGTTCCAAAGGGTTTGCTCGAAGCCCTCCTAGAAGGGTCCTTAAACTTTAACTTTCCAACCGCGACTTTGCCATAGAGTTGTACGGAGCACGTGGTCGTGTTTCCTCACTGCACCCGTCCTCCGTGGGCTCCCTGTGTCATCACCTTGGGTGGTTCCTTGGGGTCCCAGCTATTCTACGTGCACTAGGTACTGTCTCTAGTCAAGTCGTGATTGTTATACTACTATTTTAGTATATGGTTTGGTCTCCCCTGGAGCCCACTGTTTATCGTGCTACTTACAACTGTTCTATTGATCTCGTATTGTGTGCTTTGTGTTCTATCCTCGTGTAGAGGATAGTAGAGAGTGTTATATTAATAAACACATATTTTTATATAACTACTGTGTGGTTCTCCTTCATTTAGTAATTCAGGAGGTGATATTCTGGTAAAAGAAGCTGCTTTACATGCCTTCAAGATTAAGCCTGAAGGCTGCTCTCCACAGCTACCACTAGGATAGCTTTCTAAAGGTTATCTTTGACCTCATACATCATAAGGGTCGTTTGGACTAGTGCAAAGTGCCCACTTTAATTAGTGGACAGCATATACCAGGCCAACTTCTGACATTGGTGTGCAGCGGTTGGGATTCAAGCTTGCTATTGTTTTACCAGATAAATCTCATTGAGTGATTAACTGAAAACCACTAAAGTATTAGGCACATATAATACTTCAAGATTAGAATAAGTAAGTTCTACTGAACTTGGGGTTGGGTAAGTCAAGGGTCTAGCACACCCTTTCTCCAACCCAAGAGTTTAGTTCCCACTAGGTTAGGTAGGTGCATATACCACACAACACTAGTATGTCTTCTAGAGGAGATGCCGGTGGCTCTCTGCCCTCTAGGTACAATGGCCTCTCATTCCAGGAATTGAATGCCATGTGTGTGTCTAGGAAGTTGAAGACCGGGAGAAATGCAAACACCCAACATCTCATTGAGGTGTTACTCTTAGATGACCATAGGAAGACCCCACGCTCTGATGAGGTAGATAGAGTGGGTGGGGCAGGGAATGAGGACAGGCCAGGGAGTGAAACCTTCTTTGACCTAGAATCAAACCCTGACCAGGAGGATCAACATGATTCCAACCTGGACAACTTGGATCTTCCAGCAGGTGGGGGAGAAGGCCCCAGTGGCCCTCTCTTTACCCCTCCAGGAAGAGTGCAGAGTTTACCCAGGAGATCTAGATCTCCCTCTGCAGAATCTCACCATTCAGGAATGTCTATAATGACCTCCATATCCCATAAGTGATAGCTCCTATGACAGAGAGTGCCAATTTCTAGAGCTTGAGAAAGTCAAGCTTAGGCTCAGGCAAGAGCAATTGGCACTAGATAAGGAATCCTTAGAGCTCCAGAAGGCTAGAAAGAAATTGGGACTAGAGTCCCATGGTGGCAGCAACAGTGTCCCTAGGATTGAGTATACTTATGATCATAGGAACCTGAGCAAGATAGTCCCTCCCTACCATGGTGGGGATGACATCCACAAATGGATAACTGCTTTGGAGAGGGCCTGTAAGGTACAGAAGGTCACTCAAGAGCAGTGGGCAGCTATCTTGTGGCTCTCCTTTGCTGACAAAGGTAGAGATAAGCTCCTCACTGTTAGAGAAGAGGATGCTGACAATTATTCAGTCCTGAAGAGTGCTCTCATTGATGGGTTTGGCATAACCACTGAACAGTACAGGATTAAGTTCAGAGACACCCAGAAGACACAGACTCAGGACTGGGTAGACTTTGTAGATTGTGCTACTAAGGCTCTGGAAGGTTGGATACTTAGCAGCAAAGTGCATGACTATTTAGGATTGTACAATTTGATTATGAGGGAGCAGATCCTTAATAATTGTCAAAACCAGCTTTTGCACCAGTACCTGGTGTACTCAGATCTGACTTCTCCCCAAGAATTGGGAAAGAAGGCAGATAAATGGGTCAGAACCAGGGTGAAACCAAAGAACCAGGGTGGTGACCAGAAGAAAGATTCTTCCAAGACCCAAGAGAAAGGTGGGGATAAATCTAAAGATAAGTCCTCTGAAGGGCCCCAAAAATCCTCTTCTGGGGGTGGATCCTAAACTCCTTCCTCCCCTGAAAAGAAACCGTATTGCTTTGTCTGTAAGAAGCCAGGCCACAGGAAAAATGATGCCATTTGCCCTAAGGTCTGCAATAAGGAAAATATTCCTCCAAATACTACTTCTACACCTTCTGGTACTACAGGTAGTAATCCCCCAGGTGGTGGTAGTGCACCCAAAAATTTAGTTGTTTTTTCTTGGGGAACTGAGGTGGACCCTGGCCTAGCCAGGTCCCCCACACAGGCCACTTTAGTCTGTGATGGTGGCATGGGGTTTGCCACTTTTACTGTCAGTCCCAATTCCTTGGGCAAGTATAGACAAGAGCCTCTGATCAATGGTCAGAAAGCTGTAGCCTATAGGGATACAGGGGCTAGTGTCACCATGGTGACAGGAGCCCTGGTGCCCCCAGGTCAGCTTTTACCTGAGTTTAAGTACCAGGTGACCAATACTGATGGTGTGAGGACAGATCATCCCATTGCAATAGTCAATCTCAGCTGGGGAGGGGTCACTGGTCCAAAGAGAGTGGCAGTGTCCCCAAACTTGCCTGTAGATTGCCTCTTGGGTAATGATTTAGAAACGTCCGCCTGGGCTGAAGTAGAGCTGAAGGCCCATCTACAGATGTTAGGCCTCCCTGAGAGAGTTGGTGGGACCCCTAGGGCCTCAGTCCAACCCCAGGAAACTTTTGGAGTAGTGGATCCTGAAATAATGGCCCACTCTGCTCCACCAGAGAGCACAGGGAATGAAGAAAAGTCTTCTTCCCCCCAGGCAATAGGTAAGGGTCAGCTTCCTCAGGGAACTGATCCTACCCCTTGTGAAGGAACTGCCCCAGAGGTGGTCAGGCCTGGCAGAACCACTGAGGGCAGGGGACCCTTCCAAGGAGGTGCGCAGTCTGGAGCAGGTATCCTGCCCCTCTCTACCCAGCCTCAGCCAGCCTAGGGCTGCAGAGGTCAGGGATGTCAGTGGACCCCTAGGGGCCCACTATCCAGAGGAACCCCCTCATCAGATTAGGGACACCCAGTCTAGTAGCACTAGCCAGGTAAATATTCCTCAACATTCTGAGGGATCCCTCTTACCCTGAGGTAGTGACCTCCCCCAGATGGACTTTGATGGGCAAAGGAAAACCTGGGAAAAAGCTGTCCCAAACCTTCCCTGGCCCTCCATTGTTCCAACCAGAGGGACTCAAAACCCCCAGCTGTAGGCAGCCAGAGGTTGACCTCTAGGGCCAGATATAACTCAGTCATGGAAAGAAAGGCCTCTATGGTGACTAGTGCTCTGAGGAAGCTAAGACCAACCCTGTTAGGGCCTCACTTCCATACTCAGGCATCCCACCAGCCTATTTCTTGGCCAAAGCAAACTACAGGTAGTTATCCCAAATTTTGGAGAGAATCCAAACCCCTTCAGGGTAGGGACTCCTTAGTGATCCATAAGACAGGGAGTATCCATGCTAGTGCAGGACCTTCCTTATATGGCCACTTAGGAAATAAAGTCTCAGCTGGGCAAGGTTAGCCTTATCTCCTTTCGTTTGGGGGGGGGGTTATGTAGGAAGGTAGGATCTGACTGCATAGTTACCCCCACTTTTTGCCTGGTCTTTTGCTGGTTTTTGACTAGTCTGACTGGGATCCTGCTAATCAGGACCCCAGTCTATTTGCTTTCTCCTTTAAATTGACATACATGTACTTTGGTACACACCAGATTGGATACTGGGGTACCCTTATCAGTCCCTAGTATATGGTACACATGTACCCAGGGCATAGGTACCCCAGAGGCCTCCCATGGGCTGAAGCATGTATTATGCCACTCATGAGAGGCCATGCAAAATGGAACTCTAGGTCTGCTACTGCAGACTGTGTAAGCTGGTGCTTGCACCACTTACTTTAGATATAGGTCCACTATATCTATTGGTCACTACACTTAAAACTTATAAGTCACCCCTATAGCAGGCCTTAACAATCCTGAAGGCAGGGTGCTGGGTTTTATGTGAGAGGGTGCCCCTGCATGAGCAGAGCCTCTCTGCAGCCTTCGGAGACCATTCTTCCGGGTTGTCTGTGACTCAGCCGGACATATAGGTAGAGGTGCATTATAACCTCGCGGTAAATGCTAACTCGAAAACGGCTGCATAGATATCATATTGTGTTTGGTATCAAACACCTTGGAATCATACCTCCACACCAGTAACTGGTGTGGGAGATATGATTCCACCCTTCTGAAGCGAGCTTCGTGGGGTCACTGATCTAACCGGTGCCAGCCTTCTCAACCCGGACAGCACAAAATGGATGCTGCTGACCAGAGACACATTTCTGCCCTCCTGCTGCTGAGCCAAGCTCGAGCAGAGGAAGGCAGCACAATAGGCATCCTGTCACAGGATTTAGTGTATTGGGGCTGGGTGGGTGCACTCTGAGAGTGCCTGAAAGTCTGCACTTGGGCCACATTTGGTGTCCCTGTGCATAGTCCAGCTCAAACCAGTTCTGGGAGCCATTGGCTCCTGCTCTGGTGCAAAACTGGACAAAGGACATGGGTGTAACCACCCCTCTGTCCTGTCCCTCCCCTAGGAGGGTCCCCTGAATCTGTCCAACCCTCTCCTGTGGGTACAAAAGGGCTTACCTGGCTGTAAGACTTTGGATTTTACCTGGACAAGATTCTACAAGAAGAAACCACTGACCTTCGACCGTCTGGACACTCTGGACTTCGCTGGACCGCGACTGGGCTCGACTTCGTCCCCCTTTCCGTCCGAAGCTTAGTTTGTGCCTTTGCTCCATACAGGCTCCATGCAGGACCTGTGGTGCACTTAAGACAACTGAAGAATCTCCCTTGGAGTGAAGGAGTCACTCCCCTGCATTTGCAGGCACCTAACCGCAACTGACCAGTCTGCTGCTCCTGAGCTCCTGCGGACTCTGAAGATTTCAGCAACACAGGAGGTGGGTTTCTGAGGGTCCCTGAGGTCGATCTGCCCTTTCACCGAGTTGGAGGCCAGTATCCCTCGTGGGGACTGCATAACCAGAACCCCTGTGCATGGCGTCCATTTGCAGTTGCATATGCTTGTTGGCAACTCCTGAGCTTGTGGACTCTGTGTAGTCCTGACCCTAAGCAGTATTTGCACCAAAGACCTCCGGCCTCCTCACACCGAGTGCTCCTTGGGCTGGTGCTTTGCAATCTTGCTTGAGGTCCCCTTGTGACTCCTGGTCATACGGCCTGTGGGTCCCCCTGAGGGTCATATTGATTTCTGTTGGGCTTTCCTAGTTGCTCCAGTTGTGACCTGACTCCCCATTGCTTGGTGAGTCTCCTGGACCTTGCTGGTCCACACTGTAACCTGCTTGACCTTCCTGCGTGGGTTGCTTTTGCCAAGGCTTGTTGGTGCTCCCGCCGGACACCGACCCCTCAGCACTCGACATCCTTCGTGGGACAGCTCACCTCCGGCTCCTGGTTGTCCTCGACATCTCCTGGTCCTCGTGGCTGCAGAGTCCAGCATCCCTTCTTCGCACCTGATCACCCAACATCGGTGGGCATTCGTCTACCGAGCCCCTGGTCACTCTGAAGTGACCCAGACTCTGTCCCCTCTGCTTTCAGGTCCTTCCTTCCAGAATCCAGGCTTGGATTCCACCGGACCCTTTTCACCTTCACGGTAGCAGTACTTCTTCCCATCCTTCCATAGAGAACGACGGCGGTTTCCGATACCACTTCAGACCTATGCACCCGGCTCCCCTGGGATAGGTAACTCTGGTACTACGGTATCCACGGTGGGGTGGCGCTCCAACCTCTTAAGTTGCAAAGGGTTTGCTCGAATTCCTCCTAGAAGGGTCCTTAAACTTTAACTTTCCAACTGCGACTTTCCCATAGAGTTGTACGGAGCACGCGGTCGTGTTTCCTCACTGCACCCGTCCTCCGTGGGCTCCCTGTGTCATCACCTAGGGTGGTTCCTTGAGGTCCCAGCGATTCTACGTGCACTAGGCACTGTCTCTAGTCAAGTCGTGATTGTTATACTACTATTTTAGTATATGGTTTGGTCTCCCCCTGGAGCCCACTGTTTATCGTGCTACTTACAACTGTTCTATTGATCTCGTATTGTGTGCTTTGTGTTCTATCCTCGTGTAGAGGATAGTAGAGAGTGTTCTATTAATAAATACATATTTAGAGCACAGGAGGGAGGCCTTATTGTCACACTTTCGTCAAAGGTACTCCCTGCAGGGACCTACTCATCCTTGAGCTCCCCGGCTTGCACCAAGCAGTGGAGCTCATATAAGGCAATAAGGCCTCCCTCCTGCGCTCCCTGTGGGAATCTGTTACCCTGAGTTACAGGGGTAATTCCTCACCAAGACCAGCGGCAAGTATTAGGCTTGTTCCAGTTTTTAATCTCTTAAGAGTGCCTGAAACTAATAGTTGACACGCATGCATGTCTTTGGGGTAAGTAACTTCTTTACATCCCACCCTGACGAAAGCCCAGGACCTACTTAGGCCCGATAGTAAGGGCTGAAACATGTTGGTGCTAGAGTAAGGGTCATAGGACCAATACATCCTTAGACACCCTAGTGTATATATTTTAACCTTCCCCCCCACTCCATTATTAAAGAATTCTTTAGGAGTGGGTGAGGAATTTTATCTTTAACAGTACGCCCCCATATACAATATCTTTAAGTGCTCTCTGAAATACGGCCGAGCCCACCCCAACTTTTAGCAGTCGGGGTGAGCCCTATGATGAAGCATGTCACTATTAGAGTGAGTGAGGGCTATTTAAAGAAAAGGGTCTCTTTCCCTTCCCACCCGTAGCAAAGGGTTGGACATAATTCTGTTTTCTCTCGTGATCTTTGTTCAGTAGAGGATCACCACTACACACTTAGGAACCCCCCACCCAATTTGGATCACTCCTCCGTTGCTTGTCCTATGTAGTGAGAAAGCAACCATTTGATTATAGAAGGGACATTTATATGGTGATAACTGTAGACAGAGAGACAGTTGGCAGGAGGGATCGGGCCACAAACGGGCCGCCAAGAAGCGGCGGGAGCCCAAAAAGCGACTGTGTTTGCCTGCCCCATACCTGGGCGCCTATAGGGGGGAGCTGCGAAGAGCGTCCCACTCCCAGGACTGTGGCACAAGGGTGGCGAAAATAGAATGGGACGCCTTCCCCCCCAGCCCAGACAAGAAGCTGCATGATGCCAAACACGGATTGCTTCTGAGGCCAAAGAGCACAGGCCAAAGAGAGGCGAAAGGCCGCAATGCACAAGCCCCGCGTGAGGGCCCCCTGTCCCAGTGCAACCCCACTAGAAGGTGATATGGGAGGGACGAGATACCCTGATAACTGAGACACTGTGGGGACCGGCTGGAAGGCGAACCGTGCCGGGGGGACAGATCCCTCCCCTCACCCGGGGAGTTACGGGCCAGCACCAACATAAGGAGAAAGACATAACAAGAGCAGAATGGGGAAACAGACCAAGCGGAAGGAAAAGGAGGATGCGCAGACTAACATGCCTCCAGAGGAGAGCGGTACGCATTCCTCCTCGACGAGTACCACTGAGAGCCCGACCCTACAGGATATCCTTCATGCCATCAATGCCTCTAGTGAGAGGCTAGAGACCAAAATTGACTCGATAGGGGCGGATTTGGGGTTGCTACGTGACGACCACAGGTGACTCACAGAAAGAGTCGCAACAAATGAACGCCAAATCTCTGAAACCGGCCCGGCACTCACAGAAATGAAAGCACAACTCGAGGGGCTAGAGTCGAAGGTGAAAGTACTAGAACTCAGGGCGGAAGATGCAGAAAACTGCTCACGGAGGAATAACATCAGAGTGACTGGCCTCCCCAAGAAAATGGAAGGAACCGACATGGTGGGGTATCTGGAGTGGTGGCTCCCCACGACAGTGGCACCAGAGGGAATCTCGCCATTCTACACCCTAGAGAGAGCGCACCGAGTCCCGGCAAGGCCGCCCGCACCAGGGGCGCCGCCACGACCGATGATAGCGAGGTTGCTACACTACCACGACAGAGACAATATACTGGCGCAGGGATGTTCAGCAACAACGGAGCTCCTTCCTGTGGAGTACAAATACGCAATGCAATACCCGGCGAAACTGCAGGTGCCCACCTCAGACAGAACGGAATTCTTCACTTCTCCACAGGACGCATGTTACTGGCTGGAGCAGCACCGAGGAGTATCGCCGCCAACGGACAAAAGACGCCGGGGAGGCCGACACAGACGATCTCGCAGCAGGGGAGCCAGGAGAGGCACACTAGCACCAACACAAGCGGAGACGCAAATGGAAAGGCGACATGCCATGCAAGTAGTGGCATTGATCAGCGGGAAGGAAACCACCCGAGACAACTTAGAGGCGGGCGGATCAGGAATAGACTCAAGCTACGAACAGGACTCAAATATCTCAGAGGTGCCGAGCAATGAGCTCCCCATTGTGACGCCTGGAACGGCAGACGAGATCATCTGAAGATGCAGGTAGGAGGGTTCCAGAGAGTGGGAAAGCAAGAGAGTGACATTGGGACACACGGTTGAACTAATGCAATAAGTGAGCCGGGCAGTGAGCTGGCGGGCGGATGCACCAGAAGCGTCACTGGACTCACCCTCCTAACTTTGCGGACAATAGTCCTGGGACACGGACTACTAGTTTGGATGGGAGGGTACCACCTACTTGTCCTGGGGAAGGGGCATTGAGGAACCTGTTATAATGTTGTTGAAGTTTGGGACGGGGTAGCACGAGTCGCATCGCACACTCATTCCAGCGGGTTTGGGCTGAAACATTCGATCTATGAGGAAGGGGGGATGGGGGCGAGGGGGGAATGAAAGAAGAAGGGAAACATGTATGGCGAATTATCTAAAGTATAAGTACTTAACCTGGAATATATGGGACATGCGTACAATAGTCAAACAGTATAAAGTCTTCTCTTATCTTAACAGAAGGGGGTGAAAATCGCACTTCTCCAAGAAACGCACCTCACTGCAGAAGAGATGGTGGGGACAAACATTCTACACTACATATTCGGCCTATGCCAGGGGAGCTATGATCTGGGTGAGGGCAGGAGTTCCCTTCCAGGTAACCAGTAAGTTAATTGACCCTGAGGGCAGGTATGTGGTGCTGCGAGGGAGGCTGGATGGTAGAGTAGTGAGCATTATAAGTGTCTATGCCCCAAATATGGACCAAACACAATTCCTGGTGCAGCTGTCACGACAACTAGCCCCATACCTGACGTCCGCAGTGCTCATAGGCGGAGAGTTCAATGCTATAGCCGACACCAACTTGGATAGATCACACCCCCCATTACCGGACTTCCCAACAGTCCGCCATGTGTGGGCATTCGGAGACTGGCAGAGACATTGGGGGCTGGTGGACTCCTGGAGAACCCTGCACCCCCAGGTTAAAGATTATTCATTTTTCTCACCAACACATGACGTACACACGCTACTGGACACATTCCTATGCACCCCAGACATACATGGACAGGTAGGCAATGCCGAGTATCTGGCTAGTACAATATCAGATCATAACCCCGCATTACTGGGCCTCTATTGGACAAGCCCCACTCCGGCCATCCCTACTTGGAGACTGCGCCCTGAGACGCTGGAGGATCAAGTCTTAAAGGAGGGCATTAGGGAAAAAGTCACACAGTATTTTCAAGACAATGAAGGGACGGCAACCTCTCCACTCCCGGAATGGGATGCCTTCAATATAACAATACAAGGTTACTGTATAGCTGAGATGACAGGGGTTGGACGCACACTGACAGCAGAAGTCCTAACAGCTGAAAGGGAGCTTAGACAGTTGGAACAGAAAAGGCCGGAGCGTCCTGAACTGCAGGATGAACTCCTAGAAGAACGAGAGACAGTGGCACTCCAGACAGAGAGGCTATGGAGTTTCGACTACTAGCAATATGTGGACTGGACACATGCGGAACGTGACAAGTCCGGCTCTTTGCTGGCGTAGCTCGCCAACCCAAACAGCAGGGGGTCACCAATAGTAGAATTGGAGGATGAAGCTGGGAACAGACAATATACGCAAGGGGGTATTAATTACGTCTTCGCCAGATATTACACCAAATTGTACAGTAGCGCCTTTGAGGGCGGCGGTGAGACATTAGGAGAGTACTTAGGTGAGCTAGAACTACCCCGACTAGAACCTAAGGAGGCGGAGGACTTAGGGGCAGACATCTCTCTACAAGAGGTGAAAGTTGCCATTAAGCACATGGCGCGCAAAAAAACGCCAGGGACGGATGGACTCCCTGCCGAGTTCTACATGACGTACGTGGAAGAAGTAGCTCCTAAGCTGGTCGCGATGTATCGGACAGCAAGAGAACTGCGACTGCTGCCCAACACCACGAAGGAAGCCCTAATAATTCCCATACTCAAGCCCAGAAAACCGGCCCACGACAGAACAGCGTATAGACCATTGTCCATGCTGAACATGGACTATAAAGTATTGAGCAAAATCATAGCGAACAGACTACTACCACACATGCCTCAGCTAGTACACGCGGACCAAGCGGGTTTCATCCCACATAGGAACACTGCCATTAACGTCAGACGCCTCATGGCTATAATGGGAGCGGAGGACTATGCCAAAGACGAGGCTGCAATATTTGCAGTCAATATTGAAAGCCTTTGATAGCCTAGAATGGCAATACATCTAGAGTCCTAGAGGCGATGGGCCTAGGCGAGGGCTTTGTGGAATGGGTAAAGCTGTTATACGCGGACCCCAGACCAGGGTGCGGAGGGGGAAAGTCATCTCCCAGAGCCTGGGGGTAGCGAGGGGGACTAGGCAGGAATGCCCATTGTCCCCTCTGCTGTTTGCAATGGCCATGGAGCTGCTGGCATGCGGGGCCAGAACAGGACGGGACTATGCGGGGTTGACGATCAAGGACACCAAACATCGCATAGCACTCTACGCAGATGACCTACTACTTTTCCTACAAAATACAGACAGGGACTTGCAAGTGGCCAAGGATATGCTGAAAGAATTTGGTATTGTTTCAGGGCTGCGAGTGAGCTGGCAGAAATCTAAGGTATTTCCCCTGACACAAGATAGACACCCTCCAGGGGGGCTGGGAACCCTGCAATGGGAACCCACCTGTCTGGAGTTCTTGGGGGTGACAATATATCACTACACTGCAGACTTGGTGGAGGGCAACGTGGGCAGGTGGATGAGGGCAACGTGGGCAGGAGGATAAGAGCACTCCGCTCCTCCATGGACTTTTGGGGCTCACTGCTGCTGTCGGTGGCAGGCAGAGTGGCCCTCGTGAAAATGGTGGTGTTGCCATGCCTGCTATATATATATATATTCGGGACACTCCCGCTATGGCTGCCAAGTGCGACATTCCGTAATCTAAACTCCTAGATTATAACATTCCTGTGGGGGACAGGCCACAGACGAGTGGCCCTGGCCACGATGCAACGCTCCACATGCACAGGGGGGCTAGCAGTCCCTGACCTTGAGGCATACTATCCCCCAGCACAGCTGCAGTGGTTTGTGAGATGGCTGGCGGACAATAGAAACCCAGACAGAATACAATCACCATTCGCCCCGGAGGCCCCAGTTCTAACAAGAATACTACTAAGGCTGAAGCAGAGAACGCACAGGAGGACGGATGAGGAGACAACATTCATGCGGTGCTGGGCGAGATGGCTACAAAGGGCGGGTTGCAGGGTCCCCTACTCCCCAGACATACCCATAGAAATGCTCTGACTGGGGGCATGGCTTGCGGAGCCAAGATGGTGGACGCACTGTAAGAGTGCTCCTGGACCCCTCCGCCATCCGCCCGTAATCCTTACCGGGAACGAGTCAATGGAGTCTGTACACTGCTGCAGATACCTCACGGCACCTTCGGCTGCACCCTGGGAGTGCGGGATCCCGTACTTTGTCCTCCTGCTGTGGTGTTCCGGCCGGCCTTACCTCGCGCCCAAGATGGCGACTCCCGCACCCTGACTGCGGCTCCGGCTGCTCTCCGGGGGTGCTCTGCCCGACTTGCCCTCGTCTGCTGCGGTGCCTGGTTTGATCCGCCTTGGTGAGGTGGCACCCGCCTTCCTCCTGGTTTGCTCGTCCAGGCTGGCGCGGGAGGCGGCGGACCGGGTATAGAGAGTCCCGGTGGCTTGCTGAGGGGACAGAGTCCTTCGCCTGCGTCCCGGCCCCCCCGGCGGCGCTGCCGCTGTATCGGCTGTCGTGTCGGATGGCGGGGAGGCTGGGGGAAGGCAGACACGGGCTTTGAGGCAGTGATTACTCCCGCTGTCTCCCGGGTGCCCCCCCCTGTCGGTGCGGGGTGGGGCGTCCTGGGGGGCTGCGGCTCTCACTGGCGTCTCCTCATCTCCCGGTGGAGTGCTTGTGCCTTCGGCCGCCATATCGGGCAGCGGGGGGAGCTGGGGGGTGGTACCTGTCACCTCTCCACGACCCACATTCTGCACGCCTCGGGGGGCCTAGCGGCTGAGCGCTTGGGCGTTGGAGGTGGCCCCCCACGTGTGAATCAGCCCGGGAGGGAGTTGCTGGTCCGCGGCGGCGCCTGCCCTTTACTCGCCGCCTCCTGGTCCCTCTTGTGGGGCCTACCTTCAGATTTGGCCTTCGCCTGTGCTCTAATCCCTCCTGGCGACGTAACAGCGGGGCCAGCCATCACACTGGGCAGCGAGGACTGCGAGGCGGCGACGGCCGCCCCGGTGGGGCAGCTGTGGACCCGGGACTGAGGAGTGCCTGCAGGTGGGTGAGCCTGGCGACGGGGGGGTTCGGGGACGTATGTTGGGCCCCCCCATGCGCGTGGGAGGTCAGCTGGAGTGCGGACTGGCTTCGTGTGGCCCCATCGGCCTCTGGTCCGGTCTGAGTCCTTCCCTCCCACCTCATCTGGACCGCGCAGGAGTGGACTCGGTCCCCCCGGGCCCTGCGGCTAATGTGTGGGACGCTACAGGACAAGCGGTGGTCCCGGGCCGGGGGTGGCTCCGGGCACGACCTCGGCCGCAAAATCGAGCGGCGGGAGGGCTCGTGGCGGTGCCTGTTGTTCATTTGCTGGGCCCCGGCTCGCTATCATTCTCTGAGCGCTGACCTGGTGCGTGGAGGGGGCTCTCCTGGTCCTGCCCCTTGCTTCGCCGCTGTTCCACCGCGGACTGGGCCCCAGATCTCGCCTCCTCTCTGCCCGGCTGCTGGCCCCTCTGCTCCTTCCTCATCCCGCACTCTGGAGCCGAGTTGAGCGGCAACGGATTTGGATGTCCTTCGTTCTGGCCATTCCGATTCCTTGTACTTGTTCCACTTGAAGGGGGCTGCTGCCCTCTGTTGAGTGGACCACCGGCGAAGAGGTTGGGAACCGGCAGCTTCCGGAGGTGTCACCATGGGGAGAACCGACAGATCGGCGAAGGGCCCCACCACTCAAACTAAGATGGACCGTTTCACCACACCGGACGTCGGTGCGACTGGGGGCCCCACTGAGCAAGAACCTCCGCCGCCCACGGATTTGTCTACTATATTACAGGCAATCCACACCTCGCAAACCTCAGTGGAGGGCAAGATCGCGGAAGTACGTGTGGACATGACCCTCATCCGACAGGACCTTCGTAATGCCACTGACCGGATCAAGGAGACTGAAACCCGAATCTCTACTGTAGAGGATGATGTCGAGCAACTCAAGGGACAGATGGCCCGTCTCCAGTCGCACACCCAGGAATTGCACCCCCTAGCGGAGGATGCGGAAAACAGGTCCCGGCGCAACAACCTCCGCATGGTGGGATTTCCGGAGGGAGTGGAGCAGGGCCGCACAACAGACTTCTTGGACAAGTGGCTGCGATCGTGGGTCCCCGAGGGCTCTCTCTCCCCGTGGTTCGCGATTGAGCGGGCCCATAGATCCCTTGCCTCCAGGCCGCCACCGGGTGCACCTCCTCGCCCGGTCATAATGCGGATTCTAAATTTCAAAGACCGTGATGTCATCCTGGCTGCAGCCCGCAAACAGCAGCGGCTCCATTACGAGAACCACGTAATCATGATCTTCCCGGACTATACCCGTGAGGTCCAGGATCAGCGTCGATCCTTTGGTGAAGTGAAGCAAAAACTGAGGGCGCTCAACATTCAATATCGGCTCCTTTTCCCGGCACGTCTGAGAGTGGTGTTCGCCAATAAAGCCTTGTTTTTTGACTCTCCTACTGAGGCTTGGGCCTGGGCAACTGAAGAGCGCCCCTTGCGGACTGGCGACCAGATTTTGCCCCTGGGGGGGACGAGCGGCAGACCTGTCCATCCTAGGCCTTTTGTCCCCCAGCCGCAGCGCAACCGCCCCCGCAGGCGCCGTGGGCCGAGACGGGCCCGTTCGGACTCCCCAATGGGCCGCTCCCAACAACCAGCGCTGTTCTCTGGGGAGTCTACGGCCGGGAGGCGCTCTGGCTCCTCTGGCCGCCTGGAGTGTGGCGGTGCTTCACCCCGGCCTTCTCGTCTTGATCTTCCAGATACTGACCTCTCACGTAGTCCGGTGCTCCTGAGAGACCCTGCCTGATCTTGTCCCTGCTTGCCGGGCCTGGCTCCGCAGCCGGGGACTGTGTTCTGACTTGTGCTTTCTTTTCCTCCGATGATCTCGTTTATGTAAATCCTGTCATGAGGAGGGGTCCTCCACGCTTCCCCAATCCCAAGCGTTCTAGTTTGGTCTTGTTTCATTTGTTCATTGTTGGGGCGACAGATGCTTCCGTTCCTGAAGTGTAGGGTGGGGGGTGGGGGGTGGGGAGGGGGAGTGGGGACCGTTGTCCCACGGGGTTCTTTATCTAGTTTTGTTTCCATTATTTTTTAATTTTGTTACACCAACACTCACATTGCACCCGGATTTGCACCCAACGGAGTATACAGAGTTCCCTTTGGACACTACACGGCGCCCTCGGGCGCCCCTCCTTGATATAGGCCCCCCCTCTGGGTCTCCAACGCTATGCCATCCCACCATGCCACCATGCCCGATACACCTCTATTAAGCGCTTCTCTATGCATCATGTCCTGGAATATTAATGGCCTCCTGGATCGTTTCAAGCGGGTGGCTGTCTTGCGCAATGCGCAACGCCTTGGGGTGGACATATTGCTACTACAAGAGACACACTTGCTGGGTAACCACTGCCCCTTTCTGGCGCGATATGGATACGACAGGGTGTGGCACTCGGGGTTCACTCGGGGTTCCCGAGGGGTGGCGATTTTGGCGAAGCACTCCCTTCCCCTTGTCATTGTGCAGACAACCCTCGATGCCCAGGGTACATTTGTGGCCCTCAGCGGCACATTACACGGGAGCCCCATTAACCTTGTATCGCTCTACTCTCCCCCTTCCACGCTAACGGCGACACTAGCCAAATCCGCAGAGCTCCTGGCGTCCCTACCATTGGGTCCCACTTATCTTGGGGGTGATTTCAACGCGGTCTCCTCACCGGACCTTGATACGGACGGCCCCCCTTCCCCTAGTAGAGTCATGCAGGCGAAGCAGCTGAGGGCCTGGTCCGAGTCCCTGGGTCTGTGCGATGCTTGGCGTATATGGCACCCACACTCTAAGCAGTTTACACACACCTCGGCAGCGCACCACACGCAGGCACGTATTGACGCCATTTTCGTTCCATCAACAGATTGCCTTACGGTTCAGGATGTCGCCATCCTCCCACGGGGTATCTCGGAACACTCCCCAGTAACGATTCGCGCGGGTCCTCCTCCCGCCTTCATGAGGCAGACGTGGAGACTTAATGCCTGGTTTCTCCAAGACAGGGAATTCCGGAAGGTGGTGGGTCAGGAGCTCAAACAATACTTCCTCTCTAATGACGGATCTGTTTCCTCTCCAGGCGTTCTGTGGGAGGCGGGCAAGGCCACAATTAGGGGGATTGCTAAGGGCCAGCTTAAACGTCAGCAGCAAGCCCAAGTAGAACAAATTACCAGTCGGGAGGCGCAGGCTTTGCGCCTCGAGCGGGCCTTTATTCAGTCTCCAGACGCCCCCGAAGCCAGACTTCTTGCCCGGCTCCGGGCGGAAATCAAGCAGTTGTCGCTGGAGGCGGCCAAACTCCTCTGCCGTTCGTCGGTGGCCAGGGTATATGGTTGGGGCGACAAGAATGGTTCGCTCCTCCATCGCCTTGCCACATACCCGAGGACAAACCACATCATTCCCGAGGTCATGGCGCAGGACGGTTCGTTGTGCCGTTCCCCAGAGGGGATGGCCCGTGCCTTTGCCTCCTATTATCAACAACTCTATGAGGCCAGACCCCCATCCCTTTCTCTCGCAGACATGTTGGAGGTCGGGGGAGACGACCTTCCCAGTTTAGACCCCGTTAGCCAGAAAGACCTCGATCGCCCCATTACGCGTGAGGAGATAGAGGGAGCGATTGCCCTTGTCTCCTCCGATAAGACACCAGGCCCAGACGGCCTCCCTCAAGAGTATTACATGCAGTATCGGGACGTTCTTACTCCACACCTGGCGGGGCTGTTTCGGGAGGCTGTTGGAAAGGGCTCCTTCCCGCGGGAGACAGATATGGCCACCATTGTGGTTCTCCCCAAGTCCCAGCCACCCTCAACGCGGTGTGCGGACTACCGCCCTATCTCCCTCATTAATACCGAGGTTAAATTGTTCGCCACGATCCTTGCTCAACGACTCAAACCCCATTTGGCCACGCTGGTCCACCCCGACCAATGCGGGTTCATGCCCTCGCGTGGCACTAGGCACTGTCTCCGTAGACTGCAAGTCGCCTTGGCACATCGTCATCTTCTCACTCCATACCTCGAGATTCTTCTGGTGGATTTTGAAAAGGCCTTTGATTCGGTGGATTGGGGTTTTTTAGATGATGTCCTTGATAAGATGGGACTTGGTCCCCATTTTCGTGCCATGGTCAAGGTCCTTTACGCCTCTCCCCGCGCCCGTGTCCTGGTGAATGGGGTTCTGTCAGAGCCCTTCTCGGTTCGCAGGGGAACAAAACAAGGTTGTCCCCTGTCCCCCCTGCTTTTCGCCTTGGTGATGGAGCCCTTGGCTTCCATGATGCGATCGTGCGAACATATGCAGGGATGGGAGTGGCCCAATACTGACCCAGACAAAATTGCACTCTACGCCCCCATTGCCTCCGCATTCTTAACCTCTTTGAACGGGCCTCGGGCCTCCGGCTGAACCCTGATAAGTCGGCCCTGGTTCCACTCCACCTCTCCCGCGAATGTTTTGACTGGCAATCCAACATTCCTCTTCGCCGTCAATCCTTCAAATATTTGGGGATATGGATGACCTTGCTCCCTGAACTCAGCTGGGCCCTTAACGTTGCTCCCCTGGTGAAACGGGTTAAGGCGGACCTCCAGAGGTGGCAACCATTGCCCCTGAACCCCATGGGGAGGGTCGCCCTATTTAAAATGATGGTCCTCCCCCGCTTCCTTTATGTATTACAAAACACCCCTGTAGGCTTTCCTAGGGCCTGGTTCAGTGAACTCGATAGCATAGCCAACAAGTTTTTATGGGGGAAAGGTAGGGCCCGATTGGCACTCAACGTCTGTAGGATCCCCTCGTTCGATGGGGGTTTGGGAATGACCCATCTATATTTGTACTATTTGGCCACGCGGCTTCTCTCTATACATGATTGGTTCAACGGGGGTTGGTCTGACCCGGCCTACAGGCTCGAGGTTGGGGAATTGGGCTTTGCCAGGATTCAGGCTATGTTGTATGGGGCCCCTATTCCCTCACGCTTACCGGAGGTAACGCGCTCTGTGTTGCTGGCCTGGCGGGCTGCATTGCGGCATACCAAATGGGCGCACACACTGACCCAATGTACACCTTTGTGGCAGGGGACCTGGCTCAAGGAAGTTAACACATTGCAGGGTTTCAGGGCCTGGGATCTCATAGGCATTTCGCAGCTAGGCGATGTGTGGGTGGGGGATCACATGCGGTCCTTCGGTGACCTTCAAAGCAGACACTCCTTGCATCAGTCGCAATTCTACAGGTACTTGCAGTTGCGCCACGCCCTCCACCTCGCAACAGGTGAACGTCTTCCCGATCATAGCCCGCCAGAGGCTCAGATAATGCTAGGTGACCTGGGTAGGGGTGGCATCTCCCGTATTTATCGCACACTGATCAACAATGCCCCCACTTCCTTAGACCGACTGCGGGCTCAATGGGAGGGCTGGGTGGGCACCTTGGATGAGGAGGATTGGCGTGACGCCCTTATGGCTCCTAGGACGGTCACCGCCTCTGCTAGATTGCGCTTGGTGCAACTATATTATTTACATGCTGCATATCTCACCCCGATACGCCTGCACCGAGCCGGATTCAGTCCAACTTCCGCTTGTGCTAGATGTGGTCACGACCCCGCAGACTTTTTCCACATGGTGTGTGTATGCCCCCACTTGGAGCGGTTCTGGGGGGAGATTGAGGAGGAACTCACCGAGGTTTTGGGCTGGGAGATCCCCCATGACCCAAAGCACGCGATCCTGGGCATCACTGACAAGCTGGATGGGTCTCGGAACGATTTTTTTTTTATACTACGGCAATGGTGGTTGCAAAAAGAGACATTGCAGCCTCCTGGAAGCTCCCCGAACCTCCGAGCGTTGGACGTTGGAGGACTGGGGTAGACTGGTGTGCCACGCAGGAGAAGGTTATGTATGAGGCTCGTGGATGTCCTAAAAAATACCGTAGGGTTTGGGGGAAATGGTTGGGGGAGGTGGTTTAGTCATAAAGGGAATGTCCAATTCTATGCTCATATGCTTGCACCAATGTTTGTAAACCGGGTGGTGCTAATTTCCTTTCTTAGTCCTAAAATGTCACTGTGTGAGGCTGTATGGTTTGTGTATTCTTTTGTATGTTGTCAATTCAATAAAACAAAATTTGTTTATCAAAAAAAAGAAATGCTCTGACTGTTACCGCATGGGGGGAACTGGGCTGGACTGGATGACTGGAAGCAAACAGGGCTACAAGTGGTCGGGGACCTCTTTAAGAAATCCCAGATGCTCCCATTCGAGGAACTCAGAGAGGAGTTTGATCTCCTGCAGGGACATTTCCTACTACATAGAGCCATTACGGCGGCGTTCCGGAAGCATTGGACTATGGGAGCGAGAGAACCCAGAGTACTGGACTGTTGCAGATATGTGGTCTTTTCCGCAGGTAGGATAAAAACGGTCTCCTGCATCTATGGAGCCATCAGACGGGACATTCAGAAACCCATGTAGCGACTGAGAACATAATGGGAAAAGGACTTGAGGGTGCTGATCATAGAAAAAGACTGGGACACCATTGTTAAGCACACCTTTAAGGTATCCAGAAACGCTAGGTTTAAAGTCATAAACTATTATGTACTGCATAGGGCATACCTTACACCAGCCAGAATCAGGCACTACTTCCAAACGGAGGAAGTGGCTTGCCCAAGATGTGGGGACAGAGAAGCGCATATTCTTCACATGCTGTGGGACTGCCCAGGCCTGAGGGGATTTTGGGAGCAGGTACTAACGGTAGTCGAGAACACAATAGATAAGGAGGTACCACATACGCCAAGCCACTGTATACTAAAAAGGTTCCCACACACGGCCAAGACAAAGGGCACTGGGAGATTTCAAGACCTAGCATATGCATTAGCGAAAAGGGAAATCACAAAGAATTGGAAGGCTGCGAGAGGACCACGAATAGAGAGTTGGAAAAGGGAACTGGAGAAGTGGGCAGACGCAGAAAATAGAATTTTGCTGAGAGCAGCGAACAGAGGCATATGCAACCTGGAAACCGCAAGAGCCTGGGGGAGACTAGTGGATGACCTAAGAACTCCAGACCTAGTTGAAACAACAGAAGACCCACCAAATGCGCCGCCACAGGGAAGGGACAATGAGACGGGGACACAGAGGGTATAAGCTAGGACGAGGGCTGAGAAGTCCCCCCCCCTCGCCACACACAATCCCCAGACAAAGATAGAACAGATAGACCAAGAAGCGAACACACACCGCTGGAATATATAAACTGAGAATAAAGCGACTCGTTCAGGAGGGAGGGAGGGAGGGGGGACTGGGAGTTAGAACCGGTTGAACATGTTTCTTCCATAAAGACATTAAAACAGAAAAGTGGAAGAGTAATGTAACGCAACCATATGGACATGAAAATGTTTTAATGTACGCTCATTTGAATACTATATGAACCAAATGCCAATAAAATCTGTTTATAAAAAAAAGGTTTACATTTAGTTCTAAAGGATAACAATCATACACTGCAAATTTTATGCGGGGTGGGTACGATGAGGGGAAGGGATCTGGGAAGGACATGGGGAGAGGGATGTGAATATGCCTGCATATCCCCGCTTTGTGCCTCCCCCTCTGCCAGGCTGCGTGCAGCTACTGCCCTTCCCTGGCTCGCACTCTGTTCCCCATCGTCACCCTAGGAGACGGATATGGGTTATATCTTTAATTCGTCGCTTCCTGTGAAAAAATAGGGCCGGGAAGCAGGGACAGGGATTTTGTGTGGAGGGGAAAAGCGAGATGACTGGAAGCCCTGGCGGGGACACAGCAACATTATACGAGGTCCATGATAGTATGGCAATGTGGCAGTATGACAGAGTAATGATGTGGCAGTGTGGATATGTGAGTGTGGGTGTGCCAGGGGGGGGAGAGGTGGGAGGCAGGGAACAACACCTAATAATACTACTACTACTAATAATAATAATAATAATAATACTGTAACTGAACTAGAGAGGAGTGAATAAAAAGATAGAGGAGTGTATAGAAGGATAAGTTAAGGGGGGGATGGGGACGGTGTCCAGAGCCTAGGTGGCGTGTTGTGCGTTCAGTCGCCAGTGTCAGCTGCTGGTGTGTCTGTATCCGTGTCCAGCGCCTCTGTACATAAAAAGGGTGCCCATGTCTCTAGAAAGATGTCTGATTGATCCTGTATATTGTATATGATCCTCTCATGGGAGGCAGTTTGAACCATAGCTGCGAGCCATGATTCTTGTGACGGGGGGCCGGGGCCCTCCAAAGGCGCAATATGCAAAGTTTGGCCGTGGCCAAAGCTGTGTGAAAGAGGCGGCGTTGCGGTCTTGATAAGTCTGGGAACCGCTGAAAATCATGCAGAAGAGCCTCAGGGGGTGAGAACGGTAGGCAGAGTGCCATGGAGGCGCTCAGGGTCCGGCCCGCGTAACCCCAAAAAGCCTGCACTGAGAGGCATTCACTGATGATGTGTATTATGTCGCAGCGAGAGTTGGGACATCTCCAGCAGTTGGCATGTGGGAGGAGACCCGCTCTCTGGAGTTTCAAGGGCGTCCAGTACCAGTCCTGCAAACTTTAAAGAGGCAGAACTTCATCCGTGCCTCTCTCGCGCCCTTGTCCAGGGCTTCTAAGATATCTGTCCATTCGTCATCCTCATATGTAATCGCCAGGCGTTCCTGCCATCTGGTACGTAACGTCTGTTCTCAAGCTATTTCTAAGTGCTACACTAACTTTAGCTAAAGCAATAAATAGCAAGCCTATATTTGAGAACTCACAGCATACCTATGTTTTCATTATTAAATAGCAAGTCAGCTATTCCCTATCACAGCATTTTGGGGGCTGGAATATAAATAGCGTTAGGCAGAAGGCCACTTCTCCCTGTCCTCGCTGTTGCCTCTGACTGAAGCTGGTTGGCACTGCAAACCAGTTGACCTCTGGTGTGGAATTGAGGAAGCTTTTGTACGTTTGAACTAAAATGTGCATTAATATCAGTTGCTCTACATTTGAATTCACAGTTGTTTATTGGCATAGAGCTATTGCAATTGAACAGCCTCGAAGCCATCTTAATTAAAATGGATGCTAAATCACGAGGTTCATTCTGGATTTAGATTTCTCGCTCGACACTACATGCAGCAAGATGTTACTTGTTTATTTTTGTCTGACACTGTTCTCGAAGATCTTGCTAGACGAAGCTTTTTGTAACACCTTTAAGGTTCTTCCTGATAACACCCTGTTTGCATTCATTCACAATGGTTCTCTGTCCATTATGCAACTAGTTTGTTCTAACATCTCCGGGCAACATTAGGTCAGAAAGGACAATTGATATTCATGTAGTGGGTTAGTACTAAGATGGTAGGGTTATGTAACATTTTTAAAGTATACATTTTGATTCCTTGTAATAATGCTCGTACCATGCTGACTTTGCAGTTTCAGTAATTTTCTATGCAAGAAAACTGTATATAAAACCCTTTCTTCTGAGGGTTGCCAGACATTGGGAGACATTTCCTGAACCTCTAGGAATGCTTTCAGATTTTCTACTGTTTTTGCTGCACATCTGAGACTGTCTATTTCTGATTTTGCCTATTATTTTGTACTATTTCTATTACTGAGAGCCTTCATTGTAATTGATGTAAGTGTGGTTTAAGGAGATTGCTACTGCAACTGCATTTTTCACCTTTTTTGTATTGCACTTTAACATTTATGAAACATACATTTTTTTCTAAATTCTAATCAGGAACTCTCTTTTTGAGCCAGTTCTTTCTTATAGACTGTATTTTGAAATACTGTTTTTAATCTTGTATCTGGGCACACATTCTTCATAGAATTTGAGGTTATGATCATCCCCTATCCACCCAACTTTGGGCTTGCCACTGTCATGCAGATTTTCGAGAGGCACAGCATGCCTATAGTTTTGGTAAAAGAGGATAGTTACAGAGATAAGTTAAGAAATCTCTTGTTAAAACAATTTTGGTACCTGACATGATTTTTGTCTGTATTGCCAAGAGTCCATATTTGGTTTGGATCACGGTGCTCCAGTTCTGTACCTGAGCAAACTATTGTGAGTATCAATAGGATGAATGAGAGTATTTTGGTCTGTTAATGATGCATTGTGGGTTTTGTAGCTGAGAAATCAGGTTTATGTTGAGTCCTGAATTGTAATACTGCATGTGAGATCTTTGGTTTTTTTGTTGTTGATTCTTGGTTTTTTTGTTGTTGATTCTTGGTTCAGTTGGTGGTTTGATTACTGTGATTTTGATACATTTGTCATGTTTGTGAAGTGTGTTGAAACAGTATTAGTTTTGTTATTTGCTGGTTTAGGCAATTGGATATGTTGCAATCTAAAATCTTGATATTTTATTGAACTTGTCTGCAAAGTGGTGGTGTGATTTGCAAAGGACCACATTCACACTGGCTAGTGATTTTTCTGAATCAATAAGTTTTTCCTTCTAGGTTGAATGTATTAAATGATTGGTGCTGTTTATTCTTTGGTGCACAGGAGTAAACGTTCTATTCAAGGGTAAACTATTGCAGGGTGGAAATCTGCCTTAATATGAACAGTGTGGTTAAAAAATGCAGTTGGTTCAGTCGCTATCTACTGCGGGAATTGTTTTTCATGAATCTTGAATTTTCCTTTCTATATTTAGGTTAAGCAGACACGATTTTGTTGTTTATTTTGTATGTGTGGTGGCGAAAGGCATTGTGTTGATTTCTATTCACGGAGAAGCTGCGCTGCAATTGGTTGACACTGGAAGCCGTGCTAGGATTGGTAAGATGTGATCACAAGTCACACTGCCATTGGTTGGTTGCTGCTGTAGACGTGCTGTGATTATGTGACCTTTGAGATTCCTCAATAAAGTTTGGTGTTGAATTCCAAAAGGGTACACCGAGAGTTCCTCGATCTTTAGTCAGATTCTAAATCTTTGCAGAGATTTTTTTAATGAGAATAATGGGTGCTGTATTGAAAAAGCCTAAAGTTCCTAGCCTACCTGTAATAGAGGGTGAGACAATTCCTTCTGAAGGTTCTCCTGGATTCAAAATGACGACGAAGTCAGATATTATCCTGTGTTTGGTTAAAAGATTGACATGAGAATACGTCTGGTTATAAGGACATGAAATTTCCTTTAGAAGGTACCTTTAATACTAGAAAGCTTGATTTCCTGAGACATGAAATGTGTGTTAGAAAACCACAACTTAGACCTACAAAATTTGAGGAACTAAATGAATGGGATCGGAAGGCATTGAGAAAGAAGGAAGAAAGTTTAAACAAGCATTTGCAATGTAATCGGTCTCGCATTTGCGAGTTTAAGGTATTGGCATTGCAAAGACAAGTCCTTTTATTTATATGTTTTGAGAACCAGCAAAGGGTGCATAAGCACGTATTTTGCTTACGAGAAGCATGGCTGGCAGTAACTGCGCCTCTTCTGGTAAGCAAGGACTAGGAGTACAAAGGTCGTGTTTACGCACCGCTTGCAGGTCTTGCACATAAAAGGCATTGTCAGGTTTTACACCAATTAGAACAACGCGATCAGTTGAATGAGAGAAGCACTCCTGCAAGAGCTTAATGGTAGTCTGGGTGTGCTAAAAAGTAAATGGACGTTGATTTTAATAGGCTTAGTACCAAAATAAAAAGACATTGCTAACCCTTGTGAAGTAGTGGTGGTGGTGGTTAAAAAAATATCTGGGATACTTGCAAAGTATGCCGAATTATGAATTACTTTAATAGAGCCTAATGCTTAACAAACAGTAACCAATGGAGGAGACAGTTTCATTTGAGGTCTTCTAAGTAAATTATATGCAAAAACACGGCTAATGAAGCTTAACTCAGAGTCGGTTAACATTACACAATAGCCTCAACGTCTCCGACTCGCAACGTTACCAATGTGGCTGGACCAGTGACAAATGAAAAAAAACGAGTTAAAGTAAGAGCTCAGTACCTCTCAGAGCTCCTTGATTTTCTCACCCTTCATACCAATAATTCCACCTGCGAGACTCTGGTGAATCAATAGCCTTAGTTCACAATCAAAGTCACTTCATTTGAAGTGTTGGTACTGCAGATTAAATAAAGACTATTAGAAAGTTAGTTGGTAAAAAAAAGTGAAAACTCCCCATTAATTTTCAGTTCATTTTATACATAACTACAAAACAAACACTAACAGGTAAAACTTGTATCAATGCAACCTAAGGCATTATAGGCAGTCTACAAAAGTACGATATTTAAAACCTACCTCTTCCAAGGTGAGAATAATTTTTTTCAGTATTTCTCCAATTGTTTATATGTCCACGCTGATGCTCAATATGCTGAAAACGGAAAGCATCCTAAAGCAGAACAGAAAAAATTGAGTTTGCAGCAAGCGGCTTTTTCACGTGTCACAACCAATAATTTATCTCCCACCCAGAAGCCTAGAACATGCACCATTAGCACCTACATGGCACTATAGTTAGGAATTTGTGGAAGGGCTAAGATTAAATGGGCAATAAACTAGTGCAGAACTAAAAGGCAGCGATTATTCATTTCCCCTTTACTAAATCAGAATTCCCACTTTACTACCATAGGCACACCTGACAAGTCATAGGTAACTGGAATATGCAAGTAGTGGAACAGAACATTATATCTTGAGCACGGAAATGGAGATCAGTTAGAAAGTAGATAACTAATGGGCTCTGCAAGAACAGAAATGCACGACACGAGACAAACAAACATGAGAAGTGAAGGTGAACCAGACTTAGAATTCGTCAGAAAAGAGCAAGGTGGGCCACAAAGACAGAGCAAGAAAATATAGAAATAATTTGATGTATGATGCAGCAAAATACAATACTTTCAACTGTGCTCCTTCCACTGAAATTAGTGGATTTTGGGTGGGAAACTTACGCAATAAAAGTTCAGTGACAATTTATAGACTTATGGAAAACAAAAACAAAAATCGATTACAAACAATAACATTTTTATATGGGGTTACTATTTAATAATAAAGGCAGGTAATAATAAAACACATTTCTCTTGCTAATCAGGCAGTGAGTCATAAACTGTGGGACATACCGCTCTGTGCCACTGCTGTCTGAGACTGAAACACTGGCATCGGTTATTTATGATCGGTTACAGGTTAAGTTGCTGAGGGTAATGGTAATCTGAGGTACAGTCGAGTATGCAGACTGCTGGCAGTGCGGCGCACAACTGTCTGAAACAGAAAGGGCTCGTATAACTGACTTAAAATGGTCCATAGACGAAGAGTCACACGAATTAAGGGAGAAGAGATCATTAATGGCTATAAAAATAGTTGAAGAAGGTAGTTTACGGGGACACTAGAGAAACTAGGGCCGGCAGCTCGTTAATGCAGGACTGGCACAGGTCTCCACCTCCGAGCCATAATAAGGGTTAAGAGGACGGGTGTAGTGTAGCATGGTGGATGGCACGGCCCGGCTGGGTCAGGACACAGGTGAGATAGAAAGATGTAGTAAGAGGGAGGCAGAACTGAAGAATATTGAGACGATAAACACAAACTAGTAATCAGACGGAGACAGCACACCTGAACACCGTGACTCTTAACGAGATGCATATTGAGAGCTGGCAGGTTAGACAACACTTTCCCGCAACCCTGCACGGTGCAGAGGATGTTGCTTCGCCCCTCCTGTGTCAAGTCGGTAATGGACGGCTTCACAATCTCCCAATGCTCGCAGGAGAAATCGTCCAGAGCCCGCGGCTTCCGCTCTTAGATGTCCTTTTGGCAGCAGAGACACAGGCAGCTGCCATGGTGCTGCACGACCGACCAGCCGCCCCAAAACACTAAGCAACAACACCGCTGTCGTTTCCGGGGCGGAGCTAGCAGCAGGTGTAGTAAGGATAGAAGCCCAACTATCCGAAGACAAGCATTAGTGCTCACAATTTAAAGTCGTCGCTCTACGCCTGCCTGGTTGAAGGCAGCTCCTCTGGCCTTCTCTTTACTTTCTGCTCTGTCGCTCTGCATGGACAGCTGCCATGGCAACCAGTAGCAACGCGCCCGCCCACTGAGGAAACATTTGATTACGAGATGCCGCAAAGTTCATCGACTTTAACCAGAAGGAAATAAATACATCGATATGATAAAATAAAGACCTGGAGATGACAAAAAATGCCTTTTCTGTCTTCTACTTTGTGAACGGATGGGAAAGAGAATTTGCAGCAGATATCACTCGTAGCAGCCGTGATTGAACGTAACCTCGCATCGTTCTGAAACCTGGGCGGGGAGGGAAGGAAAAACAGCTGAGGGAGGAGAGGTGTTCAGTGCGCATACGTAAAATAGCGGTCAGCAGCGCGCGAGACCAAAAAAAGAGTGCGATCACCCAGCCAATCCCACAACAAACAAGCATTTCTAATGCAATAGGACTCGTATTTACGGGAGACCTATTGCATTGGAAACAGGAAGGCGGGCCTTCAGGAAGGCATGAACGGGAGTGGGAGGGGGTGAGGGGGGGCGAAAAGTCACGGACTGCAGGAGGGGGCGGGGGGGACACAGGGCACAAAATAGTGTTTGAATAAAGGGGCCAACAGCCAGGGAAGGTTAGAAATCACAACATGGCCGTCAGGAGGCGAGACTAAGAAGCCAAAAACCAATCAGAAGGCAGTATTTAGGATGTAAGCCAATCCAAAAGATGGGTGGAGAGTGGGCGGAGCTTAAACGAAGCTTCCCAGCTATAGTGTATACTGCATGCCTCGCAAAGCGAGCAGCACTTCGCGCTGGAACGCTAGGCGAGACCTAAAAAGGAGCATGGGGAGAGTATACAATGCGAGACCCGAGGGTCTTTCCTGCAATAGATCATGAATCAGACAAAAAGATTAACAATTCTAAAACTGAAACAGAAAAAACAGATGAAGACATTGATTCAGATGAGAAGGACAGTTTTTTTAAATGCTCTACTGAATTCTAGACCTCCTCCTTATACAGATGGTGCACAGGCACAGAGACCTCCTGTACCTGATATGGGTGCAGGAGAACCTGTCATGAGTACACAAGAAATACAGAGCTTGATACCTCAAGTGCTCCACCCTAGAGTGCACTGGCAGCTTCACCTGGTCCTAGTGGAGTTACAGCTGCAGTGACTACAGTGGTTACTGTTGTTGAAGCAGTGGTTACTTCAGCATTTGAAAAGAGAAGAATTAGTATTGCTAATTTAAAACTTGAATTTGGAGATATTTTTAGGGAACAATTGATATACATTGAATACTCATATATGATTCAGATGAATTGAGCTATTTGATCAAGAAGCAGCTAGGTGTGCATTTGATGGCCCTAATAATCTTAAGGATTTAGCAGAAGAATTTGATTTACACAAAAATAGTAGTTTGTGTGAAAACTACAAAATTTAATTGAGTGAATAGAAATAGAGAATATCGGTGTAATGGATCCATGAGCTCTTATCAGAAACTCAGTTGAAAATATGAAGGGTCTGGAGTGATTTCAGAAAATAAAGGGACAAGTAGAAGAAGAAAGCTAATTCTAAAAAGAAGACTATTGACACAGGCAAGAAAGCAAATGTGGTCATAATTGAATCTGAATCAGAACTGGTGACACAGATCCTTCACGAGAAATATATATAGAGGGAATTATGTGCGTGTTCCTTGGTCCAGGGGTGATTATTATGCTTTTTACAACAAATTTACCAAAAATGAGAGAGAAACCTGATAAGTGGTATAAGGAGGTTCACAAATTAGTGACAATTTTGATGGTGCTTTGGGTTGTTTTGGATGTTGCTTGAAATGATTGTTTCCAAAGATTTGTGGGCAGAATGCAAACCATTTAGTAATGTTCCAGCTGTTTGGTTATGGGAAAAAATAGAATAGTGATTGAGCATTTGAAAAAGAAGGTGCAGAAAAAAGAGATAAGTTGGGCAAAGATAATGAGAGCCACACAAGAGTTGAAGGAGTCAGTGCATGTTTATTATGAGAGACTTATGCGGATTTATATTCAGTGCAGTGAATCGAAGAGCCAGAAAGAAAATGTATTAGCAGATTTGTATCAGCTTTTGTTTTAGGGTTGCGAGTATAATGTGATGACAGGATAAGAGAATTGATGAAGTACTCAAGTATGCCTGTACTGTAGCAATTTGACATGAAGCAGAAAAAGTTCAAAGAGAATCTGATGATTATGCAGATAAAGCAGAATCAGAGGAACAATAGAAATTATAAGATGAATTTGGTTACAGATTTCGTGTTGCCTGCAGGTTCTGGTGGGAATGTGAATTTGAATTTTGGAACGCAAGGGATGCAAGGAGTGGGAACGAGGAGTGATGTGGTGCATTAGCAAGCCCAAGGTAGAGGTAGAGGTTATGTGAATAATTCTGGAATGGATGTGAATATCAATTTACTAAAGAAGAGCACTGCTTGTCTAATCTGTGGAACTATTTGATACTGGAAGTGCAAGTAAAGACAGAAGACAGATTGAATCCAAAATGATTGTATTCCTCAAACGCAGCAAAATGCAAATCAGATGCAGACACAGGTTGCTTCCCTAGCCCAACAGACTCCTGTGAAGAATGTGCGAAATCAAGGGCAGTTCCATAAGAATATGCCTGTAGCTCCAGTGTTGCAGCAAAAACATGAGAAATACTATGCCATACACCCCAGATTGTCAGTAGAATAGATTGTTTCTGAGCAATGTTTTTCCTCAGTTTTCATCAGATACAACAAATTCACAATGACGGTTCCTGAAGGGGAAGGAGAATTGCATGCTTGGTGCAGACCTAGAGGTAAACCACAGCGCCCATACGTAGATGGTGAAGAGAATGGCCATCCCAAATAATTTGTAATCAATACTGGTACTATCCGCTGCACAGTTCGTTCCATGGAGGTTCCAAACTTACCACTCTCTGGCAAAAAAGTCCAAGTTGCAGAAACACACAATCAACAGATTACTAACTCAGTTTCAGCTAACCTCCTGGTTAAAATAGGGTCCATGGAAAATAATCACCAACTGATATTGTGTGATTCAAGTCCTGTTAACTTACTTGGCAGGCACTTACTTTGCAAGATGAATTGTATGATCTGTTGTACACCAGATTGTGTCATGATTGATACCCAAGATGAGGATTCAGTGTTTAAAATAAAATCACAAGAGTCAAGGATTCAGTTGGTCCCAGTTCTTACAAATGATGACCTGCCTCTTGGTTTAAGGCCCACAGTGAAAGAAGAGGTATGGGATTTTATGGGGAAGGAAATACGATTAATAAAGAGTGCAGAACCAGTTAAGATACAAATCAAGCCAGATGCTGTTTACCCTAGAACTCGACAATACAAATTTAATAAGAAACAGAATAGGGAATGGAGCCCATCATTTAAAAAAATGTTAGAACAGTGTATCCACAAGAGGTACTTGGTAATCCTTGCAAACGTCTGTTGATGGTGTCAGAAATTGGGTCTCTAGTTGGCAGAGGTATGCATACTGTCCAAGTAGGGACCACAATTCCAGCCAGGGTAAGTCAGATACACATTTTAAATTAGCCTGTCCTCACCCTCTGGTATCTTGGCACAGAGCAGGCAGCTTAACTTAAAAGGCAATGTGCAAAGTATTTGTGCAACATGACACACAGTGACACTATGAAAACACCACAAAACGACTCCATACCAGGTTAGAAACATAATTATGGTTTTATAACTAAAACAAGACCAAAACAACAAAAATCAAATAAGTAGAAGTTGATATATGAATTTTTAAAGATTAAATGCAGAAATAGCGCTTAGAAGCAATAAGAGCCTATGGGGTTATCTGGTCACGCTGCAATGGGGTAAAGTCAAGAGTTCAGGCTGACCGTGCTAGAGCACGGGCCGGATACAAGAGCCATGCAATGCCCGCTGGACAAAGTACCTTGATCCTGGTCGCAACAGCGAGATGTGGGGTGCAGCTGAGTGATGTATCGGTGTCAATATCGCAGTTGAGGTGTCCATTTTCTTTCATGCAGTGGTGTCGGTGCACCAGTTCCGAATACGATTTGGTGAGCCAAGAGGCGTGGGTTCCCTAAATGATGTGCCGGGTTTCTCCACGCAGTCGAGGGGATTCGTTTATCTTCCCACACTGCAGCGCCGGCGATGCATTTGTTCCGATGTGCTTATTCTTTAATAAGTCTGGGCGGTGAACTCTGCTCCACTCGTGGAGTTTGCGGAGTTTTCCACACATTACGAATTCAAGATTTTTCCTCGTTCGCGATCGTCAACATCAAGTTGGCGAGCGCAAGCTTGGGAAATCAACTTCCCGGTGAGATTTCTCAACGCAGGCGGTCAGATTTCTCATTGCAAGTGGGGCCGTATGCATGCGACCGCTCGCGTTGAGAAACCGTCCATTTGCGTTGAGAACGCTGCCGCTCGAGTAAAAATCTACTCGAGCGGCAGAAAGGAAGCAGCGCCCGCTTGCGCTGTCCATGGTGCCGTTCGCAATGATTGCACAGTGAGGACAAGCACCTGGCACTGACAATCACCGCGAACGGCATTCATCTAATGCACTCCACCGCTTGCTGACCTCCGCATAGCGCTGCAGAGTTTTTTTTGCACTCCGCGGAGTGAACTCCACGAACTCCGCCAAGGCTTATTCTTTAAGGCGATGCGCTGGTTCCGAGTGCGATGCACTGATTCTTCTCCCACAACAATGATGATGTGTTGGCTCTGCTACATGCATATAGGAAATTCGTTGGTTCGAAAGGAACAAGCATCTGAGTCCTCTTCCAATGGACCAGGCACAGGAGCAGGTGGTGAGAATTTGATATCCCTGAGTCTCAGAAACAGGAGGCAACCCAACAAGCCCTTTGAGATCACTCTGGCTTCAAGGCAGAGTTCAGCTCTTCTTCAGCAGGGTCAAAGGGCAGCAGACAGCACAGCAGAAAAGCAGTTCTTCCAGAGCAACAGCCCAGCAGATGGATAGTCCTTGTAGCAGCACAGCAGTCCTTCTGACTGAGTTTCTTTACAGGACCGTAAGTGTCTGATTTGGTGGAGTCAGAGACCCAGTATTTATACCCAGTTGTCCTTTGAAGTGAGGGTGGCTTCAAAAAAGGGTCTTTGAAGTGCACAGAGGTCCTTACATCCTAGCCCTGGCTCTAGATTCACTACAGGGGGGTAATCAACCCTTTGTGTGGGGACAGGGCACTGCACATTCAGGTGTAAGTGTCAGCTACTCCCTCCCATCCTGTCCAGGATGAGCCATCAGGAGGCAGATGGGCACTCAGACACACCTAATCTTCCTTTGTGTGTGGCTGTCTAAAGGGAATGCAAAAAGCCAAGCTGGCATCCACCCCAGACGTGTATTGGAGACAGGCTGTAGGCACACAGAGCTTTAAGAGCCGAGAAATGCCAACTTTCTAAAAGTGATATTTCTAAAACAGTAATGTTAAATCCAGCTTTACTAGTAAAGAGAATTATCTTTACCATTCTAATAATATAAAACATGACAGAGCTACTCCTTCTCAATCAGGAATTACAGCTTAAAAGTGCAATAAGGAACTCCCAATGTTAACCTATGAGAGCACTAGGCCTCACAGTAGTGAAAACGAATCGGGGTGTTTTTCACTACCAGGACATGCAAAACTTAAAAGTACATGTTCTACCTTTTACTTATACAGCACCCTGCTCTATGGGCTAAATAGGGTCTACCTTAGGGGTGACTTATGTGTAAAGAAAGAGGAGTTTTATGCTTGGCAAGGTGTTTTAAATGACAAGTCGACATGGTAGTAAAACTGCACACACAGGCTCTGCATTGGCAGGCATGAGGCATGTTTAGAGGGCTACTTGTGTGGGTAGTACAATCAGTGCTGCAGGCTACAGATAAATTAAATACCCCAATTGTGGATAAACCAATGTAACTATATTTAGGGGAGAAGCACATGCATTTTAGCACTAGTCAGTAGTGGTAATGTGATCAGAGTCCTAAGGCAAACAATACAGGCAAAAGGTTTAGGGAGAGACCACCCTAAGGCTGACAGGTCTAACAGATGGGCATTAGAAAACAGAGTGGGAAGTGAAGGGTAGTTCAAGATCTCAGAAACATTAATAAGATTGTGGTCCCATGTTGTCCATTGGTACCAAGTCTTGCTGTGATTATATTTCAAATTCCTGTGGATGAAGAATGGTATGCAATCATTGAGTTGTGCCAAGTGTTCTTTTCCATTCCTCTTCAAGAGGACAGCCAATATCTTTTCACAGTTTGATTCCTCAATAAAATTCTGGTTCAGTATTGAATTCCATAAGGGTATTTAGAGAGTTCCGCGATCTTTAGTCAGATTCTAAAGAAAGATTTGGAGACTTTGGAGCTGCCCTGTAATTCAGTGTTGGTGCAATACATAGATGACATACTGGTGGGATCAAAGACACACAAAAAAATTGGGAAGTTGGATACAATTGCACTCTTGAACCATCTTGCTGAAAATGGACATTTGGTTTCACCTACAAAGATGCAGTACTGTAAAAAGAAGTGATTTATTTGGGTCATGATATTGTGAATAAGTAAAGGAAAGTATCCAAAGAGCATGTTTCTGAAGTCCTAAAGATTAATTCTCCAACTAGCCATAGGGAAGTGAGGATGTTTTTGGGAATAGCTAGCTATTGTCGTCAGTAGATTCGAAATCTTTCCCTGACTGCAAAGCCTTTACAGAGGCTCACTTGCAGTTACATAAAGGATATGATGCCAATTGACAGTGATTACATGAAAGCCTTAAAAGAGCTCAGAGAAAGTCTTTGCAGCCCACCCGATCTTGGAATGCCTGTATATGACGCAGAATTGGACCTTTTTTGTCATGAAAAAGAACAGTGTGCTCTTTTGGTGTTAGTAAAAAAGCATTGAGAGATAAAACGACCTGTTGATTACTTTTCTGCTATATTAAATCAAGAAGCCATAGCTCATCTAGGTTGTTTGAAATCCATAGCAGCTGTTTGCCTTGCAATAGAACAGAGCAAGCGAATTGTCATATGTTAGTCCCTGATGCAGTTGAGATTTTGCTGACTCGTACTCGAGCTCAGATATATACAAACAGCCACCTTACAAAGTATTAGCAAACTATAATGGCAGCTGAGAATATTTAAATCAAAAGATGTAATACTTTAACGCTGTTGCCAATTCCAAGCAATGATGAAGATAACGATGAAGGTCCACACCATGATTGAATTAATGTGACAGAGTTGTGTACCAAACGAAGGCTAGATATCAAAGATGTGCCCCTTGAAATGGGTGATATGACTTTGTTTGTGGATGGTTGTTGTCTGAGAGACTATCAATGAATACTGAGAGCAGCATATGCCTCTGTTCTATCTCTGAAATTGCTGATGCATTGTACTTGTCGGATGTAATTTCAGCACAAGTATCAGAGCTAATTGCCTGTTGCTTGGTCGAAGAACTGAAGGTGACAATTTAAACTGAAAGCCAATATGGATTTGGAGTGGTACATAATTGTGGGTGGTTATGGTCACAAAGGGGCTTCATGACATCCTCTGGCACTCCTAACCCTAACGGATCATATATTCCAGAACTATTGATTCTTTTCAGCAACGTAGAGAAATATCGGTTGTAAAGTGCATTGCTCGTAAGTCTGGTAATTACATGGGCAATCACTATGAAGTTGTGAAATATTGTGCTCTTTAAAATGTAACAATCAAATGAATGGACAAAAAGAAACACAATCAATGTGAAAACTGATGATGTAAATAAAGTCCATTGTTTTTTGTTAAATCCAATTAGAAAACACTGAATGAACCCCGAGAAATGCAAGAGGAAGTACCAGAGGATGAATCGAAAAAATGGGAATTAGATGGTTATAAGGAGGATTACAATGATTTTTGGGTAACTTCAGATCATCAATATGTTCTTCCAGATTCTATGCTTAAGGGAATGGTGAGATACCTGCATGAACAATCTCATGTAAGGTGAGAAATACATAATGACATAAAGTACAGGAGATTTACACATAGGAACAGGTCAGTAGGAACTTATATGGAAAATGTGTATTCAAATTTGTTAGAAGATTACATAATAAAGTTGAACATTAAATACTTTTTGCGTGTACATTTCTTCCCTCCTTAGCTCAAGAAGGTACTGCTTATTTTTAGCTACCATTGTCCTCTATCCTGGAATATTTTTGTTAGTGTTCTCCATAAGCAAGAGTTTTTGTCATCATATCTTTCAGATTGAATGCTTCCCTGGAAGAACTTCCTGTTTCAGAAAATTCTGAGAATCAAATGACTTATTCTGAATCAAATAACTTATTCTGAATCTTTGATAGAGATTGCACAAACCTATTTGAAAGCTAATCAGGATAACAATTGGTATGTTTGTAGTATGAGTGAAGAGGAGCGAGGGTTTGTTAGGGAACATAATGAGAAGAGATTGAAAATATAGAAAGATTGGAAAGATGCAAATGACATTAGAGAACAAATTGTGACTGAAGAGAAATATAGAATTTCGAAATTCGAGCTTGAGAATGGAGCATGATAGGAGAGGAGAGTTGTGCATGATGCAACAAGGGTCTAAAGCAGCTAGACCAATGGAGTTTTCCGCAGACAGTGAGTGTGGAAGTAGTTAGGTTGTCAATGGTGAGTTTTTAGTTGGTGAAGAACAATATTTAGAGGAATTTATTATGTGTGTGGTAACACTGATTTTATTAACCTTTTATTAACCTGCCTTATAATTGGGTGGGTAGCCGCTACCTTGCATTGGTATTCCTAAGGATTTACCATATGAATGAGATTAGTGGGGGGTGTGGCCAAGCCAGCCAAGATGGCAGACATGCTTGCTTAGAGCCCAATAACCGGCATCCATCCTCACCAGTGGGGTCTCGCAGCAGAGCGGGGAAGCGACTGCCCGAGGGCAGACTCCTGAGCAGACGCCTGGTGACCGATGCTGGGAGGTGAGAGACATACTAGGGAGTGAAATGACGCATATTAGACCCGCGGCCATATCCAACATGGCAGCTCTCACGGACGAGTGACAGCTCCAAAGAGGTACGAAGCGGCGGGCCGCGTTGCTCCCGCTAGTTGGAGGTGATTGCGGAGAAAGAGGAACGGGCGGGATCCACCTGGCGGCGGAGCCTAGGCACAAGCTATCGCTCATACAAGAAGAGTCGAGGCACCAACTGAGACGGAACAGCCCTAGTGGTGCTCGGTCAGCTGCATCAGCACGGCGGAAAAACTCCCGCTGGGTTTCCAAATTGAACCTCGCCTCCTTGGGGGCCGCCGCGTTCTCCAGTGAGCGACACACGCCCAGGGGACCAAGAACCATGGGGCGCAGCCGGAAGAGTGATGCAGCTGGGAGGCGACCGTACACTGGCCCTGTCAGAGGTGACCCTGCTTTTCACCCTCATCTCACTGTTCAACACCAGGCCCGGAGGTGCAGGGGGAGACCTAACCCCAGAGAGGGCTCACTCGGGGAGAGGGCTGCTTGATAACGGGAGCCCGCCAACCTCCCCATAGAAGCTGGAAGTCAATGACATCAGGGTCCCCACGTGACAAGGCAACCAGCCAGGGCCTGGGGGCTTGGTCAGCAGCATCAGCGCGGCAGTGTAACCCCCGCTGAGATCCCAAATTAAACCTCCCCTCCTCGGGGGCCGCCTCGTTATCGAGTGAGCAGCACACTGCCCAAGGGACCAGGAACCTTGGGGCGCAGACCAAAGAGCGAAGCAGCTGGGAGGCGGCTGGACCCGAGCCCCATCAGAGGTGAGCCTGCTTGTTGCCCTCATCTCACTGTTCAGCACCAGGCCCCGAGGTGCAGGGGGAGCCCTATTCCCGGAGAGTACTCACCTGGGGAGGGGGCTGCTTAATTGCATGAGCCCGCCAGCCTCCCCGCAGAAGCGGGGAGTCATCATCATTGGGGTATAACCACAAAATCCCCAGGAAAGACCTGGGGGAGGGAACCAGAGGCACAGGGTACTAGGAGCAGGCAGCCTCCAACATATAATGTTCAGCACAAATGGGGTCGCTCCCAGTTATGGGACCGGGGTGCTACAGTGAAGGACTGGTCAATGATGAAGCATGACACCAGGTGGTGTGTGAGACCAGTCCTTCACTTTTTGTGAGATGCCTGCACTCACAAATTAACACTGTAGCACCTCGGTCCCATAACTGGGAGCGGCCCCATTTGTGCTGAACATCATTGGGGTCCCCGCACGACGAGGCAACCAGCCCAGGCCTGAGATTCGGGGAGACTACCCCGGCAGGCAGGGTCACTAAACAGGTACAAAGCTGCGACATACCTTGCTAACACTCCCGGACATAGCTCAAACGACTGACACTAGGGAGCTGCGAGGGTGCAAGATGCAAAGGATCGACCCACAGCTGTACCAAGTGGGACGGTGCCTGGGAATTGGCGGCAGCCCCCGGGAATGCGAGCCGGTGGACCGCAAAAGTGCGACGCGCCCAGACAGCATGTAGCACGCAGTCACGCGAACCAAGGGAGTCTCATCGGGTGAAGGGAACCACCCAGGCATCACAGACACAAGGCACTAACCAAAGTATACCAGGCTCAGAGACCCACTGCAGAACCTAAGTTGATGAAACCCTTCACTCAAACCAGCCTCCTCCTGAAATGACCATACATTAGCAGGGTCCACGCCCTCTCTGCAAGCAGGAATCAAGGATTTGACTACTCACCCGGAGTCAGGAACAGCAGCCAACCTCTTCACCACAGGCGGCAGAAGCAAGACGACCAAACGTAGTGAACCGCAGGCAGACAGCCCCTAAACCCAACCAGGCACACCATGGGGCGCTTGCGCTCTAACACGGGGCCGCAAATGCCAGCCCTGATGCAGCATTCCTCCCCAGTGGCAAATAATCAACTCCCTGAAGACGGAGCTGCAGCCACCCTGTCGATGTTGGGCAAGCTCGACGAGGTGTTAGCCGCGATAGAGCACTCAAGAGTCATTATGGAGGACAGGTTAGGAGCCCTGGCCTCCGATTTCAATCTCCTACGGGACGACCACCGCAAGTTGGCCAACAAAGTCGCAGATGGGGAGAAGGCTTACTCTACCCTCCAGCCTCTAGCTAAGTCTTAGCAAGAAACCTTAAGAGACCTTCAATCCCAGATCTCAACTCTGGAGGAGAGAGCAGACGACCTAGAAGGACGCTCCCGACAAAGTAACATCCGGGTAATCAACCTACCGTAAGGGCCCAACCCTGCGAGATACATGGAGACATGGCTCAAATCATTCATCTCGGACTCAGACCTCACACCCTTCTTCTCCTTTAAGAGAGCCCATCGGGTCTCAACGCGATGCCCACCAACAGGGTCGCCCCCCCGGCCGCTGCTCCTAAAATGTCTCCATTTTCGGGACAGAGACGCAGTGTTAAGAGCAGCCAGGCAGCACGTGCCACTCCATGTGGAGGATAAACAAGTAATGCTCTTCCTGGATTACTCCAGGGCAGCCAACGTACCTCCTTTCTGGAGATAAAGCGTAAGCTCTGCCAAAAGGGGATCCAATACTCATTGCTCTTCCCGGCCCGCCTCAAGGTCATGCACGAGGGAGCTACAAAGTTCCTCACGGACCCGAAAGAGGTGTATGCATAGGACAGCACGCACCGGGAAGCGGCTCGAAACGCACGTGAGCCCCGAAACAGACCTCGACGAGGAAAAAGAGCCCTGCCGCGACATGAGCCTCAGCGCCAGGGCAGCGTCGCCGGATCTCCCGATCTAGAGCAAATGATTGTTGAACGCAAAAGAGCCCTTCAAGCCGCTGCGGAACTGGGCCCAGCTGCGGTGAATTTGGACGGTGAGAACGGCCCACACATCTTTACGTCCAAGGAAGATTCTAGAGACACTAGCATCTCCCGAGTGGACTCAATAACACCACCTTTGGTGACCCCTTGGATTGCAGACACACTTATCAGAGAGACGCCTGTAGACATATACACAATTGCCCTGCTGCAAGAAACGCACCTCACAAAGGGTGAATTAAAGCGCTTGCAAAGACACTGGGGGTGCACCTTATGCGGTACCACATATTCCGCATTTGCACGGGTGATTATCTATCTCATGGGGTTCCATTCAGGGAAAACCGGAGGGTGGTGGACACAGAGGGACCATATGTGTTCCTAGAAGGGCTCCTGGATGGCCAGCCTCTGCCTATAGGTAACAGATATGCCACGAATACTGAGCAGGGAAGGTTCTGGGAGTCTCTGACAGTAGTCCTGGCCCAGTTTATGTCATCACCTTGGATCCTAGGAGACGACTACAATTGTGTTCTGGATCTTTCCCTAGATCGGTCTAACCCCCCTGGCCCCCACTCCCCAGCTCATACACAAATGAAACATTTCCGCTCATGGGCACATCACTGGTCATTGGTAGACATTTGGAGAAGTCGGCACCCAACAACCAGACTCCCGCATTACAAATTCTTGCACCACACTTACTACACCCCTGTCAAAATGTGCAGGTACAAACTGCGCGATAACGATAAATGTGACAGATGTAGAATGGAGGCTGCGGACTTTCTGCACCTTGCTTGGGAATGCAGCACCATACAGGTATACTGGCGACAGGTGTTTTTAGCATTAGAGCAGATGACATCACTTCAGCTCCAGGCTTCCCCCTGCTTGCTCTACTAGGGTACACGGAGAATTTAGATGTGGCACATCAGCGATTTGTGTCATTTGGTCAAGAGGAGAATAGCATGTAGATGGGGACAGGGCAGGGCACCCAAGTTTAAGGAATGGTTTAGGGATATGATATTTTGGCAGGAACAAACATTCACATATGCTGAGCTCCTCCCTTTACTTCGCGCCCTAGGGATATATGGGACCACCTCAAAGCATATCTACTTGCACACCCTATTGATGCCACGTGCACCACACACGCGCCCTGATGCAAGCAAGACATGTACGACCCAAGTATTAATTGGCTACACTACACGCACACAATGTATCAGAAGTTGCAATTTCAGTTCAACCGGACACGTTGTTTGATTGTACTTGGAAGATTATTATATGAGAACAATGTTAAATTGATTAATGCCCTCAATGAGGTTTTGGACGCTGCTATGTATTTTCATGTTGTCATACAAAATGTATAAGCATGTATCTACCAAGTAATGTATACACTGTGCTGGGTTTATGTTTAATAAAATTTAAAACAACCAGACTCCACTGTTTTCATTCCATACCCCACAATCTACGGGTGCGCCTCAACTGATTTCTGTGCTCACCGACAATAACCCCCATGACCCAGCATGTAGATTACCTAGGTCGGGTTGTTTCCGACCATGACACACACCTCTTAACTCTTACATGGCGACCACCCCTTCCCCCGGCCCCCACTTGGAAATTGCCACTGGATTGCCTGGAAGATCAGGTGTTCCGCCATGATCAAGAAAACAGTATCCGAGATTACTCCGCGAAGAACGCCAACACAGCATCTACTAGGATGCTGGAATGGGACGCCATCAAGGTGGTCATCAGAGGGGCTTGTATCAGACAGATAGCGGGAGTCCAAAGGACACTCAATAGCAGTCTACAAAAATCTGAGAGTACGTTGGTGGCCATGACCAAGGCTGCGGACACGGGGTCGGGCGTCTTCGGCTCAAGTCGCGGAAGCCAAGACGGCATATGCGGAAGCACTAGCAGACTTACGGAGGTACAATTTCAAAGTATATGCGGCCAAGACGCATAGAGAGGGGGACAGATCCAGAGCTCTCCTGGCCTGGCTAGCCTGTCGGAACCAGGACATGCAACCAATAACCAAAATCATCGGCCCCACAGGAGACATAGCCCATTCCTAAGCAGATATCCTACAGCTCTTCCAGGACCATTACACAAGAATATATAAGAGCCCAGGGCAGGATTACCAGGAACTAGCAGACCAATTCCTTGCTCCTCTCACTAAACCTCAAATCCCAGTAGCCGATAGAGCCTCCCACGATGCGGAAGTCACATCCTCGGATGTGAAACAAGCAATCCAGTCCCTGGCCCGGAACAAAACCCTCGGACTGGATGGCTTACCACTGGAGTACTATGGTACCTTCACCACACTGCTGGCGCCAAAACTAGCAGACCTGTACAAAGCAGCGTTGGAGGAAGGAGAACTCCCGGCTAACTACGGGAATCTCTCATAGTATCTTTGCTGAAGCCAGATTGAGATCCAACACTGCTGACCTTGTATCGGCCAATAACGCTGCTATCAGCAGACTGTAAAATCCTTGGTAAGCTCTTAGAGGATCGATTAGCCCAAGTCCTTCCACCGTTAATACACCTGGACCAATGTGGATTTGTACCGGGTAGAAATACTTCTCAAAGCATCCGCAGACTGTTCCATGTCCAGGATCAGGTACGTGACCGCTACCCAGGGGCATGGATCTGGATGGTCCTGGATCTGGAAAAAGCTTTTGACACCCTGACTTGGCCCTATCTCTTCGGGACGCTTGAGCGAATGGGGATAGGCCCCGTCTTTCGAGCTTACACAAGACTATTGTACACGAAACCCACATCCAGGGTACGGTTAAGCAAATATATCTCAGCTCCCCTCCAGATAGAGAGGGCGCGTAACACGGATGCCCCCTCTCCCCCTGCTGTTCGCCATGGCAATGGAGCCCCTTGCGATCCACCAGTGCCGGGAGGGGAGGTCTGGGGTATTCCGCTGGCAGGTACCATCCATAGCGTGTCCCTATATACATATGACCAGCTGCTGTATGTGCGAGACATCACAGCAGACCTCAGCCCCATCTGGACCACACTCACAGACTTCGCAGCCGCAATGGGACTGAAAGCTAACTGGGCAAAATCCACCATATACCCGCTGAGCCCGGATCTCCCCCCAAGAGAGATAAGATTGGGAGACTCTAGACTCTCCAAGCCCCTCTCTATCATTCTCTACAGAACTCCGCTATACACCCCCCTATTACCACTGGCCGGCTTACCCCGAGAGGGAGGATACTACACAGCCCAAGTAATGCGGACCTGGACAAACCACTCACTCCTCGAGTGCCAGCTTCTCCCATTCAACCAATTAATGCCAGCTTCTCCCATTCAACCATTTAGCGGAGGAGAGCGATCTCCAACAGGGACAATTCCTGCTCCACAGCCAAACAATCTTAAGCTGTGGCCAACTCTGGATCTTGTCCGAGGGGGAGCCCGCAACACACCCAGTCCACACAATACTCCACATGGGCACTGGGCATCACCTAATTACTTGGCTCTATAAAGCTACACGAGACCTCACCGCCACTTCACTTACCCCACTGCGACGGAGGTGGGAGGAGGAGGTGGGGCGCCTACTGCATGACAAAGAATGGAAACATGCCTTAGAATACCCAAAGAAAGTGTCTAGAAACTCGCGGTTTAAGAACATACAGTTTTTTATACTATACCGCGCATACCTCACCCCTGCACGGCTTCAGCGTTTTTACCCTGAAACACAGTTCCTATGCCCGCGTTGTCAGACCCTTGATGCAACATTCCAGCACATGTTCTGGCATTGCCCTACGATACAATCCTACTGGAGCACAATACACAAAACATTGCAGGATTCTTTATGGAAGGAACCTGAAAGCAGAGGGGAGATAGTCTGGGTCACTCAGGAGTGACCCAGGGGCTCGGTAGATGAATGCCCACCGATGTCGGGTGCTTCAGGTGCGAAGAAGGAGACCAGGAGACGTTGAGGACAACCAGGAGCCGGATATGAGCTATCCCACGAAGGATGTCAAGTGCTGAGGGGTCGGTGTCCGGCAGGAGCACCAACAAGCCTTGGCAACGGCAACCCACGAAGAAGATCAAGAAAGGTTACGGTCTGGCCCAGCAAGGACCAGAGGACTCGCCACAGCAAGGGGAGTCAGGGCAGGCCTGTAGCAACCAGGGGAACCCAAGAAAATTAGGATTGTCCCTCAAATGAACCCACAGGCTGAAGGCACAGGAGTCGCGAGGGGAACTCGAGCAGTTTCACAAAACAACAGCTTGCAGGGCACAGAGTGTGTGGAGGCCAAAGTACTTTGTACAAAATGTGCGCAGAGGTTGGGGCTATCGACAGCCCAATGCACAAAGTTGGGGAACACCAACAAGCATATGCACTTTCAAATGTACGCGGTGCACAGGGGTTCGGGTTATGCGGTCCCCACGAGGGATACTAGCCTCAAACTTGGTGAGAGGGCAGCTCAACCTCAAGGAACATAGGAACCCACCTCCTGTGTTGCTGGAGCCTTCGGAGTCTGCAGGAGCTCAGGATCAGCAGACCGGTCAGTTGCATTACTGTGCCTGCAAATGCAGGGGAGTGACTCCTTCACCCTCAAGGGAGATACTTCAGTTGTCCTTGATGCTCCACAGGTCCTGCACAGAGCCTGTATGGTGCACGGGCACCGACGATGCTTTGCATGGAGAGGGAGACGAAGTCGGGCCCAGTCGAAGTCCAGCAAAGTTCAGAGTGTCCAGACGGTCGAAAGTCAGTAGTTTCTTGTTCAGAATCTTGTCCACGTCGAATCTAGGGTCCTACAGCCAGGTAAGCCCTTTTGTACCCACGGGAGAGGGTTGGACAGATTCAGGGGACCCTCCTAGGGGAGGGACAGGACAGAGGGGTGGTTACACCCATGTCCTTTGTCCAGTTTTGCGCCAGAGCAGGAGCCAATGGCTCCCAGAACTGGTTTGAGCTGGACTATGCACAGGGACACCAAATGTGGCCCAAGTGCAGACTTTCAGGCACTCTCAGAGTGCACCCACCCAGCCCCAATACACTAAATCCTGTGACAGGATGCCTATTGTGCTGCCTTCCTCTGCTCGAGCTTGGCTCAGCAGCAGGAGGGCAGAAATGTGTCTCTTGTCGGCAGCAACCATTTTGTGCTGTCCGGGTCGAGAAGCCTGGTACCGGGAAGACCAGGGACCCCACGAAGCTTGCTTCTGAAGGGTGGATTCATACCTCCCACACCGGTGTAGAGGTATGATTCCAAGGTGTTTGATACCAAACACGACATGTTTTGTTTCAGCCGTTTTTGAGATAGCATTTACCGCGAGGATATAATGCACCTCTACCTATATGTCTGGCTGTGTCACAGGCAACCCGGGAGAATGGTCTCCGAAGGCTGCAGAGGGGCTCTGCTCATGCAGGGGCACCCTCTCACGTAAAACCCAGCACCCTGCCTTCAGGTTTGTTAAGGCCTGCTATAGGGGGGACTTATATGTTTTAAGTGTAGTGACCTATAGATATAGTAAACCTATATCTAACGTAAGTGGTGCAGGCACCAGCTTACACAGGCTGCAATGGCAGACCTATAGTTCCATTTTGCATGGCCTCTCATGGGTGGCATAATACATGCTTCAGCCCATGGGAGGCCTCTGGGGTACATAAGCCCTGGGTACATGTGTGCCATATACTAGTGACTTATAAGCGTACCTCAGTATCCAATCTGGAGTGTACCTAAGTACATGTCAATATATTTTAGGCAGAAAATAGATAGACTGGGTTCCTGATTAGCAGGATCCCAGTCAGACTAGTCTAAACAGTGTAACGTCAAGCAAAAAGTGGGGGCAACCATAAGACACAGATCCTACTTTCCTACAAATGTGACCAAACTTTAGGAACAGAAAAAAGGCATTGTATAAGGTTCAACCTAAACTAGGTTAACAAAAAGCAATGACTACTTTGAGTCCCAAATTGTAGGTGTAGCTCAGTGTGATTAACCGTTTTAAAAAAAATGAAAGCTGTAACTGATGGTTTACCTAATTCCAGGGACTCTCTGATTGCAGATCTGCTCAATAAACAAGTTTCTTTAATCCAGGCAAGGTATGAATTAACAATAGAAGCTGGGTTAACAAAGAGGTCAAGGCGACCAAGATGCTCAAAGACGGTTCAATACGAGTAAGCAATGCAATTTCCGTGACCAAATCCAAGCTCAAGCAGTCCTTAATTATGGCACAGTTAAATCCAATCTCAAGGTTAAGACAAACTGAAAGCCAAAGTGACTGTAAAAGAATAACATTAGAAAAAGAACACTGCCCTAATTTCTCATGAACACCAAAAGAAGCAGAACTCTGTGGCATGGATAAATGGCAACTAAGAACCAATTTTCTTTGATTCACAATGAAGAGTTGTTCTCATAACCCAATATATTACAACCATGTGTGTCTAGGGCACATTCTTTCCCTGATAGATTTTAAGCATCCCCTCAGTCGGGTTAGTGTCCAGCCTAGATGCAAAGTCAAAAACAGCAGAGGTAGTTCTAGAAAAAAAATATTTTACAGGAAAAAAGGGCTGATCAGGTATTAACTGAGTCAACGATATGGCTCTAGAAAAAAGTAGTCTTTTAGAGGAAGAAGGGCCACCCAGTTATTAGCACAGTCGAACATCATACCTAGGTAAGGAAAAGATTAAACCCTACTAATAGTATGGTCCTTAATACTATAACTACACAATTTAACCAGTCTTTGACCTACAATTATCAGATGTGACTTGCCAAAGTTGCTGCTCAAGTCGGCACTATCCATAAAAGAAATAAAGGAATCAAGCAAGCGTTTCAAACCATTGGCTGTACATGAGTGTAAAAAAAAGTCATTGGCATAGAGTAGAGCTGGGATGGGCCACCAACCTACAAGAGGCAAATCCTACCATCCAGAAATAAAGCCTTTTCCAGGTAGTTTATGTACAGTGTAAAGAATAAGGAGGACAGAATACAACCTTAATAGACCCCCTGCTTAAAAGTCTGTACATTCGTCCCCTTACTCAAACCTAACTCTAGCTGACAAGTTAAAAAATATATATTTATTAGGTTCTATCCCTATTGACAGCATGCTGGACCAAAGGTCAAATGTTGAGCTAAGATCCATAAATGTCAAATATATTGATCCCGGCTTGGCAAAAGTATATTAGTTAATGATTTAGGGAAGATTCAGACATTGATCAAGTGCAAACATCCCAGCCCTAAATCCAGACTGCAGATCAGGTGGATTTTTTCAGAGGCCCAAGTGGACAATCTAGGATACACCCAACAACCTCTAACACTGAATCAATTACAGAAATGGGCCTGTAGCAAGAAGGATCATTTTTGTTCGCTTTTTAAAGGTGGGCACTATCACAGATTGTGACCAGGAAGGTTTAGTAGTATGTGTGGCCACTGCATTAAGAGAAAGAGTGATATGTGGGGACCAAATTTGGGCGGAACCCCATCAGGCTAAGGAGTCACATCATTAGGGGTTTTAGCCTTAGCAGCCAAAACGTCCTCACAAAAAAAGAGATGACACAACTGGGGGGCTTAGCTAAGGCTGCTTGCTGTAACTGAGGAAATGTTGCTTCTCATCAAAAAGGCTGCAGCCAAAACTGTATCCACCCCACCTCATGTCCTTCCTAAGTGTGTGCAACACTAAGTCATCCACATCACCATATGGGTTCGAGCCCCCCTCTATCAATACCATACCGAATTGCAGGTACATCCCACACCCAGGGCAGTTACTCCTGAGCTACTCAGCCATGGAAACCATTACCTCAAACCCCCTCCATGCCTCAACCAATGATACTGCCGAAGTCCAAACCCCCTATCCTCCCCAACAACATGTCCCTAGCAGCCCCTCTTACCCTGCCTCAACCAATGACACTGCTGAAGTCCGAACCCCCTATCCTATCTAGCAACAGGTCCCTAGCACTCCCTCTTTGTTAGTCCAGCAAAATGAAAACACCTCAGAACCGGAATGTTGCTCAGATTGGTCCACCTCCTGACATCCCCAACTCTATGGTCATAAATATACATAGAGTAGTGAAGTGGTCAAGCGAGGGATAGGGAATAAGGAAGGGGACTGCAAGGAATTTGGAAGCTGTGGAAGAAACAACACAAGAGTGAGTAAACAGCGAGGGTGGAGGGGAAACTGAGGCCTGTTTAGAAGAATCCTTACCGGACAAAGGATATGACAGATGGAACTCGGACTCATAAATGTAGGAGTATGTTTAATATGTAATGTGATGCACTGAACATGACCATGCTTTGCATTTACTTGTATCGCAATCAGCGAATTAGCTGAATGACATATAAAAAGCAATAAAGTTTGCTTAAAAAAAGAGTGAGTAAACAGCACACTACCACAGTCTACTCTCTTTAAGTCTCACTAGTAACATGGAGAGATCTACCTTAAAACGTAGAAGCACAATCTCTTATGTGTCTGTCACTCAGGACTATAATCATCAATTCGTATCTTCCTGTAGTTTCTACTGAGGTAAGAATACAGGAAATTAACATCGTATTTCATGCGTCACACAAGCACACCAATATCTAAGATACTGCAACACACGTCAGACACCCTACATACCACATACAGGAGAAGACATGACATTGTACGACGATCCCAGTCTTTGTGCATATAAATATGTATTCCTGTGTTCACTGCAATAATTATCCACAACAAGACCGTAAAGAAAGATAACCACAGAAGAATTCCACAGGGGCTCTTCACGTTCACAATGAACGCTAAATCGATTGCAAAAACAAGGAAGTCACTGAAGGTTGAAATCACCATAAAACACTAAACAAGCGAGTACCAGATACAAAGGTTACATCACCTAGTTTCTGAAGTGCAGCAAAAGTAACTCCAATCCAGCCTAATCCTCATTTGAAGACTAATGCCTAGAACTCCGCAAGGAATTGCTTTCACCGAGATTCCTCCCGCACGGGAAATTAATAGCAATCCCACAATACCTCAATGGGAAGGCCTCGAGGGGAAAAGGCTGGAAGGCGGTGAAGACTCCTTCGTCTTCGCTGCACGTGCGAGCAGGACCCCCTGCCGACACGCCAAACTGCTCTCACCAGGAGCACCGAACAACCCTTGCACACGCCGTGATTCCAGGAGCGGTGCACGAACAAACCCGATCAGCAGATGCGGGTTTCAGTAGCCAAAAACCAGAACAAGAATTATGCACGCCGGTTACATGCGTCTTTTTTAATTAAATACCCATGAGCCTCTTCCAGGCATCATGGGTAATGTAGTTCTTCTCTGCCGCGGTGTGGTAGGCGCCTAGACTCGCCGGTCCTGACACTCTTTCCCAGCTCTCGAGCTCCCCTCCACCCATCCTCAAGCCCTCTTCCCCCCTCCAACTCAACTTCTCCTCCCATGGCTCCCCCTGGCCAACAATGCTCCATTACCACAGGCTTTAAAATACTTCCGCCTCCTTTCTCCCCGATCCGAGATCTGAAAACCTCTTCCCACACCTCATGAGCATCGAGACTGGATGAAATTACACAAAACCTACAACAACTCAAGGCAGACTTACAAAGCCTCATCCACATCAACACAAAATCTGCTAATAATTGGTCGGCAAATAGGAATTCAAGAACAAATAGTCACATTCATAGCCATCCCACTAACCACGGCTCCATGCCTCCAACACACCTCCCTATCAACCGGATCTCACCTTCTTCAGAGTCCCTGCATTTGAGATGGAGAACCCTACCCCAATGGCCCTACTCAGCCCTTTAGACTTTTGGAACCTCTATCTGAAGAAGATACCCACTCTCTCCTCCTATCTTAAAACTCCTCACACGATGATAAAATTGACAATCAGGGTCATATCCAAAACATTCCTGTGAACCCACACAGAGAATCTAAGCCGAGCGGTAAACAAATGCAATCTTAAACGCGTCACCCTTACTCAGACCCCCCCAACTAGGGCCAAATCCCATCTGAAATGCATGCTACTCAATGGCAGATCGGCTGCACAACATGAGGTGGATATCGCCGACCTTAGCCTCACACATAACCTTCGCCTCCTTTTCTTGACCGAAACATGGCTAAATGCTTCCTCTGCACCTAGCCTGGGCATACTAGTCCCTCCTAGCTATGGCATCACCAGATCTGATAGACCCATTAGACCAGGTGAAGGCATTGCCTGCATTCACTGCAACAGCCTGTCAGTCAAACACTCTCAATCTCCTGTTACAACTTCATGCGAATACCTATACATTGATATTGCATGCAACAACAGACCACTATGCAAATTATACGCAATATACCACCTGTAGGAAGGTGGAATATGACTGCATGGTTGCCCCCACTTTTTCCTGGTGTTTTGCTGGTTTTCGACTTAGTTTGGCTGGGATCCTGCTATTCAGGACCCCAGCCTATCTGCTTTCCCCTTAAATTGATTACATGTACTTTAGGTACACTCCAGATTGGATTCTGGGAGTACCCTTATGAGTCCCTAGTATATGGTATACTATGTACCCAGGGCATAGGTACCCCAGAGGCCTCCCAGGGGCTGCAGCATGTATTATGCCACCCTGAGAGGCCATCCAAAATGACACAACAGGTCTGCTACAGCAGCCTGTGTAAGGTGGTGTATCCACCCCTTACTGAGATATAGGTTCCCTATATCTCTCCATATCATTGCACATGTAAACCTATCAGTCACCCCTAAGGCAGGCCTTAACAATCCTGAAGGCAGGGTGCTGGATTTCATGTGAGAGGGTGCTCATGCATGAGCAGAGCCCCTCTGCAACTTTCGGAATCTTCATTCCGGGGTTGTTTGTGATGCAGCCAGACCATATACTCTTAAGTGCATTATGACCTCGCGGTAAATGCTAACTTGAGAATGGCTGCATGGAAATATGTCGTGTTTGGTGTCAAACACCTTGGAATCATACCTCCATCCCAGTAACTGGGGTAGGAGGTATGATTCCACCCTACTAGAGGGAGAAACATGGCACCACCGGTACACCCGGTACCAGCTTCACAGATCCCTGGCATCACAAAATGGATGCTGCAGCCACAGACACGAGTCTGCCCTCCTGCTGCTGGACGAAACTCCGGCAGGGGAGGCCTGGACAATAGGTTTCCTGTCCACCTCCCAGACAGGCTTTAGTGTATTGGGGCTGGGTGGGAGCACTCTGAGAGTGCTTTGAAGTCTGCACTGGGGGCACATTTGGTGTCCCTGTGCATAGTTCAGCTCAAACTGGTTGCAGGGGCACACAGCCCCTGCTCTGGCGCGAAACTGGACAAAGGAAATGGGTGTAGCCTCCCCTCTTTCCTGACCCTCCCATAGGTGGTTCCCCAGAGTTTGTCCCACCCCTTCCTTGGGTATAAAGTAGGAACCCCTGACTACAGGACTTGAGATTACACCTGGACTAAACTCTGATACCAGAAACCAAGTACTTCGACGATCTGCACGACGCTGGATGACTGAAGAATCTCCCTTGGAGTAAAGGAGTTACTCCGCTGCAAGGCAGGCACCTTTAACGCAACTGACTGGTTGGCATCTCTGAAGCTCCTGCGGACTCCGAAGAATATTGCCACACAGGAGGTGGGTTTTTCAAGGTCTCTGAGGTCGATCTGTGCCCACAGCAAGTCTGAGGCCCGTATCCCTCATGGAGACCGTGCAACCCGAACCCCTGGACACCGCGACCATTTGCAGAAGCATCAGCTTTCCGGCAACCCCAGAGACTGAGCTTTTGGTTACTTGTAGCCCTGACCCCGAGCAGTAATTGCACTGAAGATTGCAGGCCTACACTCAATGAGTGTTCCGTGGGCCGCCATTTTGTGATTCCTCTTGAGGTCCCTTCGCGATATCTGGTCCGTTGACCTGTGGGTCCCCAAGAAGGCAACTCTAACTTTTATTGGGCTTTCCTGGTTGCTCCAGACGTGCCCTGACTCTCCATTGCTTGGGGAGTCCCCAGGAACTTGCTGGTCCGCACAGAAGCATCTTTTCTCTTCCTGCGTGGGTTGCTGTTGCCAAGGCTTGTTGTGGTCAATCCGATCACCGACACCCCAGCACTCGACATCCTTTGTGGGACAGCTCGAATCTGGCTCCTGGTTGTCATCGACTTCTCTGGGACCCCGTGGCTGCAGAGTCAAGCTTCACCTCTTCGCACCTGAAGCACCCGACATCGGTGGGCATTCGATTGCTCAGCTCCTGGTCACTGGCTAGTGACCCAGACTCTGTCCCCTCTGCTTTCAGGTTCTTCACATCTTCGATCCAGGCTTGGATCCACCCGGACACTTTTCTTCTTCACGGCAGCAGCACTTTGCAGCAGATCGCCATTGAAAACGACGACGATTCCCGACACCCTTTGACACCTATGCACCCGGCTCCCCTGGGTGAAGTAACTCGAGTACTCCGGTGCTCACGTGGGTGTTGGCCCTAGAACCCCTTAAGTCTAAAGGGGTTTGCTGAAAGTCCTGTCCTAAGTGTCCTTTATCTTTAAAATTCAAACCGTGACTTTCCGCATTGAATCCTACGGCGCTCGCGGCTGTGTTCTCACACTGCACACGTCCCCCGTGGGTCTCCTGTGTCACTACCTTGGGTGGTTCCTTGGGGTCCCAGCGATTCTACGTGCTCTAGGCACTGTGTCTAGTCAAGTCGTGGTTCTTATACCAGTTTCTTAATATATGGTTTGGTCTCCCTCTGGAGCCCACTGTGTATTGTGCTATTTACTGTTGTTTTAATACTGTGATAGTGTGTATCTTGGACTCTAATCTCATAAAGAGATTAGTAGTTAGTATTTAGAAATAAATACATATATTTTATATATATCTTGTGTGGTTCTCCTTTCATTTGGTCATTCAAGAGGTTATAATCTGGTAAACCAAGCTGCTTTATACTCCTTCAAGACTTAGCCTGAAGGCTGCTCTCCATAGCTACCACTGGGATAGCTTTCAATAAAGGTTGTCTTTAAACCTATCATCAATAAGGGTCGTTTGGACTGGTGCAAGGTGCCCACTATAACTAGTGGACAGCATATGCCAGGCCAACTTTTCACATCACCCTCCTGGAGAGAGCCTTTCTTTCACAGAAGAATTCATGGAAATCTTTGCATCAAACTTGGGCCAACGCTGCTCTCCATTGGACCGATCTGAATGACCCTATAGTTAACAGCTTTAAATCATTCCTTGCTGATCTCAACCGGATACAATTCTGTGACAGCCCCACACATGGGGGGACAAGAGAATGACCTTAGATTTTATCATCGCAAAAGCTAACTCTATTCAACTGGAATCTATCCTCCCCTGTGACTGGTCTGACCACCACTGCATCACAGTTTTCATTTTGGAATCCGTGAGAACAAATTCCGCTCAATTAACGAAACCCAAAATATAGAAAAGAAGCATGCATAACATTAACTTCAATGAACAGACATCCCTCAGTAATAACATTCTTCCACCTCATGTCAGATGTCCAAGATCTTACAAACCACAATAACAGCTCCATGAAGAACATTCTAGACTCAATCGCAACCTTACAGCTAAAAAGACTCTCCACCAAAGACTCCAAACCATGGTACAATGGTAGCCTTAATACTGAAAGATGTAACCTGCGACTAGTGGAACGAAAGTGGAGATCCTCGCCTTCCCTTGAAAAACTCAAGCATTTGAGATCATTGAGAAATTCATATTACAAAAGCATCAGAAACTCGAAAGCAAACTTCCTCAGTTACAAACTTGATCAAGCCAGAAACTGACCAAGAAACTTCAATCAACTGGCCTACCAAACCCTTCTCCAATTGGATCCAGTTCACTACCGAACTGCAAAGAATTTGCCTCCTTTTTCCTGGAGAAGACAGAAAATATGAGATCAGATTTGCTGAGGGCACTGGAGCACCATTTCTCTTATCTCACTCCAGCTCCTCCCCCTTCCAGATTGCTGTACCCTCTGATCTACAGGAGCACATCCTCAAAAACAACGCTTTGTGGATCTCTTTTTACAACCTTTGAGGAAAACTCCATTCTCAAATTTCTAGCAGATTGGAAACCCTCAAACCACTTAAATGACCCGCTAACCCCCAATTTCTTCAATGAGATCAAACTATCTATACTCCCACTTTGGACCAAAATCGCTAACGCCTCTGTGCTTCAATGCACAATCCCAGATTTCCAAAAGTCTGGGCAGGTCACCCTATCCTAAAAAAACAACGGCTGATTACAGGGACCTAAACAACTTCTGCCCCATCTTCAACATTCCAACTCTAGCAAAACTCCTTGAAAAATGTGTAAACTTCCAACTTTGTAACCACATTGATCATTTCCGTCTTCTTGACCAATTCCAATCTGGCTTCCGCCTGGGGCACAGCACCTAATCGGTCCTCACACATAACAAAACAAATCTTGCCTCCTTATACTCCTTAATCTATCCTCAGCATTCAATATGGTTAAGCATGAATACCTACTTGACTTTTTGGAGCGTAGGATGGGACTTTCTGGGACAGTCCTAAACTGGTTCACCTCGTTTCTCCAAAAGAGAACTCAAAAAAATCAAGGATAAGCAGTCTCTGTCTAAGTTTGCTCCAGTCACCTTAGGGGTCCCACAGGGTTCCTCCCTCTCACCTACTCTCTTTAGCCTGTTCATGGAGCCGCTAACGGCTATTCTGAGCTCATCCAATATGACATGTATGCCGATGACACCCAACTATACCTGAAAGTCTCCTCTCCTGAAGACATCAGAGCCCTCAACTTAACACAACAAAAAAAGCCCAAAACTGGCTGACATGCAACCACCTCAAACTAAATAGGCTCAAAACCGAATTCTTCCTAATCGCCCCATCCAAACAGTCACTCGTCATTAACGAATGGATGAAGCACCTAACAGCCTTCAACTGCCTGCCTCAGGACATTGACTCAGCGAGATCACTGGGAATAACTCTTGATAAAAACCTCAACATGCAGAAGCACATTCCGACTACTATTGCTGCATCTGCACCTGCTATCACTTCTGCCATAGTGACTCTGCCTGTGGTGCCCGAGGTACTGGATTGCTGCCATAGTTTGTTCTACAGATTATAGAGGGGCCAGTGGGCGCATCTGTTCCTAGTGTGAATTATTCCATTTACACACAGGTCTATACTAGCTTTTATTGCTGACACGAATACCAGGATTGACACCGCTCACTGTGGATAGTCCAACAGCAGCTTTCCCTATCATTACCACCCGTCCCACGAGCTGAAATTGGGCGCACGAAAGGAAAACAATCTGACATGCCTTCGGTGGAGGCACTGAACCAAGGGGACACTGACTTGGCCTCTCAGTCCTCCTCCATTAGCTGTGTCCCACCGACGAATCCAACACCTGCTCCTGATAAACTGGACCAAATTTTACAAGAAATACGAGACTCACGTCAAGCTATCTAGCAGCAGATTGGTACTCTTACCACTGGTTTCACTCTCCTGAGAGCAGACCATAATAAACTGACTGACACAGTCAAGAGCCATACACAAACGCTACAGGACATAGTGCCACAACATAAAGAGCATGCCGACCGTATAGTACAAATGCAAAAACAACTAGATACCCTTCTCGACAGAGCTGAAGATGCGGAAGGTAGAGCCAGGCGCAACAATGTTCGCATTATAGGTATGCCGGAACGTTCAGCGGGACCCAATGTGACCCAATTTGCGGAACAATGGTTGAGGGAGCAGATAGCCCCAGAGGGCCTATCCACCTTCTTCTGTGTGGAGAAAGCGCACCGGATCCCCACGGGCAGACCAACGGCTGGAATGCCGCCCAGACCACTAATAGTCCGTATCCTGAATTTCAGGGACCGTGATCTCCTGCTCCAAAAGGCTAGAGAAAATGCTCCCATACAATATGAAAACACTCAAATTTCTCTCTACCCGGACCACACTGTTCAAGTGCAGCATCAAAGAGCATCATACCAGCCACTTAAACGGAAACTTCAGGCACTTAACTTGAAATACGCACTCTTGTTCCCAGCACGGTTGAAAATCCTATATAACCAGAAATCTCATTTTTTTTAATGCTCTGATGCGGCAAATGACTGGTTGGAGTCTACCCTCTCCTCTCAACTACTGGACAATATAGATCAACAGATACGCCGTGTTGCTACACGGACGACCAAACCCAGACCCCGCCGCACTAGATCAACACGAAGACTTCCCACACAGAAACCGTTGTTGGAACAAGCCATAACAGAACGGGAGTCGGCACTTGCAGTGGCCGTTTCTATGCGTGACCCTACCCAGATGCCATCACCGGAACAATCGGACGATAATATGATGAACTCGGACTCTGAGAGTAATGATGTTCTCTTTCCCTCAATCACACCACAGATTGTGAAGGACTTACTTGGCTAGAGTACGACGAAGCATCGCGCAAAGGCCTACAACCGTTGCAGAACTGACCCCGAATCCCAGAGGGAAGTAAGCTGTTATTAATGCACAACTAATTTGTTTTTTCTGCCCAGATTTCTGCCAATTCTCCTTTTTTATTTAGTGATACAGGGTCCCGTCCCGAGTGTGGCTCTGCCCGGAACCGTAACGCCATGCACGGCACCGGTCCCACCCCCTCTGCAGTTACTGCATTAAGTAACCGTTTGGACTTAGTTTGTTATGTACAATGTTTGGACCAACATAGTTCAATGGTTGGCCCTAGTACTGGGTTTAGTAGTTTAATGAAGGTTCTGGGATCTCTGGCTCCTCCTACTATATATAGTGTACAACTCTCCTCATACCTCCCTAAGGCAATTATTTGTGTTCATATCACTGTTAAATGGCTGTGTTGGGTAAATACAAAATAATAACATGGAATGTACGGGGCATGGGGTCAATACACAAGCGTCACAGAATTTACGCCGAACTGAATAGACGGAAAGTACATATAGCCCTACTTCAAGAAACCCACCTAACCAATTCAGAAATTATCAAAATGCACAAAAAATGGAAAGGCCAAATATTTAATACTTTATACTCTGCCTTTGCCAGAGGAACGCTAATTTGGCTCAGGCACGGGGTGCCTTTTGTTCTGGTGGAACAGCGCATAGACGCTGAAGGGCACTATGTACTACTGCAAGGTAGATTGGATGGTATTCCAATAGCTATTGGCAGCATATATGCCCCAAATTACGGACAAAACACATATCTTACCAACCTGAATACAGTCTTAACCGACTGGGTTATATATCCATGGGTCCTAGTTGGGGATTACAACTCTGTTCTCGATGTCCAATTAGATCGTTCTCACCCTCCGGTCCACGGAGCGGCTTCCATTAAACAGGCAGAGTTTCTCCAGGCATGGGCTGTGGGATGGACACTTCGCAACGTATGGCGTCTGCTGAATCCTACTAGTTGGGAATATTCATTCTATTCCCCCCCATATCAATTGCACACCAGATTAGATCGAATATTCTGCTCTATGTCCATAATATCACAGATTTTTTAATCTACATACCTCGGAAAAACACTCTCTGATCATAACCCACTTGAATTGAGTCTTGAATGGGGGAGGGTACCCACACCGGTCCCGACATGGAGACTATGGCCACAGGTTCTGGAAGACTCAGTCTTTCGGGATAAATTAGGCACTGCCATTACTAACTACTTTCTAGACAATGACAACTCTGCATCATCCTGCCTGGTTGAATGGGATGCCTTTAAGTCCGTGATCAGGGGAACGGCGATTGGGGCAACGGTGGGGGCCCGGCAGGAAATGCATAAGAGCCTTACTAAAGTGGAAGACACCATTCATGACTTGGAAACAGACGCCATTGCAGACCCGACCAAACAAGCACAACTACAGGAAGCCAGGATCAAACACGCTGAACTGTTAGAGCAACTTCGCCTAATAGACTATACTCAGCATAGCCATAAGGAGGCGGATAAATCGGGCACTCTTTTAGCACGTCTCATACGAAACGCCCCTCCCCCAGTGCTAATACTGGACATTACTCTCCCTGACGGCACTGTAGTATCTACTCAAGCAGAGATCAACCTTGCATTCCGTACCTATTATAAAACATTATATAGTGCCCCAGTCGATACATCGCAGGAACACATGGGATGCCTTTGGGTAGCCATGCGCTCTATAAATGCTAACTAATAATGGTAACCTTCTTGAATGCCCTCCTGTAGCCCAAACTGACTGCTGACTCTCAAAAAGAACTGGCATCCCCTATAACCAGAACTGAAATAAAAGCGGCCATTAAGGACCTCCGAAATAACAAGACGCCGGGATTGGATGGCCTGCCATCTGAATTTTACTCGACTTACGCTGATAAGCTGGTCCCAAGCCTAGAAAATTTATATAAAACAGCCTATGAAAAACGCACTTTTCCATTGACTACTATGCAAGCCCTTGTCATTTCCCTTCTCAAACCAGATAGGGATACCCGAGACATGACGAGCTATCACCCTCTCTCATTACTACCCACCGAATATAAAATACTCAGCAAGATATTAGCTAACCGTCTCCTTCCCTATCTTCCAAAACTGATTCACATTGATCAATGCGGATTTGTGCCTGGTCGTAGAACGTCCTTTAACATCAGACGCTTACACTATATAATGAAAACCGTGTCGGACCCTTCCTGTATAGCTGGGTGTATCTCCCTGGACATGCAGCAGGCGATCGATACCCTTAACTGGAACTATATGCTGACAGCTTTGGAAAAATATGGCATTCCCCAAGAATATATACAATGGGTGAAATTATTATACACCGCCCCCACGGCACGGGCTAGAACTGGTTCCAGATATCTTCTCCTTACCCAGTAGCAAGGGGAACTAGGCAGGGTTCCCCTCTGTCACCATTATTATTTGTCCTAGCTGTGGAACCCCTGCTCATCAAGCTCTGCCAAGAGGCCGTACACTTAGGGATACTGATAAACAACTCTGTGCACGTAGTGTCTGCCTATGCTGACGACCTTATACTTTTCCTAAAAGACCTTACTACAGACATTGAACCTATTCCATATATATTTAAACAATTCAAATTGGTTTCCGGCTTAGCAATAAACGCTAATAAATCTTATGCTTTTTTTATGCAGAATAACGAACACTCAGATTCTATTAAATTCAGAGACTTGCATTTAACAACTGCCCCACAAACCTTTAAATATCTGGGCATACAAATATATAGATCCCCACAAGACCTGCTAGATGGTAATCTATTGAAAACGATTAGATCACTGCGATCGCAGGTGTCTTTCTGGACTTTGTTGCCTTTATCGGTGATGGCCATCTCTAAAATGGTGAGGCTCCCGAGGCTTTTATATTTTTTTACCTTAGTGGGTGGAACATGAAGAAACGAAGGTATAACTAAGGTAGCTTTAGTTAGTTAGTTAGAAGTCGGGGACGATAGAGGAAGGTCCAGATGCTGTGAGTCGGAGATGCTGTTGCTGTTGCTGGGAGAGATGCTGTGAGATGCTGAAGAAGAATCGAATGCAGAACCTGAAGCAGAACTTTCTATCCTAACTTAACTGGGTTAGATCAGAAGATCGCGGAAGAATCTCGAGGAGGAAGAGAGTGTCAGAGAGGGGTGCGGTGCAATCGTCGGTATTCTAGAGAGGTCAACTTTCCTGTCCTGAATCCTGTCCTGAAGTCTTTGTCTCCTGACCTATCCCGGGGGACCCTTACCAGCCCTTTGGCCAGGGGGTTGGTCTTTCACACCATTCTTGGTAACTATAATTTCACGTTATTTGCAGATGTTCTTTCTCTCTGTCCTCTCCCTTTCTGGGCATTAATTATTGTATGAGTCCGAAGTATATGCTTGATGTTTAATCAATTGAATTTTCTCTCCTAAGAATGATGGTGACTGCACTGTATTTTGAAATGGTTCACATTCACTTAATTTAGATAAAGATTTTAAACCTTCCTGAGTCTGTGATCATTTACTTTAAATAAAAGAATAGTTAAGGGTTATGTTAATTATCACCATCAACTAGTTCAACTAATGGTCCATTGACCAGAGGAAAGAACTTTTTGATCAGTGAAAGATTAGTTAGGAAAATTAAATAACTAATCCTGAATATTATGAAAATATATAAAACTTTGACACTCCAGCGGTTTACTCAATTGTGTGTTTTATGGGCCCAGGTGAGTATATGGTAGTGGAGTATCTGTTGTTGGTATACCGCTGGATCAGTTTTCTGGTAGCAGAGATATGGTTATTATTGACTAGTTTGGTGATAAATATTGATTATTGATTCATGTTTAACAAAAGAGTTAGTGTCTTGTTTTATGTTGTCTAGAATCCCGGGAAAATGAATAGCGGGTGGTGACAGAAGCCATACTGCAGTGAGGTTACTCGTCTGTTGGAATAATACTGAGAAGCTGCGTAGGGCTGGCAGTGTTAAACTAGGGACTATTTCGTATAAAAGTAGAGTGCGAATGATAGCAAAAGGGGTTCGCTGGTGAAACTTTGGTCTCATTTCCCAATACGGGTGACACTGAAGAAGTAACAGGTTCTCCCGAGCCTGAATGAAGAGTAAACAGGGGTTTTACTCGCAGTAGAAGAAGAGTAATTCTGAAACTCAAGAATAAGTTGAAATCTATCCTTTTGTTTAGGGGAACAGACAGAGTAGCGAATGTTTTTATGTTGTTATTAACGAAGAATTTAATGAACAATATTAAGAAATAAGTTTTTGTATTACCTTGTGAAGGGAGGGTCAGTCGCCGGAGTTATACTGACGTCGCAGAGAGCCGCGCTGGGATTGGTTGTAACAGCGGGCGTGAGACAGAAGCAGATTGTAAAGGAGGGGTCAGTAGTAAAGAGCAATACTGACTTCACAAAAGGCCGCACTGGCATTGGTCAGACCACGAGCGTGAGCCTGAGTCTGATTGGTTAATAGATAGAAGCCGCGCTAGGATTGGTCGAAAAGGAATTGTATGTTGAGTCCTGATTTGACTGCGGGCGTGAGTCGTGCTGACATAGGACGAGACGTAGGTAATAGAGCTAGAAGATATACGGAAGACTCTTTCCTATATCGACCGTCTGAAATGTTCAGAAGACCAAAGAAAATGACATTAATGAAGAAAATTAAAAATTTCTTTGAGAAAGACAAGCCTGTAATGACTAGAGAGGGAATTCCTATTCCGCCACCCAAAACACCTGCTTCATTTATGATAATGGAGAAAGGATATCACACGTGTGTATGGTTGGAGAACTGGGTGAAGTATACTAAAGGTGATGGTGTTTTGGCTTTTCCGGAGCATGGTACTTTTAATTTAAAGATACTTCAGAATTTGAGAGAGAGAATGAATATGTTAGAACCAAATCCTAGAATGACACAGTATGAAGCTTTGGAAGAATGGGAAATTGAGGCATTTGATCGTGAAAAATACAGAAGTGGCCGGAGATTTAGAGGATTTTTACCTAGATATCCGTATGAGTCCAGTGGAGATCAAATGAAGCGTTGGAGAAGAGCAGTGGTGACCGAGGGTTTATATCCAGTATTAATGGCTGAAGAACAGTTAGGAGGAAAGTGTAAAGAAAAAACGAAACACATGAATACGACAGGATATGGCGAATCAGATGATGACTATTAGAGGATATTTTAATTAAAAATCCTTCACCGTACCAAGAAGCACCTAGTAAGGTCACCCCAGTGCACCAGTGATAGGAATGCCTTTAGCCCCACAAATTTTACATGATGTGTCACTTAATAGGGTGTTGCAGGATAATGAGAGAGAAGCTTTAAATAAAACTAGAGAAGAATTAGTTCAGAAAGTAAGCCAATTGAATTTAAATGCCGAAGCTTTGACAGTACCAGTGACTATTGGTCCTGTAATTCCATTATATGGAGATAAAAAGACTAGCCAGAAACCTCAAACGGTGACAATTCTGTTAAATAGTCCCAGAAGAGAAGTAATAATTACGGATGATCAGGCCAGTGAAAGTGAATCAGTTATTTCATTAATGGATTTCCAGAATGTAGAACATTTAACTGAAACTCCAAAGAGAATTATACCTGCAAATTTGAGAGAAAAGAGAACTTTGGTTCCTATAGGAACTGGAGGTTCAATTGCAGTTACTCCTGAAGATTTAGAGAGATGGGCACAGGAAATAGAAAATCAAAACCCACAACCAAAGATTCTAGATATCAGTAGATTGAAACTAGATTTGGAAGAAATGATAGCTGGCATTGTGAGCATAGAAAGATTGAACGTTTATAATGATGAGGAGTTATTATTCTTATGTAAGAGTAGAACCAGAAGAGCAAGAGTATTTCATGAGAAATTAACAGAAGTTGCCTCAGAGATTGGAATAGATATAGGGAAATCGAAACTATTGCAGAAACCATATCGAGTGGAGTTTACTGATAAGGATTTAGTGTAAATGCTTCTGGTAAGAGACTACAAATAAAAGAGTTAATAAATATTTTGCAAAAATGGGGAGACATTGACAAATGGAGAATCAGGTGGATAAGAAAGAAAGAGGAAGTACAAGCGAGAGAAGCATCATCTGCATTTCCAGTGAGAGAATCAGATAAGGTTGAGAAAATGTGTCCAATGAGAGAAGTTCCTGGTGGTGGATATGTTCATGTCCCTTGGAGTAGACAGGATATTTTGTCATTTACGAATGATTTCCCCAGATTGAGAGAAAAACCAGTTGAATTGTATAAACAGGTGAAAAGATTTGTGAAGGTTTCAAAGGTTTTGTTGAAGGATCTGGATGGTTTGTTTGATATTGTAGTACCTGCTGATTTATGGACAGAGTTTAAGATCACAGTTGATTGGCCAAGTGAGGAGTATGCTAGAGACTCGAAGACGGGAGCACCCTCAGAGGAGGTGATGAAGAAATATCACCAAGTAATTACTTTCCTGAAAGGGAAAATCCCTCCTAAAGAAACAGATTGGTTAAAAATAGATAGAACAACTCAAGAGCCAAATGAGTCTGTACATGCATATTATGAGCGGTTACTGCAAGTGTTTAAGCAGAATAGTGGTTTTGAGAACATTGGTGATAAGGATATGGGACATTTTGTGTATCGGTTTGTGTATGGTCTGAAACCGGAGATTAGTCAGATGATTCAGCAGCACATGTTGTGCTGGCAGAGTAAGACGATCGACGAAATTTTGAAATATGCCAAGTATTGTAGAGATGACATTGAGGCAAGGCGTAGAAAGCTAAAAGAGAAAATGATGTGGGCACAAGTAAAATTGGCAGAACAGCAGGAGAATAAATTAAATACCCAGACTGATAACCAGGTGAAAGAGCAGAGTCAGAATGACCAAGCGGCGAATGGTGGTAAAGTAAGAGGACAAATGAATAGAGAGGAAGCGAAGAAGAAGTTTCCTTGTCATGCGCGCGGAAAGCTTGGACATTGGAAGAACGAGTGTAAGAATATTCAGAATAATAATGGGCCAAACCAAAATTTAATTCCACAGATGCAGAATGAAGTACTTATGAATCAGCCGCAGCAGGTAGTTACTCCACAGTATCAGGTGCCACCAGCTCCTATGCCAAACTTTGTGAACTCTCAAAAGTACAGTGCGAACACTGGATTTCACGGAGAAAGTGGTAAGAATAACAGAGTGGTTACACAGTATTTTTTGCAGAATGATGAAGAAAATTCGGACTACGTGCAATGACGGTGCCTGAGGGGGAGGAAGAGGAGTGCGTGCTTGGCGCATCCTTGCCGGTAGATCAGACAGGTCCATTTATTGATGGGAAAGTGGAAGGTAATGACATCACTTTTCTACTGGATACTGGTGCTACCCGGTCTACTGTAAGAACAGCAAACATCCCAAACCTACCCCTCTCGGGAGAATCTATCCAAGTTGTAGGAGTGTCAAATCAACAGTTTAGAACCCCAATCACAAAACCAATGGAGGTACATATCGGAAATTTTAAAGATATGCATCGGTTTGTAGTTTGCGATTCCAGTCCAGTAAATCTGTTGGGAAGAGATCTATTGTGCAAAATGAACTGCACGATCTACTGTACACCAGATGGTGTCGCTTTCCAAACCCCCTGATGAAGATGTTATATATAAAATGATGCTAGCTAAGCAAGGTACAGAAGTAGACGAGATGTTTTCATTGATAACTGAAAGTGAATTGCCAGAAGAGTTGAGAGCCACAGTGAATCCAGAAGTGTATGATTTTACAGGAAAAGATATTGGGCTGATGTCAAATGTAGATCCAGTTAAAGTGACGGTGAAAGAAGGTGCAGTTTATCCAAACATACGACAGTACAAAATGAGTCCAGAAGTAAAAGCAGGAATTGCTCCAGAAATTGACTGAATGATTAAACAAGACATTTTAAAAGAGATAATGGGTAGTCCTTGTAATTCGCCAATAATGGGACTTAAAAAGCCTAGCGGAAAATACAGGATAGTGCAGGATTTGAGAAAGATCAACAAAATGGAAGTGCCTTGTTGCCCAGCAATGATCCTTTATCAGATACCCTGGAATGCAGGTTGGTTTACAGTAATTGATTTGTGCCAAGCATTCTTTTCTATTCCTTTGCACCCAGACAGCCAGTATCTCTTCGCCTTCCGGTTTGAGGATCGTATTTTGGCATGGTGCCGAGTTCCTCAAGGGTACACAGAGAGTCCCTCAATTTTCAATCAGATACTGAAAAAGTGTCTGGAGTCATTAGTTATGCCAGGGAAATCAGTTCTGGTTCAGTACATTGATGACCTATTGGTGGCATCAAAAACACGAGAAGATTGTGTCACCGACACAATTGCATTACTGAACCATTTGGCCGAAGGAGGACACAAGGTGTCTCCAGAAAAATTGCAGTTCTGTCAACAAGAAGTTAGATATTTAGGGCATAAAATAGAAAGAGGAGTTAGAAAAGTGACCTGGGAAAGAATAAAAATAATCAAAGAAATGCAGCTACCTCAGACATAGGAGATGAGAATGTTTCTGGGAGTGGTTGGGTACTGTAGGCAGTGGATAAATAGCTTCTCCATGCTAGCAAAGCCATAGATACAATTAACTCGGAAAAGAGCGAAAGATCCAATTGATTGGAATGATGAATGTTTGGAAGCCTTTGTGAAACTACGAAACTGTCTATGTGAGGCCCCTGCTTTGGGCATGCCTGATTATTCAAAAGAATTTGCGCTGTTTTGTTGTGAGAGAGAAAATTGTGCACTTTCAATTTTAACACAGAGACATGGACTGAGCCGACGTCCAGTGGCATATTTCTCTGCCACCTTGGATCCAGTGGCCTCAGCCTTACCTGGCTGCTTAAAAGCAGTAGCTGCTACCTGTATGAGTCTGGAGCAAAGTGAATCAATTGTGATGGGACATCCCGTAAAAGTATACGTTCCACACTCAGCAGAGATTCTTTTGACAAGAACGCGAACACAACATCTCACTCCTAGTCGGTTGACTAAGTATGAAAGAGTGATTTTGGGAGCAGAAAATGTGACAGTGATAAGATGTACAATAATGAATCCTGCCACATTACTACCAGATCCATGTTGTGAAGAAGTGAAAGATGAGATTGATCATGATTGTCTGGATGTGACTGAATTGTGTACTAAGCCCCGACCAGACATAAAGGAAACACCATTGAAGGAATCTGATCATGAATTGTTTGTGGATGGGTCATGTCTGAGAACAGAAGGAGGAGGATTAAGTGCTGCATATGCTGTTTGCAAGATAACAGGGTGTGGTATCTTGCCTTCTTCTCTACTCTGTCCTTTCTTTGTGTCCTGTACTTTGCTGCTCAGCCAGTCTCTGTGATGTCATGGAATGTTGCCACTGTGTATGTTCAAGTGTACCAGTCAGTTTATCTATGTAGGCTGAGCATCAGGGTTGCTGCTCCCGGTGGGGCTTACTATGCTGTACTGGATTACTTGGATTAATATGCTGTAAATCCTACTTCAACTCCTGTAACTACTTCTCAAGAATAAACCTGGAACTTGGATACAGCTACAACAGAGTCATCTTATTTTTATTGAATTTCACACAGGGGTAGTTGAAGCATCCTGTTTACCGGGAGTCAAGTCTGCACAAGTAGCCGAATTGGTGGCCTTAACAAAGGCATGCAAAAAGGGGAAGAATTGGAGAATAACCATATTTACGGATAGTCAATATGGTTTCGGGGTTGTGCATGATTTTGGCCAACTCTGGATGCGGAGGGGATTTCTGACTTCTTCAGGATCTCCTATCAGAAATAGTAAAAATGTAAAAGATTTGTTGGAAGCATTACAATTGCCAAAAGAAGTAGCAGTTGTTAAATGCACTGCCCATCAGTCAGGAAATGACTATGTGACGCCCGGTAATAGATATGCAGACCAAATTGCTCAATACTGTGCAAGAAATACAATGTCAATTAACAGAAAAATTGAAACGGGTGAAACCAGCTGCCAACTTATGTTTTTCTCAGTTCTAGAAACATTGGATGAGGTCAGACAGTTACAGGAAGAAGTTGAGGAAAAAGAAAAGGAGATCTGGATAAAATCAAGTTGTACAAAAAGGACAGAAGATGAAGTGTGGGTGTACTTAGATGGCAGACCAGTCATGCCAGATTGTCTACTCTCTCAAATGGCAAGAGTATACCATGGGACAACACATATTGGCAGGGATTCGATGATCAGATTATTCAGACAGAGTTGGTACAATCCAAAGTTTAGGGTAGTCGCAGAGAGCCTTTGCCAAAGATGCTTAATCTGTCAGCAGCAGAACCCAGGCAGGAAGACAGTGGTTAATTGGGGAAAGATTGGAAAGGCAGAAGGACCCTTCACCAGACTGCAGTTAGATTTCATTGAGTTGCCTCCTTGCAATAGATTGAAGTATGTACTTGTCATAGTGTGCCTGTTCTCGATGGGTAGAGGCATACCCCACTAGAAGAAATGACAGTCTCACAGTTGCTAAACTACTATTGAGGGAGTTGATACCTCATTTTGGTTTTCCAGTCACTTTGGAATCAGATAGAGGACCTCATTTTAATAATGAGATAATTCGATTAATCTGTACTGCATTTAACATTGAACAAAAACTGCACTGTGCTTATCGTCCAGAGGCTTCTGGAATAGTTGAACAGCTTAATGGCACAATCAAATCAAGATTAGGGAAGGTGTGTGCATCCACAATGCTGAAATGGCCAGATGCATTGCCTCTTGTACTGATGGGTCTCAGAAGTATTCCTGACATTAAAACAGGATTGAGTCCACATGAGGTACTCATGGGAAGGGCAATGAGACAAGCATTTATTCCTGGAAATAAATTGATGAATATAACTGATGATCTGGTATTGGACTATTGCAAAGGATTGGCTGAAATGGTGTGTTCTGTCTCTCATCAGGTTGGAGAAGACGCAGTTGAAAGGCAGCCAGACCAAGCACATGATTTGAATCCTGGAGACTGGGTTTTAGTGAAGAAACACGCAAGGAAGCACCCAGGTGGGATAAACCACGTCAAGTCATACTAGTCACTACCACAGCAGTGAAGTGTGCAGGTTTACCCAATTGGATTCATGCTAGTCATACCAGAAGAGTTCCGAGCCCATCTGAACAACAAGAGCAGCCACTGACTGAACACGCTGAGACGTCAGAAATTGAAAGTTGTGAAGCTGAAGAATCTAGCGTAATAGATTCTGAAAGACAACTATATGACGAACAGCCAAGTACAAGTCAAGAAGAGTGGATACCAGTGATTGAAATACCTGATGCTGTTGTCGAAAGAAGAACAACAACTGAATTAAAGAGACAGGAATGTAGAGAGGAAAAGTCAGGGAAAGAAGAACACACCCAGGTAGAAATAAACAAAGCTATTCTGAAACCTGAGCAGGGTGGGATAGATCTAGAAGAACAAGTTCAGGCAGAAGAAGAACAAGATGAAATAAGACCTGAACAGGATCAGACAGATCCAGAAGAACAAGTTCAGGCTGAAGAAGAACCTGAACAGGTACAAGTAGAAGAAGATCAGAATACAGAAAATACAGAACAAAGACAATTAGAAAGGAAAGAAGAACAAGAACAGATTGTGCCCAGATTAAGTGAAAATAAAAGAACTTTAGAAGGAGACGGAGAAGGTGAAAGTGCAGTCCAGGGCAAAAGAGTTAGAAAAGGAGACAATTGGCCAAAAGGAGTGAAGAGACTATGATATTATCTAAGAAAATCAGAAAAGAAACCAGAGCAAGTAAATGAAGTTACGAGTCAGACGCAATCTAAACTAACCTTAGTAAAACTTACTCGAAGAAGCCCAAGACTGAGAATTCTGAACAGAAAATACAAGGCCCCTGAGTGGACCTATGTTATATTAGAAGAATTTGAAAACTTAGATTTACGTGAAGAATCAGAAAGAGTTCATGTTGTAAAGATTGATGAAAACAAATGAAGGCCTCCTTAAAATTAAAAGACTGGATTTTAAGAAAATTTAGACAAAGAAAGAAAAAGAGAAAATAAATTTTCTCTGATTAAAATGGCAGAAGTTGAAGACACTGAAAGACCAAAACGAAGTTTAAAAAGAAAATGTTTAAGATTTTGCTTATGTGGTATTATATTAGTAGTATTAGTATGGTTATTTCTAACAATAGGAGTACCTTTGTTAATGGAAACAAGTAACAAGAATAATACAATTACTAATGAGAAAGTAGATAGAATAAAGGGAACTAAAATAGAAATAGGGGTAGAAGATGAGATAAACTATCATAATGAATCAGACAATGATTTGTCTTTAAATGTGTTTACTAAATTGTTATTTCAGTATGTTAATACGATGGAGATTAGTAATTGTTATGTTTGTATGAAGTTACCCTCATCAGTGTCAGAAGGGGTGACTTATCACCATATACCTATAACATATGGTGTATCATGTAGTGTTTTATCAAGTTTATTTTACGTAACAGGGAAACTTCAGTATTTTTATTCAAACTCAGATGTAGTATTTTCAGAATTGCCTATTAGAAAGAATATGAATCCAGTATTTAGTAGTAAAAATGCACAGTTCATGGGTGAATTCTTCTTAACAATGAGTTCAATAGATATAGCACAAGCACACAAGGATAACCTAACATGTATATTACGTGAAGAAGAAAAAGAGTTTTTGACTTTAGTAGAAGAAAGGAGACAGGATTTAACAAAGAAAGCTGCTGAACAGAAATCCCATGTACCTCCATGGGCTGAGAAAGAGGGAATTTATGCAAAGGGAGAAGCTAAAGGGCGAAGCTCATGCTGCGATGTCCCTAGACTTTGTGAAAAGGGGAAAATTCTGCCTCCATAGGTTAAAGACAGATTATAATAACAATTTCATTGGTTCCAGTGAATGTGAACACAACTTCCTAATTTTAGGAGGGTGGGGACTAAAAGGGGGAACAGATCCTGTATTTCCAGGAATTATGTATGCGGGAATAATGCTTATTATAGGTTACCTGCAAAATGGTATGGGAGCTGTTATTTTGGAATAGTTTTTCCAAAAATCTACCATGTGGACAGAATCAATGGAATATCTAATGGACTAACACGGAGAAGAAGAGCTAGTTTTTCTGAAATAGTAGGTGATATATTTAGTGCATTGATACCCTCAGTTGGAGTCATTCTAAATTCACGTAAAATTTGCAAATTGTCAACCATAGTTGATCGTCTTTCTACAGATACTGCCGGAGGATTCTTAATGATTAATACAGAAATGGTTGCAATAAGGTCTATGGTTTTACAAAATCGTCTTGCTCTTGATATTTTATTGGCAAAAGAGGGCGGAGTCTGTGGTATGTTGAAAATTCAACATTGCTGTACTTATATTCCGGACAAAAGTAAGGAAATTAAAGGCTATATTGGAAATATTACAAGAACGCATAATGACTTGCCCCAACTGGAGGTTGACAGTGTATGGGGAAGATTAACAAAGAGTATAACATCAATAGGGAATTGGTTTACTAATTTTTGGAAAGAGTTTTCTAGGTCAAATAATATTACCAGTAGTTGTGATAATGACAATAGTAATGATCACATGTAAATGTTGCAGAAGCAAGGGAAAGAGAAGGATTCATGCAGAGAGGGAAGGAAAGGGAAAGAAACGAAAGAGGGAAAATGAAGAAATTCAGTTAGAGGAAATGAAAGGAAAGCTATACAAAAAGATGGAAGATTTAGAAGGAAAAGAAGTAACTGACGAAATGATGAGAGGAGAAGGAGGAAATTGAGATATGCTAAAGTTGGCATCTGGGAAGGGATGGGTAATTTTGTGATGGCTCAAAATGCCATCAGAGAGGGGATTGATGGAGCAAGGTCTCATAAGAAAGAGACTTGCTCGGAGGCAATCCACTCGTTTAACTCATTAACAAATTACTAATAATGTTTGTGAATAACTAATACGCACCACATGAACATGCGGGTTAGTGAAGCTTGCTTATGTGTGTATTAATGAGGATAACAATGAAGACGGACTAATACCGCTTTAAACGGGGAAACTGTTGTGCGCATGCGTCAACTACATCTACGTAGTATGACGAGGTAACGCTTGGAGGGAAATTCTAGCGCATGAGCAGAAGACACTAAAATGGAGTCTTGAAGACTTGCGTGCATGGCATCTGCTTAGCTGAAACGAAAACAAGCTATTTTACTAATGCTAATGCGGGAAAAGTATTAATAAGAAAAAGGGAACAGAGTAGAGGTGGGAGGTATACAGTGTGACCATTTATTTGTGAAATTAATATTTGTCTTTCTGACTTTATTATTAGTGCGCATTTGGGCCTCTCACGCATAACTGAATTGAGCTGAGTAATTCAAAGACTGCACATGTCCACTGAAAGTTAACCCGGAATGATGACTTAGAGGTTGAACGGGAGCCAAGGCCGCAAATGACATACCCTGAGAACGGATGGTGAAAAGTTCAACGATGAAGACTCTTATTCATAAAGTTATAATAATGTTGCAAGTAAAATGTGGATATGTATGGGAACGCAATACATGAATAAAAATTAAGGGGATGGGTTTACGAACAATAGTTGAACTGATTTTAATGACATGTAAGCATGGTGTGATGGAGCTTCCCCCCTTGCCTGACCAATCATATTTCGTATTTTTACGATATTGAATCTTTAGTGGGTGGAACATGAAGAAACGAAGCTATAACTAAGGTAGCTTTAGTTAGTTAGTTAGAAGTCGGGGACGATAGAGGAAGGTCCAGATGCTGTGAGTCGGAGATGCTGTTGCTGGGAGAGATGCTGTGAGATGCTGATGAAGAATCGAATGCAGAACCTGAAGCAGAACTTTCTATCCCAACTTAACTGGGTTAGATCAGAAGATCGCGGAAGAATCTCGAGGAGGAAGAGAGTGTCTGAGAGGGGTGCGGCGCAATCGTCGGTATTCTAGAGAGGTCAACTATCCTGTCCTGAATCCTGTCCTGAAGTCTTTGTCTCCTGACCTATCCCGAGGGACCCTTACCAGCCCTTTGGCCAGGCGGTTGTTCTTTCACACCATTCTTGGTAACTATAATTTCACATTATTTGCAGATGTTCTTTCTCTCTGTCCTCTCCCTTTCTGAGCATTAATTATTGTATGAGTCCGAAGTATATGCTTGATGTTTAATCAATTGAATTTTCTCTCCTAAGAATGATGGTGACTGCACTGTATTTTGAAATGGTTCACATGCACTTAATTTAGATAAAGATTTTAAACCTTCCTGAGTCTGTGATCATTTACTTTAAATAAAAGAATAGTTAAGGGTTATGTAAAAGAACTTTTTGATCAGTGAAAGATTAGTTAGGATAATTAAATAAATAATCCTGAATATTATGAAAATATATAAAACTTTGACACTCCAGCGGTTTACTCAATTGTGTGTTTTATGGGCCCAGGTGAGTATATGGTAGTGGAGTATCTGTTGTTGGTATACCGCTGGATCAAAGGGCCTCCCTCAACTCCACGGAAAAGCTCATCACTGGATCAAAAAGAAACAACCACATCACCCTGATTCAAAATCTCTCAACTGGCTTCCCTACAAAGCAAGAATTCAGCTGAAAATTGCATGCATGACCCACAAAGTCCTACACTTCAATACCCCACGTTACCTTGCTCAGAAGCTTGAACTTTCTGGTGGCTCTAGATCTTCTAGAAGTTCTACCACTTTACTGCTGAAACTACAGAGATTCAAACAAAGAAAACTTTCAATAGAGCCTTCTCTGGCATCGCCCTGAGAATTTGGAATCCCCCTGAAACCACATTGAATCTTTCAACTGCATCTTTTCAAGAAAGAAGTTAAACAACTACTCATGAACACATTTCTGCCCTAGATCCTTAGAACTCTTCTCTCTAAGCTTATCAGGACTACTCAACTTCACTCATGATTACTGCTCGCTTGTGATGCGATTGTGTTTGATCTGTCTTATCTTCTAGGTGAACCCTCCCTAATTAGGGATCTCCCATATCTTATACTGCCTCTCAACAATTCTAATACTGATTCTATATGTCTCTTTTTTAACATTGTAAAGCGCTCTGATACCCAAAAGGGTCTTGTTCATGCTATATAAAACTTTCACATATATAAATAAAGAAATTGTGAGATAAATATTGTCAAATTTACATTTTGCAGCCAAAACTTTTAAAGTGTAATAAAAGTGTCTGCACTTTTGTTAGGTGTTTGTACCCTTGTAAAAAAGCTACACCCATGTACAAAAATGTTTTTAGTTTTGGTAAAATATTCGTCAAACTGAGCTATAGCTACTTCAAACTCATCTGGATCTTCACCTTCTGGAGCTATGTATGTAGCTAAATGATCAAAGATATTTTGACCTTCTACTCCCAAAGGATAAAACATCAAACGTGCTTTTTTTTCAGATATGAACCGCTGACCATCAAGAGCTCCTATATATGCCATAAAAGATCTCAACCACAATTATCATTCTAGTGGTGGATCACCAGGCTCTTGAAGAAAAGGTGCAGGAGGTGATACATTCTGCATATTGAAAGATTGTTACTCAAAAACATCACAAGAAGCCAAAAGTATTGTGCATAATCATACAAAAATACACAATAAAAAATAGAATTTCACAAAACATACATGCCAACATTTTAGAAGAGGAAAGCAGGAGATTTAAAAAAAATCAAGAGAATGTATTTCTCCCATTTACTTTTATTGAGGGCGAGGCCTTGATCGGGTCTATTGTCATGTATGAGACTTTGTTGAAGTGTGCTGCTGCAAGGTCGAATATCACAAATGCAAAATTTTCCTACCTGTCAGGAGCACAGAGAAAGCTCTATAGCAGGCAGAGAGAGTGTGACAAAAATTAAGCGCAGGGCCCTGCGGGAGCAGGTTACTGGCAGCAGGGCCGGCGGTAGGCATGGGCAGTGTGGTCAGCTGCCCAGGGCCTCGCACTCAGCTAAAAAGCAGGGTGCCCGCTTCACTGTGAAAGGCCACACTTTCACAGTTAGCCCACCTGCTCCTCCAGGGCCCCCTGCCCCACACAATCGCATTACAAATGCGAGATGTCTTGACCTTGCTGGTCAGGGCGTGGTGGCATTCCTGAGGGTGCAGGGGTGGGGGAAGGAACAAACAGAATGGGGCATCTGTTAAGTACCGGCCATTCAAGGCATTTTGTTGCTAGGTGACAGAAGGCCCCTTTGTTTCCAGGACAAGCCGGACACAGGTAAGGAGAGGTGGGTGAGGGGTGGAGGGAGCAGCCAGATCAACAGGCTTTTGTTAACCTTGCATCACCCATGTAAATCTGCATTTCAAATGCATGTAGAACTGCTGGTGGTAGGGCAGTGTTTTGCTAAAGGCCTCGTTACTGCTTTGAGGCCCAGGGGAGGGGCTCCCCTTCCCTGGGCCTCGAAGCACTTGAGCAAGCTGCAAGGTCCAGGTGTGGGGGCCCCTTTCCCTGGGCCTTGTAGCCATTACTCCCTCTTTCCTCTCCATTCATTTATTTGTTCCTCCGTGGAATTGATCCAAAAAAGAAAAACACTTTTTCTGGAAATGTCTTTGGTAGACATTTTTCTATTCCAAAGTGCAGCCTCAGGATAGAGAGAAATAAAAATAACTAAATAAAGCAAGACAGAGGGGTCACAAAGTGGCCAGATTGATTTTATTCACACTCAAAAAACATTAGCGCCACTTTCCAGAGGTTGCCAGTGAAGCGCTACTTTTGTTATCTCGTCTTTCTTTGAACAACATTATTTACCCGTGTAGGGAAGTTCACCATTCCTGGATGTACTGCAATACCTGGTTGATGGGTGGATTGGAAAATAAAAGATGTACCGTGGCTCTGTGTTCACGAATGCGGTCTTTTTAAACCATACTGCTTACGTTTTGTAAGGATATAAGTAATGGACATTGAAACGGGTTTCCCTTCTGGGCCCTGTAGTCATGTCCTTAACTTTCCAGGCAAAAGCACTCACTGATTTCTGAATATTAAGTGCAAAAGCGTTAAAGTAACCATGTTGTTCCTTCTAACATTCAACATGCGTTACTTAATTTTGCATTTCCTTGAGTGTTTGCTTTTTCCAGGATGTTGTTACTTTTTTTTTTTAGGCAGCATATTACTCTTGTTTAGTGCGTAATTTGAACTGAGTCACATCCAGGTGTTTATTTGAAGGCAGTGCGAGTTTCTCTCAGTAGGATGGGGCACCATCGCCAGAGCTGACGAATTTGGGACTGGGGAACCAGGATCAGCCCACCTGACTACTCTTCTGAGGGAGCACATTCCCATGCTAGACCTTAGAAGGCCCGCAAGACTTTAGAATCCCTGGTGTCTTAGCACCAGCAGGTGGACACTAGCGGTGGCAAGTGTGGGTTAACCTTGAAGGCCTGTCCACCACAATCCATACTGAAGTTCACCTCCAGTCTTGCGGGCAGGCCTATGAAGCTGCACACCCTAGAGTGACAGTGACTCTGTCACTGAGGGCACATGACCCTTGAACAGGGAGGCTCTAGGGTGGTGTGACCGGTGAGATCGCACCAAGCGTTGACTTTGAAGGAAGTGACCCGATTAGGGACACCCGGGTAACTCACAACCACCTCTCAGCCTTCCACACAAATGAAGAGTGGGTCAGACAGTAGAGAATATAAGCCAAAGTTATTTTATTAGTATTCGCTCGAGCGGAGTCCAGTCTGACCAGCCTCCTTAGACAGCTGCCGAGGGACTGACCCCCGTTCACAGGGTAAAGTTAGATATACATTTTCAACACCTCTAAGACACGCCCAGACTGGAATTTTCCAGCCTGGGCACAGATGAACAATGGAGGTACAGAAGGATGAGCTAGCATCCTGGGACCGAGAACACACTATCTTATCTTCAAGTTTACCCAGCCCGTGCCCGTCTCTCTAAGAGTGGGAGCAGGGCTACATATGAGGAAAGGCATGCAAACACAAAACGAGCTATTCATTAATGCAACGAAACACAACCTTGAGTAAAAAGAAACAATCGAGGCTGCTTTTCTGCTAAGGCAGACAAGTACGAGACAGAAGCTTCATTTCAATCATGACACAAAATGGCGGCTGAGTACAAAATGGTGCCGCAAATGCTAACTTAACTCGCAGAATGCTATAAGGAGTCGGCTAGACGCATTTCCAGTCCAACAGCTAACAGTTTTTGTCTGATGCTAGAAGGTGTACCAGTATTCCGCATAATCACAGAAACAAGAATATATGCATTTTGTTAATATTTAAAGATGCCCTCGTCGATGGACATCAAATCATGGACAGCCTGTGCCATCATGGATGAGGACTTAGTATCAGATGTTGGGGCTTTAGGAGTAGGCATTATTTTCCCAACACAATAAGCACAGCAAGTTGGGAGACAATGTATGCATAGACAACATGTGAAAATTATACCTGCTATGGCAATGAGGACAAGGAGTATTTTCTATCCCCAGGATGCTATCAGACCCCAGAGCCAACCAGAGAGAGTCCTGGTACGATTCTCTTGATGAATGTCAGATGCAAGCCTGTGCAACTTCTGTATTGCAGCATATACATTCGGAGCGTGGTCCGGTATGTATACACAGCAGTTACTGCCGATGACACGGCATGCCCCATCCCGATCAGCAAGGATGACGTCTAACACCATCCGGTTTTGAAGGGCAACAAGCATCGTAGCCTGGAGCTCGGCTGTAATATTAGTCAAAATTCCAGCCGTTGTATTTATTACTCCTTCCACCACCCTGGTGAGGCGACGAATATTAAGGCTATTGGAAATAGGGCCCCAGAAAGGAACAATACCCTTCATAGCATCAGTAAACTGCTGCAAAGAAGTGTCTGTCTGAGCAATGTCATCTGTATTGATGACCCTTCTAACACGGGATAGGTGGACATCCCTACGCTGCAATCGATGATCCTTATGGTAGGTGGATGGGGCTATGTACACCGGAGGAAGGAGACAACACATGCCAGACCATCCCCTTGGAAGCCACACATAAGCTTGGGACCCACAAACAAAATACACATTATGGGGTGGAAGTAAAGGTGGGCTATTGGTCATGCTCAATTTATAAGTGTAATTGCAAATACTCACTCCCACGATAACAGTTCCGAAGCCCTGGACACAAAAACTAGCTGTCGTGTTAACTACTGGCACTGGCATTGCTTCATCCTGAGTAATGTTACGCACCTGAAAGCACTTAAAGTATTCAGTGACATTAAAACCTTGGAAGTCCAGCATTTCATTTTGGAGCCATGTTATATTTTTCTTGTTCTCATAGATATTCATACAGGCTGTCGGAGACAATGTATCAGGGGCCACTCCCTCTCCTGGAGTAAACCCTTGGTGTACACGAATATATTCTAACACAGTATCATAATTAGCATACGTCATATTCATGGCATCAGTATGGAAATGGATATACACCATGGTAAACAGTTGAAACCATGCCTCGCAGCTCCCTAAATAAGAGAACGGCAAGGACAGTAATATATCATTTTTATGCATTACAGAAGGGAGCAAGCCACAAACACAACAATTAGTAATATTGGAGGTATGATGTGCCTGGTGGAGCATCTGTAGGAAGACATTATCTACATATGTTTTTCTGTGCTCACCTTTGTGAGGGGCCAAAGTAACAAACATGTGCTCAGGGGGAACAGGCATTGTACCAATCAAAGAATGCACAGGATATTTCTCTTCAAGGAACCACACTATTCCAAGTACTGTTATCAAAAAGGTCAGGATAATCACCACAAAAACCACTTTACTCTTCATTGACCAGCTGGACCATCCAGAGCCAGCCGGTCTAAAACGCGGAGTCGCAAAGGGCTGCTCCTCCTCCATAATGGGGCGACCAAATGGGTACATTTTTAAACCAGAGGAAATGACATGTAATGGAGCCAATTATTCAGAAACCAATAAAAAAGGACAACAGTTCCCAGCGTCCTTCAGAGCCTCGCTGGCAGACTCCTATTGTTCATCTACGGTGGTGCTGTTGAGTACTTTCCGGTGGAGCTGCGCGATCGCAGCCCTTTCTGAGGAAATCCCACGTCATCCAGGGCAGTTTACCCCCCTTTTTCCCGGGGGAGCATGTCGAATTCACCCTGTCCAATGTCTGAACAATGCACCAATCTCCCTTTCCTTAAACTACCGTTGGTACCACAGGCAAGGTACACCCTACTCTTTATCCTCGCAGTCCATCCCTACTAACCTGACTTCTCCTTTGGTGCTCTGTTCTTCTGTCGGGGGCGCAAATTGTACCTAACTATTCCAGGCACAGGGGGGTCAGCAAAAAGGGGCTCAGACTCAGAGGGACCAATGGGCAAGGGCATAGGCACAGATGAGCCAGCAGGCTGGGGCTCAGTGGGCAGGGGCTCAAACACGGTGGGCTGGAGGACCGGGACTCAAGCACAGAAGGGCCAACAGGCTGGGTCTCCTGGATGGCCTTGATCTCTGGTGGCCCAGCCTCGTTCAACACTGCGTCGCTCTCCTCCTCTGTGGGCGCCCACGTCAGGCGGGCGTCTCAGAAGGGAACGAATTGAGGCATCTTTTCTGTTTCAGAGTCGCCAACCCCATCGAGTACCCATTGATCGTAGGGTAATGGCAGAGGTACCCTCCGAGGCATCTTTTCCGTTTCAGAGTCGCCAACCCCATCGAGTACCCATTGATCGTAGGGTAATGGCAGAGGTACCCTCCGAGGCATCTTTTCCGTTTCAGAGTCGCCAACCCCATCGAGTACCCATTGATCGTAGGGTAATGGCAGAGGTACCCTTCTGCAGTGGGCGGTGTGGACCCAGTTCTTCCGGCCATCCACTTTCACTGCTGTCCGAGTAGCGAGGAGGACCTGCAGGGGTCCCTTCCAACGCAGCTCCAAACTGCCCTTCCTCTGGAAATTCATACGAGGACAAAATCACAAGGCCGGATGTTGTGGCCTGGTCCCTCGGGAGCTGACGGCAAGGCCTCATAAATCTGTTGGTGAATAGAACGCAGATTTTTAGTCAACTCGCATAAATAATCCACAAGTAACGGGTACTCTATTTCTGAAAATTGACAAGGTCGCGGGACGCCCCATACATTTGCCGGGCACCCAAACACGACCTCGTACGCTGACAGTCCTGTCCTAGAGTGAGCCGTAGCTCTTGTAGACAAAAGGGCTAATGGTAAAGCATCTGGCCACTGCAATCCTGTGCTCTCTTTAATTTTTGCCATTTTCAGTTTGAGAGTACCATTGTACTTCTCAACCAGGCCTGCTGACTGAGGCTGGTTCACATCATGCAACCTCTGCTTGATGTGCAAGCCGTTGCACACCAGCAGAATGACTTTTGAATTGAAGTGACTTCTATTGTCACTCCAAATCAAACGGGGCAAAACAAAACGCGGGAAGAACTCCTTCAGGAGTACCTTCGCCGTCGCCATGGCTGTGTTCTCTTTGGTGGGATAAGCCTCAATCCATTTACTGAATGCACACACAACTACTAACACATATTTCAGATTGTAGACTCGTTCCATTTCGATGAAGTCCATTTGAGGAACTTTGAAAGGGAAGGAGGGCGGTGCAAAGTTACCAGGGGGTGTGGGGGTACCTTTTCCAGGGTTATACATCATGCATATCATACAGTACTTTACTAAGTGAGCAGCAACTTTCGGGATATTATCGTTCTGCCATACATGATCTAACACCTTGCAGATACCTTTTGCACTAATGTGGGCTGGCCCGTGCGCCATAGTGACTACAGGGAGGACAAATGCATCTGGTAACATCCATCTCTGCTTCCCTGCCTTGTCTGTCCAACACCCATCTTCATCTAAACGTGTTGTGCTCTCCTGCCATACTGCTAACTCCTCAACTGTTGCCTCGCTTTGAATCTCCTTCACATTGTCCAAAGTATCCTCAAACATGGCAGCCTCGGGTACCCACCTGGCAGGACCCGCTACAAACATTCTTTTCATCTTCAATCGAGCTGTCTCCTTAGCTGTCTGATCTGCAAATGCATTTCCCCTTCCAACATCGTCAGTAATTGCTCTGTGGGCACTGCACTTGATAATAGCCAATTTCTTAGGGAGTGTCAGAGCAGTCAGTAGCCTATGTATCAGAGGGCCGTGTTGTATGCATTTCCCATGCGATGTAAAAAACCCTCTCTCTGCCCAGAGCCGCCCAAAATTATGGGCAACCAAGGCGTACTGACTGTCAGTATAAATATTGACAGCCAGTCCCTCGCTCAATTCACAAGCTCTAATAAGGGCCACTAACTCAGCTGCCTGGGCAGACTGATAAGGAACTTGTGATGTTTCAACTACCGTGTACAGTGTAGTGAGTGCATATGCTGCAGTGGTGGTGCCATCTGGTAATTTGAAACAAGAGTCATCGACATATAGTTCCCCTTGGGGGTCAGATAAGGGAACATCAGTCAAGTCTACCCCTCCCTTCGTCTCTTCCTCCATTCGAAACAGACAATCATGTATGTCTATTTCTTTACTCTCAGAAGGGAGGGGTAGTAACGTGGCAGGGTTCAGAGTGGCACATCTTTTTATCGTAATATGCGGGGTGAAAAGAGTTAGCTCGTAACCGGTCAGACGTGCAATGGTGAGGTACTGTGTCTTGGTCTTATTCAAGAGTGTCCACAGCATGCGGTACCATGACCGTGAGATCAGTATCAAGTACGAGCCCAGCCGATTGCCTTATAGAGATGGACACAGCCGCGACCGCTCTTCGACAGCTCGGGAGGGCTCTGGCGACAGGGTCAAGCAAAGCAGAGAAATAAGCACACACCGCTGCTTACCTCTAAAGGCCTGTGTTAAGACAGAAAGCGCACAACCAGCCATCTCGTGTACGTACAACGCGAACGGCTTCGCATAGTCAGGGGTGCCTAGCACAGGAGCAGAGCACAGCACAATTTTTAGTTGCTCAAATGACTGCTGGCATTCATGCATCCAAGGCAGAGGCTCACGCACATCTTTAGTTGTTAATGCTAATAAACACTTTGTTAGTAATGAGTACTTAGGGATCCAATGGCGACATTAGGAAGTGATGCCAATGAAGGCGCGTACATCCATTTGAGTTTTAGGGATGGGCATTATTACAATGGCGCTAATGCGCTCAGGGGTCAATCTCCTACCCTCCTTCGACAGTAGGTGGCCTAAATAGGTGACCTCCTGTCGACAATATTGAAATTTAGAAAGGGACACTTTATGTCTGTGGTGAGCCAAATGTAGCAACCGTACTGTCTTTGCATCCCTGTTCAGTGTCTGAAGCAATCAGTATGTCATCCACGTACTGGAGCAATACATTACCTGAAGAAAGCGTAAGGGAGTCCAATTGAGCTTTCAGAGCCTGGCTATATATACTAGGGCTCTCAGTATAGCCCTGAGGAGCGCGACAGAATCTAAAGCTTCTGCCAGCTAGCGTAAAGCCAAAAAAATAACAGCTATCGGGGTGAATTGGTATGCTAAAGAACGCATTTTTCAAATCGATTACAGAGAAGAATTTGGCGGAGGAAGGAATCATTGTGAAGAGGGCAGTAATGTCAGGGCCCACTGGGAACTGAGGAACCACTATCTTTTTAACTGCAAGCAAATCAATCACAAAACGATAAACATCTGTATTGTCATCGGGGAAGGAGTCGGGGGACGTCTTCTTTAAGATAGGGCTGTTACACACATTCGATGCTGTCTCCTCAACTACCCCGGACTCAATCAGATCCTGTATAATGCGTAATAAAGCTCGCTCCCCCCCTTGCAGTATTTTGTACTGGGGAATACGAGGCAAGATGGCATTGTCCTTAACCTTGATGGTAACTGGGGAAATCTGTAACAGTACTACATCCATATCGCCTGTCGCCCACAATGTGGATGGCACATCGTTAAACTCAGCAGGAAGGGGCGCATCTTTGGACAAACACTGCTTAGAACTCGCTACGTTTGTTCCAATGGTCATATAGACACCGTCCAGAGAACAAAAAATGGTTGCATGTAGCTTCTTCAACAAATCTAAACCCATTAGATTTTCTCCACAATTGGATATCAAGAGAAAGGGTGAATCCACAGTAAAGGGGCCAATAGTCCAAGTAAGTGGCTTGGAAACGGGGCTCACAACCGGTACACCTGAAAAGCCTACTGAACCATTGTTTTGGCCAGACACAGCTGCCCCAGGGACCAGCGAACGAGAAACAGAGCTATTCATTGCACCTGTATCCACCAAGAATTTCTTAACCGAGCCTTGCAAATCAGCGGTAATATAAGGACTGCGCTGATCTACAGGTATGTGAACTGGTCCCTCACCCTGTCCCTGGCTATCCTAGCTGTGAGACATCCCTGTCACCTCGTCCATATCATAATCATCCTGATAGTACTGCCTTCCTCGAGGGTCATCAAAATAATTCTGATCGGAGTGACCCTGCGATGGCTTATCCTCCCGAGCTCCGTCCCGATCACCTACACCACGACCCCATCCGCGAGAACCCTGTCCTCGAGGGGCCGCAACTTTCTGCAACAACACCGGACACTCACTGCGCCAGTACCCCTCCTCTTTGCAGTACGCCACTGATTCGGCCCCACTGGCATAGCAATCCTACTAGTACGAGGAAGCTGCCGGGCCGGACCAGTACCCCGCCCCCTTCCATTTCCCCTAGATGCCTGCTGCAACAACACTTTTGTTTTTAACTCCTTGTGCTTCTTCTCCACCATCTCCCTCTCCTCGTTTTCCCTGTGCTCGTAATACTGTGCCATACGACAAATTACTGAAGGGGAGGATGTCGTCCAACTGCTCTCTGCAGCCTGCAACCGAGTCACGATCTCTGGGAGCAGGTTCGTAACAAATCTATTGACAAACAATCGAACACCCCCTTCTACTGACAAATCCTGTCCACTGAAATCCAAAAACACACCCTCAAGCAACGTGAAAAAATCAGACACGCTCTCATCCTTCTTCTGACGACATGCCGCTAACTTGTCCCAATCTACCCTTCTCGGAGGAATAAGGGAGTGCATATACGTTATTATTCGGCCAGGTAAAGCTAGTATCTCGGCCTTTGGCTTCTCCCCAGGCTTCCTTTCCTTGTCCCACGCTCTAATCTGGTCCCATGTACCACCCAATTCTACAGCGTGGTCCTGCGTGTGCACCTGTCTCCAAATGTCGACGGCCACCAGCAGACCAAAAACATTTCAATATCGGCAATCGTCATTACGGTCGAAGAAGCTGCTTCAGTCAGTTCCGTATAATATGCTGTGGGATTTTTCCTAGGGTCGGGAAACTGAGTCTTAAGAGATAAAACCTCACTAATCTTCCAAGGAGTGTAAACCCATTGTTCCTGGAATCGAGCCTCCACTCTCGGTCTGATAACAACATCATGCTGATCTATTTGCTCTGGTATTTCGGGATGATATATGGGGTGCACCTCCCTCATCGGAAACTGAGACACCGTCTTCGGACTCTTGTCAAGTAGCCTACCACGGTAAGCAACCATCGCCGCAACATTACCAAACACCTGACCCTGCGCCATGTCAGCTACATAGACATGATCCTTAATATCATAAATAACCTGTGGCGCTGCCTCATTAAAACATTGTTCTCCAAGCCCAATCAAAGTAGCCAATATATGCTTAAGGGCATGCTGCTGAACAAAAGGCTCATAGTCTTTCATTACTTCCCACACATCCTCTACACTGTAAATGGGATTACGAGCCCACTGAGCTGCCTGATTGGCCACCACCTTTTTCTCCTCTTCTCCCACATCTGATCGTATCAGCGTCTGCCCCAGTCGCTCTCTAGCAGCAGCCCAGTCCCTGTCCCCCACTCCCCATCAAGGTGTCCCACTACCCAATGCCGACGGGGAATGGGGGATAAGGGAAGGAGTGGTAATGGAAGGGACAGGCACTAAAGTCGCCAATGGTTGCATCGTGGGGGTGAGGGCTGGAGAGAGAAGTGGCACTGACACAATAAGTGTAGCAGGTGGACCAACAGTCATCGCAGGCGCAGAAGGCGAAGCCACAGAAACTGCAGGGAGTGCGGCAGCCAAAGCAGCGGGTTCAGTGACAGAAGAAGCAGAAACAGCAGAGGCAGGAGAAGCAGACAACTGGGGCTGTGGGACATATGGAGGCGGAGGTCGGGCTTCCAACAACTCCTCCACAAACACATCATAGCCCTCTCGAGCCACATAAGACTTTTCACATTGCAATCGAAATCTCCTGTCAGCACACTCTATCCCCTTCTCAGTCTTTTCCTTATCCTATGCCAGAGCTTTCTGAGTCACTGTTTGCATCCTTCCCTTCCTAGCCTCCTTTTCTGCTTTCATTCATCTCTGTTTAGCTTCCTTTTGCCACGTTCTAAGGGAGTCAAAAATGGACTGTCTACTTCTCTTCACAAACAATTTATCCTGCAAGAAAGTATGCTTTTGTTCATCAAAAGTGCCAGTCAACGGGCACTGCAGCTCGGCGTTGTCCTTCGTATATTTGTGCCATAATGTACTAAACATAATAGGGCCAAGGCCATGCTTAACATACATTTCAAAGTTCGGTGTGCCCTCTGGGGGCGCAGGTTGACTCTCTTCCAATTGAGCATCACTAGAACAACAACGGCAACTCACACAAAATATTCTACTAAAACATGGCATCTTGATGCAAAATTTTCCTCTACCGATGCCAAACAGATATTTTCAAATACCTCACCAAAATTGGTCCACAGACCTCACCAAATTCAGATCAGACTAATACCATGTTCAGAAAGAACCCAAACAAATTCAAGCACTTGTCCAAAGACGATCCTCAGACGTACCAAATACGAACCAGAAGTGGCCTCAGAGCCACAAACAGAACCAAGACAAACTAACCTGGTGCACACAGGTCAAACGAAGTTATTCTCCACTGCCGACTCTTCGGACCAAACGGTCAGATCCAAGGGTTTCACCGTTCAGGACCCCAGCCAGGATGACCGCTGGCTGAGGCACCGCCCGGTCAGACAGACGGGGCAGCTGCGAGTTCAAGACTCTATCATGCAGGGATCCCTGATCCGCCCATCCGACCTGACGTGGCCCTGTCCTCCTCACCCGTCCGCGGGCGAGGATTGGTCAGCCCAATGGAGTCCCTGTTCGGGTGCCAACTGAAGAAAGTGACCCGATTAGGGCCACCCGGGTCACTCGCGACCACCTCTCAGCCTTCCACACAAATGAAGAGTCGGTCAGACAGTAGAGAATATAAACCAAAGTTATTTTATTAGTATTCGCTCGAGCGGAGTCCAGTCTGACCAGCCTCCTTAGACAGCTGCCGAGGGACTGACCCCCATTCACAGGGTAAAGTTAGATATATATTTTCAACACCTCTAAGACACGCCCAGACTGGAATTTTCCAGCCTGGGCACAGATGAACAAAGGAGGTACAGAAGGATGAGCTACCATCCTGGGACCGAGAACACACTATCGTATCTTCAAGGTTGCCCGTCGCTCTGAGAGTGGGAGCAGGGCTACATATGAGGAAAGGCATGCAAACACAAAACAAGCTATTCATTAATGCAACGAAACACAACCTTGAGTAAAAAGAAACAATCAAGGATGATTTTCTGCTAAGGCAGACAAGTACAAGACAGAAGCTTCATTTCAATCATGACACAAAATGGCGGCTGAGTACAAAATGGTGCCGCAAATGCTAACTTAACTCACAGAATGCTATAAGGAATCAGCTAGATGCATTTCCAGTCCAACAACTTCGGTGGGGGCGTAATGATTGCAAGTATATTATGTTTTTAAAAGCACTTGTTGCCTCCATCCTGGCCTCCAGCAATTTTCACCAACAATAAAAATGTCATGATAACTCCGGTGATTGATGTTCTTCCCAGAAAGAGATAGAGTTTGTCAGGTGGAAGGTTTGACTCGTGAAAAGGTAGTGCAGAGGGTTAATGTGCCTGCTGCAAGGACATGTACCATGCAGATCACAAAGTGCACATAATGTAAATAGGTCAGTGGGTTTCTGATTTTGTCAGATCCTTTTGTTACTTGCAGTTTATAAGTCAAAATCCTAACATAGAACAGTGAGCTATTAACAGTCATCTTGGAGCTGCATGAAAACTGCAAGGTATAAATTAGGGCATTATGTTTTTTCCCCAGTCTTTGATTATCCTAATGTTGCAAAAAGGGTTCTTTTAGATAGAAATCAATTCTGGTTATTAAAGAGAACCCCCAACCATGGTATTACGTTCTAAATTCAGAGTTTGTGTTTCTCCTGACCAATCACTATTAAACTATACTGCCCACTAGTATGATTGTCATGTGACTCCTACACATTGTAGTCCTTTGTCTTATGTAACATTTCCTATACAGTGATTTACACAGGTATGATTGATTGTTTCTGTGTAATGTGTGTGATATAAAGTGCTCTAACACCCTACACTGGTATGAGCGGCGCTGTAAATCAAATTTAATGCATCTGAGAGAGAGTGTAGTTATGGAGGCTTGAGGGGCACTGTTAAAGAGTGGTAGTGAGGGACTCTGTGGCAGAGGTGGTCATTGGGGGCACCAACAAACATTGTCGCACAGGACTCCACCAGCGCTAAAGCTGGTCACTACCACTTCCTACAGTTCCAACACCAAATCAAAAACGTTGATTTGAAAAACCCTTGAATCTGCAGCATACCTCCAAGTCAATGTATGATTTAGTAGTGGTCTCCGTTGTTCTAAGTCTTTTTTTTATTTATGTACAATCTTTATTTGTTTGCAATGGTGTCTTGTATTTTTGTATTATATGTGTTGTTTTTTTGCACTTAACATAATTCTGGCGAGTAAAGAGCCCACACACAAAAAAGATTGTCCTATGAGTCTTGGCATGTGGAATACTGGTGAGAGGATTTACGTTAAAACAAATTACTAAGTATTAATGTCATCCTAAGGTGGCACAATAATGGCATGGAAAGATAACAGAGCCTTTTGAAATTTGCGATTATATCCATGGGGTGAGGGGTTCTCTCTTGTTTAATTTTATATTTTGAATGATCCCGCCCATTATTACTTCAACAGGATCTCTCCCCTTTATGAGACAGAACTGGAATGTTTATCATGCACTCATCTGGAAACAGTCAGTTAACACGGAGTTAAAAATATGCAACTCTGTGAGACCTGCACCTAGCTTTTCCATCCAATGTGACAAATGTAATCCATTTAATACAGTTTTAAAATATATGGAATTATTTCATTTGTATATTTCTTTTTGTCCATGTTACTGATATCCACATTAGGTCTCTTCAGTGATGCCAAATAAGATCAATAGTCCTGCGATGTCACTTTCTGTGATGTCACTTCTTGTGATGTTACATGCAAATTAGAGGGGCCTCACATCTTGACTTTCGCCCGGGGCCCCAGAAGTTCTAGAACCGGCCCTGACTGGCAGTGCATACTTTGAGTAACAGAAGACCAGTCCCTGTTGGCAGAAGCAAGTTGAAGATTCGGGTTTTTGCATGGAGGAATCGGGAGGCAGGAGACTAGCCTTGAAATCGGCAGTCTCCCACCTGAATCGGGAGGGTTGACATGTATGACACAATTAGATGTAACTTGTACAGCTGCTACTAAAATGAAATAAGAAAATTAAAGTTAACTTAAATGTGTCGTTCAATTGCACTGTACTGCTAGTTTTACATCTCTGGATTATGGGCTACTGGTTTTAAGTATTTTTTTAATGTGTATGCTTTTAAGGTTCATTTATGAACCAAATATAGTTTGTTATTGATATTAAAATGTGCTCTCAGCTCACAAATAGTGCAAACCGATGACTTGTGTTGCCGATTTTAAGTGTGTAAATCACTGAAAATGTCTGGATCTCACAAGCTTGCAAAGCTGCACCAATAACTTGCACTGACATTTTGTAAGTGCGCAGGTCACTGAAAATATAGTAAATCACCAAAATAATGATCTGCACCAAAGCTTTAAAGTGTGCAAATCACTGAAATCAACACCAATGTTTTGCGTGCCTTGTTTAGAGTGTCAGTCGCTGTAAATACTGCCACCACTAACTTGGTTAGTGCTTCAATAATCACTGTTGACACTTCTTTTAAACTGAAGTAAACTATGCCAAGATTTACCAGAAGATGGCGCTGTCTCCTTAACAAATGAAATAAAGACAGTTTATGACTATCAGATAACGTGCTGGTAGCTGTCAGCAGTTCTCCACACCAGTCCCCTAAATGAAAACAGGGGATGCCGTTCACACTTAAGATAAAAAATAATAACTGTCAAAGTGCTCTGTTTTATTTAGCACAATATTAAACCGGAAGCTCGGCTATTACACAATACTTCAGTATTCTGTACAGTTCGTGACACTTCAAGCTGCATGCATGCCAACATTTTAGAGCAGACTAGTGGGAGATTTCTAAAAAATAGTCGAGAGAATGTATTTCCTCACTGACTTATATTTAGTGCTTTAAGTGGGCCGGGTCTCACCGGTGCTGAGCACGGCAGTTTTTTAAAGGGGATATAAAACAAACAAACAATGCGGCTGACCAAGGTTCAGCACATCAAATCCCCTGTACAAGTGTATAAAATAAGAGCCTGTGCAACTACTTCCAGAGTGTACCGCACTTCCACTCCACTGGCAATCAGAAAATTGTTTTTATAAGAAAGGGAGGAAGGTGCACCAGATCAAAGTCCATACGCTCCAAATGTATCCAAAAAATATATCTTTATTGTAATTGCAGATTAAAAGTTGAACATCAGCCAACGCGTTTCGTTCCAATCCTGGAACTTCATCAGGGCTGAAACAGACATAATAACAAACAACATATAACTACCAAATCACATAAAGATCACATAGAAAAGACGAGCACATAAAATACACATTTCAACGTTTGAATTCTAACTCACATGAAAAATTAAATACATAAACAACACAAATTCATATATATACAATTATAAAGCCCATTATAAACGCTAATCATTTTGCTGCCAAGACAATACAAAACATATAAAAGCTCAATACTTTGAGAGCACCAATATGCATACAATATGTAAATCCATAAAACCTCAAGACATACTATACATCAACCAAGATAATGTACATTGAAACATAACCCCCTTGATCCATACAACTTTTTATAAAATCACAAGTAAATACTCAAACCTATACATCATCGTGTATTTATAAGGAAAGAAAAAGAGAAAAGAGAAGAGCAAAAAAGGGGGGTGGTTTGACAAAGAACACAAAATAAAAAGTGAAATAGTCAGACAAAGAGAATAAAAACGATGAAAGTAACTAATACCAAGGAACATACCTAGAGAAGTATCTAAGCCCAATTGTGAACACCAATAAATACCTGACCTCTCAATGTTCATATAATTTCAATAGAGACATCATATTATTCAGTAATAGCAATTATAATTTCTAATATTCTTAAGAACATCTTACCTCCAGCAAGTAAATCAATCTTATAAAAAGCTTCTGTACTTTAATTTCAATATATCCAGAATCAGTCAAACAAAATAACCAAAATTCAGCTGGAAAAAAGGGACATGAACTTAAACTATTATTCTCCTCAAGGTATACCCACACCGAAAGTGCATTCCCCAAAATAACACTTACAATAACGAAACATATGCCTGTCATACCGCGATGTCCTAAAATTACACCAAACACCAAAAAAGAGAAATCATAACCAACCAAGGTCCCCAATTTAATACACCATACACAGCACCCAAGAAAGATTATCCCGCCAGGGCAAACACTTCATATTTAAACTCCAAGATCCATGAGCTCTACATCTCATATCGCATAGACCCACATTATTAATAATATCATTGGCAGTGTGTTCCAAAATCAATGCCTTACCTCCTCAAAATAGATGTCCAGTCAAATACAAAGGTCTAATATCCCATATTACGGGTGGCCAATGTAGCGGCCAATACCTAATTAGAAAAACACTATGTATTAATAAAGAATATACATGCCATATGTTTAATTATTAGCACTAAAAAATAATTTACACACTTAATTACCCGGCTCCATACCCAGGTCTCACGCCATACCCCCCATCTTGAAAAATCCATACCCAGAACTTCAGGGAGGCATAGGGACACCCCTACATATACACGAAAACCCCCATACCAAACCACATACTTCTCAGACCAAATAACAAATACAACTCCCACGAGGACGGGCACGTAGCCCCTGTATAATCCCGACAGTCCGTTCGCAAGATAAGTAATCGGACCCCCATTATTATTCAAGGACCCATACCAAACCAATCAACTCCTCAATACATAATACAAATACCACTCCCACAACAGCGGGTTTTACTGCCCCTATACATTCCCCTTGACTCGTTCCCAAAAACGCATAATCAGACCCCCATTAATGTGCAAAGACCCAGGGCGTACATCACCAAATCCCAATTACTGCCGACATAGCCGCTGTGCTGGCATTCGGCATTCTCACCTGGTCAGGGCGTCACGAAAATTCCTATTTTCCGGGATTCAAAAAGCCGCGCCATAATTGGCCGGCTTTAAATAGCAAGTTTCCCTTACGCACGTTGCGTGTATCTCTGCTTGTGGTCATGTGACCCAGCTATCGTCAGTCTTAGAATTCGATCCCGTGCAAGTCGGCGCCATATTGGACGTCCCCACTTCGACTGTATTGGCGTAAAACGATTCAAATATTTGTCAAAATACCTCACTATCTGATTACCTTCATAAAATATATAAACACACAAAATAATTTGGATTAAAAATAAACATATTAATATTCCATTCATTCACCGAGCACTGTTTCTCATAATATTCTAAATAATCCCAGTCACTAGGTCTTCCCAAGCTAAATCGCCAGCAAGCGTCGCACTACAAACTCCCATATCATTATTGTTTTCTACTTCATAAAAGAACATTATTACCACATGCTTGGTACCATAATATCTGGGTTAAGGTAGGCGCCATCTTGGAGTGGTGTTCCCATTGTTTGCATTACCTATATTTTTCATTGTGCTAAGAATTAAGAATCAAGAATCCCCCCTGTGTCGCTCCTCCCCGAACATATAAAAATAAAAAACGAAAAAAATAAAATAAAGAAGAAAAGGAAGTATTATAAGATAGATTTTTCATTCAATTAAAAATAAGTTTCCACACAATCTTTTGTTCAGAGGTATAAACACTTTTTAGATTTTATCCTTAATATCATATTGTATGTTGTACACACAGGGCACCTAATAGACTCATTCACATGTAAAGTCTTCAATATGCCAGGGGAGCACCCAGTATCCAATGGGCCCATACACATCTTTAAAGCTTATTATTATTCTTATTACAAAAAAAGTGCATCTCCCCATCCGTATTATGCCCTAAGGAGACCGCTCTTAAACGACAAATCCATTTACATTCCATCTGCCTAAGTTGGAGTTCCCTGTTTCCTCCTCTAATACGTACTGGTACATGGTCTATTGCGTGAAACCAAAAAGTTAAATCATCCGGATGTTCTCTATGATAATGATTAGTAATAGGATACCGATCATCCTTGGTTTTTATTGCTCGGCGATGTTCTTGCATTCTCACTTTTAGGCAACGGGTTGTGCTACCAACATAAATGATTCCACATCTACAGCCAAGGACGTAGACAACATGTGTGGTATTGCAATTCAAAAAATGGCCTATGACAAATTGTTTAGATGTATTATAGCAAAAAGATAAGGTCTTATTTTTACCCCATGGGCACATATTGCACATACCACAGTTATAAAAACCTTTAGGTTTGGAGGGTAACCAGGTTTGTGTCACTTTAGGCGTTACCACGTAACTGGGACAGAGTGAATTTCTTAGAGCCGTTCCTTTTCTATATGTGATAGATGGTGTTACCTCAATGGCACTTTTTAAGCCTGGGATTTCTCTCAGTAGATGCCAATGTCTACGAAAGATGTTATAAATATTACTACTATGTGCAGTGTACTGAGTTATGAATCTGGCTTTGTTGTTGTTCATACTAACAAGAGGCTTGTCCCTTAGTGTATCATCTCTGTCCAATTCATATGCTCTTAATTCAGCCTTTTCCAAAATCTTACTGGTATATCCTCGTTCTACAAATCCTTTTTTAGAGGCTTTGATATGTGTTTTGAATGTCTCTTCCTCACTACAGTTACGTCTGATCCTTATCATTTCTCCATACGGGATGTTATTTATCACAGACTTGGGATGTGCACTAGTAGCATGCAGTATGGAATTGCACGCAGTCTCCTTCCTAAAGAGAGTACTGTGTATTTGGCCCTGTTTAATATAAAACTGGATATCCAGGAAGTTGATTCTTTCCTTGTTGTGTGCCATTGTAAATTTTACATTGTAGTTGTTACTATTCAAATAGGTCAAATACTCATACAATTGTCCCTCTGCTCCAGACCACAAACAAATGATATCATCGATGTACCTCCCCCAGTACACGATGTAATTGGTCCAGGGGAGGCACCTTTGCCCCAGCGTGCTCCCTCTCAAACCACCCCATAAAGAGGCAGGCATACGAGGGAGCAAACTTGGAGCCCATCGCGGTTCCGTTTATTTGTTGGAACCAGCGGTTATCGAAAAGAAAGAAGTTATTAGTTAAAATAATCTCAATCATTGAACATATCATTTCGTTAAAGTCAAAAAGCCTGGCATCTTCCTTATCCAAGAAAGATTGTACCGCTTTGATGCCGAATTTTTGTCTATACAAGTGTACAAGCTTTCTACATCAAATGTAGCAAACATAAGGTCATCCGACCAATCATAGTCTTTAAGTTTCATCAAAATGTCCTTACTGTCTCTAACATAAGAGGGTAAATTAGGAACATGTTTTTGCAGCCTCAAATCCACATATTGGGAAAGTTTTTCTGTAGGAGAACCCACCCCTGAGATAATTGGTCTACCTGGGGGGAACTGCCCACCCTTATGTATTTTTGGTAAGATATATATACACGGAAAGGTGGGACAGTCCACCCACAGGTACTTATATTCATCCTCAGATAGTAGACCAATATCCTTCCAGTCAGTTAATTTGGCATTGATCATAATAGTGAGATTTGGAACTGGATTACTCTGAATTTCCCGATAACACAACTTATTATTAAGTTGTCTGGTGATCTCCTGCATATAGTCCATATGATTCATTATCACGATATTCCCGCCTTTATCGGCCTCTCTAATGACAATATGTGGGTCCTTGCTCAATCGATTAAGAGCATTTCTCTCAGATGCCGTAATATTATGCTGGACCTTAGATGTAAATTTGTTGGGTTTCTCCAAATCATACAGTTCCTCTGTGACATTTTTATAAAATAAATCAAAGTTCTGGTTATAAGAGTTCATTGGTACAAACTTTGATTTAAGATGTAAGCCACTATCACCACTCTGATTTTGAGCGATGTCAAGATCTCTTAATAAAGTGGGTATGTCGGTATCATCCTCCCCACTTAAAGACAATAAGCAGTGCACATCACGAATATCTCTAATGGAATGTGTTCCCGAGTATGAGCTATGTGTCGGTTCCCTCGGATCATAAGGTCTATTTGCAAAATAGTCCTTTAGTTTGAGGACCCTGATAAATTTAAATAGGTCAACATGTGTATTGGTGAGATCACCACTCTGCACAGGACAAAAATTAAGGCCCTTGCTCAAGACATTGACTTCATCTGTTCCCAAAACTTTATTTGACAAATTAACAATTTTGATACTGTGGTCATTGCTATTTGTTACATCCCCATCACATACATTACATGACATCATTATTGTATTTTCTTTGATTTCACTCCTATATTCATTTTGCTTGTGGTTCCCACTCGCATATCTGCCCTTTGTCCTCCTCCCTCCCCTCCTTGTTTTGATAGATCTCTCTTTTGTTGCAATCGGTTGCTTATTCTTAATTTTGCCAATTCTTTTTGAAAGGAGGAGGCCCCTTCCCCTAAAGGGACATCGGGCACAGTGGTATTGGAAGCGGCACTACCTAAGGATGAAACAGAAAGATTACTATTTGAACAGGATTCCTCACTCTCATCTCTGTCATCTCGTGATCTTTTTTTGTTATCATCTAAACCTTGAACCCCATCAAACTTCTTCGCAAAAGTATAAACTCTGCCTTCCCTGTAATCTTTATCGTCCCTTTTCACTTTTCTCAATTTCTTATCCTTTAAATAGAGTTGGTGACCCTCCATGACTTGTTTTAAAATAACATAATTCTTATCAATAAGCTCTTTTTGTGACAAGCTGTTAATCTCCTTTTCCAACATCTCTATCTCCATTTGGAGTTTTTCTCCTTTCTCGGCTGCATGTTTTACCAGGATCTGCATCATTTTTACTGATGCCCCTTCTAAATTACATTCCCATTCCGATAGAAGATCATTACTCAAATCTTCGAAGGTGGGAAAAATCAGTATACGTAAACCCCTGGGGATTTTACCATTTTCCATATACTGTTTCAATGTTATTCCATCCCACCATCGACTAAGTTCCAATTTTTTGAGACGTTCCAATTTTTGGAACAATGTTTTCAGGCTCGTCTTTGTAATTACTGTTTGATTACTTATTTGTTTTGAGGTATTTACCCCAAACAAGTCCAATGCCAATTCCTCGCGACCATCTCTGAATCTAGACATAATATACAAATATTTCAAATATTTCCAAAAGGGAAGAGTGCTAAACAGTCCATAAACAGAATATAAAACAAACAAACAATGCGGCTGACCAAGGTTCAGCACATCAAATCCCCTGTACAAGTGTATAAAATAAGAGCCTGTGCAACTACTTCCAGATTGTACCGCACTTCCACTCCACTGGCAATCAGAAAATTGTTTTTATAAGAAAGGGAGGAAGGTGCACCAGATCAAAGTCCATACGCTCCAAATGTATCCAAAAAATATATCTTTATTGTAATTGCAGATTAAAAGTTGAACATCAGCCAACGCGTTTCGTTCCAATCCTGGAACTTCATCAGGGCTGAAACAGACATAATAACAAACAACATATAACTACCAAATCACATAAAGATCACATACAAATCACATAAAAATCACATAAAAATCACATAGAAAAGACGAGCACATAAAATACACATTTCAACGTTTGAATTCTAACTCACATGAAAAATTAAATACATAAACAACACAAATTCATATATATACAATTATAAAGCCCATTATAAACGCTAATCATTTTGCTGCCAAGACAATACAAAACATATAAAAGCTCAATACTTTGAGAGCACCAATATGCATACAATATGTAAATCCATAAAACCTCAAGACATACTATACATCAACCAAGATAATGTACATTGAAACATAACCCCCTTGATCCATACAACTTTTTATAAAATCACAAGTAAATACTCAAACCTATACATCATCGTGTATTTATAAGGAAAGAAAAAAAGAGAAAAGAGAAGAGCAAAAAAGGGGGTGGTTTGACAAAGAACACAAAATAAAAAGTGAAATAGTCAGACAAAGAGAATAAAAACGATGAAAGTAACTAATACCAAGGAACATACCTAGAGAAGTATCTAAGCCCAATTGTGAACACCAATAAATACCTGACCTCTCAATGTTCATATAATTTCAATAGAGACATCATATTATTCAGTAATAGCAATTATAATTTCTAATATTCTTAAGAACATCTTACCTCCAGCAAGTAAATCAATCTTATAAAAGCTTCTGTACTTTAATTTCAATATATCCAGAATCAGTCAAACAAAATAACCAAAATTCAGCTGGAAAAAAAGGGACATGAACTTAAACTATTATTCTCCTCAAGGTATACCCACACCGAAAGTGCATTCCCAAAAATAACACTTACAATAACGAAACATATGCCTGTCATACCGCGATGTCCTAAAATTACACCAAACACCAAAAAGAGAAATCATAACGAACCAAGGTCCCCAATTTAATACACCATACACAGCACCCAAGAAAGATTATCCCGCCAGGGCAAACACTTCATATTTAAACTCCAAGATCCATGAGCTCTACATCTCATATCGCACAGACCCACATTATTAATAATATCATTGGCAGTGTGTTCCAAAATCAATGCCTTACCTCCTCAAAATAGATGTCCAGTCAAATACAAAGGTCTAATATCCCATATTACGGGTGGCCAATGTAGCGGCCAATACCTAATTAGAAAAACACTATGTATTAATAAAGAATATACATGCCATATGTTTAATTATTAGCACTAAAAAATAATTTACACTCTTAATTACCCGGCTCCATACCCAGGTCTCACGCCATACCCCCCATCTTGAAAAATCCATACCCAGAACTTCAGGGAGGCATAGGGACACCCCTCCATATACACGTAAACCCCCATACCAAACCACATACTTCTCAGTCCAAATAACAAATACAACTCCCACGAGGACTAGCACGTAGCCCCTGTATAATCCCCACAGTCCGTTCGCAAGATAAGTAATCTGACCCCCATTATTATTCAAGGACCCATACCAAACCAATCAACTGCTCAATACATAATACAAATACCACTCCCACAACAGCGGGTTTTACTGCCCCTATACATTCCCCTTGACTCGTTCCCAAAAACGCATAATCAGACCCCCATTAATGTGCAAAGACCCAGGGCGTACAACACCAAATCCCAATTACCGCCGACATAGCCGCTGTGAGTTGTATTTGTTATTTGGACTGAGAAGTATGTGGTTTGGTATGGGGGTTTATGTGTATATGTAGGGGTGTCCCTATGCCTCCCTGAAGTTCTGGGTATGGATTTTTCAAGATGGGGGGTATGGCGTGAGACCTGGGTATGGAGCCGGACAATTAAGAGTGTAAATTATTTTTAGTGCTAATAATTAAACATATGGCATGTATATTCTTTATTAATACATAGTGTTTTTCTAATTAGGTATTGGCCGCTACATTGGCCACCCGTAATATGGGATATTAGACCTTTGTATTTGACTGGACATCTATTTTGAGGAGGTAAGGCATTGATTTTGGAACACACTGCCAATGATATTATTAATAATGTGGGTCTATGCGATATGAGATGTAGAGCTCATGGATCTTGGAGTTTAAATATGAAGTGTTTGTCCTGGCGGGATAATCTTTCTTGGGTGCTGTGTATGGTGTATTAAATTGGGGACCTTGGTTCGTTATGATTTCTCTTTTGGTGTTTGGTGTAATTTTAGGACATCGCGGTATGACAGGCATATGTTTCGTTATTGTAAGTGTTATTTTTGGGAATGCACTTTCGGTGTGGGTATACCTTGAGGAGAATAATAGTTTAAGTTCATGTCCCTTTTTTCCAGCTGAATTTTGGTTATTTTGTTTGACTGATTCTGGATATATTGAAATTAAAGTACAGAAGCTTTTTATAAGATTGATTTACTTGCTGGAGGTAAGATGTTCTTAAGAATATTAGAAATTATAATTGCTATTACTGAATAATATGATGTCTCTATTGAAATTATATGAACATTGAGAGGTCAGGTATTTATTGGTGTTCACAATTGGGCTTAGATACTTCTCTAGGTATGTTCCTTGGTATTAGTTACTTTCATCGTTTTTATTCTCTTTGTCTGACTATTTCACTTTTTATTTTGTGTTCTTTGTCAAACCACCCCCCCTTTTTTGCTCTTCTCTTTCTCTTTTTTCTTTCCTTATAAATACACGATGATGTATAGGTTTGAGTATTTACTTGTGATTTTATAAAAAGTTGTATGGATCAAGGGGGTTATGTTTCAATGTACATTATCTTGGTTGATGTATAGTATGTCTTGAGGTTTTATGGATTTACATATTGTATGCATATTGGTGCTCTCAAAGTATTGAGCTTTTATATGTTTTGTATTGTCTTGGCAGCAAAATGATTAGCGTTTATAATGGGCTTTATAATTGTATAGATATGAATTTGTGTTGTTTATGTATTTAATTTTTCATGTGAGTTAGAATTCAAACGTTGAAATGTGTATTTTATGTGCTCGTCTTTTCTATGTGATTTTTATGTGATTTTTATGTGATTTGTATGAGATCTTTATGTGATTTGGTAGTTATATGTTGTTTGTTATTATGTCTGTTTCAGCCCTGATGAAGTTCCAGGATTGGAACGAAACGCGTTGGCTGATGTTCAACTTTAATCTGCAATTACAATAAAGATATATTTTTGGATACATTTGGAGCGTATGGACTTTGATCTGGTGCACCTTCCTCCCTTTCTTATAAAAGCAGTTTTTTAAAGGGGGCCTTGAAACGGGACTCCATCGGGCTCTGTTTTGTGCCCTGGCACAGGCAGTCCGTTTATTTCCGGATTGCAGTGACAGCAGGCACACCGATGTGCGTGTGCTCACACTGCTCACTTCTCACTAGTGGCGAAGTTACGGCATGACGTCATGTCAGGTGAACGCTGTAGTGGAAGGGAAATCCTTTAAAGAGAGTCATTTTCTCTCTGGATTTCCCTTCTCGAAACTCAGGCGCAGCAACATTGTCGTGTTGTCACCAGACCTTTAAGTGGAAGCTTTTTCAATATTATATGCAAGCCATAGTTGCTGCTTATTTATCTTATGCAACTAACAACCATTGACAAAGCCAATAGTCCTGACTTGTTGTAGGTATGATGTTACTTGTTGTATCATATATCTGGGTGCAATGACAGAAACTGCAAAATACAAGTCCGGCGGCACACTATGCTAAGCACAGATTTCTAGCTTACGTGTTTTTAAGCCACGCCCTTAATTACATTGGCCACGTCTTTTTGAGAGACCCCGAGTTTTTTCATCCCACTTAAAGCCCTGCTTATATTGAAGCAGAGGCGATCTGCCTGAATGGATCTATTGGTATGTATGGTGACAGTCAATCAGCATTTCATTTTTAACACTTTAAAAACATAGTGCAAACAAACAGAGTGTTCTAATCTCCAATTTTGTTTGCACTATGTAGGACCTGCCAAAAAAAAAAATGTCAAAGCCTATCACATACTCTAATCTCCCCCTCTAAGAATTAAGGACAACGCGTTAACCTTTGATCTCAGAAATAATTATTGGAGAGGGAGATTGGAACCTTCACGACAGACATCATTTTATTTTTAGCAGTTTTACAAAACACAGAATCGGGTTTCTGCATGCAGAAATCAGTAGACGGGAGACTAGCCTTGAAATCGGTAGTCTCCCGTCTGAATCGGGAGGTTTGGCATGCATGCAGCTGTTCTCAACGCGCCTCGTCCTCAGTACGCAGCATTTCAGTCACTAAGCGCGCGCTCAAATAACCATTTGTTATTGGAAACTGGAAATTCCGCAAATACATTAAAAACAGCAGCAAAAACATAGCACAAGTCATGCTATTATGAAGAAAACTTCTTGTATATGCTGCGTTGTGCAATTTTTAGTTCTCGCCTAGGCAGTGCTTGCGCTGTCTCTTCGAGACATGTTGTATTCAGGATATGGGCATGAAGCTCCCACTTCCCGACCATCTTTTTAATTGGCTCCTTCCCCTGTCCTTTGTAAATGGTGGCTTTTCACTGGTCAAGAGGCTTAGCAGTCCCTCCTTAGTACCGCCTTGTCTCTTCTTGTAACCTCCCACGAGGACATCCCCTGTTACATGTGTTGTTACTCCCTAGGTTTTAATTACAGCCTCAAGGCACTTTTTCTTAAAAGGCTTCAGGCAAGACACACACTTGGACCTGAGCTAGGCTGGCAGTGGTTATTTCACTCACTAGAACATCTCACATTTATATGAGACCGTCTATACATTTCCCTTCATCAGCTCCACACAGAGTACAATATAATTCGAAATTAATGTAATAATTATTTTGTCACATTTCAAAGCTACTGATTGTATACGTGGACATAGCTATTTGAATGTACTCGTAGTACTGTCTTGGATGCAATGCATTATGGGTAGGGTGGATTTACCATATCTTCTGCAGGGTGCAGTACCATATGTGACCAAAAGAGGTCTACAGTGCTGGTGCCTTGCTCACTAGGGACCTCTAGGAGCAGCTTGCGGTACTGCACCGAGACATGCAGTGCTGGTGCCTTGCTCACTAGGGACCTCTAGGAGCAGCTTGCGGTACTGCACCGAGACATGCAATGCTGGTGCCTTGCTCACTAGGGACCTCTAGGAGCAGCTTGCAGTACTGCACTGACATACAATGCTGGTTCCTGGCTCACTATGCAAGCAATTCCACTAGGTCTCGCATTACTGAAAGTATGAGCTATTGGCGTTGCATTATTATTTGCAACGCCAATACCTCAAACTATCAGTAATGCGAGACCTATTGCATTGCAAATGCTTGTTTAAACACTTGAGTGCTTGATGCAGAGTATTCAGTGAATGCAAGCAGCCAACTTCCGTTGCACCAAGGCTGCAATGCCCAAATCCTCCCGAAAACTCAAAACAAAAGAATCTCAGTTGCTCAATAAGAACCAGAATGCTCCCAATGAATGCTCCGCTATCGAGTGCTTTTCTGTGTACCCGAACTCCTAAATTTCAGTCAAAAAAACGGCTGTTTCAAACAGTGACTTGAAATATGGTACTCATGATACTTTTCCCCACCAAGCCTTTAGTTATCCTCTGTTGTCAACTTTGTAAAGATGATAACTACACCCTTCCTGGGGAAATAAATGGTATTTATTAAAGAAGGAAATAATACACGTCTGGTACATAAGGGGCACAGAAAGCAACTGTCAAATGGAAGCATGGAACACATATGTCACACATTCTAAAGACGCATTCCATCCTTCTCCAGTGGTTCCAGTGACATCACCACACAGACCCACGAGGATAGGCTGAGCCTCTGGGTCCTGGGCCACCTCTGCTTCCCAAGGCCAGGGATAAAGCCCCCGAAAGGCCTGATGTATCCCCGACGCTGAAACAGCACTGCTCAGACAGGATGCTAAAGCCAATTTGCCCTTGAGTGAGCTTTGGAGCACAAACGGTGTGCTAATTACAAGTTAGGTAGGAAAGTTTCTGATATCAACTAGCTGGTTGACACGGGTGCCGCTCAGGAAACCCATATGGTATTCCATGTGCTCCAGCCTAAGCCATATCTCAGTTGAGACTATATGGGTAATATCCTGGCAATGGCAGAAGAGTACTAAGAGGAGAGGGAGTCCTTCTCATATCTGTTGCACAGCGATGATAATGATAGCTTACTAAAAGCTTGCCCTGACCTGACTCCTCATCAGGGAGTGTAGTGCAGAGACAATTTGGGAAGGTTTTTCCACCTCTTCTCACTCATTCCAGGATTAACTTCAAAAGCAAACTGCATATGGTGGCAGGTCGGTCCAGCAACGTATCATGGTTGAGGTGGCCAATTTGTTGGCAGTGACTGAGCTTTTATTCACAAGAAAAGCCACCTGAATTTTTTTTTAACTAATCTTTTTACAGATGTTTGTCCACCTCAAGCCTTTCTCTGGACACACACAAAAATGTGACAAGATGCCCTCAAATGCCACCAGGTGTCATGCTTCATCCAGGGGCTCCTCCTCCTCTATGGCGGAGGAGCGTCGCTCCACTGCTTTCTCGCAGTGCGAGAAGCAGAAACATAAAATGGTAATAGCTTTTAGTTATTACTATTTTATGTTTGCGTTGCGGGTGTGTGGGCGGGGCTGATCTGCTCTCCTAGCAGGGCAGGTGAGGAGTGGTGTGCCCACTCCTCAGTGCGCAAAGACTGTTTGGTCGGCCCTCTCGGGCCGCCCAAACCAGTCATGCACACTTTTCCCTTCTCCATGCAGGCTGCAATGCAGCCTGCATGGAGAACATGCCCACCCCAGAAGCCCCTGGCTGGGCGCCGTCCAGACCAATCACAACGCTGCTTGCAGCGTTGTGATTGGCTTAGGGGAGGGAGCCTGGCTGCCTGCTTCCTGTTCGAGGCAGGAGAGCAGGAGCCAAGAAGACGCAGGACCCGGCCTCAAGGTAAGTAAAATTATCAATCAATCAAGAACTTTATTTCGATCACTTAAGATCATCAAAGTACATCATATAACAAAACAATTACAAGCAACGCGATACAAATAAGACATGACATTATAAATAAACATTAACAGTCTATCTACAGTCGCAGTGCAGAACGGTCAAAGTGCATCAGTGTTTGGACGAAATGAAAAATCATTTTGATAGCATAATTAGAGGCTAAAAAATTGCATCAATTATTTGAGTTTAAAAACCACGTCATAAAATGTTTAAAAGGGGAATAAAAATAGATTAATAAGTGTGTTCATTTAAAGTAGCACATGGCCCACAGTAGAACCTAGGGGGGCGCCAATAAAATGTGGTATACCCTGGAAGCGACACCATAAAAACTATCAGGAGAGTGCTTTGTGCGCCTGATCCACATGGCTGTTTAAAACTTGACTGTACAAAATACAATCAAACACTTAGTATTTGACTGCAGTATTCTATAAGCCTCCTTGTACCTCCTTACTCCCAGTTTTCTACAAAGGGGGGCAATCCATTTAGTTCGAGATTGGGGGTACAAGGGACAAAAGAATAGGACATGTTCAGGTCGACTCAGATAACCCTTGACAACAGGGGCAGTGTTCTTCAGCACTCTCTCCTGCTTTGCACCAGTTTTTTTAAAAACAGTTTAGGGGTAGACAAACATGCCTGAACTGTAGGTATAATTTCCTTGTTAGCGGTGGTTCAATTTTGTCCAATGTGGGCTCTAATGACACTGTCTGTTTAAAATTCATTAGAGCAATCGAAAGTGATCCCTTGCAATTCGATATCAAATCAGTTTCAACTAAACCCCAATATTCTGCTTTAAGACGGGCTTTGTTAATCTGGCCAAGGGTTTCCGGTTCACTCCAATGAGCAACCAATCCTAGCTTGAGTAGCAGGTTCTTGACTGTGAGCAACCAGGGAATCTTGTCCACACAAGATGTTCTCATTAGTTCACGGACACCCACCCTATAGGAAACAAGTGCTACAGTGGACCATAACCGGTGCTAAAACATTTGTATCAGCAGGGCAATCTTATGTACAATTCTCTTCTGGCCAAGATCTAAGTAGAGTGGAGTCAGCGGGGTAGACACTGGAAGATTCACTAGTGATCTAAGAAATTTTTGTTCAGTGACTGAAAGATTATTACAGTTTGAACAGCCCCAGAGCTCTGCACCATATAGGGTCGCACCTAGAGCTTTAACATTATAAATCTCTAGTGCTGGTGTCAAGTTTAAATTATTATTATTATTATTTTTTTTATTAAACCCACCCCCGCACGATCCCTCCCTCCCTGCGCGGCCCCCCACGAGCGAGCCATGCCAGTCGCGACTGACTTCATCAGAGGGCTCCCCTCACTATTCAAAAACCCAGTTTGATGAAGAGTGGGCTTACTCTTTATAGTAAAAGAGGCACTTCTACCTAACTTTTGAACCTGTGATATAAATATGTTGAAAACTAATATGATGCATCAAATTGCCTTTTATATCAAGTGAGATATCACTTGGTGTTAAAACCCAGTGTGGAGACAAGAGGAACAAGTACCCCATCACCACTCAAACCGTCAACATGTTTCTGCCTCTTGGCTCACAAGAGTCCGTGGCATTCGTCAGGACGGAACACGAGATCCTTTCGTGCCATACAATCCTGTCAGTGCCACTACAAATAAGGGCTGATCTTTGTCTTCCCTCACAATTCCGAGGCCCGTAGGTACCTGGAAAATAATAATCACACAATTTAAAATACATAGGCTGAAAGACAAACAAAAGCATGCATTTTTGCTTGCGCAAATTGCAATTGAGCTTTCCCTTAGTCAATGTGCCAGTCAGGTTGTACTCGATGTGCCTGTTCTTTTGTGTGGACAGTCGGGCACTCAATACTGTCATCTTCTGGGCTGATGAGTTGGGGGTTAGATCAGGAGCAGCGAAGCACCTCCGTACTTTTCATCTGACCAGTGGCTACTACTAGTAGGTTCCTCTTGCACATGGTGCCAATAAGAATGAGGCATTCTCCACACCAGAAGGCCTCTTTCAGTTTTAAAGTAATGCCCTTTGAATTAAACAATCCTTGGGAGGTTCCCACAACTAAAACTCAGGAGGCCTTTGTTAGACCTAACCAGTTACTACAGCTTTGTAGGCAAATATGACTGATAGCTGCCCTGTTGGCAACCATGATCTCCACGAAACTGCTCAGGAAGATCACTTGTACTCAGGTGTGTCAGAAGACCTTTGATGACCCTATGCAATCCACCCATCTTGAAGGGTCCTGACTACAGGCAACTTTTATTATGCAGACTCGGCTGATATTCAAAAACAGTTCTTTTCCATTGTGTGGGTCTTCAGCTGGTTCAAGGATTACGTGTTTGGTACAACCTTTATGGTCCATACAAATCATAACCCACACAAGTTGTTGATATCTGTGAAGGGAGGGAATCCCAAGTTGTTCAAGTGGTCAATCTCTTTACATGGATCTAGCTTCACGGAGGAATACATGGCAGGGTACAGCATGGGACTGGAGATGAACTATCCCATCATTTTTCTGAATCTGAAGACCACGGGCAGATTTACAAGTCCCTTGCGCCACTTTTGCGTCACTTTTCCCATGTTAAAAGTAACGCAAAAGTGGCGCAAGGGCCTTGTAAATCTGCCCCCACGCTTCTCCATTGGTGGAGTAAGTTTCAGGGCATTTCAGATCTAGATGGCGTCTGTTGGGATGGAGAAAAGCACAATGCATGGTTCGGAAGATGTGCATCCCTGAATAGCATAGCAGGTTTCACTGTTTTTGAACCCCACATCAGCACACATGATGATCAAGTGTGTTCACCGAGGCCCTTCTATCATATTGAGTAAGGAACAGAGCAGGGCTCTGTGGTCAGAGGGGCATACCATAATCAACCTCCTTTTCAAGAGAGTGGCTACTGTCATTTCACCACACTGTAGAGTGTTGACAGTGCTAGTAGTAAAGTGATTATAGTTGCAGGGCAGGCTTTTTCGTGCTGCCTGATAAGGAGAGTGGCTTACCGGTCGCTCCTGTGTCTTTAATATGTCTCCCGGTCCTTTACAACTGGGCCTTTTGCCCATCCACGTGGATGTTGCATGTGTGAACTTTATGCGAGTGGTAAAAGTGGAGTGTGTGAATTGGATGACACTGGCTTCCATTTTGAATTTTTCACTTCTCCCTACTGCTCATCTGGAATCACACTTGGTCTAGCTCTGAATTCCTCATCATTGCTCAGACTAACTCCCCAAAGTCCAACTGTGCTGTCCTGGTGACACCAATATACCTAAATAATGCTAAAAATCTATCTGCCTAATTTTCATAATAGATGCTTGTATAAAATAAAAAGACAGATATCCGGGTCTCAATATTAGCTGGAACCCTGAGATGCAGTGCCAGTTCTCATTCCTCTTCCTTGAACCCCTCTTTTGCCTGTTCCCTTCTATGAGGCAATTTATACACATCCAAACATTTCCTTTTCTAAAGCTTCCCGTTTTGTGTCAGCTGACAAGTGCGATCCTATTGGCCTTGTTATGCCCGTTTATGACAGACTTATTTTATGCTTACCGCAAGCATCCTTCTCATCCTCCATCATGTTGTCCACTTGAGGTGTATTAGCTATCCTAGCCTCTATGCCTTCTCCACCTCCTTTGCTTACATTACTACTTTTATACTTTACCACCTCGTCATCCACTTCTTTCACATTTCTGTGCTATTGTTTCTTCACTTCTTCCTTAGTTGCCACTATTCCTGCTACTTTAGCCTTGGCCGCACAATACAAATCAATACTAGCTGCTGAGTTTCTAGTGGAACCGTTTCCAACACCATTTGATTTCATAATTTGCATCCCATTGAACTGTCTTCCCTTTGCCACCCTGGTTGACCACCAATCGACATATCTTGCCATAGCCTGCTTCCTTGCCCTGCTGCCTGCTCCTCCTCTGATCCAATCTCCTTCCTCGTTTCCATGCATAGTACCTTATGCTGGTGCTGCTTACTACTGAAATGTACCAATCCTCTATGCCCTCCAGCCCCCCACCCAGGCCCTCCCTCCTCCATCAGTCACCACTGTCTCCTATTCCACTAGATCTCCACTCCCCCTTTCAACCACTCTGCAATCTCCCATTCCTCAAAGGCCACCTCCTCATCCTCATATTCTAGCTCTACCCATCTCATCCTCCATATATTTAGTCACATTTTCTTCACTTGTGCCTGGTTTCTCTCCATCATCCACTCCATAGTCATACACCTACCACAGATCAGACTTGGCCAGAGGAAAGAATTCTGACATACCAGAAGTAATCAAAGACATTGGAAAGGCTGACAGAACCATTTGCTCCCTTTTCTGATGGTACCCATGAGCTGTGCTGTACTCATCTAGCATTTGGATACCTTTCTTGAGCCCATGCCTACCCTGAGTCCATCTGTCAGGGATGCTTGCCCAGAGTCTGCTTGTGTTAGTCATCTTCACAACAGGACTACCTGAATGTTTTCACTCCTTACAGTCCCACTAGCAGCTCCAGGATATTCTTTATCAGGCTGTCACCTGATTTACTTGGTACAAAACCTCATACTCCCCTCGCCTCCACACGCTGTACACTGCAAGCATCACCTCCAGTCCAAAAATTACCTAGTCATTTGACCAAGGGAGAAACCAGAAAAATAAAATACCTCCCACTTCAAACTAAATATCAAATGACACAGAGTGTAAAAAAACGACCCTTCCTTGAATAGTTACATTCACCCTACAATTACCCGTCTATTCAATCATCTTCACACCCTTCTATCCACCCTCCATTCAGGCATTCTTTCACATGTCTATCTTTTCATCATTTCGTGCCTCCATCCATCCTTTCACGATTCCATGCATATGTTCACACATTTATACATCCTTTTACTCGTCCATCCATCCTACCCAAGATCATTCTATCCATCAATCCATCATTTCACCCATTCTAGCCTCCTGTCTTCCATCCACCCTTACTCTCTTTTATCTTTCCTTTCACTTTTCCTTTATTCCTGCCTTGGTTCTGAAGGAGCAAGATTTTTGCTAAATAAAATCTGCTCGGGAAAATCCACCCATGTATGTGTATTAATAAATTACTAATGTGTGTGAAAACCAAAATTACTAAAACGTGAAGACTTGGAAGGTACGACCAAAAATGTGCAAGCTGCACGTGTTCTTAAAAGTCAGAATAACACATGAAGAATGAAAGATTTCTTTATAGGGTTATGCATAATAATAGAATGAGAAGAAACTATTAATTTGGGTGTCTAATATTAATGTTCTTATGTTTCCTGAACTGCAGGAATATTCAAGCACAAACACGAAAGCTCTTTCATTCTTCGTGAAAGTAGTGTAGGCCTAGAAATGTAGAAATGATTTTTCTTTTCTCTCTATTTTTATTGCTAAATTGTGTAGGCCTTAGCAAATGTATTGGTTAGGGGATGTGCTTCCGTGCTCCTTTGTTTCTCCTCACGTTACTTCCTGATGTCCTTGTAAAGAATAACATTTACATCCTTAGAGAGCGGAGAATAGTATGACTCTTTCTTGTCTATGCGAGGATTTAGAATGAAACTGTTGCTATGTAGTTGCAAAATATGCAATTGTAGTTTTCTGTCTCCTTTCTAGGAAGTTATACAATTTTAGACAAAGACTGCCTAGAGAAATTTGTAAAGTCATCGTTAGGAGATGTTTGCCTCCCCTAGTTCTGACCAATGAGAGTGCCTTGTAGGGTTTAGGAAAGTTTTTAACTTAGTGTAACAAAGTTGCGAAACTAGTATAAAGATGCTGGTGGGAAAATGATCATCGGCTCGTTCACATTCTGGTGACCTGTCCTACATCCGTGGTATGCTGTATGCTGTGCTGTGCTGATTACTGATCTGGCTGGCAAACCTGACTGCGGAGAACTTTCCTTAGAGACTTTGCACATCATCGGCTGGTGATGCTGCCAACACTATTCTCCTACGGCCGTGGAGATAGTTTTCTTGACTAATTGCACACTGTGCATTAGTTTTCTCTAGATTACCGAGAGGTAACTGAACTGTGATTTTCCCTGATGTTTCCTTGTTTCCTCTCTTCCTCCCTTATTTCTCGCCTGAGTTTTGATGATCTCTGAGTTACTCTGTATGTGACAGCTGTGATGTCTTACCTGTCATACTATGAGCAAAGTTTTCATATGATTTGTAATTGTGTATGACCATTTATATTTTCTGAAATGATACCAAAAAGATACCTAGAAAGAATAGTGTCTGTTGTTATTTCCTGAGTCATGACTTATTTTTAGGATAACATTTGCCATATTATTGATGTATTTGTGGTGTATTTATGGTATAGCTGTTTCTTCATTACAGGTCCTCATGAAGGAATAGTTCTCTGATTTCTCTACTTAGTCCCTTTTAGCTCTACCAAAGATCCATTGGAGGACCTTTGATATTGCTAACAGAAATGATAATGACTTATGGGCCCGTCGTTATAGTATTTACGCTTCCTTAGGTATTGTAGAGGTTGGTGTGGGATATTATATGACCCCCCCACCGCTTCCGCTGCATCAGTTTTTGGTAGTTGCATCGGATGGTTAGTTTAGACTAAAATACTAGGTGGAGAAAAAGGAGTTTTTGCTGACCAGACAGAATTGACGGTTCAAATATATGTTGAGTTAGTTTTTGTCACGTTGAGATTTGTTGAACGGGTCCGTCGAGGCCTGAGATCCCGGGATATGCCTAAGGGCTGTTCTTAGTGTTTGCGTACATTAAGGTTTATGTACATTGTCTGCTGGTATTACAATACTAGGTGGTCGTTGAACTGAAAGTATTGTAAAGGGAACTTTGTTGAATGAAATAGTGGGGTTTGTTTGGGTCACTTCAGTAAGCGCAAATGGGGAAGTCCCAAAATTCTTTCGCTTGTAAGAGAACAAGAATCACGCTGGTCGCGGTTTATTGTTGGAGTGTAGGGTTTTCTCTTCGAGTGCATGAATATACTTTCAATTTTCTTTTAGTGGAGCAGACAATTTGTGTTTATGTAGTTTGTTTTGTTTGTTTAAAAGGACCTTAAAGACATTGACGCTGATTTTGCAAAGGGAGGGTCAGTAGAAGGAGCGATACTGACGTCACAGAGAGCCGCACTGGTATTGGACAATTGGTGAGCAACGTCACAGAGGTGCCGCGCTGATACTGGTTAGTTGGTGTGAGTCGCGCTCCTACTGGACAGCAAAAATAACTTTGATTGGAAGTTAAAAACATAACACGGAAGAGAGTGTTGTTAGGATTTACGTAGATTAGAGTCATTAATAATATTCTACTTACAGTAAGCAGAGAAAATGAAGATAATAAAGTGGTTAAAGACATTGTTTAGCAAAGATCAACCAATTCCAATTATAGAAGGGATTCCAATAGCTCCTGAAGGTACGCCAGCAGCATTTATGGCGTTAGAAAGGGGTTATCATACGTGTGCATGGTTAGAGAACTGGGTGAAATATACAGAGGATGAAGGTGAATTAGCTTTTCCTGAAAATGGTACTTTCAATACAAGGATTTTGGAAAATCTGAGGTTTTGGATGAATGGTTTGAATCCAAACGTGGGATGCTTGCAAGAAAATGTGGAGAAGAGGTACTGTTATAGAAACAAATGGATTATTCCCTGTTAGAGAGGCTGATGAGACTGAAAGGGGAAAGTCCAAAGAGAAAAAGTATAACACTGAAATACAAGATAAGAATGTGAATGTGAATCTAATGGATTCAGATGACATTGATGAGGATTTCCTAAATGAATTATTAATGAACAGACCGCCCCCATATCAAGAGGAACAGATTAGAGTAAGTACAGGTGATTCACATACTTTAAATGTTATTCCTAGTGCTCCTTTGATTCAAATTGAAGAACAACCTCAGAATAGAGTGACAAATGGAGTGAGACCAGTTCAGACTGAGAATAGGCCAAGGACGATTGTTAGGATGGAAGCAGCAAGAAACCCAGAAGTGTTGTCAGTGCCAGTGACGATTGGTCCAGTAGTTCCATTATATATTGATGGACAGAGTGTTACGGGAGTACATGCTTTGGCAGTTCCAGAAGTGACTAGGATTAATGAAAGAAGTAGTGGTAGCAACAGTACAAATGTGAGTGTGAATTTGAGACCAGAGGAACAATTGATTGATGTTTCAGGGAGAAATGAAACACCGAAAAGGGTGGTGTATCAAGAACCTAGGATATTAATACAGACTGAAGAGTGATTAAATGAACAAACACCTGCTAAACCTAGAAGTGAGTCGGGTGAAGATGTACAAAGATTAATGGGTCCATCGCCAGAAGAATTAGATCAGTGGATTCAAGATATAGCTCCTGGTTGTAGTAGTCAGAGTAAGGATGATTGTGTTGATGTGACTAAATTAAAAGGAGTACTAGAAGAGATGATTATAGGTACAATTAGCCCAGAAAGATTGAATAAATTTCAGGATGATGAGTTGTTGTTTCTATGTAAGACTATTACTCGAAGAGCGAAAAGTTTACATGAGACATTTGTTGAGACAGCCCAAGAGTATGGAGTGGACATTAAAAAGTCAAAAGCATTACAAAAGACATATAGATTAGATTTTACAGGCAGAGATTTGGAAAATTGGAATGTTTCAGGGAAACGATTGCAAATTAATGAGTTGATTAGCACACTAAAGCGTTGGGGTGAATTGGACAAGTGGAAAGGAAGATGGGCTAAAAAGAAAAAAGATGAAAATGCCAAAACGAATGTAGCTTCTCCGCCGTACCCTTTGAGAGAGCCAGAGAAAAAGACAGAATCAGATGATGCTGTTGGGGTTTATCCAATGAGAGAAGTAGCTGGAGGTGGTTATGTCCACGTTCCATGGTCAAGGCAGGACATTTTGTCATTTAGGAATGATTTCCCGAGATTGAGAGAAAAGCCTGTTGAATGGTACAGACAGGTTGAAAGGTTTGTGAAAGTATTAAAAGTTTTGTGGGTTGATTTAGAAGTCTTTTTGATATAGTGGTTCCGGCCAATTTGTGGATTGAGTGTGAAATTGCTGTAGACTGGCCGAATAAAGAATACCAGAGAGATCCCAAAACAGGAGCACCCTCTGATGAGGTTATGAAAAAATACAATCAGGTAATTACATACCTGAAAGGGAAGATTTCTCTAAAAGAAACAGCTTGGGTGAAGATTAATAGGACGATTCAAGAACTGAAAGAATCAGTGCATGCATATTATGAAAGGCTTCTTCAAGTGTTTAAGCAGTTTAGTGGTATAGAAAATATCACTGAAAAAGACATGGGGCACTTTGTATATCGTTTTGTCTATGGCTTGAGACAAGAAATAAGTGCCATCATTCAACAACATTTAACATGTTGGCAGAGCAAATCAGTTGATGAGATTCTTCGTTATGCGAAATATTGTGGAGATGATATAGAGATGAGACATAAGAAACTAAAGGAGAAATTGATGTTAGCACAAATGAGAGCAGCCAAGAAAGGAGGATACCTGATGATGGTCAGACTACAACTGGTATGAAAGGTTTAGTTTCAAATGGCAATACAGTGACACAGATGGTTCCGATGGGTCAAGGAAGAGGTAGAGGTAATTTTGCAAACCTAGAAGACTTAAAACAAAAACGTCCTTGTTTTAATTGTGGTAAATTTGGACATTGGCGTCGCGAGTGTAAGATGGTGTTGAATAATAATGGGAACTCAGGTTCGTTTGATCAGGGACAAGAGCAGATGCAGAGCCAAAATCAGAACTATCAGGTGCAGATGAATCAGGCGCAGAATCAGAATCAACAGGTGCAGTTGACAAACAGGGGACAGAATTTGCAAATTCCACAAGCTCCAATGGCTAATAATAATGTGAATGGTCAAATGCAAAGACAAAATGTAAATACTGGTTTGCGTACAAATGCTCAAACAGGTTCAGATGTGCAGGTTGTTTCACACTATGGGGGATATTCTCAAGGAGCTATCGCCGAGTTATCGGCAATTTATCGCAGCCAAAGTCGCGATAAATTTATCGCCCCTTTCACAAGCTGGTGCTAACAGCCGATACCACCAGTTTACTTGCGAAAGCATCTGCAAAAAACATCGCCACAGATGACCCCGGCAACTATCGCTAATGAGATGCAAAGTAGGCGTTCCCGAGCAAAAATCCGCGACAACACCACACCTCAACATTCTCAACGACCAGCCGCATCGGCGATAAGACCACAAAACAGGCGATAAGGCGCGTTAGCAGCAGGAAATTAACACCTGCTCTGACCTGGTATAAAGTCGGACGACAACCTGCACCATCAAAGGGAGCCCAGCCCAGAGTCACACATGAAGAACAACAGATGCCATGGAGCCACTCACCATGCATCCCGGAGCCCCGAGAGGGCAACAACACCCACCAACACCACCCCCAGGACCGCCACCCCCGGAACTCCCCCGCGTCCCCCCGGAACACCACAGAGGCAGCGCAGACAAAGACAGCGGACCTTCAGGAAATGCACCAGCCTCACAGACCTAACACCAGACAATGTCAATGCCCACTACAGGCTCAAAAGGACAACCACCCGCCGCATCTTGAATATCATTGCCCACAGGCTGACGGTACCAACACAGGGGACAACCAACATCCCTCTGCAGACAAAGCTGCTGGCTGTGCTGCACCTGTTGGCCTCTGGTACCTCCCAACCGCCAGAGTCGGAGGAGTCTCACAGCCAGCCCCATCCAAGTTCCTCACACCTGTCCATCATCAGCTAGGTACCCCAGTACCTATACGTCCCCCACAATGCGCAGGAACAGCTGGAGACCAAGCAAGGACTATACGCCATAGCTGGATTCTCGCACGTGTTGGGGGCAATCGACTGCACACATGTCCTACTTGTGCCCCCTGCCGACACTGCACACAATTACCGCAACAGAAAGCACACGCATTCCATCAACGTGCAGGCAATAGTGGACCACAGGGGACTCTTCACCAATGTCGTAGCCAACTACCCAGGCAGTGTGCATGATTCCTTCATCTTCCGACAGTCCAACATCAACAAGCGCTTCCAGGATGGCACCTGTGGGAATGCACTGCTCGTTGGCAAGTACCAAATGAACACACCACACACCTCAACTCCACAATCATGCAACTCACAACTCTGGCACTGCACACGTCACAAAATCACATACAACATGCCAAACAACATGCCCACCCACCAGACACAACAGCACAACTTACTGTGGCAACCTTGGTTAGCCATGTACATGAGCCATCAGCGGCATGGCACCTCAGCCACACAATAGCGGAATGTGGGGAGAGGTGGGAACCAGGCATGTGCGAAGGAGGCAAGTGACCCATGAATTAGAATGTACACAATGCCAAGTGTGGCGGAGATGTGCTGGACAGACTGCAGTATGCAGACCGCATACATATCCATGTCTACATGCACTGCTGGTGTTTGGAGTGTAGTGGACAGTGGACGCAACCATGTCACCCCAGCCAGTGGGGAAGATCGCAGAAATGTAGCTTGTGACGTCCCCCCCTGTAAGCGTGTGCGGAGTGGGCTGGCCTGGCGTACGCCAGGCCAGCGTAGGGGTGTGAATAAAAAGCACGTAGCTCTGGGCGTGGTTCTCTTCCGGAATGCCCAACATGTCTGCCAGGGCGGCGCCTCTCACCCCGCACGAGGCCGACGGCGTGAGCGGTGTGGGCTGCAATCCTGTGCGCCTGCTGCACACCGGGCCGCTGGTCCCCGAACCCATCATGCCCGCCCCTGTGCAGCCAGGCCTCACTGCTCAACTGCCGACACTGGCGTGTGTCAAAGAGGGCCCACAACGTGCCGGGGCAAGCTCCAAGCCCGAAGCCCGTGACCTTGGCAGCCTCCTCAGACCATCACGGCCTCCGCGACACAGGCCCGCTTTACTCCTTTCTCGTTGACGAACTCCACCGCTGCCTCCGGCCTACACTACGGTCAAGTAGGTCACACATTTGGAACTGAGTTTTGATTATGCAATGGCAGAATACACCCTTTATGGCTGCGTTTATATCACTGTACTCCCTTCTATGTGGTGCCACCAACTCTGTGCATAGCATTCAAACTACACCTGTCTGTGGTCCCTTGCTGACTACTGCCTTCGGCCTACACTGCAGTCGAGTAGGTCACACATGTGGAACTGAGTCTTGATTTCTGCATGGCGGAGTTCATATCATTGTACGCAAGGAGACGAGAAGGAGGAAGACGCGGTTCAGTCCGGAGAAGAAAAGGATCATCGTTACGGAGGTGATCGAACACTGTCGACAACTACTCTGGTGTCACTAACTCTGTGCATCGCGGGCCAATGACACGTGGCTGTGGGCCCCTGCTGACCGCTGCCTCTGGCCTACACTGCGGTCAAGTAGGTCACACATTTGGAACTGAGTCTTGATTACACAATGGCCGAGTACACACATCAATGCAGAGTTTAAATCACTATACTCCCTTCGATGTGGTGACACAAAGTATGTGCATGGCATCCCGACCACATGTGTCTGTGGGCCCTTGATGACTACGCCTTCGGCCTACACTGCGGTCGAGTAGGTCACACATTGGGAATTCAGTCATGATTCATTTATGGCAGACTTGATATCATTGTACTGGCCTCATCGCAGACTGCATCCCCTTTCAGCTCCGGTGCCACTAAGTCTGTTCCCCGACATCCATGGACACTTTCTGGTTGAACTTTGGTGGCGACTGAGTGTTGGGGTTGTCTTCATCATCATGTCGGTGATACTGACTTTGTGGAAAAAACGAGGCTGTAGCATTCCACTCCTCCATTTGCCGCTTCCGGCTGGCTTCTGCCCTCTGCATCATGCCCTGGAAGACACCTTCCACTGTACCCCGCAAACCTCCGCTACATTCACCTTCGACATCGACGAGGACCCACTCACCTCACGTGGCCCTATCTCACTGCACCGCTAGTCACCGTCCCGTGGCGGTGTGCCTGTGCCGACCGCAGTGCATCCGGGGCCACTAACTCTGTGCAGCTCAAGTCATGGCCCCTGTCTGATAGCATATTGGATGGCCTCTGGGTCGATGGACTGGGGGTCATCAAGGCCATGTGTCTGTGGCTCTGTGCTGTCCGCTGCCTCCGGCCTCAACTGCGCTCCACCTGGGCTCACACATCAAATCGAGTCCTGACCTGCCCGGACGTCGCATCACCGCAGGATGCACACGCCACCACCACCAGGACCAACTCCAAACAACAGGTGCCAGAGTCGGAAGTGTCTTACTGCCAGACTATCAGAGTTGCTCACACCTGTTGTGGGTGCCATCATCAGCTTGATACCCTGCTCAGCTCTTCAGGTGCCACTAACTCAGTGCACCACAAATCATGGACCATTCTGCTTGCATGTTGGGTGAACACTGTACTTTCTCCGGCTACCACCATGATGCTTCACAGTTGTTTCTGTTATGCTGGTGTTTTCTGTTCCCGCTTTAATTGTGATCACTGTTCAAGTTGTTGCCAGCACCAACGACTCCATGAGGGCTGGCTTACACTCACCCCACACACATCCAGCACATGCGTCACTGTACATGTGACCATGCCAATAAAGGTGTCGAGCGCACGTGCCCGTAGCCAGTTCAACGAACTATCTGAGTGTGTCCATGTGCTCATGATGTATACATTAGGGCCCCGGTCCCTACAACATTACATTGTGCCGTGTACAGAGGACGCAGCCATGTCACCGCAGGCAGCGGGTGAGACATTGCACATGTACCTTAGTCGTCCCCCACTCAATACCTAAGAGGAGTGAACTGGGCCGGTGTATGCCAGTCCAGCGTGGGGGTGTGGATGATTATCCCGTGGCTCTGGGTGTGGTTCAGTACTGGAAATATGCAAAGGCATGTGTCTCTGTCGCAGTGTGGGTCTCCGTTGGGGAGTGTAGGTGGTCCCTGATGGGACTTAGATACACACGTATGTGATCTAGTTCGGCTTCCATGAGGTAGTACCCCACCCGCACATGTTCGGCCGACCCCTTCTGGCAGTCTGACACCTGGCCTTGGAATGCGATGCGTGCTTCGGTTGGCTGCTGGGAGCCAGCCGGGGTGGTGGGTGCGTCCAGCTGTGTTGTCTGTGCAGGGGATGGGGTATCCTCGATGCAGCGGTGCTGCCCTGCTCCTGGAGGTCGATTGCCTAAGATGTCCATGGACTGTTGTAGGGCGTCGGTGTCGGAAGTGTGGAGGTCCTCTTCAGCATCACTGTAGAGTTGTCTGGTCTGCTCTGCTGGAGGTGTTGTTTGTCCCTCTGCAATGTGAAGGGGAGATGCTTGTTGACATTGTGTTGGTATGTATGTTGACGCATTGTTCAAGTTTACATGCAGACTGCATGTCAATGTACATTGTGACTGTTTGGGAGGGGCGGACTATTTGATGCGGGACAGTGGACATTTGGACTACATGACGTAGGTGAGGTTGTACACGTACATTTGCATCTCACAGTTTCCTGCTATGTCAGATGTAATTGGCCATTTTCTACGCACAGGCGGACCCAGTTGTGTCCTCTGTTCTGCAGTGTAAGTGTTGCACTGTGTACCACATTGTCGTCCATGTGGATGTGCTGTCATTGCTATGTGTGTGTGCTGCATTGTGTAAGAGGCGCACCTGCAGCTGTGATTTTGCTGCCCCTTATCCCTTGGAGACGGTGTGCCTTTGGCTTTTGTGCTTTTAAGGTGCTGTGATGTTGACGACTTGGGTCATTTGTGCTCTTGGACGTTTTTTGTACTCTTGTGCATTGTTTGTCTGCAGATGTATTGTTGACGTCAGTGGTTGTTTGTGCACGTGGATGTGTCAGAGTGTGACCTGCTCCTTTCCGGATGTGGTCCACACTCAGCCACCTCAGTCTCGTGGCGTGCACAATGTCATGGTGATTGTACTCCAGCCATGCTGCTCGTCATGTGGTGTCACTTGCATTGTCAGTGTGGCTCTCACATACGCATCTTTGCTGTGTTTCGCACGGCTGCATGTGTGTGTTGTGGAATTGGTGATGTGTGGGGTGGGACCCCTTTGGGCACATGGTGGACGGGGGCCTACTTGATGTTTGTATGTGTGCTGCAGTGTGCCACGGGGATCAGGGACATGACCCAGGCTCATTGTGGGTGTGCGGTGTGCTACACGTCGTTGTGCATGTGTGCCATTGTGCCCGCCCCCCGTCCCCACAGTCCCTGTTCGTTACTCACCCTGTTGTTGTTGTGTCAGGTCATGTTGAGCAGTGTCCGGACTCCCGACTCCTTGCACGGTCTCCACACTGATGACTGTGGCCACCATTTGCTCCAGCTCCTCCTGTGGCGCAGGACTCCTACCTCCATTCACCGTTGCTGCCTTCCTGTTGGCAGCGGGTTTCTGCTTGGTTTGGCTTTTCACATCGTGCCAGCACATCTTGGCCTCCTCGACACTCCGGCTGCATTCACGATGGAATGCCATTTTTCCGTCGGAGTTGCCAATGACACGGTGGAGGTGACGGACAGTTGTTGTTACTGCTCTGTCACCTCTGTGACAACGATCTGGTTGTCATGCGGACTGTACCCCGTCTTCCTCTTCTCCTTGGCCTTCCCCGGCCCCAAGGTTCCTTGCTGGTGGTCTGTGGGGCTTGTGGGGCTTGTGGGGTTCGCGTTGACCTGGGCACTCGTTCCGGGTGCATCCATGTTGCCACGCAGTTTATTTTGTTTATGGTGTGTTTTTCTTGTTCAGCTTTTATAGTGCATTTTCCCGCATGACGCGTGGGAATTGCAGGCCTGTCGCTGGTTATCGCTGATTTTTGTATCGCGGTTGGACTCATCGCAACTTTATTCGCATTCGTGTTTCGCATTTTTGCAACGTCGCGTTAATTTTAACGCGGTCATTTGACGCGTTATCGTGGGACTATCGCATGGTGCCGCCAGGTTGGGAATACTACGTTAACACGGCGTTGTTTTCCCGCGATAGACTGCGATATGCAACGTTGAGTTAAGCTAAACTTGCAGTGGTTATCACACGTTCTTGAGAATATGCCCCTATGTTTTGCAGACAGATGGGAGTGATTCGGATTCATCACAATGATGGTGTCTGAGGGGGGAGGAGGAGTGCATTCTTGGCGCATCTCTAGTGGTAGATCAGTCGGGTCCATATGTGGATGGCAAGGTTAATGATAATGCAATTACTTTCCTCGTAGATTCTGGTGCTACCCATTCCACTGTGAGAACTGTGGAAATTCCAAACCTACCCCTCTCGGGAGAAAATATCCAAGTTGTCGGAGTATCAAACAAACTCATTAGAACACCAATAACTAAGCCAATGAAAGTTCAAATTGGGAATTTCAAAGAATTACACAAATTTGTTGTGTGTGATTCAAGTCCTGTTAATTTACTGGGCAGGGATCTGTTGTGTAAAATGAACTGTTCTATTTACTGTACAGCAGATGGAATAGCATTTCACACAAAAGACGAAGATGTTGTCTTCAAAATGCTGAATCAAGGGACAGAAGTGAATGAGTTATACCCATTGCTCACAGAGAATGATTTGCCTCTTGAGTTGAGAAAAACGGTGTTGTCTGATGTGTGGGATTTTTCTGGGAAAGATATCGGTCTGATGAAAGGAGTTGCTCTGATTCAGATTACAGTCAAACCTAATGCACAGTTTCCAAGAACCCCACAATACAAAATGAGTCCTGATATTATTGCAGGAATAACACCTTTGATAGATATGTTGATTGAACAAGGAATTTTGAGAGAGATACTAGGAAGTCCATCCAATTCGCCTATAATGGAAATTCGCAAGCCTAATGGAAAGTACTGGATCGTACAGGAACTGAGAAAGGTTAACCAAATTGTTATACCTTGTTGTCCTATAGTACCAAATCCAGCAGTGATCCTATATCAAATTCCATGTGACGCAGAATGGTTCACTGTGATCGATCTGTGTCAAGCGTTTTTCTCGATACCTTTTCATCCGGATAGCCAATATTTATTTGCATTCCGGTTCGGAAACCGTGTCTTGGCATGGTGCCGAGTTCCTCAAGGGTATACAAAGAGCCCCTTGATTTTCAATCAGATACTGAAGAAGTGTTTTTGAGTCTTTGGTCATGCCCAGAAATTCAGTTCTAGTTCAGTATATTGATGATTTGCTGGTAGCATCAAGGACTAGAGAAGATTGTGTGACAGATACAATCGCTTTACTGAATCATTTGGCAGTACGTGGTCACAAAGTGTCACCAACAAAATTACAATTTTGTAAAACTGAGGTGCTTTATCTTGGACATATCATTGAAAAGGGAATTCGCAAAGTTTCTCAGGATGGAATAAATGCCATTATGCGAATGAATCCACCAAAAACACAGAAGGAGTTTCGAATGTTTTTGGGAAAGGTTGGTTACTGCAGACTGTGGATTATAAATTTTTCACTGATCGCGAAACCACTTCAGAGACTGACACACAAAGATGTAAGAGATCCAATACATCTTGATGAGGAATGCATGAAAACATTCCTAGGGTTGCAAGACAGTTTATGTCGAGCACCAGCATTAGGGATGCCAGATTTTGAGAAAGAATTTGCGTTGTTTTGCAATGAGCTTGAGGGTTGCGCACTCTCAGTTCTAACGCAAACACAGGGAACAGCACGAAGGCCAGTGGCATTTTTTTGTGCTACTTTGGATCCCGTCGCTGCAGCATTACCAGGATGTTTGAAAGCAGTTGCTGCTACTTGTGTGAGTCTTGAACAATGTGAGTCGATTGTTATGGGACATCCATTGAGAGTGTTTATACCGCATTCAGTTGAGATTCTGTTAACGCGCACTCGAACACAGCATTTGACGAGTAGCCGTTTGACAAAATATGAGCAAGTGATTCTGGGTGCTTAAAATGTGACAATCCAGCCACATTATTGCCAACTCCAGACAGTGAGAAAGTTCTTGATGAAGTGGATCATGATTGCCTGGATGTGACAGATTCAAATTCAAATGTATCTTTATTGTTTGATTACTTAAAACCATAACAATTTTTAAAAACATGCAATTCATGTATCCAAAAAACACATATTTAAAAAGACACAAATTGATACTGAAAGAGTGCAATGATCTTGCTAAAAAATGGGTTGTGATTAAATTGTCCAAAAATTGATTAATTGCCAGTGACGTTCTAAGCCTTAGATGTCAGAAGGGTCATAGCATCGTTTTTAAAATCTGGAAAGGGACAGCTAGACATATATCTTCAAAACGTCATATAAGGAAATATGAGCAATTAATATTAGGCGAGAAGCAATGTTCGAATAAACAACACTGGATGATCAAGAGTTCATAAATTGATCAAAAGGCGCCATAGCGGTGCAACCAGAGGCAGAGAGATTTGCGGTCCTGTTTTTCCCAAGTGTTTTTGACGCTCTGGTAACAAATTTGGTGAACCGAATGTTCAGCTTCGTGTTTTTTGAGTTCATGGCAGCTATTATAGCCTGTCGGCATGTGCGAGCTCCGAGTTTATTCCATTTGTCCCGCAGTAAGGTCCTTCTGTCGTTGAGCAATGCGGGACATGTGCAGGCTATATGCTCCATTGCTTCAGAGTGGTAGACGCACTCCCTACATTCGGTACTAACACTAGGGCGCCGCCATTCAGGTAAGTGTATTAAAAAAGGTCATTCTCCCATCCTCAGGGCCATAAACATTAGCTTCCAAAAAAGTGCAAACGTGCTTGATAAATAAGATGATTCGACCCCCGGTTTGAAGTCGGAAATAACCGCCCAGGCGTGTTTCCTTCTAGACAGTTTTGCCCTGTCAGAATGAAAAGACCACAGCCGGGCACTTCTCTTGATGACAGACTTTAACGCCAGCTGAGATGGATTTGTTCCCCAGTATTCCTTGACACTGAGTAACTGCAGGGAATGGTCCAGATGGTGCCAATGTTTTTGGCTGGTCGATATTTCGTTCTAAAGACTAGCCTCTCGGCTACCTTCCCGGGAGTTGCGCAATCTGTTACAGAGCTTGATAAACGTGCCAGCCTCGACGCCATGATGATCTAATAAGCCGAGTTCAAGTCTAACTTGGGCTGACGATGAGGATCTTGGCAGGCGCCACGCTCGTTTGAAGATTTTGGTGGTTAATTTATTTAGTGTAATACTTATTGGGCCCATCATGATCTCATGTCCATATGATAGGGAGTTAGTAATCTTTGCCTTCATCACTGTTAGCAGTGGAGTTAGGCTTGGGCCGAGTAGCTGTTTCGAGAGTTTCGCTGAGGCAACCTCAAGTGACAGGGCTTTAGCCCTTACAGCCTCTTTCTGCTTTACAAAGGAGCCTCTGGTGTCCAGGAAAATTCCCAGGTATTTGTAATGGGATACTGTTTCAAGATTTTTATTGTTGAAAAACCACCCACCTCTCTGCTGCTTCCGCTTCCCAAAAGAAATTGTTTTTTTTTTACAAATTCAGTTCAAGGGAGTTATTTGTTGTATAGGGGAGCAGCTGATCAAGTAACCTCTGTAGTCCTACCTTTGTGTGACTTAGTAACACAAGGTCATCAGCATATAACAGATTGCTAATACGGGTTCCATCTATTTGGGGGGTGGGAGTTAACGTTGTCGAGTATGGGAGATAGATCCGAAATGAAAAGGTTGAAAAGGAGTGGAGCCAACACGCAACCTTGTTTGACTCCACTTGCAGTCTGAATCTTCCTTGAAACGTGAAAACCTTCTCCCAGCTTTATTCTAATCCAGGTTTTCGAATGGATTTGGATTATGGCTTTTAGGAGAGCCAGAGGTATACCCCAGCTCTCTCATTTTTGCCATAGACAGCCCCATGGCACCCGGTCAAAGGCCGCTTTGAAGTCAACGAAGCAGCAGTGAAGTTGGTTACGTTGGGCTGCCGCTTTTTCCATCAAAATGGATAATGCGAGTAAGTTGCTTGATGTTCCTGAATTAGCCACAAAGCCGGTCTGGTTAAAAGGGAGGCGCTTTGTTATTTCAGCCCAGGCCGACAGCTTTTCCAATAAAATACTGGCATAGTATTTAGATTCGACGTCGAGGAGAGCTATCATTCTGTAGTTTTTAGGGTAATTTCTCTTGCCACTTTTATAGATAGGGTGGATGATGGCTCCTTTCCAGGACTCCGGGATGTTGTGGTTAAGCCTGCAGTATGAAAACAGGGGAGCCAAATGTTCTGACCACAAGTCTACATCCGATTTAAACAGGGCCTGGGGAAGACCGTTAGGACCAGGAGCTCCATCTGACCTAGCTTTACTAATTGTGCGAGCAATATTATTTCTGAACGCTTGTGGTGCCGTCAAAATCTCCATCGTAGGATCTTCACACTTATCCTTTCCATCAATTATTGTTACTTCCAGAACATGATTAACTAAGTTGTTAGGCCCGGTCTTACCTATGCGTTTGGCATCAGAAGGTGGTGACTCTAATTCGGTTGATGGAAGGGGGCTAGAATGACCGTCCCTGTTTGTATGTTCGCTAAAATGATTAGTTAAAAACTGAGTCCATTCTTCTTCACTAATATTTGCGCTGCGTGCCCACTTCCACCTAATGGGCCCCTGTTCACTAGTGTCCAAAATGACTTTGTGTTGGAATTCTTGCTTGCATGAACTAAGTTCAGCCAAAACTGATCGGACGCTGTTTGTTTGTCCCTGTGTATGGATGACTTGAAAGCTTTTTGAGCTTGCTTGTAGTTGTTAAATATGGTTGCATTTCCTGGGCTTTTCCTAGCCAGGTGTAGATCCAAATTTCTTTGAGATTTTAACTTTTTTGTCTCTATTGAAATGCGAGGTTGTGTTATGTGTTGCCGAATACGACTCGTGGACGGAAATTCATCAATTAATCGATTTACGAAAGCTTCCCAGCCATCAGTAACGACAACATCTTTTTCACTCAATAAACATAGAAAAGATCTCCATTTTTCCGTTATTGAGGGGACAGCACTGGACGTCCATTTCATTCTCCTTAAGTTCTCTGAGTGGCAGCCTGATAGCATGTGTGCAATTACCTGACGACGGGGAATGTTGAACGATAGAGTTATTATTTGAGGTCGGTGGTCATTGTCCCCTTGCGGTGCGATGCAATAGCTCTCGATCAAGGGGAGCATTTTGCTACTACCTAGTGTAAAGTCCAGAAATGAGTGGGTTCGACCATTGGTTCTTGTCCAAGCAGGGGGGGTGTCCGTAGGGAAACACACGTTCAATACAATGTAACCCACTCTGCTAAGCTGAAGGACAGTGTATTCGCTCAATTTCGAAGGTCTGTGTCCTACGGGTACTGATTGTGAGGCAAGATGCGGGGGAACCGCTGGAAAAGCGATCCCAAGGTCCTTGAACGAGTTTTGGAAGAGGTTTGTGTTAAAATCTCCGGAAATTAAACAGGGTATACTACCGTATTCACTTAATATGTTGCAAACAATTTCAGTCAGACGATCCAGTTTGGATTTATTCTCAGTAGTACAGGGAGAGATATAAACGTTGGGCAGGAGTAACTGGCTGTCTGAAGTGGGGCTTCCGACCACGATACCGGCAACCCAGTCTTCGTCAAATTTTAGCTGTTTGATGCGTAGGGACAGTTTAGTACTAGCATAAATTGAAAGGCCACCGCGCAGTCTGCCGTACTTACACTGCCTTGTAGCGGGGGACATAAATTCCAGGTAGCCTTCAATAGGGATGCTAGTTGCTGACCAGGTTTCCTGAAGAAGTATAATGTCATAGTTTTTTATAAATTCTAGTGTAATTAGGATTTCGTCAAAAATCCATTGATGTTCCAAGAACATATTGTTACTCCGTGGTCAGTGTTGTTTCAATCGTTCCGACTCCGGGATAGGGCTGCTGGCAGCCATGACCAGTCTGCTCTTTGTGTGACTTGCTGGTCGACTCTTTGCTCGACGTTGCCAACTGGAGAGCGGCTTTTGGCTGACTTTAGTACAGAGAAGGGAAGGGAACTTGTACTGGTAGCATGAACCTGGGTGGTTGCGAGTATTGATGGGTAACGGGGAACGCAAGGCGTTGTTAGAATAATACCCCAGTTTTTAAATTGGTCGGTTTTTGACTGAACCAGCTCCCTTAAGGCAGAGGACGCTAATGTAATTAGGGTTGAGTCTCCTGCTTGAATACCATTACTAGGTTTGAATTCGAAGGCAATTATATCTTTTGATTCCAGAGTGCGTAAATCCAGGGTCGATTTGAAGAGTCTGAGAATATTCCCGCGATTTAAGATGTCATGCGGGCCTTGGGAGACGTACTCTGGAGTTAACAGCAATTTGGTCTCGATGCTATCGGTAACTGAGTTGTACACTTCCACTGCGGTTAGGGGCTCAGTTGATTTTAAATTTACATCTGATGTCTGTTGAGGAATAGATGTTGGGAGCAAGAGGGGTACTTGCTCACTAAGGTGGTTAGTTGTTGATGAGATGGGGACTGTTTTGCACAAGGGCGCCAAGGATGGTTGGCTGGGTGGAGTTGTCGAATGCGGTCCGTCAGAGCCTTTGCTGAAGTTGGCTGCATAATGCAGGCCTGATCTGTTGTTCTCCGATGGAGGTAGGGGAGGGGCTCTGATGGCAGGACATAGCTTTTGGAGAGTCGTGATCGGGGCTGGCGTGTTGGCAATGCCGGCTCCTCAATGGTTTGTGGTTGACTGTTTCCAAGTGTTGCTTGGTAAATTGGATGCGGTGAGTGCCTTGAAACATGAAGCGACTCTGCTGCTAATAAACAATTTGGTTTTTAATGTGCTTTTTGAGGCGTTAAAGTCTGAGCTGCTGGTAGTGAACTGGTAATGACGCTAGGCGCTATGAGCGAGCCCCGTGGTGTCACAGGTTTGTTTTTTGAGAAATAATTACTGATTGTATTTTTGGTTTCGGCTGAGTGCCTATTACGGGATTTCCGGAGTCTTTTTTTTTCCCGTTTAGACAGCCGATGGGTGTGTTGTTGGTGTGGTGTTACAGTGGTAGTTGCATTAGAATCAACTATCGCCATGATTGATGGAGAGGGGGCTCGTGTTTGAGCAGTCGTGGGGACAGACCCCAAGACCTCGCCCAAAAAGGGTGCCTGGGGCGAAGGGTCAGAGTGCCCAGATGTTGGTAGCTTCTTAATTTCTGTTAATACTGATGAGAGAAATAGAGGTAGTGAGGATAGAGAGTCAATGATGGGAGAACAGCAACACACTGATTGGACTAATTGAGCTTGAGATTGGGCTTTTGTTATCAACGAGTTGAGCGCCTCCAATTTTTGATCAATCCCGGTGGTGTACACAGCGAGTGTTTAAAAGGTGAACCTGCAGGTCCATTTTGTCTGAATGGTATGTCAGTGCTGACACCGTCGATTGAAGGGTTTGGAGAAGTTATGACCAGACCACGTTTAAATCGGGCGGTGGGAGTCTTTCCTGGTCTGTGGACCTTTTAAGTTCGTTGGTAAAAAAATAAAGATCGAGAGAGGTGTTGATCTTAATATTGTGGTCCCCACCTGTATGAGCCTTTTGTTGGCCTTGATGGACAGTAATTGATGAACTGTTTGGGGATGACATTTTGGAGTTACTTGGATGGGTGCTTGCCAAGGTCACGACTTGTGGGATGAGGACTTTGTAGCTCCCGGCTAGATGATCCATAGGAATTGGGGACTTGGTTGCTAAAGGAGAAAACTGACTTGGATTCTGGACTGGCTGAAAGGTTGGCAGGGGGTCCTCACTTGCAATGAAAGTTGGTGAGGAGGCCAGCGCAGCGGGAAAGTAAGCGTCTTGTGAGTCAAAGAAGAACTGTTCGGAGGCCTGGAGCGGAAGGAGGGCTTCAGGGGCTTCTTTTAAGTGAAGTTCGGCCCCTGTTGAGGAACCTAATAACGATGAGCTGGGGACTGTCCCACCAGCGGCCACGTGGATCATAGGCTGAACCAGTATTTGATGCATGACTGTGGCTGGACTGGTTAAAGAAAGGATCGAGGGTGTATCAAGTGTGCTTAATCTTGGCTTTGGGGCGATAACAGTGTTCCTGAAATAATCCCTCATTGTCACCTTTTTTAACGAGGATGCTGCAATTACTGAAGGTCACGTTGTTGGTTCCTCGGGAGTAGAGCTTTCCTGATGTTTTCCTGAGCCCCTTGTTGATTGTTGGGCGAAGGTACCTTGGGAGGGCTGGGATTGGATTGGAGATTGCTGGGGTTGTAGCTCATACCCAGAAACTGAGCCAGTTTGTGGTCTAACTGATTTTGCTGATGGAGTTAGGGCCATTGCTGCAGCGTCCAAAGATGCGTGGGCGGCCCTCGTCTTTAGACTTTTTTTAGAAGATTTAGCTGGGGCTTTCCTGACTCTCCCAGATCTCATTGTTTGGGAATTGTTGCTGATTGAAGATGCCGGTCTTCTGTTGTCTGTGCGCTTAGGTGTAGAAGGTGGCGGGGAACTTCAAACTGTCCTTACCCTAAACCTTTAGCGCTTTAATTGTTTCTTCGCAGAGTGTAGCCCGCTTGGGCTCTTTAGGGCTCTTTAAAACCCTTTGCCTGTTGTTGTAGCTTTGGCTAACTTAAGTTGACTTAAGCTGGAGAGCTGCACTTGCAGAAAAGGGTGAAAATAGGGTCAGCTATGCTCTTGTGGCTCTTGTGAAAAGATCGAGAGGTTGGTGTCCGCTACGTGTTCGCTATGTATCTTCTACCACACTGAAGACCCACTGGTTGCTGAATTGCAGGGTACAAAGTACCTAATGCTGAATAGTGGGTGCTGAATGTCTGGTCCGCTAGCAGGCTGGTGTATGGTGTTTTTTAAAATAATTGAGGGGGCCGCTGAGAGCAGTCCTGCAAGGCCAGATTAGGCCCGACGAGGTTGGAAGCCGGGAGGTTTAAATAGCCAGTGGGGGTGCACCGGGGGGGCCACAAACCACACTCAAATTGCTCCAGACTGACCAGGCCGTTGCCGCGGCGCCCTGGCCCAACACTCCGCGGCAGAGTCAATTGTGTCAATTGTGAAGCAATGGAGAGCGGCAGTAGGCAGATGAGGCGGGAGGGAGAGAGAGCTCGGGAGCCTCAGAGCCCTCCTCCCCTGTTAAACAGCCCTGGAATGCTCGCCCGGGATTCAAGGTTCTGGAGCTCCAGGTGGACGGGCGAACTGGAAAAAAAAAAAAACTTGGCTCCAGCACCTCAAACTGCTGTGATGGTGAGGCGATCGTGAGACGAACTGCAGTGGGTGGCGGGGAGCGGGAGAGGGAAAAAGGCAAGCGGGGTACACGAGGCGGGGTCGCAGGCTGCACCCGATCTAATCAGGCCACCTCCGCAACGCCGCCGCCAAGGGCACACCCTCACTGCGGCCGCCGACTAATGGCAGCCGCGCTTGCCACTTACTGCGGAGACTCCAACAGGGGTTCCTACGACGGAACTCTGCCGTTGAAGGTTGCTGCTGGGCACCGCACAAGCGGGAGAAAACTTCGGGTTGCTGCTCGCCGCTCGCTCTGGATGTGACAGAGTTGACAGAGTTGTGCACAAAACCAAGGCCTGATATAAAGGATACACAGCTACCTGAATCTGATGTTGTTCTGTTTGTGGATGGCTCATGTTTGAGAGATTCGGAGGGCTGCTTGAGAGCTGCCTATGCAATTTGCACAGTAGCAAATGTGATTGAAGCATCGTGGTTGAAAGGAGTGAGCTCTGCACAAGTAGCTGAATTGAAAGCGCTCACTCAAGCTTGTATCTTGTCAAGACAAATGAGGGTTACAATTTTTACAGATAGTCATTAGGGCTTCGGAGTTGTACATGACTTTGGGCAGTTGTGGTCCCAACGTGGATTTTTGACCTCTTCGGGTTCACCAATCAGAAACGGAGAGTGTGTAAAAGATCTACTGATGGCATTACAGTTGCCGGCACAAATTGGGGTGGTGAAGTGCAGTGCACATAGATCTGGTTGTGAGTACATCACACTAGGTAATAGATATGCAGATGAAATTGCTAAATTCTGTGCTTTTGAATGCATAGTCGATTAGTGTGGAATTACCAGTAAATGAGCAAATAGAACAAACAGAATGCAAATTATTGTTCACATCTGCTGAGACTTGGAGTGAAGTGAGAGACTTACAAGAAGAGGCAAGTGACTCTGAAAAAGAAGGGTGGATTAAATTGGGGTGCACTCGCAGGTCAGATGATGAGGTCTGGGTGTACACTGATGGGAGAATAGTAATGGCAGAAAGTCTTCTTTCTCAGATGGCCAGGGTCCATCATGGGCCGACACATATTGGAAGAGATGCAATGGTTAAATTGTTCCAACAGACATGGTTCAATCCCTGATTCAGAGTGATTGCAGAGAGTCTCTGTAAGAGATGCACAGTTTGTCAACAACAAAACCCAGGAAGAAAGACAGTGGTTAGCATGGGACAAATTGGGAAAGCAGCCGGTCCATTTACCAGAATGCAGTTGGATTTTATTGAAATGCCCCCTTGCAATGGATTAAAATATGTCCTTGTGGTTGTCTGTTTGTTTTCTCATTGGGTTGAAGCATATCCAACAAGAAGAAATGACAGTCTAACAGTTGCTAAATTGCTTCTTAGAGAAATTATTCCTAGATTTGGTTTTCCAGTCTCGTTGGAATCAGATAGAGGGACACATTTCAATAATGAAATAATTCGGATGCTTTGTGCAGCATTACAGATTGAGCAAAAACTGCACTGTGCTTATAGACCTGAGGCTTCAGGTGTAGTTGAACAAGTCAACGGCACAATTAAATCAAGGTTGGCTAAAGTTTGTGCTTCCACAACAATGAAATGGCCTGATGCATTGCCATTAGTGTAATGAGCTTGAGAAGTATCCCAGACAAGAAAACTGGATTGTCCCCCCACAAAATAATTATGGGCAGGGCGATGAGACAGCCAACAGTTCCAGTAAATCAACTAATGAGCATTACTGATGACTTGGTACTGGATTATTGTAAAGTATTGGCTGATGTGGTGCGTTCTGTTTCACCAGGTTGGAGAAGTTGCGACAACAACACAACGAGAACAAGGCCGCGATTTAAATCCAGGAGACTGGGTTGTGGTGAAGAAACATGTCAGAAAATCCTGTTTAGAACCTTGCTGGCATGGCCCTTACCAGATCATACTGGTAACAACGACAGCTGTCAAGTGTGGTGGTCTACCGAATTGGATCCACGCAAGTCACACAAGAAAAGTCCCAAGTCCACTTAAAAGCAAAGAAACTGCTGGAGAGGAGAGACGTGAACAGGGAAATGTTCCGGAGAAGGTTGAAGTTGGAGTAGAGTGGGCACAAGTTACTGGGACAAGTGAAGATAACACTGTCGCTGTCAATGGTGAGAGCAAGGTGATTCCTTCAGCTCCTGCCATTGACAAAGACAAAAGAAAGAGGAACTCATCTGAAGAAAGTTCAGAAAGTACAGTTAAAAATGAAAATGGAAAAAGGGCAAAGAAGGGAGACAAGTGGCCAAAAGGAGTGAAAAAGCTGAAATACACCATCAATAGCAAAGTTCCTGAAACAATACTTGAAGTATCGAGTCAATCAGAGCAAAGTGAAGAAGAAGAAGAGAATCAAGTGAGGGTGTTCAAAAAGAGAGGAGATTTATGTGATAAATTTCCAGGAGTTTCCGAAGCTGCGGATTTAAAGAAGAGCTCATGGCTCAAGTCTTTGTTGTGGAGTGCGCAAACTAAACTAGCCTAGTGAAACTATTAACTTTTTAAGACAACTTTACTTTTTTTAGCTAGAATTTGTTTTTTTTGGTTTTTGTCTTTTTCTTTTTCATAATCTTTGAAGATGATTAGAACTGAGACTGGTAAGTGGAATCAGGAAATGTGTAGGCGGAAATGCTTCAATGTTTGCACTTTCTGTGTTTTATTAACAATGTCTGTATGGTTGGTTTTAACATTTGTGTTACCACACTTTATGTTTATTAATGTAGTAAATACTACTACTAACAATAATGAGCATGCGACTCTGGTTACTAAAAGTGTTCTGAAAGAAGATTCAGAGACTAATATGAAAGAAATAACCGGTAGTGCCTTACATTTTGATAGATCTATTAGTGACTATTCGTTAAATGTCTTTACAAAATTGCTTTATGAGTATGTAGATACAATGGATGCGAGAGACTGTAATGTGTGCATGCAGTTACCTACGTCTTAGTTTGAGGGTGTAACGTACCACCACTTACCACTAACATATGGTATATCGTGTTGTGTACGAACTAGTCTATTTTATGCTAAAGGGGTTTTTCAATATTATTACTCAAATTATGATTTAGTGTTTTCAGAAATTCCTATTAGAAAGAATATGAATGTAGTATATAGTGTTAAAGATGCAGAATATTTGGGAGAGTTTTTTCACACTATTAAAACGATAGATGTAGTTTATGCACATAGGCATAATTTGACCTGTAGGTTACACAATGTAGAGATTGATTTCATTAATTCAGTAGAAGATAGACATAAAGAGTTTAAACGCAGGGCTGCTGAACAGAAGAGTAAAGAGCCTCCATGGGCACATAAAGAAGGAAATTATCAGAAGACTGAGACTTATGCTGCAATGGCTCTGGATTGGCCCCATAGGGGAAAGCTTTGCATACTAAGGCAGAAAACGGATTATAATAACCATTTCGTTGGTTCCAGTGAATGTGAACACACTTTCTTAATTACCGGTGGATGGGGATTAAAGGGTGGTACAGATCCTGTTTACCCTGGGGTATATTTCATTTGTGATAAAAATGCCTAATATAGGTTGCCACCACATTGGCATGGATGTTGTTATATGGAAATTGTCTTTCCAAAGATCTACCATGTGAATGATAAACAAGGAACCAATGAAAAGCAACTAACATGGAGCAAAAGGGGTTTGAGTGCTGCTGAAATAATTTGGGATATATTTGGTGCATTGATACCTTCAGTTGGGGTTATTTTAAATACCCAGAAAATTCTAAAGTTGTCTACAGGGGTTGATCGTTTATCTACGGATACCGCTGGAGGATTCTTGATGGTAGATACTGAAATGGTTGCTATGAGGACCATGGTTTTACAAAATAGACTTGCCTTAGATGTACTATTGGCAAACAAAGGCGGAGTCTGTAGTATGTTAAGGATTCAACAATGTTGCACTTATATCCGTGATAAGAGTAAGGATTTGGAGGGATATGTTAGTAACATGACTCATTTGCACGATGATCTGTCAAAACTGAAGGCTGATGGTGCATGGGAGAAAATTGGTAAGAGTATTTCTTCCATAGGTAACTGGTTTTCTAATTTTTCTAACAGCTTTTTGGGGAGGATATTAACATCGATAATTGCTGTTGCTATGAGCATACTAATGATAATGCTGCTTTATAAGTGTCGCAAGAGTAAGCCTACTGAGGGGAAACGACGAGCAAGAAAAAGGAAAAGAGAAGAAATAGAAATGGAAGATCGAAGGGGGATTTATTACGATGCCTGGAAGGATGTAGAGGGTGTTAGGCTGAAACAGATGAGAACTACTGCATTCTGATTGTTCATCATCAGATAGTAATCTGATATGGGTTGGTGTGATGGTTTGGGATACCATCAAATGGGGGATTGATGGAGCAAGATTTTTGCTAAATAAAATCTTCTCTGTAAATCCACCCATGTATGTGTATTAATAGATTACTAACGTGTGTGAAAACCAAAATTACGAAAACGTGAAGACTTGGAAGGTACGACCAAAAATGTGCAAGCTGCACGTGTTTTTAAAAGTCAGAATAACACATGAAGAATTAAAGATTTCTTTATAGGGTTATGAATAATAATAGAATGAGAAGAAATTATTAATTTGTGTGTCTAACATTAATGGTCTTATGTTTCCTGAACTGCAGGAATATTCAAGCACAAACACGAGAAAGCTCTTTTATTCTTCGTGAAAGTAGTGTAGGCCTAGAAATGTAGAAATGATTTTTCTTTTCTCTCCATTTTTCTTGCTAAATTGTGTAGGCCTTAGCAAATGTATTGGTTAGGGTATGTGCTTCCGAGCTCCTTTGTTTTTCCTCACATTACTTCCTGATGTCCTTGTAAAGAATAACATTTACATCCTTAGAGAGCGGAGAATAGTATGACTCTTTCCTGTCTATGCGAGGATTTAGAATGAAACTGTTGCTATGTAGTTGCAAAATATGTAATTGTAGTTTTCTGTTTCCTCTCTAGGAAGTTATACAATTTTAGACAAAGACTGCCTAGAGAAATTTGTAAAGTCATCATTAGGAGATGTTTGCCTCCCCTAGTTCTGACCAATGAGAGTGCCTTGTAGGGTTTAGGAAAGTTTTTAAATTAGTGTGACAAAGTTGCGAAACTAGTATAAAGATGCTGGTGGGAAAATGATCATCGGCTCGTTCACATTCTGGTGACCTGTCTTGTATCCGTGGTATGCTTTATGCTGTGCTGATTTCTGATCTGGCTGGCAAACCTGACTGCGGAGAACTCTTTCCCTAGAGACTTTGCACATCATCGGCTGGTGATGCTGCCCACACTATTCTCCTACGGCCCTGGAGATAGTTTTCTTGACTAATTGCACGCTGTGCATTAGTTTTCTCTAGATTACCGAGAGGTAACTGAACTGTGATTTTCCCTGATGTTTCCTTGTTCCCTCTCTTCCTCCCTTATTTCTCGCCTGAGTTTTGATGATCTCTGAGTTACTCTGTTTGTGATAGCTGTGATGTTTTACCTGTGATACTATGGGCAAAGTTTTCTTATGATTTGTAATTGTGTATGACCATTCATATTTTCTGAAATAATACCAAAAAGATACCTAGAAAGAATAGTGTTTGTCATTATTTCCTGAGTCATGACTTATTTTTACGATAACATTTGCCATATTATTGATGTATTTGTGGTGTATTTATGGTATAGCTGTTTCTTCATTACAGGTCCTCATGAAGGAATAGTTCTCTGATTTCTCCACTTAGTCCCTTTTAGCTCTACCAAAGATCCATTGGAGGACCTTTGATATTGCTAACAGAAATGATAATGACTTATGGGCCCGTCATTATGGCATTTACGCTTCCTTAGGTATTGTAGAGGTTGTGTGGGATATTATATGTCCCCCCACTGCTTCCGCTGCATCAGTTCCTTCCTTTCACATTTTCTTCCTTTCACCCTTTCTTCCTTCCTTTTTCCCAGTCTCCACTTTCTACATCTAATGTTTCTTTCTTTTCTCATCTTGATGTTCCCTCCTACTTTTCTCTCTCCTTTTGTTCTGTTTGCTGCCTCTCCATTTTCGATGTTTTTATCATTTCTTTCTCTGTCTCCTCAAATGAACTTGCCTCATTTAGCAACATTTGACCCCCAGTCAAGTCAAGTCAAGTCAAATATAGCTTTATTCGATTTAAAATGTAAATCATAAAAGCACAGTTTTTAAAAACATTTAAAAAGCATATGCAAACAAAATATGTGAATACAGAAAATAGGTAGCAATATGCAGAAATGTTTACAAACATGATTAATAACCAGGGCTCATATTCCACATAGTTTTCCTAGAGTTAATAACACTTTTTAAAAAAGAGACAATGTAAGGCGTAAACATTTCATTTTCCAAGACCTGTAAGGCCAATAACGCAGTTCGACATTGACTTAGTCCCAGAATCTTTAAAATTGGCAATATAAATCTTTTTCTTGGAATAGAGTAAAACTTACAAAATAAAAAAATATGCAACGTAGATTGTTGCGATACGTCATCACAGGGGCAAGCCTCCAGATTCTGAGACCAGTCATTTGTAGTTGGAAAGCTAGTAAGTTTATAAAAAGAACCCGGACGAAAGCGAGTCAATAGCATTCTATCATAGCTCCCAAGTACATAGGTTAGGTAGGGCTGAATATCATAGCATGTTAACATCAACTGGTTGTTCAAAACAGTAGGTTTTACCATTTCTTGAGTCAATCTGAGTGATTGTAGATGAGCCATGCACTCTGCTTTCAGTATCTTTCTTGATGTTGTAGCAATAGTGTTTGGCCTATCAAAATATTCAGGGTGTCCTATGTCACTCATAACATTTTTTATGTATTTTCACCACGGGATGGAGGAGGCTCTATGTAGCATTAAACAATCATTAACAATGTCATGGTTAAAGCTAGTATGTAGAGACGCCCAAACCTTGTGCCATAACATAATTGGTTCGACTTTAATCAGGTCTGAAATGTACGGAATTCCTAACTCAGAATGACAAATAAAGTTGGCAGTGCTGTTAGGAACAGCCAATAGATAACGTGTGAAGGCATTCTCTAGCAATTGTAGAGGTTAGACGTCCGTATGTCCCCAGATGCCTGCTCCATACATAGCTGTGGTAAGGCACTTAGCTTTATAGATTTGTAGTAATTCAGGGACTGGTCTTCTGCCCAACTTCCTCACAAAGTTAACCAGGGCGCCAGTGGCTCTAGAAAACAACAGTTTCCTGGCCAACACCGCAGTATTCCAAGTTCCCCTATAGTCAAAATGAATAACCAAATAAGCAAATTTGTTGGTGCATTCCACTTTGCTATCATTAATAATAATATCACGGCATTTAGCGCTATTCTTGCCACACTTCATTATAAAAGTTTTGGATGTGTTCACGTTCAGACCCCTTGATTGCATAAACGTAGTAAAACTTGTGACAACTCGCTGCAACCCTAGTTGGGTGCGGGCCATTAGAACCGCATCATCCGCGTATAGTAATGCGAGAACCGGATGCTTATTAATAAAAGGGAGGTCCTGGCATTGATCTGTTAAAACTTGGCCCAGGCCATTAATGTATAGAGTGAAAAGGAAAGGGGCGAGCACACAGCCTTGTCTTACACCTTTTCTGATTGGGAATTTGGCTGTGCATTCGCCCCGATTTCCAAACCGAACCCTTGCACCTGCCTCATTATAGAGTTGTCTCATAAAATAACCTCCAGTCTCATTCCTGACCCGGTATTCCCTTAACCGGCTTTCATGAACTTTTGTCTGCAGAATCCGAAATGAAACTAATAAACGTTTTAGTAAGTCATTTTACCAGGCCATTGTGTCAAGTGGCAACTCTCACTTTAGTTGCTACAGCGGGGGTTTACAACGCCATTGACTTTGTCCCCATTTTAACACGCCCTCAACTTCAGAACCAACACCCAGTACCAATGCTCCTGTAGCCCCTAAATCCCCATGCTCACGACGAGAGACTCCTGCCCGCCCTTGCTTAACACTGGCCAGCTCATCTCCAAACATGCTGCTTGCCTCAAATGACTCTATTCTAGCAGTCCCCTGTTCATTAATGCCTTCCTTAAATTCTCGCTTCCTGGAAAAAAGCGCTGCTTCTCCCTCTTCCTACACTGGGGAGCACCATAATCTTTAATGCTCAAAACATGGAACTCCCCTCCCTCATTCGCCTGCCTGTGGTTGAGACCGTTAGTCATACTCCATCTGCTGATATATCAGCACCCTGCACCGTGCCCCCCCACGAGTGCAGATGGGGTGCACGCGCTGGATCTGCCGAGGGAAGTGCTTCCTTCCAGGTCAGACTGCACTCCTGCAGGGACTACCTCTATACCTCCCGCATAGACTGTACTTCCCTAAGCCCTACCTCCGGCAGTGAGCACACACACCACATCAGTCTCCCCGCTAGCCACCTACCTCAATAACCTAGACAGACCCAAAAAGCCTGATTAAGCACACCAAGCTTGTTTAAACCCTCCAGCCAGCAATGTGTATCATGTGATGGGCCTCCCACACTTTCACATTCTTACCCTACTGACTCCATACCATGCTCTCAGCAGACTGAAACTCCACTTGTCCCTGGCCTACTTGAAAACACACCCATCAGGAGCAGATGATCAGACAGTAAATGTTCATCTTCAACCTAGCCTGACCCTAAAACTTTCCTAAAAAGTTAGACTTTGCCACACTTGGAGACCTAGCCTAGCCTCCCCTGTGGCCAGTGCCATTCGCCTGAAAAATCGGGGGGAGATGTCCTTCTTCCTACCCTATACACATAAAAGAAGTACAGCAGCCTGTCTCCTCATTTACCCTCACTGGAATAGGAGATCCTGAGTTTTTTGGAACCAAAATAAAAATGTTTGGACGGAAAAGCCTCACCCATATTGTCGCAGCATGCTTCATCATTGGTTAGTCCACCTCTCCATGATAGGACGATACCATCATGATGGTGTCAACCTCTAGGAGAGGGAGATCAGAATAAGTAATACTGATTAAATCATGGGTCCAAATGTAGCAAAAAACTACCTCTATGTATACCCAAGGAAATACCTTTAATTTGCGAGTACAAAGGGCAGAGTTAATAACAAACTAAGGATGATATTCTGAGCTTATGTCTCGAACATCCTTCCTATTTATAATTTGCAAACATGTTTCAGCCACTCTAGGGGCCCACAAAGAGAGTCTAGGCCTTTGTCAGGGCAACACAGGTACCCCTTAGGTCCGTGATACATGCAGGTAAGAATAGGTCCTACCTCCAACTATCCTGGAGGTTATTTTCACCCTATTCTTAAGGGATTTTAGGGCAATAGTCGCACCAGTTGTGGACCACTCCTGTAGTTAAACATTTTGCAAGGCATCCAGCCACCTATATAGATAGATCTCCTATTTTAAATACCAGTGAGGATAAAGGAGGAGACAGGCTGCCATACTTCTTTTGTGTGTGTTTGTTTGATTTTGGAGGGTGTACGGTAGGAAATAACCTCTATCACTCTTTCTGTGTGATATTGATCCTCACCCCCATTTTACAAGTTGTTTCTCTCCAATACCATCACTTAGTCTGAGGCTTTATTCTCTCTGGAAAGCTGGTGTGTGACCTTACCGCTAGCATAACTGCAAGCAATCTGCAAGCCTTTATTTGGCCCTATACTCACAGCATACACCTTTTGCTCCCTTGCTTCTTGCATAGGGCGTGCATTTCATCCAGACACACAGCAAAGCTCATTGATTATCTGCTATCTCCCCCAGTTAACATCCCTCCAATTGGCTCTATTGTTTCATCCTTGTATATCCCCTACCTTGCTCCAACCTCTATTCCACATTCTCACTTCATACATAGTCCTAGGATCACATATAACGTTTTTAAAGTCTAGACCTCTCATGCCAATCGTACTTGCCATATTCAAAATTCTCATGGATTCAGTTCTTGTGTGTTCCTATCTAAGAAGAAAGCCTTACACTGGCAGTCCATTTTTTGCCTGTTCTCCTCCCCTTGTTTGATCGTTGGCACATGCACTCTCCAAACTCAGTATGATTTGATCATCACCTAAAGTCCACCTCTACCTCATCTTTCTCTACATGCAGCTGGCTTTCAAATTAGCTTCTCTCTCCCTCTCTTTCTCCTTCTACTTTCCTCTTTTATCTGACATACAGTTATGCCCCCCCTGTAACCTAACTCACAGAAAGCTCCTTTACTCTCCCATACCACACTAGAATCTCTAGCGACTATATATCCCTCTGTTCGACCTGACAGCCTTAGGGTGGTCTTCCCCCAATGTTTGTTTTTGCCTACCTTCTCCACGTTTCTGATCTCGTTTTTGCTGATATTAACCAGTGCTAAAGCACTTGTGCTCTGTCTCCTAAACATGGTAATATTGGTATAGCCCCAACTGGGATATTTAAGTTACTTATAAGTCTCTAGTACAGTGGTAACCCCTGTACCCAGTACATGTAAATTTAATGCTATTAGTGAGCCTGCAGCACTAGTTGTGCCACCCACTTAAGTAGCCCTTTAACCATGTCTCAGGTCTGCCATTGCAGAGCTTGTTTGTGCAGTTCAAACTGCTATGTCGACTTGGCAAAATAAACCTTTTGCCAAGCCCAAACCTTCCCTTTTTATACATATAGCCCAACCCTAAGGTACGCCCTGGACAACCAAGAGGGCAGGGTACAACGTATGTATAAGGCAGGACTTGTACTTTTAAGTTTTACATGTCCTGGTAGTGAAAAACTCCCAAAGTCGTTTTTCATTACAGCAAATTCCTATCTCTCCCAAAAAATAACATTGGGATTACCTTATTATCATTTATAAGTGTCTTTCCAATTAGGAAGAGATAAAACTTTCAAGTCTGGTGTCTATGGAATCCTAATTTAAAACACTAACTTATGGTTAAGTCAGATTTTAAATTACAATTCTGAACATGCCACTTTTAGAAAGTTAACAACAACAGCCTGGATGAATATCCAAGAACTCTAGGTGCACTACTAACATGTCACTTAATCCTAAGTGTACATAAAGTAATATGGAATAGTATCAAAATTTAGTGAAACCATCTTAAGACATGTAATCAATATGTAACTGAACATTCAACAAAATTATATCAGGAACTTCCAAGAAATTCAGCGTAGAAAATGTCGAATATCTGAATCTGCTTTTATTTAGTCCATAGCAGAAATTTTCAAAAGAAACAAGGTGATGCTTGACTCAGCATAGCCAATCAGTTGAGAAACGAAATTTCACTTTCCCAATGCATTTCGGGCAGAACTGTGCCCTTCATCAGGGGAATCTAAAACGTCAATAATTACAGTGAATATCAAAGGTCAAGATTTCAATTATATACATCATACGAAATGTGTAATAGAAAGCTCATTAGAAAAAAAGTCAAGGCTGAAGATCAGTTAACCAAAATAGGGGTATCTAATAACAGAACAATAAAAAACAGTGAATGAGAAAAGAAAAACGATATAGACCAGAAGAAGAGCGGAAAATAGCATCCCACGTGCAGTGCGAAAAAAATTGTAAAAGGAATTAAACAGTGAGAAATACCTCAAGTGCACGTTGAAATCAAACCACAATGAAATCAACCGCACACACACTGTGCCAACAACTGTGGAATAAACAAAAAAGCAAAATGAGCTACCGCAACAAATGTCTAAAAATACCACCAATGGCTTATGAAAGAATCTTGTTACCTCGGGTCGCAACTGTCGAAAATCAACAGGAAGTGCGGAATGCTAAAAAGAGTGTAAACTCCAGTGAGTTCAAAGCCCTAAAGACACTAATAAAACTAAATATAGCGCAAATAGAAAATAAACGCGTCTTACCAAAGCTTGGTGGTGCACTCCAAAAACTTTCACAACCGGAATCACTGGCGTAATAGAAACACCGAACCCAACCTTCACAACCCGGAGTTTTAAAAGCAAAAAGCGCGGTCATGCGTGCCCCGCGTCAGTGCAATGGAAATAGAAAGAAGACTATCCCAGAGTGATAGAAGTAGAGAAAAGGAAATTAAACACAATGAACACACAAAAAGAGAAGTTGCTAAAACAATAGTTACTAAAGCAATAATTACTAAAACAATAATTACTAAAGCAATGATTCCTAAAACAATAATTACTAAACAATAAGACTGCAAATGCCACGCAGGTCAAAACAGTCAAAAAATAAATGAAACGGAGAGTATGGAAAATAAAACTATACGAATAAAGAGGAAGTAAAAGAGAACACAATCATTGAATAAATAGTACAAAAAGCTATAATACAAAAACAGTGCAATCTGCCTATACAAAGCTAAGAAAATCCCTACCTGTACAAAACTATATGACAAAATAGATGACACTGCAGTAATCAACAGATATAAACAGACGGTTTTAGTGCGTACAGACTCTGAAAAACAAGGTGAAGTTATACAGATGAAATTCACAGAAAACACGACAATTCAATCTTATCATTTAACCCTTTCGGGTGAAGAGTCTCAAGAAACCATATCCAGTGTGTTTCACGCTGTAGTAACAATCTGGATAAATCTCTGCCTGGTAATGGTTCAATGACCTCAATTACACTAAACCTGAGTTGTGCGATGGTATGTTAGTTATCTAACCAATGTTTAGCCAAGAGGAGCTCAAAGTTTTGGTACGTATCCTACTTTTATGTTCAGTAATACGAATTCTTATAGCCCTTTCAGTTTTACCGACATAATACAGGCCACAAGGGCATTTAATCACATAAATGACATGTGTGCTGTTACAATTAGCAGAAAAGTTCAAAGTAATGTTTTTACCAGATCTAGGATGGGTGATCAGTTGCCCAACTAACACATTGTTACAATGAGAACAATGTTGACACTTAATCATGCCTCTGTGTGTGCTCCTTGTAGTAGATAACGGAGATGACAATATCTCCTTAAGGTTACGTGACCGTTTATATGCGAACAGAGGAGGATTAGCAAATAAGCCTTGAAAATCATATTCAGTTTGAAGTAATTCCCATCGTTTTAAAACTATCTTTTTGATTGAGTGTGACTGAGAGGAAAAGGTGGAAACAAACACTTCTCTGGGTGTGGTTTGACTTTTGGTCGACCTCTTCAGTAAATTGCTTCTAGACGCTTTCAATGCCTTAGTTTCAGCTTGATCTACAACATCACGTGGGTATCCCCTGGCCATAAACTGTTTTTTATATACCTGTGTAGTCTGATGACTGAGAACAGGATCAGACGTGATGCGTCTGATCCTAGTGAACTGAGAATACGGAAGATGACGTTTAAGAGACCAAGGGTGAAAACTCTGATATAACAAAGCATTGTTCCTATCTGTGCTCTTCTTAAAAACCCTAGTGTGAATGTGAGACCCTTTCAATTCTATAGAAACATCCAGATAAGAAATCATCTGGGAATCTATAGAAGAGGTGAACTGAATTCTAGGATTCTTGTGGTTGAGCTCACTGACCATGGCTTCCAGATCAATCCGTTTCCCTTGCCAAATGATTAAGATATCATCTATGTAACGACGATATAAAATCAGATTACTCTTCCAGTTAGTATGTCTAAATTTGAAACTGAGTACATATTGTCTAATGCTAACTGGAAGAGTAATCTGATTTTATATTGTCGTTACATAGATGATATCTTAATCATTTGGCAAGGGAAACGGATTGATCTGGAAGCCATGGTCAGTGAGCTCAACCACAAGAATCCTAGAATTCAGTTCACCTCTTCTATAGATTCCCAGATGATTTCTTATCTGGATGTTTCTATAGAATTGAAAGGGTCTCACATTCACACTAGGGTTTTTAAGAAGAGCACAGATAGGAACAATGCTTTGTTATATCAGAGTTTTCACTCTTGCTCTCTTAAATGTCATCTTCCGTATTCTCAGTTCACTAGGATCAGGCGCATCACGTCTGATCCTGTTCTCAGTCATCAGACTACACAGGTATATAAAAACAGTTTATGGCCATGGGATACCCATGTGATGTTGTAGATCAAGCTGAAACTAAGGCATTGAAAGCGTATAGAAGCGATTTACTGAAGAGGTCGACAAAAGTCAAACCACACCCAGAGAAGTGTTTGTTTCCACCTTTTCCTCTCAGTCACACTCAATCAAAAGATAGTTTTAAAATGATGGGAATTACTTCAAACTGAATCTGATTTTCAAGGCTTATTTGCTAATCCTCCTCTGTTCGCATATAAACGGTCACGTAACCTTAAGGAGATATTGTCATCTCCGTTATCACTACAAGGAGCACACACAGAGGCATGATTAAGTGTCAACATTGTTCTCATTGTAACAATGTGTTAGTTGGGCAACTGATCACCCATCCTAGATCTGGTAAAACATTACTTTGAACTTTTCTGCTAATTGTAACAGCACACATGTCATTTATGTGATTAAATGCCCTTGTAGCCTGTATTATGTCGGTAAAACTGAAAGGGCTTTAAGAATTCGTATACTGAACATAAAAGTAGGATACGTACCAAAACTTTGAGCTCCTCTTTGACTAAACATTGGTTAGATAACCAACATACCATCGCACAACTCAGGTTTAGTGTAATTGAGGTCATTGAACCATTACCAGGCAGAGATTTATCCAGATTGTTACTACAGCGTGAAACACACTGGATATGGTTTCTTGAGACTCATCACCCAAAAGGGTTAAATGATAAGATTGAATTGTCGTGTTTTCTGTGAATTTCATCTGTATAACTTCACCTTGTTTTCAGAGTCTGTACGCACTAAAACCGTCTGTTTATATCTGTTGATTACTGCAGTGTCATCTATTTTGTCATATAGTTTTGTACAGGTAGGGATTTTCTTAGCTTTGTATAGGCAGATTGCACTGTTTTTGTATTATAGCTTTTTGTACTATTTATTCAATGATTGTGTTCTCTTTACTTCCTCTTTATTCGTATAGTTTTATTTTCCATACTCTCCGTTTCATTTATTTTTGACTGTTTTGACTCGTGGCATTTGCAGTCTTATTGTTTAGTAATTATTGTTTTAGGAATCATTGCTTTAGTAATTATTGTTTTAGTAATTATTGCTTTAGTAACTATTGTTTTAGCAACTTCTCTTTTGCGTGTTCATTGTGTTTAATTTCCTTTCTCTACTTCTATCACTCTGGGATAGTCTTCTTTCTATTTCCATTGCACTGACGCGGGCACGCATGACCACGCTTTTTGCTTTTTGCTTTAAAACTCCGGGTTGTGAAGGTTGGGTTCGGTGTTTCTATTACGCCAGTGATTCGGTTGTGAAAGTTTTTGGAGTGCACCAAAGCTTTGGTAAGACGCGTTTATTTTCTATTTGCGCTATATTTAGTTTTATTAGTGTCTTTAGGCTTTGAACTCACTGGAGTTTACACTCTTTTAGCATTCCGCACTTCCTGTTGATTTTCGACAGTTGCGACTCCGAGGTAACAAATTCTTTCATAAGCCACTGGTGGTATTTTTAGACATTTGTTGCGGTAGCTCATTTTGCTTTTCGTTTATTCCACAGTTGTTGGCACAGTGTGTGTGCCGTTGATTTCATTGTGGTTTGATTTCAACGTGCACTTGAGGTATTTCTCTACTGTTTAATTCCTTTACAATTTTTTTCGCACTGCACGTGGATGCTATTTTCCGCTCTTCTTCTGGTCTATATCGTTTTTCTTTTCTCATTCACTGTTTTTTTATTGTTCTGTTATTAGATACCCCTATTTTGGTTAACTGATCTTCAGCCTTGACTTTTTTCTAATGAGCTTTCTATTACACATTTCGTATGATGTATATAATTGAAATCTTGACCTTGATATTCACTGTAATTATTGACGTTTTAGATTCCCTGATGAAGGGCACAGTTCTGCCCGAAATGCATTGGGAAAGTGAAATTTCGTTTCTCAACTGATTGGCTATGCTGAGTCAAGCATCACCTTGTTTCTTTTGAAAATTTCTGCTATGGACTAAATAAAAGCAGATTCAGATATTCGACATTTTCTACGCTGAATTTCTTGGAAGTTCCTGATATAATTTTGTTGAATGTTCAGTTACATATTGATTACATGTCTTAAGATGGTTTCACTAAATTTTGATTCTATTCCATATTACTTTATGTACACTTAGGATTAAGTGACATGTTAGTAGTGCACCTAGAGTTCTTGGATATTCATCCAGGCTGTTGTTGTTCACTTTGTATCAGGAGGCTGCCAGAGCCCCCTACTGGGTGCACACTTTAATTGAAGAAATTTTTAAGCAAAGAGTATTTGGTTGTATTTGATTATCATTGAGTGCATTTTAGCTGTATTCCTTTCTGTTATATACTTTTAGAAAGTTGGCATTTTCTTACTTTACCCATTTCGTGCCTGCTGCCTCGGATCACATGTCTGGGGTAGGCAACAGCTGTGATTTGTGTATTCCCCCAAGACAGCCACACACAATGGGAACTTAGGAGTGCCTTGATGGGCCATCCTGGCAAGATGGGAGGGAGGAGTTGGAGCCAGCCTCACTTATACCTGAATAGACTGTGGCCTGTCCCCACACAAAGGGCTGCATACCCCCCTGTAGTGAGGCTAGAGCCAGGGCAGAACTTCAATGCACTTCAACGGCCTCTCTTTGAAGTCTCCTCCACCTCAAAGGCCAAACTGGGTATAAGTACTGTACCTCTGACACCACCACTTCAGTACTCTTCTTTACATGTGAAGACTCTGCCAGAAAGAAGGCACCTAGTCACTCCGAACCCCAGACATCTGGTTGTGCACAATTAGTTCCTATGGTGCGCCCAGATGGCCTGGGCTGCCTTGGAAGTCCCAGTGAGCTCTCATTTGAGTCTTCAAGCCCAGACAGGTATCCAGGAGTTCAGGTGCATATTCTCCAACTGCCCCCTCCATCATTCACGGATTACAAGAAAATGGGGTAGCTTTGCTCTGGATTGGTAGGGACAGGGTTCTTGAGACCTCCTTCTTGTCTGGTTGTTCTCACCTGGGTGTTGCCAGAGTCTCATCAGGGCCTTGGGTGCCCCCAGTGGCCTGAGTTTGTAGCTGCCTTCCAACACTGTCCAATGGACTTTTCTTTCAAGCCTTGCTTCTTGGAGAGCAGGAAGGGATGCAAAGCTGACATCCCTGTGCAAGGCGGCTTGTGCGGGGGGAGCATGGTTTAGCCAGCACTGTACTGTTATCGTGATGGCTGGGCTGACTTGGAAGTCCAGATGATGGCTCATTTGACTCTCCAAGCCCAGCCAGGGCTCTAGGAGATCAAATGTGTTTGCTCCGATGGCCCCCTTTCACTCAGTGTGCATGGATTACAAGAAAGGCAGGTAGCACTTGTTGGCGCGTTAGCACGGGGTTACAATTTACATTAAAAAAACCTTTGCAGTTGACTGAGAGGAGAAGGGAGTTAGCATTCAACAAATCACAATTATAACAGTGTAATCCATTTGGTCACACAATAAGGACCAGGATTCAGTAATCAAAGTTAAGGTGGATTTATTAAATATTATGTATCAAACCACCAAGTAAGCAAAACAGAAAAGTATTATGCTCTTGAAGCATTACAACACACATATTAAGGCGCCGATATGGATTCGGACTTGAAAGCAGAAGTCCAATAAAAATGCCAGTCGGAAAAATCCAAGCACAAAAGAATAGAATTTGATGCTTCCCTGAGAAGCTCTGTTCCTCTTCACTAAACATGAATAATTCAAAACCAGTTTAACCTAAATTAGAATCTACCTATAGATGGTTCATTAAGGATGGGGCAGCTGGGAATTTAAGAATGCAAGAAAGTGTCAGCATTGTGAGTATTTCAGTAGAAAACCTCTAAAGGGAAAAAGTGTTTGGCATATAGCCATACACTCACAAACAATGGGGCAAGCAGAGAGGTTTGCACATCTCAAAGTTTGAAAAGATCTGGCTTGCAGTCTAACAGCATATACATTAATTAAAACATACAGATATAGTCTCATGATCTAATAGTCACGGCACCTTTCCTTGGACCAATGGTGGAGAACCTTTCGTTATTTTAGCAACATTGGTCTTTTCGCCAATCTCACAAAGCCTAGGTGCTCCCATGTGCTTGAACACCTCAAATGTTGCAGATATACAATGAATAAACAGTTTCACGTTGTTAGCTTTTCCACCCTTTCTGCCAAGAGTTTCTTCTCAGGCCTCTCTATCTCTAATATATAGTACTCCTTTCTCTAACTAATGAAGCCTTGGGACAGCACCTGAAGAGGCAAGAGCATGCAATGCAAGCAAAAAATAAATTTCAAGATTCAGGCCTATGAAAGGAAGTAACAACTCACATTTCAGGTAAGCTTTATTGTCCTTACAGCACCGGCATAACAGGCAGCAACTGCCATTTCCCCGAATGTCCACCTCGACCAACGCTCCAATGCAGATGACAAAAGCATTGGAACATTGACAGGCAGATCCCAACACATCCCCCTTCCTTCCAAAATACCCACGAAACAAAGATACTAAGGTACACAAATTCCAGACGGAATGCATAATAACTAATTACAAGGCATACATAATACAAACCTTAAAAACTGAAGTAAAACAAAACGTCAAAGGTCTGCACATAGTTAAACCACACGAAATGAACATTAAGACAAAAAGAAACAAAACCCAACCAACCCTGAACCAAAAATGAAAATGTGCTTCTTGCACATGGCAGAACCACTAACAGACTCCATCACATCACAAAATTATTCTACCTTTGTAGAACACACTTTTTCCACCTTGAAGTTGGGTGATACTCTGGAATACAAACAGTCTCCACCGAACCTTGAGGCAACCCCATTCTTTCACACACAAAGTTAGCTTTGGATTTGGGTACCACCACCAATTTGCTCTTATTCCACACTTTTCCGTTTTCCAAAACCACAACCTCGTTCTTTACCTCCTTTTCACAATGAGGAGACAAGAACCTCGACTGGCCCTTATGAACATGCCTGGGAATTAGTATCCTCACCAAAACACCCACTTGAACCTTACATTCCCTGCCATTGTTCCCTTTGGAAGTATACTTCCCTTGCACACATTTTCGCACATCCAGGACACCACTCACTTTCTCCACATGCCACTCTTTCCTATTCATCCCTTCCCTGTTCAGTCGTGAACCTGCCACTCTGCCTCTCAACAATGAATAAGGAGATACCCCAGTATAAAACATATGGGGTGGTTCTAATAGCCCACAACATGTCCCTCACAGCATCTTCCCAATTTATGCCGTTGTCTAGGGCTAACTGAAGCTGGTCCTTCACTACATGATTCACCCTCTCCACAAGTCCATTGTTACGGGGATGGTACAGTGATGTTCTTATATGTTTGATACCACAACACTCCGAAAAACTACACATTTCACTGGACACTACATGGCTACCATTGTCAGTCACCAATTCTACCAGAAAACCCTCTCTCATGAACATGTCCTGAAAGAAATGAATAACTGTTCTAGAATTGACACTAGTGACACATTTTAATTCAGTCCACTTAGACATGTAGTCAACCAACACCAAGGCATATTTGGGTGAACTGCCAAAAACCCTAATAGGACCAGACACATCGAACACCAAGTTGTGCCAAGGTACCCCATTACTAACAACAGGAATGATGGGAGACGGTACAGTGACCTGTGCTTTATCTCTCAAAACACATGCACTACATTCCCTCACACAATGTTCAAAAGCTCTGTCCATTCCAGGCCACCAAAAGTCCTTTCTCACACAGCGTTTCATTGCATGCATCCCCAAATGACCTCCATGTGCCAATTCCAGCACTTTCGACCTCATTTCCCTCAGAACCACTAATCGTTCACACCTCAATAAAACACCATTAACAATGGACATCTCATTGGCATTTCCTCAATACGGAATCAAATCCTCCTTCATATTTCATGCTCTGGACCAACTGTCTATAACACATTTAATCACATTTTGCAACACTTCATCTTTGGAGGCTGCCACTTGTCATTGTTCTTCAGTCAACACCCCCGAAGTGACCACTCTCACTGCACACACAAATTCTACATCCTCATCATCACCTTTATCATCATTCTCACACTCACCTACTGGTAACCTTGAAAGACAGTCTGCCGCAAAATTCCGTACTCCTGGCACATACTGCAAATTGTACTGGTATTCTTGCATTTAGCAATGCGTGGAGTTGCTCTACCACCATTGACAGTGCAAAACAAATCTATGAGCGGCTTATGGTCTGTGCGCAGCACAAACTGGCTTCCCCAAACAAAGTTTCTAAAATACTGCACACCCCACCATAAACCAAGAGCCTCCTTCTCGATGGTGGAATAAGTAGGCTCCGCACCACAAAGTGCTCTCGATGCAAACCCCGCAATTTCCTCTTTGCCACACTCCCTTCTTTGCATAAGGACTGCACCTAAACCATGGTTGCTAGCATCAGTAGCTATAATGCACAGATCACAAGTGTTAAATGGTTTAAGGGGTTTAGCAGACTTAATGTCCTTCTTTATCGACTCAAACACAGTGCCATGCACTTCGTTCCATACGTACTTTGTATTTTTTTTAACAAGTTCCGTAAACTGGCCATTTAGGATGCAAAATTCGTCACAAATTTTACATAATACTCAATCAACCCTAAAAAGTACCCAAGCTGATCCTTACTGCTGGGTGCAGGTGCTTGCTCAATTGCTTTCAAAATCTTTATCTTGGGTTCAACACCTTTGCTAGACACATTGTGCCCTAAATAATCCACTCCATCGAACAAAAACCTGCATTTGTCTTTCTTCAAGGTTAAACCTGAGCATTTCAAAATGTCCATAACCCTCTCCAGCCTAGCATCATGCTCACACACTGTTTTCCCATAAATCAAGACATTGTCCTGGAAACATGTCACACCAGGCACATCAGCAAATAAATTGTTCATTAATCTTTGGAACACTGAAGATGCGGAGGCAAGTCCGAACAGCATACACTTATAGCGAAATGCTTTTTCAGGGATCACAAAAGAAGTGAATTTGTCGACTCATTGCATAACTCTATCTGGTGATATGCTGCCGACATGTCAAGTGTTATAAAGATAACAGCGCCCTCTAAAGTGGACAACAGCTCACTGATGTTGGGGAGTGGATGGTGGTCTACCCAGATATTGGAATTAAGATCGCGTAAATCCACACATAAACACAGGGACTTGTCCGATTTCCACACCAACACAACTTGGACCAACCACTCCGTACTCTCAATAGGTTAAATACCCTCTAAATCACAGAGTTTCTTTAATTCCACCTTACGTTCTTCCCTCAAATTGATGGAAACACGCTGCACCTTGTGTACTTTCGGCTTTGCCTTATCACTCAAAATTAAGCAATATTTGAAACCTTTCAATCGACCCAGATGATCTGTAAACACTTTGGGATAATCACTAGTTCATTTATTCTCAACCATATTGCACACGTCACCATTGTACATTTCAAACAGACGTTGTCTTGATAGCACTAACTCTGAATGTTTAGGATCGAGAATTATATCCAGATCCCCTTGCTCATTCCACCCTAAAAATTAGATCCCGCCTTTGGCTACATACACAGTGCCATTTGCATTATTGTTCTCAAAACCTAAACTGGCATCAAATTTACCTAACACCTCCACCCTTTTACCGCCATAAGCAAAAATGTTAATGTGCGACTCCCAGAAGTGAGGAATATTTAATTTACCAAACTCTGTGTAGGGAATTGGCTCGTAAATAAGGAGGCCTCTCATAGCAATTGTTCTTAGATGTGAGTTTTATTGCACCCTTTTTAAAGAATAGCCAACAGAAAACTCTCCGGTCTCCTCCAGTCACAGGACCGACGTCTTGGGATCTCTTCTTGGACCGCAGGTCGGGTGGTGCCTCGGGAAAACAAAACGCAGAAACCAGGGGGAACCGGAGTCAGCAGGCCTATTTTCAGCTTTAAAGTAACAACACAGAAGGTCAGTGTTGGGGATATTTCCATCTTAAGCAAAAACCGTCACCGGTGATCAGGACTTTCCTTATTACAGGAGAAAGTATCCCAGCTAATCTCAAGTGACGTTTGAGGCTCGCCTCCTGCCTAGTACCCTCAAAAATTCTCGTACCTGTGAGAGCCACGGTCCTCCTGGAATGTGGCTGGCTCACTCGTGGGGTCTTTTTTTGGCTCTTCTTTCCTCGTCCTGCCACTCCTGGATCCACAGACCTCTGTTCAGGAGTCGGTTCTGGTTTCCCAGTCCGGAAGTCCCTCCGGCCGTCGTCTTCCTCGTGGTCTGGACTGTGGTTTCCCTCCGGATTGTATCCTTCAGTTGGCGAAAAGCTTGAAGTTTTCTCTCGCTTCCTTGGACACACCCGCTTGTCGAAGTTCCAGATTTTGACATCGTCAGCTGACAGGCAGGGCTCACCGATTGGAGCGCCCAGATGACGTAGTCTTTGGAGGTCGGTCTGGGTTCCTGGAACATCGCTTCCATAAAGGGTCTGTCGCTGTCCTCGGTGTTCGCGGTAAAAGCTGTGTATGAATGAAACTACTGCAAAAGTAGAGAGGGCAGAGCATGAGGAGGTAAGGTCATCGTCCGGGTCACTAAGGCTCATGTTTAGGGTGGATCCCTCCGTTCCGTGACACTCTGATTCGCCAATCAAAGTGAATGGCGAACCAGAATCTGCCATAACTCTCACCTTGGACCCATTAATAGTAATACCACACAACAGGGGTTTCCTCTTCTTACCCTCACACGTAAACTCCACATGGTTTGCAACATCACTTTCAACAGGGTCAGACAACATCAATATTACATTATAATCACCCCCAGATGTGTCTTCTTCAAAAGACTTCACCACAGGAGCACTGAAATCTTTCCTATACGATGTGCAAATTCTTGAAAAACAACCGTTTTTCCCACACCTGAAACATGTCTGGTTGGCAGCTGGGCAATTTTTATTCGAGCTTACATGAAATTTAGTACCACTCCTAAAACATGACACCTCTGCCTTGCCACCTTGTAGACTGTCACCACATCGATTACCATTGGAAAAAGACTGGTCCATTGAAGATTTGCTGACATTCTTGACAACTTGTTTACTTATGGTTTTGGCTTCGTGCTCTGAAACACCCTTGCCCATCTCTTTCATACAATGCTCAGAATGCTCAATACTTCTAGCAATAGTTAATGCAGCTTCCAAATTGGGATCTTCCTTAGAAAACAGTATTTCCTGGATTTTTGCGATTGTTCGTTTTTTCAATTAAGTGCTCCCTTATAATTTCATCTTTGAGATCACGATAATCACATGTTACGGCCAATTTACGCAAACCTGCCACAAAATCATCAATGGGTTCACCTGGTGCTTGCGCACGTTGAAGAAACTTATGATGTTCCAAAACCACATTTTTCCTGGGGTTGTATCTTTTGTGCAAAGTATATATAACTGAAGCATATTCATCCATCACTTCATTATGTCCATCATCCCCAGTTCCTACATGTGCCATCACTATTTCCAACGGAAGATTTTTTAGGATATTCCTACATTCAGTTCCGAAATTGTAGAGTAACAAATGCCTTCTTCTTCTTAGATGTAAGAGATTCATCATCAATAACTTCCAGATAGGATACAAAGGTCTCATGCCATTGCTCCCAACAAATCAGAGGTGTGCCTGGGGCTGCCAAAAATGGTGGCAGTGCAACCACTCTATCCATGACTCAAACCTCTTACGTTGCTGCCTTGCCCAAAATTTAAAGTAATTTGTCTTTGTTGTTCTTACCTATATATTTACTTCTATTTTTCTTTACAATAACACCAAAAACACCCACCAATATATATGTTACTCAAATGATTCCTTTTTCATTTCCTTGCTTGAGTGACCTGCAGACAGTCCGCTGGAAACGGTGCACCTATAATTGTTGCAGATACAGCTATGCCACTAGAAGATGGCCGCCATTCCAGACTACGCCACTCCTTTATTTTCTATACAGAGGGGTGCCTGTCACTGTTGAAGACACCGACAAAGTGCTCTACCAACAAAATGGCCGCACTGGAAAGCAGTTAGCATTTCAGCTTACACCACGGCCAGTCTCTTACTGCAAGCAACACAACAGCACACCAGGAATTTCTAAGCGCCCGCGCATACTCTGCACCGTTCGCCGGAACACCGGACGGTGCTCACACAGACGATACCTGTACCATAATGGCAGAGATTGCACCAATATCACGACATCAGCAGAAACAAGAGCATGTATTCCTTCTTGGGAATGACTCAGGCTCCAGGTCGGCCTGCTGTCTATGAAGCAAGGACGGTTTTATCTACCATGAACAGCAGCATCTCAAGCTCTGTGCCATCCACGCACTTAACAATGTCCTGCAATACAAGCACTTCAGCCAGGAAACAGTTGAGGTGATTCACAAGATTACCAGCAGGGTCCAGGATAACCCCCTACATGCTGGGTCCACCCGGTGTTGGATCGTCGCCAGTGAAAGGATGTCACAACCTAGATTTCAGGTAAGTTTATTGTCCTTACAGCACCAGCAGAACAGGCAGCAACTGTCGTTTCCCCGAATGTCCACCTCCACCCACGCTCCAATGCCGAAGACAAAAGCATTGAAACATTGACAGGGAGATCCCAACAGCCTACTAATGTGCATTTCAGTTACATGAATATAGGTGCACATACTATTTCAAAATAAATGTTAGGTGAATACTAAATTCACTGTTACATGTGTGATGCACTTTTCATTTGAGTGCAATATAACTTGAAACATAAGTGTAAAGATGTATAAAAACTACATTTCTTCATGATTAGGCTAAACATGAATATGCACATGTGTATGAAACTCTAGTTTCTACAGTGCATGCACTTCAGTTTTACATTCAAGTGCACAACTTTACATTATTAATACTAGAACACACAAGGTATATGGCACTAAGAGCAGGTATATATTGCGTAGTTGTAAAGTGTAAGGGTGGAGCTAAATTTACACTGTTCCACCTTTCTCCGGATTATTAGAGACAAGGTATGAGGGATCCCATATACTGTGTATGTGTGGTTGAGGCTCTCGGAAACAATCTACTTGAGACTCTGGATTGTTGACATAAGTGATTCATTCAACTTTGATGATAGGATAGTCCCAGATACTGTCTGGTGGTCCATGCCCCATGTACCTTTCCATTGCCCTTTTCCGCCCAGTGCATTCCCGCAGCAGCTTGGAATGACAGTTCCTTGGGATGGCCCCTGCTGCCCAGCCTGGGACACTGCAACCCTGTGTCTTGCTCAGGCTGCACCTTGGCCTGCCTCTCCTTTCTGTTGACATGCAGCAAGTCGGGCCTGCCGGTGCTTGTGTGTCTGCCCTGTTCCCCCAGCATCCTGCAGACAAGCAGGGGCTCCCAAAGTAGGCTCCCCAAGGATGTGAAGGTTGGTCAAGGATGGGCCTGCAGCTCCTCCTCCCATGCAGCAGGTGTGGTTACCTGGTTGATCCTGCCAGTAGCTTGTGTCAAAGATTAAGCCATGCATGTGTCGGTACACATGACTAGTATACTCAAACTGCAAATGACTCATTAAATCAGTTATGGTTCCTTTGATTTCTCCATCTGTTACTTAGATAATTGTGGGAATTCTAGAGCTAATAGATGCTGATGAGAGCTAATCTCCTGGGATGCTTGCATTTATCGGACCAAGATCAATCCGAGCTCACCTGACTGCTTTGGTGACTCTTGATAACTTCAGGCTGATCACACATCCCTGTGACAGCGACAATACATATGAATGCGTGCCCTAATAACCTTCCCATAGTACTTTCTGTGCCTACCATGGTGACCACGGGTAACGGGGAATCAGGGTTCGATTCTTGAGAGGAAATCTGAGAAACTACTACCACATCCAATGAAGGAAGTAGGCACGCAATTATCCACTCTTGACACGGGGAGGTAGTGATGAAAAATACCAATACAAGACTTTTTCAAAGGTCTGTAATTGGAATGAGTACACTTTAAATCCCTTAGCAAGGATCCCCTGAAGTTCAAGTCTGGTGCCAGGAGCCACTGTAATTCCAACTTCAATATCGCATATTAAAGTTGCTGCAGTTAAAAAGCTCATAGTTGGATCTTGGTATCGAGCTGGTGGTCCACCATGAGGAGAGCTACCGCCTGTCTCAGCCCCTGCCTCTCTTGTCCCCTCCGTGTTGCTCTTCACTGAGTATCCTAGGGGTCCGAAGCATTTACTTTGAAAAAATTAGAGTGCTCAAAGCAGGCCAGTTGTCTGAATACTTCAGCTAGGAATAATGGAATAGGACTCTGGTTCTATTTTGTTGGTTTTAGGAACTGGGGCCATGATTAAGAGGGATGGCCGAGGGCATTCATACTGTACCACTAGAGCTGAAATTCTTAGACCGGTGCAAGAAAACCAAAGCAAAAACATTTGCCAAGAATGTTTTTTATTAATCAAGAACGAAAGTCGGAGGTTTGAAGACGATCAGATACCGTCGTCGGTCCAGCCATAAAAGATGCGGACTAGCAATCCAGCTGTGTTATTCAAATTACCTGCTGAGCAGCGTCTGGGAAAAAAAGTCTTTGTGTTCCAGAGGAAGTCTGGTTGCAAAACTGAAACTTAACAGAACTGAAGGAAGGGCACGATCAGGAGTGGAGACTGTAGCTTAATTTGACTCAACATGGGAAACCTCTCCTGGCCTGGACATGGAAAGGATTGAGAGACTGATAGCTCTTTCTCCATTCTGTGGGTATTGGTGTATGACAAAACACAAGGATCCACCTGTAGAAGGGGTTCTATCGGTTGAGATTCTCTCTATGTCAAAAAGTGTGTTTCCTACATTGGTTGGACGCACACAGTGTTTGCTTAAATACCCCTCACACACCAAAAGGGCCCTTGGTGTCATGCTTCATCATATGGGTCTTCCCGCCCCGCTGCAGGACGGGGCGTGCTACGACCTGCGACTACGCGGGAGCACTGATCTTTCAGTACTATGTGTGGTGTAGGGGTAGTGAGAGGAAGGGTCAAGAGTGAATGAAAAAAGTGAAATAAAAAGGACCTGGCCCCTGTGACTAAGAAACTTTAATAGGTCACTGGAGCTGGTACTATTAAAAGCTGTGGGTCGGAGTAATGTACTCCTAGGAGTATGGACATCTCCGACCCACAGCTTTTAATAGTACCAGCTCCAGTGTATTTCATATTCATGGTTATAGCAAGATGGAAGAAATCTACCATCCTTTTACCTTCTTAGTGCTTCTAATCATTTATATCTGTTTCTGTCTAGTGGTTGTTTCAGCACACCTATTTTACACTAGAATGACGAATGTTCAATAAATACTTTTTGAAAAACGTAAAATATTGTTTACTCTGTGTATGTCTCTAAGACTAAGGGGCCGATTCTGATGCGGGTTGGAAAAGCTTCCCGACCGAGTCGGTTGGGAAATGGTGTCCGACCCACTCGGATCGGGAAAGTCCGACCGGCGGAGTAGGATGCATCCGGATGCTTCCAGATACGATTTGGTTGAACTCCCATTGACTTCAATGGGAACATTTGTTCCTAACCGCATCAGAATTGGACCCTCGGTCGGGAAGACACGTTCCCGATCCGATTTGGAAGGAGCAAATGCCGTTAGGAGGCCTTCCTAACCGCATCAGAATTAGGCCCTCGGTCGGGAAGCTTTTCCAACCCGCATCAGAATCGGGCCCTAAGTGAGCACGAGTGACTAAGCGAAAAGTATTGCACTGTTTCCACCGCTCTGAGGGATCAGGGTTGTCATGTTCGATAGTTGCCAATAACTATTCTCTCCTTGGTAAGAGGAGTTTCTAGTGGCACTGTGAGCTAGCTGGTATACAGGCCAACATAACCGGTGGGGGTGTCTAGAATCAGTCCGGACACCAAGCCCGCAGTGTATGTTGTCTAAACGCGCAGATCGTGTATAGGAACTACACGACATGGCGCCGCCAACGTTGGTTGGGTACTTATTTAACGGTCAAATCTGAGTAGTTCAGTCGTGCTATTCTCAGAGACCCCTACTCACATTTCCCCAGAAACGTCTGGAGTGGGAGGGTACAAAAAATCTGCTGCAGCTGAGTAGGCAAAATCCTATGTATTGGCTGTTGGTTTAATCAAGCTTGAAGGATACATTGTTCCTATTTGTGCATAACACCTTATCTCAGTTCCCTTGAAAAACTCTTCCTACTAAAAACAATGACTGAGCAGGGAGACACCGTGCGTGAACTGCTTACAACAGAGGAAGAAGAAGATGCAGACGCAATAAATCTTTCAGAAAATGTTAGAAACGAATAGGACACGTTACAACGCAAACTTTTACAGCGCATGCCTTTACAACACGGTTTTTACATCGCAACATCCATTACAACGCATGATTTTACAACGCATGCCATCACAACGCATTTTTAGAAACTACACTTACAACGCATTCCATTACAACACATACGATTACAACGCATACCATTACAACGCATAATACTTTTAGGGCAACAGTAGTGTAAGTGTTGGATAGTATAGGGGTAAAAATTACTATTCCCACTCCAGTGAGTGCAACAGTAGGGTAAGTGTTGGATAGTGTAGGGGTAAAAATTACTATTCCTACTCCAGTGAGTGCAACAGTAGGGTAAGTGTTGGATAGTGTAGGGGTAAAAATTACTATTCCCACTCCAGTGAGTGCAACAGTAGGGTAAGTGTTGGATAGTGTAGGGGTAAAAATTACTGTTTCCAATTACTTACCTTATAATGCGTTGTAATGGCATGCATTGTAGTGGCATGCGTTGTAATGGCATGGGTTGTAATGGCATGCGTTGAAGTGACATGCGTTGTAATGGCTGCGTTGTAATGGCATGCGATGTAAAGGATGTTGCGTTGTAATGACTGCATTGTAAAGGTAGTGCGTTGTAATGACTGCGTTGTAATGGTTGTTTCCCATTAGAAACGCCATCACCCTAAAACTAGCATCATATGGTTTAACAGCTATAGGTGGGTCAGTAACGTTCGTGATTGAGGCACACAAATCATATAGAACAGAGGCATTCTATTCATGGGTTAGATTCCCACAGGCAGATGCACGAACAAAGACATTTCATTACTATGTCGGAGATGACATACCGAACAAATATTATCCGTATGAGGACATTGAAGTTCCGCTCACTTACCAGGAGCACATATACTGGTTTAAAGGCGCCTTCCCCATACGAGAAATAGAGTAAGACTCGGTCCGCTTGGAAGAGACGGAGCAACATGGCCAGTACTAGCGGCCTTACACACCACACCCTGACATTGAAACAATGCCAGCAGGAGACTTACTTACACTTCATGAAGAACTAATAAGACTTTACAGAAACATGACAGTTTGTGATGAGAACACTCACACTCCAGCCAACCACGAATATACCAACAGGTCCAATTCAAACATTGACAACCAAAATTACACCACAAACGTTACACACGGTGATGGGTAAAATGCCCACTAAACATGAACAAATGCCATTCTGGATAGCTCAAAAAATAACACAGCAGGAGGCAGTATTACCACACACTGATCCACATGAATAGCATAGAATGCTAACAATTTGCTTGCCAATGGGGATAGCTCCCCCAATAGAGGATTGTACTTCTTGGGGCACAGTCTTCGCTGCAATTTATACCAGAACTCATGGTATCCCTGCATTAGCAGTAATACCAGACGTATTGAGACAAATACAGAACGAGTATGGAGCAGAACCTGCTCTGAACTTAGGGATGAAGTTACTAAATAACTTTGCCCAGGTATCAGCTATAATATTAGCAAACATTAAAGGGGAAGCAGCATCAGTGGCAATACGCCAATGCCTGAGAGATTTCCCTCCTTTACAACAGGAGACAGAATGACCTAAAATTATTGAAACTGCTTATGCAGAATAAGGTAGAGATAGTTTGGGAGCTAGACCAGTAAAATCTCAACTAATGGGAGGTCCAGAAAAAGAACAGTCAAAGCAAACACCAGTTTCTTCAAAGAAGAAATGGGATAATAACAAACAACAAAAGAATAGATCTCAATCCAGAGGTAGATTCCCTCAGCAGGAGCCCTCCGAAAGGAGGTATAACCTTAGAAATAGATAACTATCATATGCAAAAAGATAGGTACGGAGGAATCAATATCTTATTTTATTTTATCATAGGGAACAATCAATTACCCTATCATCAGAGCAAAATTCTATAAGAATACATCTATCAAAGTTAATTCAAAACACACATATGCCATGGGACCGATCTTTGAAGATAAATTATTATGAAAATTCATAAACACAAAAACATACAAAAATACATTTATATAAACATAAACAACACAAACAATTATAAATTGAATACGTTGCCAATACCCACATTTTTTGATAACTAGTGTTCACACACTTAATCTGGGTGATACACTCAGAGGTAGTCTACTAAGCACATAAGGTATAAACCTCTATACCCTTTGCTCTATTGTGCTTTAACAATTAAGTTTACACTTTTTGTTTTAATCGAGACTCCTCTACAAAGAAATGTCGACGTGGGCGCGTTTCAGCCTTCAATTTCTTTTTGGCCTCCTCAGGACAAGGGCATTGGAACCAGTGAATCACTGACAGAATATCGACGATCAAAATATCGAGCTGCCAGAATATCGCTGACAAAATATAGACTACCAGAATATCGAATTCCTATCTACAAACAGGTAAGTACAAAAATATCGAATCCTAAATATCGTTGTAAATAATATAGTTTGCTAAAATATCGACTTTTTAAATCTCTTAAAAGTAATGGAAAATTAATGAAATTATAACTATAATTAAGTAAAACATACTTAAAAATACTTAAATAACCTTAAAATTAATAAATAATAAATGTAAGTAAAAAAAACATAAACATGCATTTTTATTTTTTATTACATATATATTAACATAATAATATTAAAAAATAATCAATATTTTTAATTATTAAATGTTAAAAACATAATTTTAAATATAATTACATATATATCTAAATAAACCTATCATATAAATATAAAAATAAATTATATATAATGTTAAAACATTAAAATTAATTTAAAAAAAAAATAATATTTTACACTACATTAAATATAACAATACTAAAAAAATTGCATAGCGTAAAAGATAAAATTTCTATTTCCACTCCAACAAGTGGTACAGTAGGGAAAATGTTGGATAGCGGGTAAATAAAAGTACTATTCCCACTCCAGCGAGTGGAACAGTAGAGAAAGTGTTGGATAGTGGGTGGGTAAAAATTACTATTCCCACTCCAGTGAGTGCAACAGTAGGGACAGCGTTGGATAGCGAGAGGGTAAAAATTACTATTCCCACTCCAGTGAGTGCAACAGTAGGGAAAGCGGTGGATAGCGGGAAGGTAAAAATTACTATTCCCACTCCGGGGAGTGCAACAGTAGGGAAAGCGTTGGATAGCGGGTGGGTAAAAATTACTATTCCCACTCCAGTGAGTGCAACAGTAGGGAAAGCGTTGGATAGCGGGAGGGTAAAAATTACTATTCCCACTTACCTCTGGCTGGTCCATCCTTCTTGCTGCACGCTCTGCACGCCCTGGTGGGACAGGAGTCCCAGGGCCAACACTCCCTGCACCAGGCATTTTCACGAGGGGTCAAACAACGCGGAAGGGGACTACAGGTCCCAGAACCCTTTGCTGCTGCCACAGGTGCTGCCGTGAGGGGGAGGCGCTTGTCATCGCGCTTATAGCGCTGCCTCTCCCCCTGCGGCGCGGGAGTTCTCACTTACCTCTGGCTGGTCCATCCTTCTTGCTGCACGCTCTGCACGCCCTGGTGGGACAGGAGTCCCAGGGCCAACACTCCCTGCGCCAGGCATTTTCACGAGGGGTCAAACAACGCGGAAGGGGACTACAGGTCTCAGAACCCTTTGCTGCTGCCACAGGTGCTGCCGTGAGGGGGAGGCGCTTGTCATCGCGCTTATAGCGCTGCCTCTCCCACCGCGGCGCGGGACGCGCGCGGGACGTAGCCCGGTCGAAGCCCGGGCCAAGGGCGGGCCCGTCAGGGACCGGATAAGGCCGGGCTGGGCCATCCCTCTGACGTTCAAGTTTGCTTGGCTGTGCGGGTTGGATTAGTGACTGGGGCAGGCCTAGTTGTGGTGCTTGGACATAATGAACAAACGTAAAGCAACTGTGGGTGCGGGGGTTGTGGGGACTCTCGATGCGTTCCTAACCAGGGCAGAATCAGTGCTAAACCACCAAATACAGCTCACTGAACGTAGGCTATCGCTCGAACCAGTAGTTCCCATTTGTATCCCTGGACCTTCCCCACTCCTCCTCCCGTGCCGAGAGCTAGTCACCATTGAAGCTACTGACCAGCAGAGTGGTTTGTCTCCCCTACTCCACAGTAGTCAAATGATTTCTCTCTCCTCTAACCCAGGAAATGTGGAAAGTCCCCTAATACCTCTTTGGTCACTACTGGTGGTCAGAAGCCCAGCCATGTCATTACTGCTGAACCACCGTGTAAAAAGAGGAAAGCCCGAGGACCCTCAAAAAACAATCACATGCCCCTTAGATCTGGGAAACGTAAAGGGGAGTCTATCGTGAGCATTTGTAACATGACGGCTAGTAGCAGTTCAACTAGCCAGCCTCGCCTAGAGGATGTATGTGTTTCCTCCCATTTGAGTAACGAGGGAGATTTTTGCACTAGGATTGAACATAAATTATCGGCATTGATCGATCCCATATTAAAGAAATTGTCTCTGATTGAAGCAAGACTTGACAAAATAGAGATGGGTATTGTAAATTTCCCCCAAAACAACTCCAATGGAACAGGGGTGGGTGGGATCACTATACAACCGAATGAGAGGCCAGTGGGAGTACCTAGGGGCCCGGCTAGCAGTGCGAGTTGCTTTCCATCTTTGCCAGGTACAGTTACAAAGGTAACTCAACCTGACAACCGATCTCAAACCACAAAGCCACTATTTTCTACCGTGAAGCAGGTAGAGAGACTTACTAGCCAGCAGATACAACAGCCCCGCATTTCCAGCCCTTTGAGTACACAGACCTTTCTACACCTACCCCCAGAAGCAACGCCACATACAGTCGTTCTGTCCAATGTCCCAGTGCTCCCCTTTGGAGCGCGGGAGCACTGGTCTACACTTAGAAATAAGGCACTACATCTGTTGAGTGTTAGGACTGGTATCAAGGAACCTCTTTTTCGTGAGTTCAAGATGGTTCGCAGAGTTCCCTGGGTGGGCAAATTCCACAAGTCTCTCCCAGGTGATTGTGTGGTCCTTAGCTTCAGATCCCCCAGATTGGTTCAGCACATATTGGAGAGGGCGGGCAATTGTCTCATCAAGGAGGACGAAATCAATTGTGTCCCGCTGGGCTTTTTCTACAAAACAGAAGGGATTATTGGACGCAGAGAGAGGATGGGCGAATCAAACTTGGGTGGCCAACACACCTTCCAGATTTCCACTAGCAATCGCTTTGATGCTTTAATTTCCATGGAAGAGATAGATTGACATAAAGCTTCTGTCGGTCCGATTAAAACAGGAACCCTAGGAACCAAGGGACCAATTAGGGCAGCAATGGGCTCTCCCGACCTAGTTCAAACAGGGTCGTTTTGTATATGGGACGTCTCCGGTTCTGGTTGTGCTTATCATAGCCGCGTTGACCCGGGGCATGTTTGTGAAATTGGGATGGTTAAAACACCGGAGGAGAGGACGAGGGATTTTATTTCTACCTCCTCGGCTACCACCACCCCCTATTGCGTTTCCCAACAGCACAACAGTTTTCTCAGCAAATCAGTGGTTGTGGGCAATAGCAGTACGGGCGCAACTGACCATCTTAACACCACCGTAAAGCGGCTTGTACAGCCATCGATGTCTTTTTCTTCCTGGAATGTAGCTGGGTTGTCTACCAAAACTGTCTCTACTGACTGGGCAGACTTTATAGATAACTATGACATCTGGTTTTTTCAAGAAACTTGGTCTTTGAAAACCTATTTTCTTCCCTGGTTATCTTAATTTTTTTCAAACCTGCATTGGGGGGCCAGAAAGGTAGGCCGTCTGGCGGACTCACATGCTGGGTTAGGCAATTAGATGGTTGTGTGGTGCAGGAAGTTTACATTGACAGTCCTGACATAATGGTATTGCGGTTGCGGATGGCTGATGTGTTAGACGTTCTGGTAATCAACGTCTATGCCAGAGGGTTGCCCGGGGGTAGAGCATCAACAGTAGTTGCCCACCTTGACAAGTTTTTAGGTAGTCAGGGGGGTGGCTGTAATTTGATAATAGCGGGTGATTTTAATTGCACTTTTGAGCCCCTCGACCATGAAGATGGTAACCTTAGTCTGGAAGAGGATGCACAATGGAACATTCCGCAATTAAATATTAGCCCAATTAAAAAGTGGACTGAGGCAGCACTACAGCTCAAAGGGCTGTGTTTGGAAAGGAGACTAAGAGCAGTCAATGGGAGGTCGTACTCAGATAGCGAGGGTACTCATACTTTCGACAATGGATCAAGAAGTAGCCGTATTGACTACATATTTCTCAACGTAGAAATCTGGGCTTTTATGTTAGATATGGTGGTCCAGGAGCGGAGTGAGAGTGACCACAATCCGCTGATTCTAACTTTAAAGGTTCCTGGCCTTTCTAGTAATGAGTCTAGGGCTGCTGAGGATAAGTTATCTGAGGCCATTCTAACTAATGATATGAGGAGAGTCAGATGGGCTAGGCTGGTGGACAATAAGGGTGATGTGGCTGCGATGAAATCCCTGGTCGCTCGCTCACTCTCTATCTTACATGACTGTGGCTCCCAAGAGGCGGTAAACCGCATTATCCCCGATGTCCATAATGAGCTCTTTGGGGAGCTAAAAAAGTTTTTATTAAACCCAGTAAACTAACGAGGGCTCCATCCATTAAGGCAGCCTCCTGGTATAATAAGGCTTGTAGAGAGGCTTATAGGTTACTGGCTAGGGCCATTAGATCGCATGCTGCGGGGGATATAAAAAAGCCAGAACTAGGTATAAGGCATCCCAATTGCAAGCGAAGAAGGACTGGGATGAGTCCCGATGGCAGGATCTGCTTGTAGCAAGCAAAGAGCAAAACTTGACGCATTTCTGGCAACTTGTTAAATGGGGCAGTGGAGTTATATCCCAAGTTCCCATGAACCATGTTGCCCCAGAGGTGTGGGTGTCTCATTTTGAGGCACAGTTTTCAGCCACTAATTGTAGTGATCCTTTCGAACTTCTACCCATTCTTGATACCAGTGCCTCCTTCTCCTGCCTCGAGGTGGAAAATGTGTTAAAATCGATCCCACGAGGCCGGGCTCCAGGCCCAGACTGTATTCCGGCTGACCTGTTTGTATCGGACAAAGAGAATTGGGTCCCCTACATAAAATACCTTACAAACGCAGTAGCTAGTGGCGCAGCTATCCCGGATACTTGGTTCGGTGCTGAAATTTTACCTATTTACAAGAAGGGTGATCGTTCCCATCCAGGCAACTATAGGCCAATAAGTCTTATTGATTCTATCCAAAAAATAGTTGCAAGGCTCGTCTTAGTCAGAATTCAGGCCTGGATAGACGAGATGGACATTTTGACCCCCTTACAGGCGGGGTTTCGTCCCCACATAAGCACCATCGATCAGGTGTTCAGGTTTGTTATAGTTTATTGGAAGGTAGTTGCTATTGGAGGTGGAACGATCTACGCGGCCTTTGTAGACCTTAAGACCGCGTTTGATCTAGTTCCTCGTGCCAAATTGTGGAGTGTCCTACAGGCCCTGGGGATGCCCTACGAATTATTAAGTATCCTGGTTAAACTGCATGAAACAAATTATGCACAGGTTCGATGGGGAAGCAGGGGAATGTTACCGAAAGGTTTGCGGTAACAAAGGGGGTCCGACAAGGGTGTGTACTGGCCCCAACCCTGTTTTCACTCTTTATTAATAGGGTGGTTCAATACTTTACATCCCATCCCACTGATGCTCCAATGCTGGCAGGAATGAGGATACCGCTGCTCATGTTCGCGGACGATACCCTGCTACTTTCCAGAACTCAGAAAGGGTTGCAAGTAGCACTGGAACGTTTCGGGGTTTTTGTCGCGAGCATGAGCTAGTGGTAAACGTGGACAAAACAAAGTTCATGGTGTTTCATAGGTCAAAGGACATGAGGGGGAGGGTGTACATGAATAATGTCCCCTTGGAGCAGACTGATACTTTCACCTATTTAGGGCTAACTTTGGGTAAGAAACTTAGCTGGAAATCCCAGATTGACCTGCTGACGCTTAAGCATTCCCAACTCGCAGGTGCATTGCTAAAGAGCATATGCTTTCCAAGACCAAGCCCCTAGCCCCGCGCTAAAGATATATAACCTTAAAATAGGTTCATCATTGTTGTATGGGGCGGAATTATGGGGTTTCAATGATTTAACATCTTTGGCTGCCGCCCAAAACAAATTTGTGAGAGCTTTGACTGGCCTTCCTCAGTCTACTCCACTGAGGCCCTTATATTTGGATCTGGGCTGTAACAAAATAGTGGATCAGGCACGGTTTAGACCAGTAGCATTCTGGAGAAGGCTCTGGACCACACCGGAGCTAACCTTGTACGCTCAAGCTTTTTTTGAAGTTAGGTCACTGGGCTGTACAAATAAAATCCCTTGGATTAGGAATTTAAAAATTACACTGCTTAGTATGGGGATGAGTAAATTGTGGGAGGATCCAGCAGCCGCTATCTTTCCTGCGAAAAAGGATTTGAAAGCCGCTTATTGGAGCATGGTTAGATTGCAGCAACTGACACATCATCAATGTAGCTTCTTGACTCAGGTTTTTAATGAACATAAATATGAGCCAAAATTAGAAACATACTGGGACATTATAAAAGTCCCAATGACAGGAAGCTGTATCACCAGTTTAGGGTGGGTTCTCTTCCCACTAAAGTGTTCACCAGCAGTTGGCACCCCCTTCGGACGACAAATGTCCCTTCTGTCCAACCGAGATTGAGTCACTAGCTCATATTTTCTTTGTATGCCCCGCCTATAGATCACCTAGGCACAAATGGTTGAAACCAATTTGTAAGAATATGGGCATTAGAGTAGCTATGGAGGCCCTAAGGATTCTGAAAACCAACACTGAGGATCGCATTATTATAGCAGTGGCTAAATACTTGAGCTGGCTGTGGGTCATTCGAGCAAACAAGATGAGGGATTGTTAATATGGCTATTTTATATTAAATGATGACCTAGATTTTTTTTTTTTTTTTTTTTAGCCGTAGCTACTATTAATAATTTGTTGCTGTTTTAGCATTTTTATGTATCATGTTTTAATCTGATTACTGTTTTTATGCCACCAGCTCCCCTGTGATTTTTTTTTTTTTATCTAGATATTTTATATGATATAAGATCAGTTTTTTTAGACTAATTGATATAATGTTTTTACCATATGTATCTCCCCTCCCCCCCCGTTTATTCTAACTGTTCTATTGCATAAGGGAACTCCAGTTAACGTGGTATTGTGTCAGTTTGTAAGTCTGTATGTTTTGCTGATGCACGTTGTCTTTCATGATTTTTTTGATAATCGAAATAAAGACATATTTAAACTGAAACTGAAACTGAAACTATTCCCACTCCAGTGAGTGCAACAGTAGGGAAAGCGTTGGATAGCGGGATGGGAAAAATGACTATTCCCACTCCAGTGAGTGCAACAGTAGGGAAAGCGTTGGATAGCGGGAGGGGAAAAATTACTATTCCCACTCCAGTGAGTGCAACAGTAGGGAAACCGTTGGATAGCGGGAGGGTAAAAATTACTATTCCCACTCCAGTGAGTGCAACAGTAGGGAAAGCTTTGGATAGCGGGAAGGTAAAAATTACTATTCCCACTCCGGGGAGTGCAACAGTAGGGAAAGCGTTGGATAGCGGGTGGGTAAAAATTACTATTCCCACTCCAGTGAGTGCAACATTAGGGAAAGCGTTGGATAGCGGGAGGGTAAAAATTACTATTCCCACTCCAGTGAGTGCAACAGTAGGGAAAGCGTTGGATAGCGGGATGGGAAAAATTACTATTCCCACTCCAGTGAGTGCAACAGTAAGGAAAGCGTTGGATAGCGGGAGGGGAAAAATTACTATTCTCACTCCAGTGAGTGCAACAGTAGGGAAACCGTTGGATAGCGGGAGGGTAAAAATTACTATTCCCACTCCAGGGAGTGCAACAGTAGGGAAAGCGTTGGATAGCGGGTGGGTAAAAATGACTATTCCCACTCCAGTGAGTGCAACAGTAGGGAAAGCGTTGGATAGCGGGAGGGTAAAAATTACTATTCCCACTCCAGTGAGTGCAATAGTAAGGAAAGTGTTGGATAGCAGTAGGGGAATAATTTAAAATACCCACTCCTGCAATAGAATTAACATTAATTAACAATTATTTATTTTGTAAAAATTAATTTACCTCCCACCATTTTCCCCTATAAACATCACCAACAATATTGTAACATATTAATAAATTAACATAATTAATTAACAATTAATTAATTAATTACAATTAACAATATAATTAATTAACATATTTACAAATTAATTGTTAATAATTAATATCTAATTAATTAAAAAAATTACACAATTAACAATTAATTATTACTATTCAATTTATAATAATTAATTAATAATAAATTAACTTAATTAACAATATAAATTATTAAATATTAAATTATTAAGTAATAAAATAATAAATTAATGTATTTCAATTAAATTACTTCCCACCCTATTCCCCTATAAACCCACAACCCGCTACAGAATTAAATCACGCAAAAAAAATGTAACATATAATTAATTAATTCTAAATAATGCTAAAAATATATATTATAATTAAATTACTTCCCACCCTATTCCCCTATAAACCCACAACCCGCTACGGAATTAAATTACACAAAAATTAATTAACATAAAATTCATTACTTTTACAAAATTCAAACATACATTACAAAAATAATACATACTTTTAACACATATACTAACACTTAAAACACTAAAATAAAATCGATATTACTGACTTCGATATTGTGGAACTCGATATTTCTTACCTGCATTTCGATATTCTGCACCACTATATTTTTGCCATTCGATATTCTGTCCAATCTATATTAAAAATTCGATATTCTGTCCAGTCGATATTTTTTTCGATATTGTGACTAGTTACCGGAACCAGTATATCAAATATTGTGTGTCGGTACGATTTACACAACCATCTTCCTTAAAGGAGACACTCCTTGAATCCAAAACCAAGGGTTGAGCCTCAACCTGAGGTACAATCACCTCTCTCACTTGTGGATATCTACTCCGTACGAGCCCTCGTGTACCTCGTCCAGACACTGTTTCGCTTATTTACCAAGTGGTCTATCTCAGCAATAACTCCATCGGTCCTCTTTAACAACGTATCAGCGTGTGCCCCACCGAAACGTAAAGATAGCACTGCTTTATGGGAGGCCGGCAGGCGTGTCAATGACGTGAGGACGTAAACGTATGCAGAATAAGGTAGAGATAGTTTGGGAGCTAGACCAGTAAAATCTCAACTAATGGGAGGTCCAGAAAAAGAACAGTCAAAGCAAACACCAGTTTCTTAAAAGAAGAAATGGGATAATAACAAACAACAAAAGAATAGATCTCAATCCAGAGGTAGGTCCCCTCAGCAGGAGCCCTCTGAAAGGAGGTATAACCTTAGGAATAGATAAAACATCAAAAAACCTGACAGGTATCAGGACACTGATACACGTTCCTCTCGTTCCTTTCAGGGTTCATCAAAAGCCTCAGAGAGGAAAGGATAGTCAGAACACAGACAAGAAGAGCATACAAAGTCCAGAGACACGCAACGCACTTCAGATTACGCTTCCAAAAAAGAAGAAAAGCCTAAAGCAATACCTCAATTAAAAAAGAAGAAAGTAGCAGGTCTCAAAGTTAGACATGCCCAGAATTCTGAGGACTCAACTACTGAATGAGGAATGGGCTCTGCCGATGCTAGACAGGGCAGCAAAAGTAACAATAGCTCGCCAGAACCTGATGGAATTTCTGGTGACAGCGGAGTTGAGTGAATAAATCACGTGGAAACACCTGATGCTAGGGTAAGTGTCCCACATAGGTTACATGAATTAATACTCCAAATGGAAGGGGACAAGCCCAGAAAATTTAAAGGTCTCTTTTGGGAGAACCTGACTTTTGGCTACGACATTCTTTTAGCTGAAAGAGATTGGCTGCCTACTATTGTTATGGATTGCCCAAAGGGAGAGACGTTAATTATGCCAGCCTTTTCCGACCTCGTTACCCAATACTTAAAACACCCATACGCACGGGAGTGGGCAGTAGCCCTTGCTCCTGCACTATATCGCAACCATGTTGGGTGGGATGAAGAGTCAGCTCACCACGTGATACCACTAAAATCTACTCCAACTCCACAGAGACAGTATCCATTAAAACAGGAAGCGAAAAAACAGGTCAGGGAGATCTTAGATCAACTTGAATACCAAGGTGTGATTGAAACTTGCACCTCTTCAATTAATAATCCTTTGTTTCACGTAATGAAACCCGATAATTCAGATCGTCTAGTTTTAGATTACAGACATCTGGACTCATGCACAAAAACATTTGCAGTACAGAACACATAGTGGCGCATTGATGAATAACATTGTGCAGAAAAAATATAAAACTACACTAGATATCTCAAATGGATTTTTCTGCCAAAATATAGCGCCTGACAGCAGATATTTGACAGCATTCTCAGCGCCGGGGTCACAGGGGCAATTTTGTCAACTCCCCCATGGGTATAAGAACAGCCCGGGCTTTTTTTCCCCCAGAGTAACTGAGTTACGTCAGAATCTGGACGAGGAGGCATTGTCCTATGTAGTTGATATTTATCTGACGGATGCTGACCTGGAGGAACATTTGACCAGGGTGAGCACCATAATTTTGGGATTTGCCTCTGAGGGCTACAAGTTTAACTTTAAAAAAATCAAAAATAGCCCACCTCAATGTCCTGTTTTTGGGATATGAGCTTTCAAGTGAAGGCAAAAGCCTGGCGGCCAATTTTTTTTAAAAGTGTGCGCTGCGCCAACCTCCAAAATCATTGAAAAATTTACAGTCCATACTGGGATTCCTGAATTTCGGCAGACCATACATTTTGGATTATGCAGAAAGGGTTAAACCTTTTTACAACCTCATTAGACCTGATTTTTCAGTTAGGCAATGGACACAGGAACACACAGATATCCTTTGTTCCCTACAAGCTGACATGATAGCGTCCAAACACCTACAGACATGCGTAAATGTCCGCAATCTAATGATCCGTATAGTTGCGGGTCAATCTGGGTACACCTACTTAACATACAATGAAGGTGAAACTGTACCAATAGCATACAAATCACACTTGTACACAAACGCTGAGATGCGTTTTGCATCTACAGAAAAAATTCTGACAGCCGTACAGACTGCTGTAGTGAGAGAAAGAGCACTGGCTCAGGGAAAACAAATTATTGTCATGACTCCGGTACCGGCCTTAGAGGCTGCTACAAAGGCAAGCGTTCCAAATGCTAAAGCCTTACATCCAAGATGGATACAATGGGCTAATTCTCTCACTGCATCAGATGTGGAATACAGATACGACCCAAGCCTAAAAACACAAGCATTCCTGCAATATGACCAAGAATATCCTCTCCCGAATGAAATTATGCCTCTGGATCAGTATGAATACATAATTTACACTGACGGATCTGCTCAACCGGCCATAGGAAGTAAACAACAATACAGCGCAGCGTGTGCGATTGTTAAAGGTCGTATGAAGGATGGCAAGTTTCATCCGAGCTGTACAGAGACTCAGTCCATAGGGGACTGCACGGCTCAGTTAGCAGAACTAAAAGCTCTTTTACTGGCACTGATTAATACGGTTTGAGAATTCCCCAAATTCCGCACACTGATTGTGTGCGATTCCTTTTACTGTGTCCAGTCGTACAATGAATATCTTCACTATTGGGGACAAAATGGGTTCAAAGACTGAAAAGGTGGCACAATTAAGCATAAAATGCTATGGGAACAGATAGCTGAGTTGGAAAACGAGCTACCAAGAGCTCACGTGATACACACGCTGAGTCATCAACGTGATGGCGTTCACGTTGAAGGGAATTCATTGGCTGATGAAGCCGCGAAGGGGGCAGTACGAACTGCGTCCGTAGCTGCAATCACTCCTCCAAAAACGAGAATAGACGGACAGATAATGGTAGCTATCATTGCTTCACGCAATGAAAACAAAGCACTGCCGAAAGGTTTTCTACTCAAATACTCCTACAAGTTAGATACAAACAACGTTCCATTTGCTCAGATTCCAGGAGTGGGAGATAGAGTAATATCAAACATGGATCGCAGATTAGGCTTAATTTTAGCTGCACACGAGGGTCCTGGTTCTGCACACGCAGGAGTTACGGCGACAGTTTCTTTATTGAAACAACGCTATTGGTGGCCAGGGTTAACAAAGCAGACCAAAGACTATGGGGCCGATTCCGATTCGGGCCAGAAAACGTACCGACCGACTCGGTACGGGAATTTATTCCGACCGACTCGGACCGGCGCCGCACGACCCGGGTAGTACGATGAAATGAATGTGAAATCCGACCGACTCGGACGGAATACAAAATGACCGACCGAGCCGGACGGAAACAAGCCATCCGGCCGGGAAGTCACGCGAAACGAACCGACCGACATGCACTCGGATTGAACCCGAACGAAACGTACCCGCGAACTCCGACCCGCGTAGTACGATGCTGTGCGTGCAAAACACGACCGACTCGCCCGGAGCACAAGCCGTACGACCGACACGCATACAAAACCCAGCCGAAGCAACCCAATACTCCGCGACCGACTCGTACGCCGCATATGAAACCTAGCTGACACACAGCGGGAACGAGTCGGACAAGATCGCACCAGACAACTGCAGCGTCCTACTCGGACACAAGAACGACTCGTACATGCACCAAAAACACCAAGGAAAAATTAGGAAAAAAAGGGCCAAACAAGCAACCACTAAGCCAATAAATACAGGGAGGGAAAAAAAATGGAACAAGGACACACCTCCAACTCCACCTATATAAAGGCCACAAATCCCTACCATGATCCTTTGCAAATTCCACTGGCCTGCCAGACAGAACACCATCACACAGCAACCACAGACACACTCACAGCTCATACATCACACAAGCCACACACCATTACCACACCTACAAATAGCACCCTCACACACACCCAGCTAAACCTACACTCACACCCCCCACCTGCACACACACACACACATCAATCACCACCACCACCCATCACCATGCCCCCAAAGAAGAACCATAAGTTCATAGATTGTGAATTGGAAGTCCTGGTAGACGAGATACTCAGGGTAGAGCCACAGTTGTTTGGTACATTGGTACAACAGACCCCCATGTCGCAGAAAACCAAGATGTGGGTGAGGATTGTCGACAGGGTGAACGCACAATCACCATGTTTGCGCACAAAGGAAGACATCCAGAACAGGTAGTATGATGTGCGCAGGAGGGTCCGGGAACTACTCAAAAGGACTACCTCCTCAGCCAGCACACCGGCAGTGGCCCTCCTGCAAAACCAGTATACCTCAGGCCCTGGGAGGAGAAGGTGCGGGCCATCCTACCACCAGTGAGCGTATACGGACTAACAGACATCCCAGAGCCTGGTGAGTACACAACTAATATATACAATATGGTGTGACAACACACACACATCACAGTCAAGGGGATAGGCAAACCATGCACACTTAGCAAATACACAGCAACCAAAACATATTCATCCCAAGATGTGAATGCTAGTCACAAACACAATTCCTGCCATCTCATAGTGACATGTAACTGTGTCATGACATCTACAAACCTAACAACAAATACAGCAAGGCAGTGGCACAAATAGAACCAACAAACACTCCCAGATATTTACCCACCACTAGAACACCACCTCACAGGAAGCTCACTCAAAGGAAGGAATTCTGTGTATGCTGGTCAAGTCACTGTAGCCAATAGCATGATGGGAGTGGTAGTCACAGATATTGGTCACAGCCACAATTGGCCCATCAACACCACTCTGAACCATGCTCACATCACAGGGAGTGGAAAACAACTGACAAGATGGCTGACACTGGCTACTGCTGTGGGGAGCACAAGGCCCTGCTGGGAACTGGGCACCAACAAACAACAGGACCACACTGTCAGCCATCTTGCCATTGCTGTCACACTCACACACACTGAAGTCCACTCAAAAGGAAGGAAGGATGGGCATGCTGGGAAGGGGGGTGGAGGCAATTGCATGATGGGAGTTGTAGGCACAGATATTGGTCACCCTCACAATTGGCCCATCAACACCACTCTGAACCATGCTCACATCACAGGGAGTGGAAAAGGACTCACAAGATGGCTGTCACTGGGTACTGCTGGGGGAGCACAAGGCCCTGCTGGGAACTGTGCAACAACCAACAGCAGGACACCACTGACTGACATCCTGAAAGACAACGTGCATTCCCTGCAATGGAAGCTCGTTCCATGGTGGGATATCTGGCTGGGTGGGAAGGAGGACTCCCAGCACTGACCATAGTTACGAGCACCTCCCCTCACACCCCCCCTCAACACTAACTCCACATAACCCACCTGGGAGAATGCAATGCCTCACAGCCTAACTGAAGATCCCACAAAGAACCACCACCCTGGGTTATGCTGTGTGAAGCACAGGGACACTCTTGGGACTTGTAGCCAAACAACTGCCAGGACAACACTCCCAGCCATCCTGTCAGCACAGGCACCCCACCCCACAGGGAAGCAGAGTCAAAAGGAAGGAAGGGTGGGCATGCTGGGAAGGGGGGTGGAGGCAATTGCATGATGGGAGTTGTAGGCACAGATATTGGTCACCCTCACAATTGGCCAATCAACACCACTCTGAACCATGCTCACATCACAGGGAGTGGAAAAGGACTCACAAGATGGCTGACACTGGGTACTGCTGGGGGGAGCACAAGGCCCTGCTGGGAACTGTGCAACAACCAACAGCAGAACACCACTGAATGACATCCTGAAAGACAACTTGCACTCCCTGCAATGGAAGCACGTTCCATGGTGGGATATCTGGCTGGGTGGGAAGGAGGACTCCCAGCACTGACCATAGTTACGAGCACCTCCTCTCACACTCCCCCCCCCTCAACACTAACTCCACATAACCCACCTGGGAGAATGCAATGCTTCACAGCCTAACTGAAGATCCCACAAAGAACCACCACCCTGGGTTATGCTGTGTGAAGCACAGGGACACTGTTGGGACTTGTAGCCAAACAACTGCCAGGACAACACTCCCAGCCATCCTGTCAGCACAGGCACCCCACCCCACAGGGAAGCAGAGTCAAAAGGAAGGAAGGATGGGCATGCTGGGAAGGGGGGTGGAGGCAATTGCATGATGGGAGTTGTAGGCACAGATATTGGTCACCCTCACAATTGGCCCATCAACACCACTCTGAACCATGCTCACATCACAGGGAGTGGAAAAGGACTCAAAAGATGGCTGACACTGGGTACTGCTGGGGGGAGCACAAGGCCCTGCTGGGAACTGTGCAACAACCAACAGCAGGACACCACTGACTGACATCCTGAAAGACAACTTGCACTCCCTGCAATGGAAGCACGTTCCATGGTGGGATATCTGGCTGGGTGGGAAGGAGGACTCCCAGCACTGACCATAGTTACGAGCACCTCCCCTCACACCCCCCCTCAACACTAACTCCACATAACCCACCTGGGAGAATGTAATGCCTCACAGCCTAACTGAAGATCCCACAAAGAACCACCACCCTGGGTTATGCCGTGTGAAGCACAGGGACACTCTTGGGACTTGTAGCCAAACAACTGCCAGGACAACACTCCCAGCCATCCTGTCAGCACAGGCACCCCACCCCACAGGGAAGCAGAGTCAAAAGGAAGGAAGGATGGGCATGCTGGGAAGGGGGGTGGAGGCAATTGCATGATGGGAGTTGTAGGCACAGATATTGGTCACCCTCACAATTGGCCCATCAACACCACTCTGAACCATGCTCACATCACAGGGAGTGGAAAAGGACTCACTAGATGGCTGACACTGGGTACTGCTGGGGGGAGCACAAGGCCCTGCTGGGAACTGTGCAACAACCAACAGCAGGACACCACTGACTGACATCCTGAAAGACAACTTGCACTCCCTGCAATGGAAGCACGTTCCATGGTGGGATAACTGGGCTGGTGGGAGAAGGAGGCCTGGATGGTAACCAAATACCACCAATGCTGGTCATGCACACACCTCAACATTCACATTGACATGCCACAGGTTGGCAGGACAATGTGCTACACCAAAATCACTCTCTGACTGTCACTACTTAGGAGAATGCAATGTCCTGGCCCACATCCAGAGGTACAGTCACAACTGTCAGGTGTTTGAACAATTGATGCCAGTAGAAACATAACATACAATCTGTGTCTCTCCCCAAAACAGGTGATGATGGGGACACAGCAGCAGACCAGGAGGAGTCCCTGTCCCAGGCTCCGGGGAACACTGAGCTCACTGGTGTGGATCAGCCTCTGCACTCCTCGGATGGCGAAGAACAAGCTGGACCCTCCGGTGCGAGTCATCATGCAGCACCAGCAGGACCAACATCTGCACCCTCTGCACCCATCCCTCCAACAACTGCCAACACAAAGGCCACCCCTGCCAACACGGACACACCAAGGACCACAGATGACAACAGCGCAGGGACCCAGGCCCAAAGTGGAGCTGGTGACAACGAGCCCAGGAACAACACCCAAGTGGGCCCACGGTCACCTGTGCGTGCCACTGCAGGTCCTGCACGTGTCGCCAGGGGTGGTGGGAGGGGTGGTAGACATAGGTCACTCCTTGCAGAGGGGTCTGGACTGCATGATGACCCACAACTGGCACGCATCGCGGATGCGTACCAGACTAGCACCGGAGAGGTCAGCTAGGTAGTGGGGATCCTCAAGGACATACAACAGCAGCAGGCTGCCCATCATGCCCGCTTGGACTCCCACATGTCCCGTGTCGAGACACACATGTCACGTGTCGAGACACACATGTGTGGCAAGGAGTCCAAGTGGGACACATTGGAACAACTGACAGCGGTGCATAGGGACATACTCACATGCCTCCGCCAGATCAGCACCAACATGGCCTCACCTCCCTGTGTGCCCACAACATCTGCTGCTGAAACAACTGCAAATGCCACAGGGAGGGAGGAGGACTCTGGCAGAGAGTCCCCTGCACCGCCGCAGCCTGCACCTGAGGATCCCCCCCAAGAAGAGGGGCCGTCCGAGGAGGCCAAACTGAGAGGCCGATGGCCATTTACATCCCCCAGGAAGCCAACACCTGTTCTGGAACTTTTCCTCTGTGTGCAAACTGCACGCCCTGTCGAAGCCAACCCAACTCTCCCACATGACATGGGGAGCTCTAGTTGACCAAATGTATCAGATGACTGTGGACTTTACTCTGGACATTTCAGCTACCAAGACTTCCAATTCACCTGGGAACTTTGGATTCAAATTTCTATGTACAGCACCCACCATCCTGTGCACCATCCTCACACCTGTATGTAAATAAACTCACCAATACACCATATCTGCCTCTGTTGTGATTCCAACGTGGTTTTTGTCATGTAGATGTTGATCTGATAAATTACACTGTGCATGCTAACTGCTACAGCAAGTCCAACACTGTCATGTCAGTCATGGCGACGTGACACATATGAGGGAGACACACCACTAGGGCCACAAAACACATACACACCATGGCCATCAGACTCATCACCTATACTGATGTTGCAACGAAATACAGTGGAATGTACAGACACGCCACCTATTCACAGTCACTGTCAACTAGACTACAGGTGCAGTAAGGAAATGTCAGTCAGATGTGTGACTACAGACAACACACATCCCAAAGTGAAGCACAGGTTTATTACACATTTCCAACATGTTGTTTCCACTACAAATGCAAGCTAATCCAACCTGGCTGTGGCCACAAAGTCAAAAAGTGCAGAAGATAGAAAGTCCAGGGGTGTGTGGCACATCACCTGTAGGGAAACGACTGCTTCCACCTTGGAAGTTGAATCATGGATTCGGGGGATCCAAGTTGATCAGACAACTCCAGCAGCACCCTGTGAAGGACAGACATGACACACAGTCAAAACCACTGAAGAACAGCACAGAACGGCAATACTCATGTCTAATACATGTCACGAGATAACTACACAAAACCAAGTTAGCATGTCAACACTGTTGGGCAGTACAGACCACCTGCAAGGACACATCGCTGCACGCATGCAGTCAAGTAGCACATGGCCACACTCAAACAGCACCAGAGCACCACACACACATATCATGCAAACTCAATTCATTGACATTACAACCCTCTGGAGACTCACATTCAGCTGAAGAAGTTGGTGTTGAGCTGTGTGCGGACATCACCATCATCATCATCATCATCATCTTCACTGGCATCGTGACCCAGGCCAGGATCTTCCACAGGTGGGGGACGTTGGTCATCGTCATCCAGGATGAGAGGCAACTCCTTCCGCACTGCCAGGTTGTGTAGCATGCAGCAGACGATGACAATCTTGCACACCTTTGCTGGGGCATATGGGAGGGCCCCTCCTGTCTTGTCCAGGCAGCGGAAGCGGCTCTTCAGGAGACCAAAGGTCCGCTCAATCACCCTCCTCGTCCGACCATGTGCCTCATTGTAGCGCATCTGGGCTGGTGTCACAGGGTTCCTGAGGGGTGTCAGCAACCACGGCATGTTGGGGTATCCCGAGTCACCTACAGACAGACAATTGCACATTAGCCAATTTGAAAATGTGTGCGGAAAACAACATAGCAGAACACACACAATGGTACAAAGTCAGTACACACCAACAAGCCAAGCACGCTGGTTCGGCATCTGTGACATCATCCTCGGTAGGCATCGTGTGCTGAACCGGGGAAACGGGCACACACATGTGTGATGGTCATATCTGCAAGACATACCACCAGAGCATTGATCGAATGGTAATGTTTACGGTTCCGGTATGCCTGCTCATGTGCCTGTGGTGGTATCAAAGCCACATGTGTCCCATCAATGGAGCCAATTACATGTGGCATCCTCCCCAGGGCATAGAAGTCACGCTTGACGTTAGTGAGTCGTTGACGTGTTGGGAAATAGATGTACTGGTTCAGGTATCTCAACATTGCCCCCAATACATCGCGTAGCACACGGCTGAACATAGTCTGTGACATCCCACCAGTAGTTGCCACAGTGTGTTGAAAGGTACCGGTGGCAAAGAAGTGTAGGGCTGCCATCACCTTCACCTTGGGGGTCAGCGCTGTAGGATACGGCCGGCCAGGCAGCAAATGTGGGTCCAACCGCACTGCCAAATCCTCAATCAGCTGCCTGGTGAAGCGGTACCGTCGGATGCTGTCACGTTCGACCATCGTTGCCAGGTCTGGGAATGGTCGATGGACAGCAGGAGCCCTGCAGTGCATAGGTGAAGAAAGCAAGATTGTCAGTCACACCACCTATGTGCCGTTCACCATACTCTATTTCACATGATACATCATAAACAAACACAAGTACTTGATGAGTGTGTCGTTCTGTTTGGACATATATGGCACCTACATGGACATCATCTAACATCTCTGTTCAACAAGTGTTGACAACAGGTTCCAGGGTGTGCTATGGGAAACCATTAGGCTGTGTCACAGTACCCATTTACTGCTCTCACGTTCCACACACATACCACAGTGACATGTCTGGACAGATGCTCCACAGGCATCACAGCTCATTGACAGGTAGATTCCCAGGGACCCTGTCTTGCCACATGGACACTGCCATGACATGGCGTATCATGTACACGTCAGAAAAACAAACATGACACCCACAGGTAGTGGCCCCTGTAGCCTCTGCAGGACAGACATGGACGTCTGTGACACACACACACACAACATCAAAGTTCATGCACAAACCACGTGGATGTGGAGACTGTCTCCCATTGTGCACATGGAGTCAGAGACATGTGATACACAACATGCACACAGACTGTGGAGGCACATCACTATTGTTGGATTGGGCCACCCTGTGACGTACATGCCTTCCCACATGTGAGCCTGGGGGTATGTGACATGTCATACACATACACAACCTGGAAATGTGACCATGACACATGCGCAGAAATGAAAAGTTGCACACCACAGTGGGCAGGTGCACAACACACAAAGGACCCTGTCCCCATGAACACGTGCACAGCCTGGGTGTGTCTGCCCCCAAGTGCCAGCCCAAAAACCACATGTTCACCCCCATACACAGATAAGGTAATGCTGCCACACATGCCTTAGATACAGTGTGGACTGGGTGTGGTGTTGTAGGTGTGCCCCTGAGTCCATGGAAAGTAAATGTGGCTGGCATAGGTTCACCAGTGACCAGCATGGTGACATATGCATGTGACCTGTCCTGGGACGCGTTGTACAGCAATGGACCGATCGGTGTGCCCGGCCGGCCCACTGCATTGAATGTGAGCGGGTACGCGTTGTACAGCAATGGACCGATCGGTGTGCCCGGCCGGCCCATTGCATTGAATGTGAGTGGGTACGCGTTGTATGCCTGGTACGCGTTGTACAGCAATGGACCGATCGGTGTGCCCGGCCGGCCCATTGCATTGAATGTGAGCGGGTACGCGTTGTATGCCTGGTACGCGTTGTACAGCAATGGACCGATCGGTGTGCCCGGCCGGCCCATTGCATTGAATGGGAGCGGGTACGCGTTGTATGCCTGGTACGCGTTGTACAGCAATGGACCGATCGGTGTGCCCGGCCGGCCCATTGCATTGAATGTGAGCGGGTATGCGTTGTACAGCAATGGACCGATCGGTGTGCCCGGCCGGCCCATTGCATTGAATGTGAGCGGGTATGCGTTGTACAGCAATGGACCGATCGGTGTGCCCGGCCGGCCCATTGCATTGAATGTGAGCGGGTACGCGTTGTACAGCAATGGACCGATCGGTGTGCCCGGCCGGCCCATTGCATTGAATGTGAGCGGGTACGCGTTGTACAGCAATGGACCGATCAGTGTGCCCGGCCGGCCCATTGCATTGAATGGGAGCGGGTACGCGTTGTATGCCTGGTACGCGTTGTACAGCAATGGACCGATCGGTGTGCCCGGCCGGCCCATTGCATTGAATGTGAGCGGGTACGCGTTGTATGCCTGGTACGCGTTGTACAGCAATGGACCGATCGGTGTGCCCGGCCGGCCCATTGCATTGAATGGGAGCGGGTACGCGTTGTATGCCTGGTACGCGTTGTACAGCAATGGACCGATCGGTGTGCCCGGCCGGCCCATTGCATTGAATGTGAGCGGGTACGCGTTGTACAGCAATGGACCGATCGGTGTGCCCGGCCGGCCCATTGCATTGAATGTGAGCGGGTACGCGTTGTACAGCAATGGACCGATCGGTGTGCCCGGCCGGCCCATTGCATTGAATGGGAGCGGGTACGCGTTGTATCGCGGGTACGCGTTGTACAGCAATGGTCCGATCGGTGCGCACGCATTGGCTGGGGCCTGGCATGGTAACGGACGCGTTTTTGAAGCTTCAACGAGTCTGATGCAGTGAATTCAGTTGGCCAGCCACAACAATGTTGCGAATTCATGGGTGTCATGAAGTTGAAATTTTTGAAGGATGCTGTGGGCGTGTCTTGGTGCTGCAATTCCATGGATTGGTCAGATTCATAAGATGCATACGACTTGGACCTATCACTTTGGACACATGGCACAATATCTGCCTCTACAGCACACATATAATGCTGGCTGTTCCCCTGAGGGCTCACTTGCCTGCACTACATGCTCCAGGACAACATCTGCCACTACACTGCTGCTGTCTCTGCATCCTCTGGCTACTGCAATGGCACGTACTGTGGAGAGAGCCCCAGCCTTCACCCATGAGGAGAACCAGGCCCTGCTGGACAACCTCCTTCCACAGTACAGCAAGCTGTATGGGACACCAGGGGAGCAGGTGAGTGTGCTGTCCACTGCCTTACTAATTGTGCATGTTGTCTGACTAGCAGAATTTACAGTGTGCACACCACTGGCTAGCATGCTCACTGAGTAGTAATCACCCCCCAAAGTATGTAGTCACATGCACTGAACAGGTACAGTGGAGTAACAGTGCATTCAAACAAGGATTCACTTGCCATGCAATGATACCATGTAGTAACTGCTGGCAAACTGTCCATAGCCCTCGTTGCACTGCCTGTGTACATCATATGCCCCTGTGATTGAGACATGTATTTCCAACTGTGTGATGCACGGATATGTTGCATGTGTAGTAATGGCCTTTTCACTTTGTCATCCTCACAGGTTGATGCCCATCAGAAGCAGGATATCTGGCTGGCCATCGTCCGGGCAGTCAGATCCGTGGGGGTCTACAAGCGCCGGATCCGCAACTGCCAGAAGAGGTGGCAGGACCTTCGGGGCTGGACCCGGAGGATTGCAAGGGTCCAGCTGAAGCTGTCGCCTCCTCGCGGGAGGGGCGGACACCGGACCCTGACCCCCACATGCTCCAGATCCTGCCGGTGGTCTTCCCGGAGCTGGATGGGCAGCTGAAGGGCAGACAGCAGCAAGGAGGGGGTGAGTCAAAGACTGCACTGTGAACTCTGTCTGACATTCTATGTGCCCTCCTGTGGCGTGGTTAAACTTCCCCAGTACATCAGTCTTGTTGCCCAGTACCCATGTCCCTCTATTGTGACATGGCCACTACCCATCTGATAGGCCGGTGTGCTCCTTACGCTCAGGATAATTGTGTCACTCAGGTACAGGGTCCTTGCATTTTGCTTTGCTCAAGGTGGGTGACAGCTTTTGTTCCCGTGATATTGTGTTAGCCTTCATGAGTGGGTCAATTGCTCACACAATGCCTGAGTCGTGCAATGTAGTCTGGGTGTAACTTTGATATGTGATCCACTTGCAGATCAGAATCACCACATGTCCCTGGGGTATTTGCCACACCCCCATGCTGCGGGTGGGTACAATGTTTGGGCCTCAGGAGTATGTATGTCAAGTGTGTCACACATGCTTAGTCACCTGCCTACTGACCAGGGCTCATCCATCTTGCAGGTGGAGCCGGACAGTCATGCCTACTCCAGGGCATACAATACACTCTGTACTCCCACTCCCGTGTATCAGCTGACATGCTGTGCTCAGTGAAATGTTCCCTCAGGTGTCTGCCTCTGTGTCGTTGTGCTGTGACTACGTTGTCGGGACTCCTGTGATGTTTATCGGTTAGGGGTCAGCATGCCATCTGCTATTGGACCATGTGAGACAAGACTTCTGTGACTTATAGGTGTTTGATCACATGACTGTGCAGACAGGTGTATGCCACTGTGACTTTCAGGCAGCTGTTTTTCATTCTCAGCACACTGTGAGGTGCTCATGTTCAGAGAGTTGTGTTTCATGTCCCCCATATGTCCAATTGGTATGACGTGGACAAATAGTAGTTTAGATGATGTGGTTTTGGGGGATGGACATGTGCACTTGTCAGTTACATTACTTGCCTTCCCCATGTCCTAGGATTGTGACACAGTGCAGACTGTGGTTGGCTGGCTGCCATGGCCATGTGACTGGAGACAGTGATGTATGACTTTGCAGGCATGCCTGTGTCATGGCATTAAACTTCCTAAGAGTGATCCTGCTGGGGAGTGACATGTGCAACATGCACCCCATTGTGGCATTGACTATCCGGACATGGGTGCTTCATGGGGTCTGGTGCTGGTATGCATCACATGCATTTCTATTTAGACTCTGGCCGTCCATTTATCCAGACACCTGCACTGACTCAGTGGCAAGAGATGTGACTTGGGCATGTTCACATACTTCACCGTGTTCTCAGCAATGTCCAACTACTGTGTAGGTGGTGCATGTGTCCACACTGGGGTCTTACCATCAGACAGGCACCAGACAGATGGGTGCAAGGGCAGGAGGGGTGTCTGTTCCATGGTTGACCATCAGACTGACAATTGGCTTCTCCTAATCTGTGTGATGACTTTTGGCAATGTTCTACTAGAGATGCCAGGACTTGCTCTGTGATGTGCTGTACTTACTGTAGTGTGTGCGGTCAGTGCAGGTGACTGATGTTTGTCTGTTTCCCTAATTGTTTGCAGATACATCCACAGCCACAGGAGGGGACAGCTCCACGGACCAGGAGGAGCAGCGGAGCCAGACTGGGTCAGCGTCCGACGAGTGGTCAGAGGGACCCAGTGGCACGGAGGGCGAGGGGAGCCACACCGAGGAGTCCTTAGCACCATCCACCTCAGCTGGGGACCACAGCAGCTCAGAGGATGACTCCCTTGTGGATGCGGGTGTCAGCAGCCACCACACCCCAGCTAGTCTGTCTGACTCCGCCACCACCACCACCGCCCTCCCATTGGCTCCCATTCCTGAGGTCCGTGGAGGCTCCCGTGCTCGGGAGCGTGTCTCCTTCAAGCCAGGCACCGCACCCCATGCCCCTGTGTCCCCTGCTGCCCTGAGTGAGGAGTCTGTGTACCTCCTTCGGCAGCTCCATGTAGGGCAGACAGCAATGCTGACTGTCCTCCATGCACACACCACTCTGTTGACACAGCTGGTGTCGTTCATGGAGGGCATCTCAACGGGTATGTCTGCCCTACAGAGGAGCAATAGGTCCATGGACTCCTCCCTGACGGCAGCAGTGTCCCTCCTCCAACAGTCCCTCACCCCTCCCACCTCTGCCCCATCCACACTTCCTACCACCCTACCTGTCCAAAGCACATGCACACCTGCACAATCACCCCAACACAAAGACACGAGCAGCACACACACACCCAAAACCAAGGCAAGACGTGCACACAAGCATCCTCAGGGGACTGATTCCACACACACAGGGGATGGGGAACTGACACACACACAGGCAACCACAGTCACTCCGCAATCCTCAAGATCCTCTCCCTCCAAGACCCCTTCCCTTGCCTCACCTGCAACCCCACCTACACAGCAGCTCTTCCTCTCTGACCTCGGCCTCTTCCCCTCCAATCCTGCTGATCCAGCATACCGGGGGAAGAGGAAGTCCACACACAGAGAGGGAGTGCCCCTCGCCCCGGACACCCTCCCCCAGGTGCAGGCAGAGTGAGCCCCCACCCGCAAGTCCCCCGGACCCGGAAGAGCAAGACCCCGCCACCGCCCTGCAAGTCACCCACCCAGTCTCTCACCTCCATCCCCCAGGCCACCACTCCACAGGTTCCACCGCCACACCCTGCCCCAGGTTCCCCCACACACCGATACCGCATCCCCAAACTGCTCAGGCCCTCCCCCTGCCACTTGCTCTTCCACCCCCAAACCAGACGCTCTGCCTGTATGTGCCACTGGTGTGGAGACCGTGTCCCCCCTCTGTCCTGCCCAGCTCTTCTGCCCCCCTTCCACTCCCTTGGAGTCATGCACTGCGATGGAGTCCACAACAACCCCGTCTGACTCGGGCACTGCATTGGGGACCCAGTCCACTCCATCTGCCCAGCCCACTGCAGTGGTTGCAGCACCAACACCATCGGACTTGAGCCCTGCGGTGGTGCCGGCCCCCTGAGTCAGACACCTCCACTGCAGTTGCCGGTGACACTCCTGCACCCACCTCACCTTCCCTGCCTCCTTCTGGCATCCCCTGATCCTGTCCCTGCGGTGCCTGGCCTGCCCCTCGTATGCCCCTCCAAGGGGGATGTCCCCTGTCGGTACCTGTGCAGGCAAGCAATTGGTGACAAGTTGTCACACATCACCCTGTTGGGACTGTGTATTTGGACTGGACATTGGCCGTAGTTTATTTTGGACTTTTGATTTCAGTTGCACACTTGCTGAATAAAGCCTCTTTTTGTTTACTTGTGGTTAATCTTTGGAGGTACATGATGTAGATGTGTAGAATCATGCATTTGCTGTTGTAATTGTGTTCAGATCAGGTAAATGAAGTTTTGCTGTGATGGGCTCCATGTGGTCCATGGGATATGTGTCCTAATCTAGTCTGGATCTATAGCATCCCTTGCTGCAGTCTGAGGGTGTAATGTTCAGCATTTGACACAGGGATGTACGTTTAGCATTTGTAGATTACCATCTTTGTCCTACACTGTTGCACATCTGTTGGGCTTACCACTGTCCAATGTTCCTAGTACCCTGACTGTGTGCCCGTCTCCACTGGACATGCAGTTTTGCACATCAATTTTGGAGGACTCATCTGTGTATACAGTACAACTGGATTGCCACGTGTTTTGGGTGTATGCAGATGACTGACGTGACACTCCCGTACTCCAGGCTGATGTGAGCAGAGGCTTCTGTGTGTTGTAGTTGTTGACTCACTGACGGAGTGTCCTGCTGATATGTTTGAGTCGTGCACAGACAAGGTTTGGCACAGCGGACCTTCCACAGGAGTGGAGTGCCCTCATTGCTGTGTGTAATCTGGTGACATTGCGTGTGCCCGTGTTGTGTGTTGTGTGAGCATGTCTGTGCATGTTCCCTTCCCTTTTCATACACAGGCTGTGTCCCTAGGGATGTTCCTGTTTGTGATGCTTGCAGAGTTGGTATGTGTTCATCCAGCATCTTGGACCTGGTTTCTCCGTGATGTGGGTGCATGGCAAACTGATGTTCATGAGGTTGTCATCCCAGGTTGTCTTTGTTGTCAGGGCTGGGGATGTGGGCAAACGCTGATGGGACACATTCAGGATTCCCCTTGGCACTTGTTGTTTACACAAGTAATGTGATTTTGAGTTTGTGGTATCTTTCAGTGATTGTGACGCGTTGTGTGTGTGACTGCTGCCACTCCTCAGGGTCAGAGCTGCAATGTTGGAAGTTGTGTACGTGTGTTCTTTGTGTCTCACCTTGGCTTCTTCGTTGGTGTGTGACTATGGCCAGGATCCCATTGTTTGTGCTGGATTTCACATCATGCGCATGTACGGCGTACTGTGCTGTGTGTCATACATAGACGAGTCATGTTGAGCGGGCATGTGTGATGGGTTTCTGCACCTTAGTTCCCCCCACCACCCCTGGGATTGTCATGGGTGCATGTGCAATGTCACCAGTCCATGTGAGCTTCACTGCTGCACATTGGTGGAGATCAGGGTGTGTGGTGTTGAGTGTGCAAATGTGAGTTGTTGCACGGCTAGACCACTACCTCCATATTGGCCTTGGCTGGCAGGCCCTGCTGATTGATTGGAGCTTGTGTAGGTGTGATGGTAGTTTGTAGCTGAGGACGCATGGCTGTGGTTCACAGTGTGATCAACATCTACCTTTGTCATCACAGTGGAATTGTCATGCAGGCTAGTGTCTGCACAATGTGGGGTCCCTGGGGGTAGTGCTGTGGTGGGTGTGTCTCTTGCTGTGTTAGTTGCTGTTCCTACAAGCTTGTGTGACATGTGTAATTTGGGCTCCCTCTCATCTAACAATGCCAGATTGCCCACATAGGGGAATCCAATCCATGAGTTACTTGTGTGTGGCACTGTATACACATCTGTGTAATTGGGATTCAGGCCTCCTCATGTGTTGTGTGGTTGCCTGGGGACACTGGCACACACCCCCATCACCTGTTGTGTTTGATATGCAGTGTGAGTCTGCCTGTTTGTGTTAGTGCATTTGCATCACTGCATTGGCATTTCTGTAGTGTGCCATTGGCTGTATGTAGTTTGGTGATTTTCCCCTGCTCTCCCTGGTACTCCTGGGTCATCAGTCAGCACAATGATCATGGTTTGTATGTCCCATTGCTGCCATGGTATGGTATTTGTTCACCTGACATCGACAGTCTCCACAGGTTATATACATTTGTGTGTCCATAGGTGCAGATATGTGGGTCAGCATCATGATGGTCACTTCTGTCATTGTGTAATTGGCTGATTGTTGGCAATGTGGTCCCCCATGTGTGATGTTTGTATGCACATGGCCAAAACGATGTTTCTGTGACACTGCACTGTTAGCCTCGCCCAGTTATGTTGCAATGGGACACAAGCAGTACTATGCCACAGATGTTTTAGTTGTTGTGTGACCAGGATTCATCCATTCAGTTTGTCTTTGGCAGCTTTTACCATGCATACACTTACCTTATGATCACCATGGTGATGGTGCTTTGGGCCCCATTGCCACACTGATCAAAAGGTGCATCAGCCTTGGACCCCACACTTACCTTTTGGTGACTGTGGTGATGGGGCTTTAGGCCCCATTGCCACACTGATCAAAAGGTCCATCAGCCTTGGACCCCACACTTAGCTTTTGGTGACTGTGGTGATGGTGCTTTAGGCCCCATTGCCACACTGATCAAAAGGTGCATCAGCCTTGGACCCCACACTTACCTTTTGGTGACTGTGGTGATGGGGCTTTAGGCCCCATTGCCACACTGATCAAAAGGTCCATCAGCCTTGGACCCCACACTTACCTTTTGGTGACTGTGGTGATGGTGCTTTAGGCCCCATTGCCACACTGATCAAAAGGTCCATCAGCCTTGGACCCCACACTTACCTTTTGGTGACTGTGGTGATGGTGCTTTAGGCCCCATTGCCACACTGATCAAAAGGTCCATCAGCCTTGGACCCCACACTTACCTTTTGGTGACTTGGTGATGGTGATTTAGGCCCCATTGCCACACTGATCAAAAGGTCCATCAGCCTTGGACCCCACACTTACCTTTTGGTGACTGTGGTGATGGTGCTTTAGGCCCCATTGCCACACTGATCAAAAGGTCCATCAGCCTTGGACCCCAAACTTACCTTTTGGTGACTGTGGTGATGGTGCTTTAGGCCCCATTGCCACACTGATCAAAAGGTCCATCAGCCTTGGACCCCACACTTACCTTTTGGTGACTGTGGTGATGGTGCTTTAGGCCCCATTGCCACACTGATCAAAAGGTGCATCAGCCTTGGACCCCACACTTACCTTTTGGTGACTGTGGTGATGGGGCTTTAGGCCCCATTGCCACACTGATCCAAAGGTCCATCAGCCTTGGACCCCACACTTACCTTTTGGTGACTGTGGTGATGGTGCTTTAGGCCCCATTGCCACACTGATCAAAAGGTGCATCAGCCTTGGACCCCACACTTACCTTTTGGTGACTGTGGTGATGGGGCTTTGGGCCCCATTGATCAAAAGGTGCATCAGCCTTGGACACCACACATACCTTTTGGTGACTGTGGTGATGGGGCTTTGGGCCCCATTGCCACAGTGGCCATGGTCGGCTTGTATTGTGGAGGCCACACACTTTTATGTGTCACACATGTGATAGTGGGTCACATTGTATGTTCATTGTCATGTTTAGTGTTGTAGGCATTTGACATGGACTACACACGCTTGTCATGTTGTTTGGGTGGATGTAATTTTCTGTGATTCCTTATGTGGGAGTATGCTGGTTGTGTCATGCATTACACATCCTATGAGTAGGGGTGGTGGTAGTGGCAGGCATCCTGCCCCCCATGAGTGGGGATGGTAGTAGTGATGGGCATCCAGGCCCCCATGAGTAGGGGTGGTGGTAGTGATAGGCATCCTGCCCCCCATGAGTGGGGATGGTAGTGGTGGCAGGCATCCAGCCCCCCATGAGTAGGGGTGGTGGTAGTGGTAGGCATCCAGGCCCCCCTGAGTAGGGGTGGTGGTAGTGGTAGGCATCCATCCCCCTATGAGTGGGGATGGTAGTAGTGACAGGCATCCAGCACCCCATGAGTGGAGATGGTAGTAGTGGCAGGCATCCAGCCCCCCATGAGTGGGGATGGTAGTAGTGATAGGCATCCAGCACCCTATGAGTGGGGATGGTAGTAGTGATAGGCATCCTGCCCCCCATGAGTGGGGATGGTAGTAGTGATAGGCATCCTGCCCCCCATGAGTGGGGATGGTAGTAGTGATAGGCATCCAGCCCCCCATGAGTAGGGGTGGTGGTAGTGGTAGGCATCCAGGCCCCCCTGAGTAGGGGTGGTGGTAGTGATAGGCATCCAGCCCCCATGAGTGGGGATGGTAGTAGTGATAGGCATCCTGCCCCCATGAGTGGGGATGGTAGTGGTGGCAGGCATCCTGCCCCCCATGTGTGGGGATGGTAGTAGTGATGGGCATCCTGCCCCCCATGAGTGGGGATGGTAATAGTGATAGGCATCCAGCCCCCCATGAGTAGTGGTGGTGGTAGTGGTAGGCATCCAGGCCCCCCTGAGTAGGGGTGGTGGTAGTGGTAGGCATCCATCCCCTATGAGTGGGGATGGTAGTAGTGACAGGCATCCAGCACCCCATGAGTGGAGATGGTAGTAGTGGCAGGCACCCAGCCCCCCATGAGTGGGGATGGTAGTAGTGATAGGCATCCAGCACCCTATGAGTGGGGATGGTAGTAGTGATAGGCATCCTGCCCCCATGAGTGGGGATGGTAGTAGTGATAGGCATCCTGCCCCCCATGAGTGGGGATGGTAGTGGTGGCAGGCATCCAGCCCCCCATGAGTGGGGATGGTAGTAGTGATAGGCATCCAGCCCCCCATGAGTAGGGGTGGTAGTAGTGGTAGGCATCCAGGCCCCCCTGAGTAGGGGTGGTGGTAGTGATAGGCATCCAGCCCCCCATGAGTGGGGATGGTAGTAGTGATAGGCATCCTGCCCCCCATGAGTGGGGATGGTAGTGGTGGCAGGCATCCTGCCCCCCATGTGTGGGGATGGTAGTAGTGATGGGCATCCTGCCCCCCATGAGTGGGGATGGTAGTGGTGGCAGGCATCCTGCCCCCCATGAGTGGGGATGGTAGTAGTGATGGGCATCCAGGCCCCCATGAGTAGGGGTGGTGGTAGTGATAGGCAACCTGCCCCCATGAGTGGGGATGGTAGTGGTGGCAGGCATCCTGCCCCCATGAGTGGGGATGGTAGTAGTGATGGGCATCCAGGCCCCCATGAGTAGGGGTGGTGGTAGTGGTAGGCATCCAGGCCCCCCTGAGTAGGGGTGGTGGTAGTGGTAGGCATCCATCCCCCTATGAGTGGGGATGGTAGTAGTGACAGGCATCCAGCACCCCATGAGTAGAGATGGTAGTAGTGGCAGGCATCCTGGCCCCTATGGGTGTGTATGGCATTGTTGATGCCCATCCCACCCCTATGATTGTGCTGTTGCTAGTGTACGTCATTTGTGCATCCCTATGTGTGTGTGACATATTTCGGGTACGTGTCGTTTGTTTGTGTTGTGGGTGTTTGACTTACCGTCTGCGCCGTACGTGTCCGAACCGGTCCCGGTAATAGATGTAGAGTATAGGTAGGACCTGCGCGATGGGATTCATGGTTGGGTCGTCTCGTTCGGGTTTCGCGTGTCTTCGACTCGTACTCGTCGCTAGCTTGTTCGTCTCGTAGCCGTGGATCTTCTTGTGGCGCGAATCGGAGCTTATGTGCGGCTCTCCCGGATGCTCAAACGTGCCGAACGTAGCGACGAGTTCGGCGCGTACGGAATACGCATCATACTAGTCCGGCCAGAAGGTGCTGTGTATTTGCTTCTGTGCGACTCGATTCGGCGTTTACGGATCCGACTCGGGCGGAGAACAGGAGCTGGATTGGGTAAGTACGGCTCGCTCGGAATCTGGGCTGTTATGCGCATCGTACTTGTTCGTTCGGACGAGTGTTCGAGTCGGTCGGAAAACACGCGTTCGGCTGGTATTTTTTCCGGACGAATACTGTTAGGTGCGCTTCCGGCCGACATCGGAATCGACCCCATAGTCTTAAAGTGCGACATCTGTCAACAGATGAAGGGCTACACTATAAAACGTCCAGTGCATACACCATTATTAATATCAGACAGACCTCTCGCGTGTGTCTATTTGGACCACTGCGGCCCCTTACAATCTAATGGGGCTTACAAGTACATAATGGTTGCAGTGGATTCCTGCTCAATATTCCTATTGGTATGGCCTCAGCGCTCGGCTGACGCTCGAATTGTTATCAAAGATTTGCAAGTCTTTATAGGGACATACGCAGTTGGCACATTATACTCTGACCGTGGCCATACGTTTAGCTCTAGGGCTTACAAGGAAGCCATGGAAAGTTTGGGTGTTGCACTGCGGTACTCCTCTCTATACCATCCCGACGGAAATGTGGTTGTGGAGAGGAAAAACCGGCACTTAAAGCAATCTCATTACCAGCTAGGGTATTAGGCGCAGGTGGTAGTTGGGTCAATCACTTATATGGGGTATAGAGGGCCTTAAACAACATGCCTAGAAGCTCTCTAGGGGGGGTCAATCCTTATGAGATCCTATTTGGGACGAGAATGTGGGTACCTGATCTTGATTGTGAAGGCACAGTGGCGGATGAAAAACCTTTTGACATCAATAAACGTGGAACTGAATGAATCAAGGGCACTACAGAGCAATGTCCAAGTGAAAAGGTCCGCCAATGGGGAAGTCTAGTCAGTTACGGCAAGACCTGTCTGGATTCCTAAAGTCGGGGATCTGGTCAGAGAAAAGATAATGGACAGAAGAGAATTTGGACCATCATACAGAAAGCCCATACCTGTCCTAGCAGTTGAAGAAACAAGAACTGTACTTCTGCCGCCTCTTGCCGGAAAATAGGAGAAAAGATTCATCTCCATTGATCTGATAAAACCACACTATGTGGCCGATACTGAATAGTAGGCCTCGTGGGTTCCTGGATAGCCGACGCCCTCCTCTCGCTACCATACAGGAAGTTCAGACGGAAAGGCTCATCACGTTTGAAGAGTCACCTATATGGAATGATGGACTATGCAACAATGCCATGGAACTCATTCCTCTTGAAACAGAAATTCAAAATCAAAATGAAAGACAAATTTAAATTCGACCTAACACTGATGTCTATATAAACATGCCTCAACAAGAGCCATCTACAAGTTCAACAAAACCTGCTGAGCTACCAAAGATAGATCGAACTGGATATGGCTATTTCATCGACTTTGATACCTTTTCAATGGATCCAAGTGAACCTGAAACGACGCCAGCCCCAAAAACTCATCAACAACAATTCAAAGACTTCTTCACTTTTCTTAAAAGACTTACCTGGTGTCACCTTGGATAGAACTTTGGATAATCACCAGGATACTTTTCTTTCTTTTCTGGATAGGCTTAGTAACAGTCTTTTGCTTACTTGTTAATGGAACTTATCTTCACCAAAGCTCTGCAGCATCAAAAGTGAACTTGATCCTGAAACCTCATGTCTCATCACATCGTGAACAAAGAGACTTGTCATCAGTGAACATTACAGCAGTTCCTATACCTGATGGTATAGTATGGGACAAGGTTAATTATGATATATTTGGCCCAACCGAACTTTTAAAAATACCACATTTATTTAAAATTTCCTTAAATGATATCATTACTTTCAGTACACTTTCCGATGCTTGTAGTTGTTCGAACTATATATACAGACACATTAGAGCTATTGCTTGAGTGACAATTCTCCTGTTTTAACACTTTTTAGAGTTTTTAATTTTTTTGCAGACCTATGGTTTTTACTACATATGTTTGCATACCAGTACCAGTACCTAGACAGGTAGTATGTTAGAATTAGATTATGTCGTCCAGTCGGATGAGGAGTGGGTGTTATATTCCATATAGGTACCCCAATATAGGTCCGCGAAACATCCCAACCTTTCACCTATATTCGTCCCTACACCACATACTTAACGGGCTGCTAGGACTGACCCTTTACCTAGTTACAGTACTGCCTACAGAACATGGGGTTTTCCCTGAACAATAGCCTCATACATTATGCATGAGGATCCTTGGATTCTTGGAAACTCAGCAGGACTACCATCTCCTGCATAATAACTATGTACAAGGTTCATTCCCGACGTCATCCTAAGTCCGACAGTGGCACAGCAAGGTAGAACCCCTGGGGATACCTACGGGTATAGGGGGGGTATGAAATTCTTTATTGCATAATTAATAAAAATCTTTGCAATGAGATAAAATACATTCAAAGCACCTGTGCAAAAAAACGCAAAAAACATCTTATTTCGTTGCAATTAATTTAAACAGTTAAAAATTGACAATATTTTTATACTAGTATGCATGTACCATTTATAAAAAAGTAAAACATGTAAAATCACCTATACTATACAAAGATTATAATACAATGAAGGGGCCTATGGCTTTAAACTGGCACTTATTTATCTAATGCTATTTTTCTTCTTGCTGTACCCTGGAATTCATGACAAATCTAACAATGAAGTCTATTGTGATCATCGTAATACATAGAAAGATTTTAAAATAGGAACAGTACTTAACAGATAAAGATTGTACAGCTGGATCTATGTTTGAGTAGGAGCATTTGTAATCTGTTTATGTGCTAGCAGATGGGCAGTAAATGCAAAATGTCCTCTATAGGATCGCCACAAAACCTACAGCTCATAGTTGTTTCTAAGCGTTTCCAGGGTGGGAGGTGTTGTTTTGCCAGTAAAACTCCCATCCTCAATCGCAGGTAGGATTCCTTCACGGCCCTTGAGAACCCTATTCCTAAATAGGCTTGTGGCGAGGATCTTGTGTAACTCTGGATAACAAACCACCCGTGGGCCCTCCTGGTGAGTGTGGCTTTATCGTCTTCCAGTGATAATATCTTTACTGTTTTATTTACAAGCTGCTTAAAGCATTTGTGAGTTCCGCTAGTTTTCCAGAGGTCTTGTAACGTGAGAGAACTTATTGCTGTCTGAAGGTAGATCATTGCTGGGCTATCTTTGTTCCTTTCCAGCTCTTTCCATAGATGTGAATTCAAGGTACCTGTCTCAGCTTCTTTTATTTTGTGCCAACATTTAATGTAGGCACCCTTACGTGCTATTTGTTGTTTCTGAAAGCCAAACTCTAGCCTTAATTGTGCTGGCGAGGTGTACTGTGGGAGATTAAATATTATTCGCATTCCTTTGGACACCACTTTGTCCAGGGTGGTCTCGTCTCTCCCTCTCATACATTCACTGCCGTAAGTAATAGTTGGTAACAGTCTTGCTCGAAGAACTTCTAGAAGAGGGGTTAAATTTGGACCTGTTATTTTGTGCTTAATGCCGTTTAATGCAGTGGCTAGTGTTATCCCTCTGTTTCTGATCGCTGCTTTTTGTTGCCCAAACGATCCCTTCCTGTCAAAGATTATGCCCAGATATTTGTATTCTTTGACAACCTCCAACTTCTGTTCCCACAGTACCCACCGATGTAGATGTTTTTTACACTTTTAGTTTAATGTCATCACCTTAGATTTTTCTAAATTTATGCATAACCCATTCTTGTCTGAAAAGTTATTTGTAGTGCTTATAAGATGTTGCAGGCCTACTGGGGTTCGGCTAATCAGTATTAAAACATCCGCATACAATAGATTCAACAGTGTTAGTCCCCCTAAGTTGGGGGCATGGTGGGTGCAGTTGTCGAGCTCTGCTGAGAGGTCAGACATAAAGAGGTTAAACAAGGTCGGGGCAAGAACGCAGCCCTGCTTCAGCCCTTTAGTAGATGGTATTTTCCTTGAAAGGCAGTTACCTGTCGCCAGCTTTATTTGAATCCATGTCTCCGAATGAAGCAGAATTAATTGATTCAGAGGTTTCGGATCTATTCCCCAGCCAGATAATTTGGCCCAGAGTTTACCCCTGTCTATACCGTCAAAGGCAGACGTATAGTCGATAAAACAAACAAATAATGGCTTTTTGATTTTTATGGTGGCATCTATTAAGAGTGAAAGAGCGAGAATATTTGTAGTTGTCCCTGTGCATTTTTGGAAACCCGTCTGATTAATGGGAATTAAGCCTTTCATTGATGCCCATTCCGTGAGTTTGTCCAGTATGATACCCGCAAAATATTTGGCGTCTATGTCTATTAGTGCAATAAGCCTGAAGTTTTTTGCTTGGCTCCTGCTGCCTTTTTTATAAATCGGGGAGATGATTGATCCCTTCCAGGACTCAGGGATTCTTTCTGCTTCCAAGATATTTTTAAAAAGAGGTCGTAGTTGCTCCGCCCAATAATTCGGATCTTGCTTGTATAAAATTGGGGGGATACCATTGGGGCCTCCGGCCCCCTCTTTTCTACCTTTCGAGATTCTGCTTTTGATCTGTTTTATTGTGCATAAAAAGTTGTTCTCCTCGGCTGGATGTTTTGGAGCCTGCAGACCTCGCTGGCAAGCCTCGGTGTTTTGTTTAGTTTTGTCTGCTTCTTTGTTGACCTTCGGGTATATAAACATCACATCTTGCTGAGATAGTCAGAGGAGATCACGACTTCCATGCCGACACACTGACGAGAGACGCTGAGGTTCCTGCATGCAGACACTCCAGCTCGCAGTAGTCTGAACATCCCTTGGGGGGTGTCCAACTCCAGACCAAGACGGGGTCCCACAGTCTCTCACTTCAGGTAATGGGGTTGACTTTATACCAGAGGGATTCTTGGCTTAACACCTACATACATGCTAGGTACATCTAGTCAGGATAGCATCGTAGGAGTACGCATTTTATTATCATGTATTTCATATTCTTGCCTGTATTCATGGTTATAGCAAGATGGTAGAAATCTACCATCCTTTTACCTTCTTAGTGCTTCTAATCATTTATATCTGTTTCTGTCTAGTGGTTGTTTCAGCACACCTATTTTACACTAGAATGACGAATGTTCAATAAATACTTATTGAAAAACGTCCTTATCGTTTACTCTGTGTATATCTCTGAGACTAAGTGAGCACGAGTGACTAGGCGGAAAGTATTACACTGTTTCCACGGCTCTGAGGGATCAGGGTTGTCATGTTCGATAGTTGCCAAGAACTATTCTCTCCTTGGTAAGAGGAGTTTCTAGTGGCACTGTGAGCTATCTGGTATACAGGCCAACATACCCGGTGAAGGTGTCTAAAATCAGTCTGGACACCAAGCCCGCAGTTTATGTTGTCTAAACGCGCAGATCCTGTATAGGTTTTATAGGAACTACACGACACAGGGTACATTTCCTTCATCATGGTGTGCCGCAAAGGGCTTTGGGTCAGCTGAGAAGGCTTCTGGGTAGCAGGTGGCTCTCTGCTCTGGTGGAGAGTGTTACAGCCCCCTGGTAGCAGCTTTGCTGTGTCCGCAGGGCCAAGAGGTATAGACCGTCTATGCCTCCTACACCAGAAACTGCCCCAGACCCTCTCATGTTGTGCCTTTGAACGGGGAAGGAGGACAGGGCCCCATACTTTCAGCATGACTGTCGACTGGGGCAGACTATCCCCTGGATGAGGAGGCCCACACTGGACACAAGGGGTCTGCGGGCATTGTCAATTACCCACCGGACCCATCTTGAAGCACGGACCAAGAAGTCTAACACATGCTCGAGTCAGAGGGCCAATCTAATGCGAGTGCTTAATGGGCCACTTTTGGTAAACAGAACTGGCTCTGCTGGATGTACCAAATGCTGGGTTAAGGTGCCTGATGCTGATGCTCATCAGACTCAAGAAAAGGTGTTCATTGATATAGACAGCAGGATGGTGGCCAATGAAGTTGGAATCAGCTAAGGAGTGTGTACAAAATCACATGCCGACTCAACTAGCCCTGAAAATGGCTGGTGCATCTGACCCATTCCCGGCCGTCACCGGCACTGAGAGCTGGTGAGGCTAAGCTGAGACGAGTAGGAGGGCCACTGCGGTGTGCATCAAGGGGTGAGGGCCTGAGTGGAGCCGCTGCAGGTACAGATCTTGATGGTAGTACAACTATTCAAATGAGAACTTTGAAGGCAGAAGTGGAAAAAGGTTCCATGAGAACATCAGTTGAACATGGGTCAGTAGGTCTTATGAGATGGACGAGGGTCATTCTGAAGGAACAGGTGATGGCCTCCGTTGCACTCAACCAATTGAACTGGAGTTGGGTTAAGATCCCCCAAACCCCCTTGGTGTCCAGTGTGGTAACAATCTTGAACAAGCTGGTGGGACCTTCAGGGAAGGGTTCTTTATTTTTTGTGAAGGGCAGGGTGCCCTGGAATGGGTTCACCCCTAGAGGGGGACCAGAGCCTTGGAAAATGTCAAGATTCTGGCAGCGTCTGGTGCACTCTCGATGGTCCTGAAAATCTGGGAGGATGGTGTCAAGTTCGTGCCGGGCCACATTCACAGCAGGTCTCAAAGGTGAACGGATCACTGACAGAATATCGAGGAGCAAAATATCGACCTGCCAAAATATCGAGGAAAAAATATAGAATGCCAGAATATCGAATTCCTATCTACAAACAGGTAAGTACAAAAATATCGAATCCAAAATATCGTTGTAAATAATATAGGGGCCCATTAGGATGTCGGGCGGAAGCACTACCGCCGTGCTGGCGGATGCAAAAACCACCAGTCACCGCCTGCACGCAGCAGTCCACACGCCCGCCCGATTACGATGCGAAAAGTCAGCCAAACACCGCCGGCAAGCCAGCGACACCGTCCGCCATCAAAGTGCGCCCGTACACGTAGCGGCGCAGCACAATTGACACACACCGTCCGACGAAACACGTACCGCCCGGCGTACAAATTACGATGCCGCACACAAACTGAACCCACGGCTAAGAGACACCGTACGTCAAACCGAAGCGGTAACACGAACGCCGAGCACGGACACCGAAGAAGCGGCACCCCCGAGCATGGTTCCAGCACTGCAGGCCCTCCCTATGCTCTATCTGATGCACCACCAAGGACGCAACGTACCGCGAAGACGCAGGTAGGCACACATACAACAAGTGCACGCAAACAGCGCACACAGTGCAAGGGCGGAAAAGCGGACAACCCCCACCCCCGCGTGTACACGACACATCTACCATAGCACCCACATATGACACACAGGCCAAATTGTAACATCTCGTAACACATGTGTACACACCACCTGGGACTAGGAACCAACCACCCCGTCACGGCCCCAAAGCGGCGATGACGCTGCCACACATGCGCACAACGCAGAGGCCAACCGCAGCGCCATGCATGCGTCGCACACAGACACAGGGACACAACCAAGCAGCACACACACCAGCCCCACCCCGAACGCACATGACACGTGACAGGCCTGCCACAGACATGTCCCCAACGCCCAATTCACGGACAACACCCAACGTCACACAACCGACGCACACATGTCAGTGAAGTCACGCAACAGCAGGACACACCCCAGTGCAACAAACATGGCGAAGCACACTGCGGCGGCAACACCAACTAGGAGAAGCAGGGCCCCTTCGGGAAGAGGAACGCCAGTACCACACTGAAACACCCATACCACCCTGCACATATGAACAAGACATACAAAACGGAACACCAAAGAGCCCGGGGACCGACAACAGGTGGCCCAAGAATAACACTCACACACAAGGCCCAACGCAGAGCGGAAAGGCAGCCTGCCGCCCACACAAGGGAGAGCAGACAGCACTGAATGACCTTCCATTCCAACTCCGAAACCACAGCCCTACGAAAGAAGCCGGTGAATACAGCCATTGTCCAATAAAAGACCAACACAGGCATGCAGAGGAGACCGACCACAGGGCAGATAGCGCATATCACAGAAGAACACAACGGACGGGAAAGAATAAAGCAAACACTCCCCCATGTCGGCCCCATGCAAGTTAATTGGAAGGAGTCACACATCACTGACCTTGAACTGTCTGAGAAGCATGTGGGATGAGGGCCCGTGTCCTCCGCACAAGCCAACAGAACACAAGTCCTGTCTCCCTACGACTACACAGAGCTCACAGCAACCTCGGAGCGTGCACATTGCAGACTGCACACACAGCCGGAGCACGCCACCACAACGCACCGCTGCAAAATGGCAACCGCAACACACCTACCCAACTACGCCGGACAGGTCAAGCTGTACAAAACCAACCTGATACATATATTGGGATGCGAACTCCTGTCCCTGCTGAACGTCAGTTACCGACTGACTTACCGCATCACATTGTTCAGCTGCGTCATACCCGTCTTCTACTGTCGGAGGTGTCCCTACCAGCATCCCGTGGAGATGTGTCTCTCCAACCCGGCATGTCTAAAGGCGGACCTGCTAGCACTATTCCTCCCTCTGGACGCACACGACAGGGCCTGCTCTGCCTATGGGGGCATGGCGTATGTGGCCAACATCGCACCCGCACTGAAATGGGACCACTGTGCCTCCACACGACGGATCATCGAGCACAGCTACATCGAATGTCACCCAGCATGCCCCATCATGGTCCTCCAAGGGACAACTTACGAACAACACCTTGACAGCCACCATCCGCTACATTGGCTGGCAAACATAAACACCACCAATGACATGGAAGCCCTGCTGGACGGCATCGCATACCTGACAACCTGTAAATTCGTCGGACCCCAACGCAGGTTCCCCGATTGACCTATGATGTCCAACCCCGCACCCATGCTTAGCTTCCGCACGGACTGGCCAGTCACCACCACAACAGCCATACCAAACGACCGGCAACAATTACCACACCATCAACGACATCGCCATGACATCGGATATGACCGGGACATGCACACTGTTCCCCATCACATCCAGGAACACCGCATGCATCGTGGGAGGCAGTGGCATGGGGTCTGTGTATCGCACCCACATGGACGGAACTGCACGAACAACCAGGACACGACATGGATCCAGCGCCCATGGACACACACACCGCTCAGTGGACATGAATAGGTCGCCTGGAGTCTGTGGGTGCTGCACCCTCCCACCCCCGCCCCGGGAATCCCATACCAGGACCTTTGCACGGACGACAAGTGCAAACAACAACAACACGACCCCAGTGACTGTGACATGTCCAGTAACCACCACATTGCAACAACAAGTTGCACGCCGCTGCATGCACGCAAGCACATGCCCTGATGTCATCTCACATGCACGCGTGCATGAGGAACAACCGCAGCAAACCTGTCACATGGAACTGAGATGGACTGTGCCCATGATGCCAAGCGGTCTGGTAGGCTACTTGTATACCGTCTGTGTCAAAGTCCGCAGCTCCGCAGCTATACGTAAATGTACATTAGCACAGCCTTGGCCAAGCAGATGTAACTCTGAAGCCCACATCCCACATGCAACAGCCAATCACATGTAACCCCACACCCTATCCCATTTGTAATCATGCTCAGTATATCCTCAACATGTATTCCGCTGCCAGTAGTGTCCACTATACTGCATCACAGAGGACAGAAGACTCAATATAATGTTTGAAACCAAAACTGTCTCCGCTGACTCATTTCACAAGTACGAATGAGAGAGGATGAGAGTATGTGAAGTACACGGCAGTCGTGACATGACCATGTAGTCCACTGGTATTGGATGTCAACGCAAATGAGTAGCACTACTGTGGAAGACACACATGTGTCGTGTGAAGTCGTATGGACGCAGTGCTCAGGTGGGTGGGTGCGACGGGTAGATGCGCACATGCCAAGTTGGAGCACGCCGTGTTGGGAGGGGTCATGAACAGTACACCACCGCTTCCCTGGGCATTGTGAGAGGACACCTGTCGGGGGAAGTGAACACGTGTGTGCACAGCAGCCGGGCACACGAACAATGCGGTACCAGGCGCACACGTCAGCCCACCCTCCGTGGACAAGCTGGATCCTGTTGTGCGCCCGCCATGCCCCATGACAAGGCACACACAGCCCCAGTCGACCAGGTGTAACCCCAACATAGTCAATCTGCACAGGCGATACAGGGCACGGGATGGCAGTGGAGCATGGTGTGTGAGAGGTCTCCTCGCGCTCCTCCTGGTCATATCACGCAGGCAATAGAACCTCAACGTGTAGCATGGCACAAGTCAAATGGAAGTGTAGGGGGGACGCACCTCAGCACGAGCAGCACTGAAGTCACGGGAGGTGGCTCGCACCATCCCATCCATTGCCCATTATACCAACCACGCCACATGCCATTGCGACTAAGTGCAAGCGCGTGCGCCACCACCCCCGAGCCCTCCCCAGAGAGGCCAAAGAGTGAATGTGTGGGCCATCAGTCACAGACGGACGCGGCCTGGCCGCAAGGGCAGCCACTGCCACTGGGTGTCGCAGGTGGCGGATCCGGAAGGCGAAGACTGTGATGCATAGTCCATGCAGGCCGGGTCTCCATTTGGGGCACCACGCAGGTGGACGGCGTCCCGCCACACATCATACCCTGAGACAGCCCACTCGTGCAACTGGACCCACACATACACTCCTTGCCCTCTCTGGTGCGAGCTTGGGGCTGCCTGTGCAAGCGCTAGCCTCGCAGGTGCACATGCATATTGGGGGAGCGAGGGGAGGACATGAGGGCTGGGGCGAAGATGACTGTATCACTGTCAGTGAGTACAAGGGATGACCCAGATGTGGAAAGGAAGAGACGTGTCCCGTGTGTACTGCAACTAGTCGCCAATCCAACTACCCCCCATGTCCGGAATGTAAGCCCGCACCTAGGCCCGCCCATCCGCCACATCGAATATACCACCAGCACAACAACCTTCCCATTCGAAACACTGACTGGGGGTGGCGACCAGTGAACAAACATGTGTAGCCTACCCACGCGTACATGTGGGCCCTCCATGATCCATGTCACCTGCGGCAAAGTCATGACATGCGCAATGAGGGAAGTGAGGTGAGCTGTCCGCCCCACGCACAGAAGGTGCATCAGCTCCACAGACCCAGCAGCGAGTCCAGCAGGGGTCACATGTGCAGGGGCAGCTGTGCCTGGTGTGAAGGCACATGCACATGGACAGCACATCGACCAATGTGTAGTCTGCCCACATCTACAGTCCATCATCATGCGGACATAGGAATTGTACACAGGGCAACACATCTTAGTGGGTGCACCCACCGTGACCAACAATGCGCAATCATCGACGTACCCGCCCTGTGCATGGCCCCCCACCCAACGGAGGCACATCCAGTGCCACCATCCCACACACACAAGCCTTCCACGGAACATGCTGTGTCCAATGGTCAGTACAGAGTCAGCGCCCATCTGGTGGATCCTGAACAGGAGACACATGCACACACATGATAGCTCCCACTATGTACGTCTGCCACCTGGCACGTGCAATGTAACCTCTCACCTGTGACGTGTGACTGCAAGCACACAGCCGTCTTGGCATGGGGCTGTCAATGTGGACACCTGTCAATGTTTCGGGAGGTGTGATCCGTACAGTGCTGTACATAGGGTGCAGTGCTGACACCTACTACTGTCTCATATCCCCTCGTGCCACAGGTCCCACTTGTTTTGGCCGCTCAGCCTGTGCCCACATCGTCGTCGTCGTGTGCCATACTCATCCAGCCTCGGAAGCACTGCCATGCTCAGCAGACATTCATGTTGCCGTGGCGTTGCCGCTTGACGAATATGCAGTCAGTCCCCATCAGCACGCCCCGCAAGTCATTGGGGCCTAGATCCCCATGTGCATGACCATGGCAGTGGTTTGCATCACTAGCCATTGCCATTGGTGGGAGACCTGTGTAAGTGTATTGTGGCCGTGCCGTCCCTGCTTGACAGCTGGGCTGTGACTCATGTGCTTGCTCAGTCATGTCAGTGATGTGAATGCGAAATTGCTATGTGTTGTGTTGCTTTGACATGTGTCCACTGCCATCTTCCCTAGGCGGAGACCGAACATTGACCGCCCATACCAATTGCTGGCGGACATGGAGGATACTGAGGTCATAAGGAAGTTTCGGCTGGACAGGCCAACCCTGCATCGACTGTGTGCCATGTTGGAACCCCATCTCCGTCCCCGCAGGGTGTATCCGACAGCATTCACCCCCACGGCTAAGGTGATGGCCGCCATGCATTTCTTCGCCACTGGGTCATTCCAGCACACAGTGGGCAGTGGAGGAGGGATGTCCCAGCCCATGTTCAGCAAGGTGCTGAGGGATGTACTGGCAGCCATGATGCTGTACCGAAACAGGTACATCAGATTCCCCAGGGCTCGTGAATTGGCGGCAGTGAAGGGTGCATTCTATGCCCTTGGCAGGATCCCACACGTCGTTGGTGCCATTGATTGCACACATGTTGGCCTTGTTCCACCACAGGCCACTGAGCACCTGTACCGCAACAGGAAGCACACGCACTCCCTGAATGTGCAAGTGGTGTGCCTTGCGGACATGGTGATAACCCACGTGTGTGCAAAGTTCCCAGGCTCGGCCCATGACGCACACGTAATGCGCAACAGCATCTTGCCACGACTGATGTCCAATCTGCAACAGGATCGTGGCTGTATTGTCGGTGAGTATGTGGAGTGGTGTAGCGTGCTGGTTGTGCGATGCTGTCCCCTGTCCAGTTGGAATAGCAACGGTCCTCTGTGTCCCTCACACCCAGGTGACTCTGCGTACCCGAATGGGGCATGGCTGCTCAGTCCATTGAGGAATCCTCGCACCCCAGCAGACGATCGCTACAATGAGGCACATGGGAGGACCAGACGTGTGGTCGAGCGTACCTTTGGCCTCCTCAAGTCCAGGTTCAGGTGCCTGGACCGCACCGAGGGTGCGCTGGTGTACTCCCCACAGAAGGTGTGCCAGATAGTGGTGGCGTGCTGCATGCTGCACAATCTGGCCATTCGGAAGCAGATCCCCCTCATTGTGGATGACGGAGATCAACCAGGGCCCCAGCCCGCAGACCAGGACAGCTCGAGTGAGGAGGACAGCGGAGAGGAGGAAGCTGGGAATGTGCGCCAGCAGCTCATCGCCCGCTACTTCACTTAACGGTGAGTGTCCATGTACGACGGCTGATGTGTCTGTATTTGTGCAGGTGTGTGTGTGCTGTGTCAGGGTGGCCTTTTGTTCACTGCGTGCTGTGTGTCAACGCTCCATGCCCAGGTTACTATGCCACTGATGGTGGCTGTGGCATTGTGCCCTATTGCTCTGTGCGATGTGTGTACATTGCTTGTAGTTGTTGACATGTACTGTGTGATGGGTGTGTGACACACTCATTGAATGTGCTCCTGTTCTGTCTCCCACCCCTAGGTCCCTACAGGCCCTCCGGTTCCATTGCCATGCCACGCATCAGGTGCCGTTCCGCTCAAGGTGGCCGTTGTATTCCGTACAATTAAAACACAGGGCACAGACAGCAGTTAGTGGAAGAGGTGCATTTATTTCAAACTGTGACATGTGATTGTGTGTAAGGTGGTGACAAAAGTGGTGCGTGCAGTGACAATGAGCTGTCGGTCATGGCTGCGTGATGCTCAGGGTGTACCCACTGGTTCTATGTCCATAGTCCAACACACACATGCCATCCAGATGGCTGTGTGGAGTGGGATCGTAGTCCAAGTCAATGCAGTGGGTGGTCAAGGAAGGCTGGCTGGCTGCCTCACTTGCGTCTGGAGCGTGCGAAGTCCTCCCGGGAGATCTGTTTCCACTTCGGACGGCCCCTTCCACGTTTGCGAGGGGGTGCCTGCTTGCGACCTGCTGGTGGTTGAGGTGTGCTCACTGGCTGTGGACGCAGGGGAACTGGACACTGCTGCTCGACCCTGCGCCCCGGCAGGTGGTGGCGGAGGGGAGCTGCTGTCCCTGGCTGTGACCTCACCGCCACCACCAGCTGGCCCATGAGGTCCACGATTTGGCCCATACGGGCGTCCATGGACCTCAGCACCCCCAGCACCTCACGCGTGTCTGTAGCTGACCTGGCCCATTGTCCTTGGGCCTCTTCATAGGCCCCAAGGACTCTGGCCATTTGAGGCAGGGCATGGCTCCCAGGGAGGCTGGCGTTTCCCTGACCCTGCTCCTCCTACCAGTCCTGCTGCCACCGGCCTGCCCACTAGCCACATTGCTCACCACGGTCCTCACCCTGGCTCCCAGGGTGGATCCAGTCGTCCGGGCCACCACCTGCGCTGGGGCTGGGGCCAGCGAAGACGTGGTGGCGGTTGCGGCAGTGGTAGTGGCCGCAATGACCGTGGGTGTGGCCGCAATGACCGTGGGTGTGGCCGCAATGCCCGTGGGTGTGGCCGCAATGACCATGGGTGTGGCCGCAACGACAGTGGCAGCAGGGGGCTGGGAATGTTCAGCAGCCCTGGATGATGGGTTGGTGGGTAGGAGGGGTCCTGGAGAGCGGCTGGGCCCTGGCACACTAGATGGGCCTGCTTGGTGGTCCGTGTCCGAAGAGGAGGACAGATCCTCCACATCCGTGTGTCCTCGTTGGGGGCTTGTAGGCTGGCTGTGCTGGCTGCTGTCTCCATCCCCAGCATCCAGCAGTTCGTCACCTGTGGAGAGAATGAGATTTGTTATTGTGTTGCACCTGGCGAAGTCTGTATTGGTTGTCTGACATTCTCCGTTCGTGCACTCTCGTGCACGTGTGTCCCGGAGGCGGGTGTGTGGCTGTACAATCTGTTGTTGTGTGTGCTTGGCAATGGGACTGTGTGCTGTGCACATGTGGCATGGGACGGATTGGCTATGCCGATGGGTGTGTTGCTGTGCTCCTACTTATTGTGACTCTGGTGTATGCGGGCTCCAGGCCCATCCTGGGTCTGGTTTGTACTTTGCTTTTGGGGTGCATATGGAACGCTTAGGAACGCATTTGGCAACATGGGGGTCATGCCCCAGGAACGCATTTGGGATGGAATATGCTTTTGGGGTGCAAATGGAACGCTTAGGAATGCATTTGGCAACATGGGGGTCATGCCCCAGGAACGCATTTGGGATGGAATATGCTTTTGGGGTGCAAATGGAACGCTTAGGAACGCATTTGGCAACATGGGGTCATGCCCCAGGAACGCATTTGGGATGGAATATGCTTTTGGGGTGCAAATGGAACGCTTAGGAACGCATATGGCAACATGGGGTCATGCCCCAGAAACGCATTTGGGATAAAATATGCTTTTGGGGTGCAAATGGAACGCTTAGGAACGCATATGGCAACATGGGGGTCATGCCCCAGAAACGCATTTGGGATGGAATATGCTTTTGGGCTACATGCTGTGAGCCATGGGTGCCGAACGTGACATGTGTTGTGGCAGCATGACAGTGCATGGTCTGAGGTGTGTGCATGCCTGACATACCCTGCATATTTGCTGTCTGTTGTGATTACTGGACATGGCATTGGACGCATCGTTATGAGTGTGTGATGGTTGTGTGCCACCCGACGTATTGCAGTTGTCCCATCTCCTTGGTGTGCGTGCTGCCCTGTGCCATGTGCATCACTGCAGTGCTCGGGGGGTATGGCCCATGTTGTGTGTTGTTGCTCACAGTGTGGCGTGCGCTTCATTGACTTCTGGCACATGGTTGGTCATGGGCATGTATCTTAGCGTGACTGCTGTATGTGTGGCAGCTGTTCGGATGACATGCCTTTCATGAGACTGGGGCTGACGGATGGGATGGATGGTATGTTGTATGTGCATGGTGTGTCTGTGTGTTTGATGGGTTCAGTGGTGTTCGTGTGCATTTATGTTGTTCCGCTCTGTTGCGTCTAGTGTTGTTTGTCTTACATAGGCGTAGTTGTGGGGTGTGTAGTTGACAGGCAGTAGGGGCTACATGGACAGGACTTCAATGGTGTTTCGGTTGTGTGTGATGGGTTGCACAGTGGCTGCCGTGTGGTACTATATTCAGTGTGGCTTGTGCATGCAGACGTGGCTCCTTGGGTGTTGCTGCGTCTGTGATGGGTCATGTGGGGTGTGAGTCTGTGGTTCATGTCCGTGTGCACATTGTTCACTTGTTCGTGACGGTGGGCGGTGCTGCGTGTTCGTCTGCTACGTGACATGTCCCATGTGTTGGTCGTGTTACGGTCCTCATGCCTCCAGTAATCCAGCCCTGTCCAGTTTCCCACCTGCAGGTTGTTCGTGCGTGCACTGTACTGGATGCCACATGGTTCTAAGCGGGGGTGCTCCATGTTGCAGGTCTGTGGGGGTGGGGGTGGTGTTGTGGGTCGTGGTGATGGCTGGACACCCACTGACACCGATTGTTGTGGACCGTGATGTCTACCTTTCGGCTGTCGGTGTGCACTGCGGTGGCTGACACGTGGGTGTGGGGTGTGGGGGATGCTCCTCCTTGCTGTGCTGTGGGACTAGGGGCCTGGTGTGTGTTGTACTTGAGCTGTCCACCCTCCCACCCACTGCACTTTGTGTTCCTGCCACTTACCTGTTACTTGTCGGTTAGTGCAGCTATGGCGGACAAATGGGTGTGGTGGGTGCTCGTTGTGGCGCTTCTGGCATACTTGGGGACCTGTTGGTGGTTACGTGGCTGGCTGAGTGTACACATGCCCCCACGTATCTTACAGTTGTTAGGTTTGGGCTGTGTGTGGTGGTGTCTGTTGCATGTGTGTGTGATGTGTTGTGTATTGTGTGCTGGACATGGGGGTGTTTGTCCCTGGGAGCTGTGGCATGGTGGTAGTGCATGTGAGTACATAGCGGTGTGCTGGTATACATTAGTTTGTACTTCCCAGCCTCCACTCCCCTGCTAATCCGGCGAGGATCTCAGGATGTATAATGACTCGCACCTTCTCCTCCCACGCTTTGAAGGTCTTGAAGAGCGCGGGATTCCCTCCGCCAGTGACGGCAGCCAGCTCTCTGTTCTTGCTCTCCTTCTTCTTGACCAGGCTCTTGACGTCATTCCACCGTTTGTTGATTTCAACTCTGTTCCTGGGCAGGGTCCCGACTGCATTGACCTGGTCTACGATCCGGTTCCACATTCTGTTTCTGGTGGCTAGTGGTGTGTGCTGGACCAGGTTCCCATAGATTTGTGGGTGCACCTTGATGATCTCGTCGACCATGACCGTCAGCTCAATGGGCGTGAACTTGGGCATTCTTTGTGGTGCCATGGTGTTTGTGGTGCTGGTGCGGTGTGTGTTGTGTAATGTGCAGGGGGTTTGTGGTGCCGGTGTTTGGTGGTGGTGGTGGTGGTGGTGGTGGTGGTGATGTGTGCGTTTCTGTGGTGTGCTGCTGTCCTTGCTGTGTCACTGTGTCCTCTCCTCTCCTCTCTAGTTTGCAATGTTGCAAGGGGTTGTGGTCTGTGGGAGTGCTGCTTTTGTACTTACCTATGTGGGTGTGTCCTCATGGTCTGTTGTTTTCAGGTGTGTTGTGTCTGGTGTTCTGGCCTTTGTATTTTTTGTTTGTCCAGGGGGTGTTTTCGGGATGTGTACTGTGCTTGTGTATTTGTGCGTGCCTTGCTGTGTGGACTTGTTGGCCATGTTGTGTGCGATTGTTTTTGTCAGCGGATGGTTTCTGTGCAGGGACGTGGGCGCCATGGCTTCTGCCGTGTCAATTCTCATCGGCGTTGTTTGCGCTGGCGGGCGGTATATTTGTGGTTTACCCGCGCTCATGGCGGTGCGATCGTAATTTCACGTGCGGTGTGTCGGCCGTGAGGGCGGGCGGTTTTGTGTTGTCGTGCGTGTTTCCGTCCGTGGCGGGCGGTTTGACTCCGACTCGGACGAGGGCGGGCGGTATCTTGTGTGGTTTTTCCGCCGATGGCGGTTTTCGGTTTGTGTATTCGTAATGGCGTGGTCGGTGTTCAGACGGTGTGTGCGGGCGGATTTTTGCCGCTTTCATGCCTGCCGGATTTTTTTACGCCGGGTATCGTAATGGGCCTTATAGTTTGTTAAAATATCGAATTTTTAAAATGTCTTAAAAGTAATGTAAAATTAATGAAATAATAAATATAATTAACTAAAACATACTTAAAAATACTTAAATAACCTTAAAATTAATAAATAATTAATGTAAGTAAAAATAAAAATAAACATGCATTTTTTTAATATATATATATATTAACTTAATATTAATAAAAAATATTCAATATTTTTAGCGTAGGATAGCGAGACGGTAACATTTACTATTCCCACTCCAGTGAGTGCAACAGTAGGGAAAGCGTTGGATAGCGGGAGGGTAAAAATTACTATTCCTACTCCAGTGAGTGCAACAGTATGGAAAGCATTGATTAGCGGGAGGGTAAAAATTACTATTCCCACTCCAGTGAGTGCAACAGTAGGGAAAGCGTTGGATAGCGGAAGGGTAAAAATTACTATTCCCACTCCAGTGAGTGCAACAGTAGGGAAAGCGTTGGATAGCAGGAGGGTAAAAATTACTATTCCCACTCCAGTGAGTGCAACAGTAGGGAAAGCATTGGATAGCGGGAGGGTAAAAATTACTATTCCCACTCCAGTGAGTGCAACAGTAGGGAAAGTGTTGGATAGCGGGAGGGTAAAAATTACTATTTCCACTCCAGTGAGTGCAACAGTAGGGAAAGTGTTGGATAGCGTAGGGGTAAAAATTACTATTCCCACTCCAGTCAGTGCAACAGTAGGGAAAGCGTTGGATAGCGTAGGGGTAAAAATTACTATTCCCACTCCAGTGAGTGCAACAGTAGGGAAAGTGTTGGATAGCGTAGGGGTAAAAATTACTATTCCCACTCCAGTGAGTGCAACAGTAGGGAAAGCGTTGGATAGCGGGAGGGTAAAAATTACTATTCCCACTCCAGTGAGTGCAACAGTAGGGAAAGCGTTGGATAGCGTAGGGGTAAAAATTACTATTCCCACTCCAGAGAGTGCAACAGTAGGGAAAGTGTTGGATAGCGTAGGGGTAAAATTACTATTCCCACTCCAGTGAGTGCAACAGTAGGGAAAGTGTTGGATAGCGTAGGGGTAAAAATTACTATTCCCACTCCAGAGAGTGCAACAGTAGGGAAAGTGTTGGATAGCGTAGGGGTAAAAATTACTATTCCCACTCCAGAGAGTGCAACAATAGGGAAAGCGTTGGATAGCGTAGGGGTAAAAATTACTATTCCCACTCCAGTGAGTGCAACAGTAGGGAAAGTAATGATTTAATATTTAAATAAAAATAAATAAATTATCAATACCAATAAAAGAATTAATTAAAATTAATTACCAATTACAAAATATTTAATAATTAGTTAATTATAAATACCAATAAATATTATTTATTACAAATTAATTACCTATTAATAATTAATTAACAACCAATTAATTTCCGATACCAAAAATTAATAAGTAACAAAAAAATTACCAATTAATAATTAACAGTAAATTAATTACCAATACACAAAAATAATTTCAATAATTACTTAATTAACAATTAATTACTTCCCACCCTATTCCCCTATAAACCCACAACCCGCTCCGAATAATAAATTAATACAATTAATATAATTATCAATTAATCAATTAACAAAAATTAATTATCAATTCATAAAAATTATTACCAATTAATAATTAATTAACAATAAATTAATTATCAATACCAATAAATAAAAATAAATAATTACTTAATAACAATTAAATTACTTCCCACCCTATTCCCCTATAAACCCACAACCCGCTACAGAACTAAAACGCAAAATTAAATTAAAAACATTTAATAATTCCTAAAAATTAATATTTAATTTACTATAATTAAATCACTTCCCACCCTATTCCCCTATAAACCCACAACCCGCTACGGAATTAAATTACGCAAAAACTTAAATAACATAAAATTCATTACTTTAAAAAAATTAAAACATACATTACAAAAATAATACATACTTTTTACACATATACTAACACTTAAAACACTATAAAAAAATCTATATTTTTAACAACTATATTATGACTGTCGATATTACTAACTTCGATATTATGGTAATCGATATTTCTTACCTGAATTTCGATATTCTGCACCACTATATTTTTGCAATTCGATATTCTGTCCATTCTATATAAAAAACTCGATATTCTGTCCAGTCGATATTTTTTTTCGATATTATGACTGTTCACCAGGTGAACAGCCTCTGGAATCTTGAAACAATGTGGGTAAAGGAAGTCTGCAAGTCAGATCTGTAACTTGGGATAAGGATTGCCTTTAACAACTGGGTCAGTTGGGGTGGTATGCGAAATGGAGCTGGATGCGTGCTGTGGCTGGATAAGGCATTGCCCTCCGTGGGTGGTGGTGACTCCAGAGAGGAGCTTGGCCCTTCCTATGGAACACACCCCCAACGGTGGCAGCCTCTCTCCGTGCCCCTCCCTGTCGCGGGAGGCTGGCGTTCTGCCTCGGTTGGTGCTGACCAGAGGAATCCCAGAGCATCGCAAAGGCCCGAGGGTGAATGTTGATACAATGTGATTTCTGCCCATTGCTCTAAATGTCATATTGAAGAAATGTAATGAAGTGAGGGTGAACAGTGGGAGTAACTATGACTCTCTTAACCTCTTCTTACTCGTAGTGGGCTTTACATCAAAGTGGTCCTGCTGGTAACTAACTCTATTTCACTAAACTCTTTGAGGAGAAGTATATAGAGATAGGCTAAAGAAGGTTCTATCATGGCCATGAGTATGATAGTGAGAAATGGCAAAGCTAACGATCCCAATTCAAGATGGAGTTGTTCCTGGTCAATGAAAACCCCATTAAGATGGCGAAAGAAGGAGCTATCTTTTCCACAAATCATCAACCTGCTTACTGATTTTGTCAACTCCACATCCAGATCTAACAACACAGTAACAGCAAATCAAATCACACTGTATTGCCCTGTTCACTCTCCATACTAATAGACATGAGGAAACCGTAGACCTCAGCCAAGAGTGATACAATTGCATTAAAATATTAAAAACTGCCAGATGTGTATGAGGTCAATTAAAAACCCAAGGACAAGCGATGTGATCTCACCCAAAAAAACACACGCAGGAAATATCCCAATGAAAAATACAACTGTAATTTGTGTGGAGACATAATGGGAGCAATCAAAGAGCTTAGTAAACATGTCTCCAGCAAGCACAAAGGATTCTACCTACAAACATATTACTCAAAATGTGATAAGAAGGCCATATTCCACAACATTATATGCCACTATGCCAAATGCAAAAGTAGAATTAAAAAAGGAGAGCTACGATTACTTTGTAGCTTTTGTGATGTTCAAAACAAAATTTGGAATGTCGCAACATCCAAGACTTGCACACTCAGAAGCACAAACTGATGCTAGACTTGCAGCTCTAGCAAGCAGCAAACCATCAAAACTATGGTCAAAATAAGAAATAATGCTGCTAGCTGAATTGGAAAAAGTGTATGAAAACAAAAAAATATATAAATGCGCTTATAGTTTCACATTTTGACAATAAAAACAGAAAACAAACTGCAGAGAAAAGAAGGGATAGAAGAGAGAAAAAGCAAAAGAACTGCAAAGGATATACAGCAAGTATTCACTAATACTGAAAGCAACTCCAAAGATGAACCTGAAATATCAGTGGAAATAATAAAAGGAAGGCGTAAAGTTTTTATCAACAGAAAGAGAGAGCCTAAAATCACTAACTTTAATAATCTGAATGACAGAATATCAGAAACTCAAAAATACTCTAAAAATATGAAACAACACGAAGCTGCTAAAGACCTGCTGGAAGAAATTGTGATTTATATCTGAGAAAATACCAGTGATATACATCCAAAGCCATTCAATCACAACGAACATCCAAATGAAATTGGTAATGAGCTTATGAGCACTGCTCAAGATGGGAATCAGAATGACCCTGTCCAAAATATCATACCAAAACCAGATAAGAAAAATGAAAGGCTTAATAAACCGCATAAGAAAAGATATGTAAAAGCAAAGGGAAGTTACAAGGAATACCAAGCAATATTTAAGAAAGACAAGAAGAAAATTGCCAGAATAATCACCAATGGTGCAGAAGATGCCACTTGCCAGATCGGTGTAGGTGATATCTTTCAATATTACATTGTTGAAAAACAAATAAGAAAAAAATCGAAAATTCGTCTTTACTGACAGAATACCGGAAGAATGGGATTTTGAACGTCTGTGGAAAGAAATTAGACTTCTTGAAATAACAGAAGCATTGGAAGGCTCTAATTTAAACAAAACAGTGGAGCCTAATAATATTGTCTTAAATTATCTATATAATGTTCATAACAAAGAACCAATGATGCTGCCCAAAATATTATCTACTTGGTTAATGAGAAGTCCCAGAATGTATAAAAAGAACCGTTCAATTTTAATTCCAAAAAATTTACCAATCAATAAACTAAACAGAATAAGCAATTGGAGACTGATTACAATTAGTACAGAATTCATGAAGCTGTTTACAAAAATATTGATCAAAAGACTTACCTTCTTCATTAATTTGAATACAAGACAAATGGGCTTCAAGAAAGTGAGAGGATGTCTTGAAAATCTGCACTGCTACAAAACATCATAAAAGGGATACAAAAGAATGAAACACTCTCTTGCAGTGGTGTTCATTGACATTTCAAAAGCATTCGACTCTGTCTCGAGAGACAAAAAGCTCTGTCATACATCTGAGATCTAATAAAAGACTTATACAAGGATTCATCAGCGTTCTTCAAGGGTAAAAACAATGAATCTACACCAGAAATAACAATGAAATCTGGAGTAAAACAAGGCAATTCACTATCCCCACTATTGTTTAAAATTGGATCCTCTAGTATGTGATCTTCAGAAAAACGACCAAGGCTTCACGTTTAGATCAGATGGCCTTATTGAGCAAATCACTGGTCTGGCCTTTGCTGACGACATAGCAGTACTCAGTAGCACATGGGTAGGAATGATTACTAATTTGAAGATCATTGAGAAATTCAGTTAAACAACAGGCCTAAAACTGAATGTGAAAAAGACACACCGTGTTTTCATAACTCATCATAAGGACAAAATCCTGGTGATTAACTGCAAAGCATGACAATTTGAGAAACAAAACATTGAAAACATTTGTCCATGTAACAGTAAGAGATACCTCGGATTAACTATGATCCTCACACAGGTCATGCACAAAAAAGGAAAATAAATGAGGTACTAACAGGATGGGTTCAAAAACTTTACAGTTTACCACTCAAGCCCACAGAAAAAGTTGCAATATTGTATCAATAACTGGTTCCTAAGCAGTCATTTAAACTGGAAATGACAGGCACTGAAGCAAAGACTCTCATCAAGTTAGACCAGACAATAAAGAAATATGTCAAACACTTTCTCCACCTACCTGCATACACCTGTGATGGTCTCCTCTACTCAAAAAGATCAAGCTGTGTACAACAATAGAAACCTACAAAATCAACAATCTATTATATCTCAGAGAAACTCCAGATCTGTACATTGCTCACTCATACATGTGCACAGGGGATATAAAAAACAATAAACTTGATAATATCATCAAAACTCACAAACTAAACATGTTAGATAGTAGATTCCTAAGCTATGATCTGCAATTGTTAGCATCATATGACTGGAGATAAGAAGAATTCTAGAAATGGAAAAATCTCCCTGTACAATGAGATCATATTAAATATCTAGAAAACAATCCAACTTCAAATTTCTGGTTTTGTAAGCACATGAAATTGAAGGAAAAACAATATACAGCTGTTTTGATGCCGAGAGCGAATGTCTTATACGCTAGAGAAACCACCCACAGAGATCGAACATTCGCTGGTTGTAGATACTGTAAATATGTATGCAAAACAATTGCTCATGTATCAGGTGCATGTCCTAAAACAAAGGACATAACAATAAAAAGACACAATAAAATCCTAGAACTTCTCATTGATAGAGCAAAAAGATATAGTTGGATAACATATAGGGAACCTCATATCAAAAATAGTCAAGGTGAGTTAATGAAATCTTGGTCAAGGGGGCGGGCATCTCCACTAGCTGCAAAGTCCCTGGCTAGCATATCAAAGGGCATATCAAAGGGCAGGAAGCCTTTGAGGCTCACCACACTGAATGCTGTTCCTGCTTGGGGGTTGGTGTGAAGCACCTCCACCCCAAACAGCCTTTGTCTCTGACCCATGAGAGCACAAGGGCTCCCACTTCAGGGGGTTGAAAACTTGTCTGTGTGTGGCAGGCTAGTGCAGACCAGTCAGCTGGACACAAGCGAGTTGGTCGTTTTTTAGGGGGTTCCTCTAAGATGCCCTCTGAGTGCATTTTGTAATAAATCCAACACTGGCATCAGTGTGGGTTTATTATGCTGAGACTCCAAACTCCTTAGCATTCAGTAAAGCCATCAAGGAGCTGTGGCATTCGTAATGACAAACTCACAGGCCATGTACTCAATATGGCCCCACAGCACTTAAAATGTCTGTAAATGGCACAGACACTGTAGGGGCACATTGCTCATGCAGCTATGCCCTCCCCTGTGGTATAGTGCACCCTGCCTTAGGGCTGAGAGGCCTGCTAGAGGGGTGGCTTACTTATGCCACAGGCAGTGGTTGGTGGGCAAGGCACACAGGGATGTGTGCCGTGTCGTCTCTTAAGTTTTGTGGGCACCAAAAAACGCAGTCTGCAATGGCAGTGTGTATGTGTTTGGTGAGTGGTCTCTGAGAGCCGCGCAATGCAATGCATGCTGCAGCCCTTAGAGATCCTCATAAGGCCCTTGGTACCACGGGTGCCTTTTACAAGGGACTTACATGTGAGACAGATGTGTGCCAATTGTGGACACAAAGGTACAGTTTTGGGAAAGAACACAGGCACTGGGAACCTGAATTGTCAGGGACCCAGTGCACACTCAGTCAAAGTGCATTAGATATCAGGCAAAATGTGAGGGGTAACCATGCAAAAAGAGGCCCTTTCCTACACTGTAAAAATTCATTGTTGGGGTATTTGGCCTCAATGTAATGACATTGCTCTAGCTAATCTTGGACAACAAATATCTTTCCGGTTCACAAAGAATGTTTGCCTGGCTATTTTAATGGACACTTTAAAAGTGTGCCAAGTGTTCATGGAAAATTAATTGATTAGCTTAACAGTCTAATGCACACTGTATTGTATAACAATGTGTTCCTCTACTATTTGTTTGTTCGATACTTAAATTCTATTATAGTTACAATGTTAGGAGTTCAATCATAGTATTATCACTTCTGGCTCCAAGCACCCGTTGCCCGCCTGGCATGACCCACTCTGGGGACAGTGGCAGCTGGAGAGTTTGACTGGGGCGGTGCACCTCTCAACAATAACGCAGAAGTCCTAAGGCGGGTTGTATGACGTTGGAATGCATGCTTTTACCATGAATGCCTTTACTAAAAATTTTTTTGCAAGGCATGCATTTACCAAGCATCTTCCTTTACCATGCATGTCTTCACAATGCAGGTAAGTATAAATAAGGTAAGTGAAAAAAAAAAAAATATATATATATATATATATATATATATATATATATATATATATATATATTGCAGCTCAAATTCTTTCAATCTTCAACAAAAGACTTACAGCACTCGCGGGGAAAGTTGCACCGGTGATTTTATTCCGGAACCACAACAAACGCGTTTCGGAAACTCCTTCTTCAGTGTCTACCATCTGCACTGAGAGGAGCCATTTAAATTACCCTGCATCGTGTAGACATAGACATAAAAAATGGACTCTATAGCCTCAACATGAGCGCCATCTTATGGTGGTATTCTAATGCGAATTTCATATAATATAACATCACACTGTAATAAATCGCATCACATGTGTATTCACAATTTCATATAATAATTTGGCCGTGAATCGGCTTTTATGCTATGTAAGTCTAAATATAATCGGAAACTCAATCACAAATAACACTGCTTCTTATAAAAATGCATCATATTGAACATTCATTTTGTATAAAACCATGAAACAAATCATATGAAATTCTCAATCACGCCATAAATCGGCATATACCACTCAAGGCACTCAATTAATCTTAACCTTGGTCTCTCATGACCTCTCCATATCTCGCCTTCTATTGGCTTTTACACCATTACTGTCTATGTCGAGACAACTCATAGCAAATTAGAAAAATTTAGAAAAAAGAAATCAGCAAGAATCATAAATGTTTCTACATCAATCACTCCCAGGATCCTCATCTGCCTAGGTGCACTGACAGCTCTTCACCGCTATTCAGGCCATTAGGTGCCCTCGTTTGCATATCAATGATATAGCGGGACTCTAGCCTCCTAAGCCTCTGAACTCTATCTCCCCCCCTGGGGTTTAGTGGTACATGATCTATACAAAAGTATTGCAACAGATTTCTGTTGCTCTGATGTTTAATAGAAAAATGCCTGGCGACTGGATAGTTCAAGTCTTTGTTCGCGATTGCCCGTTGGTGTTCCAATACGCGAATCTTAGCGCTATGTATAGTGCTGCCTATATATCTGAGCCCACATGGGCATATCAGACAATAGACAGTATGCGTTGTATGGCAAGTCAGAAATTTCTTAATCACATTCTGTTTCTTCAACCCCGCTACTTGATAGGAGAGTACTCTTTTACTATTGGCACACGCCTTACATTTCCCGCAGGGGAAGAAACCTCTCATCTCTTTCAATGTTCATTGTCTGCCAGGTAACTCTTCTAGGTGGCTGTGGACCAATTTGTCCCGCAGCGACCTAGCCTTCCTGAATGTAACTAGAGGAGCATGGGGAATATCCTTTCCTATGATGGCATCTGTTTTCAGGATATGCCAATTTCTTCTCAACATGCCCCTGAAGGTATTAGCATCATTTGAGTAGGTGGTAATCATTCGGAATTTGCCTTCATTGCTATCCTTGACGCTGGACAGATCATCCTTTTTATCAAGAAGTTTCTTTCTAGGGATTCTCTCTACTTTCTTAAGTGTGGTTTCTAAGAGATCCCTATTATAACCTCTGGCCATAAACCTAGCTATGCTGTCTTTTGCTGCGGCTTTAAAGTCGCATTCCCTAGAACAGTTATGTTTCAGCCTGAGGAGCTCACCATAGGGTATGCTGTTTATTAGTTTAGGAGGGTGACTACTGTCGGCATGTAAAATAGAATTGCCAGCAGTCGGTTTTCTATACAGTTCTGTTTCCAGCACCCCTCCCTGAACATAAACCCTTAAATCGAGATAGTTCACTGCCACTGAACTAATCTCTGATGTGAACTTTAAATTCACCTCATTTTTGTTTAAATGTAGTATGAATTCCTCAGCCAAACTTGACGACCCCTTCCATACAAGGAAGAGGTCGTCAATGTATCTGTGCCAGACAACTATCTCCTTGACCCATTTAGCATTCTCTTGGGTCCGGTTACCTGCTCCTCCCACCAGCCCACGAATAAATTCGCGTAGCTGGGGGCGAAGCAGGTACCCATCGCTGTCCCGGAGATCTGTCGGTAGAGGTCCCCTTGGACTAAAAAGATATTATTCAACAGACAAAATTCAATCAGTTCAATCAGCATATTGTTGTGTTCCGCAAATTTCAAAGGTCTCTTTTCAGAAAATATTTGATTGCATCCAGTCCGTGTTGATGGTTAATACACGTGTAGAGACTCGAACAAACGGTGCAAAATGAGCGACTATATATATATATATATATATATATATATATATATATATATATATATATATATATATATATTATCTACTGGCGGTCGCCAGTAGATAGCTATTGTTAGGACCTAGTTTCCATAGGAAAAGCGTTTTTTCTTTTCCCAATAACTTTGGCGCCGGTTGACGAATCTTAGCGAAATTTTCAAAACTTGTGGCCCGCTCCGGTCAGCTCCTATCCTGAAAGTTTCGGGTTGATTCGCCAAGCAGGGGCCGAGAAAAAAGGGGGGTCCCAAAACGTGTTTTCTCCATGTTATTTTCAATAGGAAACTTTAGACACGGCTACAGCTCGAACTGCTGAACGGAATTACACCAAATTTGGCAAAAAGGTAGCCCTTGGTTCAGAAAGAGCCCTTTTTGTTAAATGGTGTAAATCCGTTCAGTAGTTCCTGAGAAATTTTAAAAAAAGAGGTCGGAAAATCAATTTCCCATAGGAAACTTTAGACACGGCTACAGCTCGAACTGCTGAACGGAATTACACCAAATTTGGCAAAAAGGTAGCCCTTGGTTCAGAAAGAGCCCTTTTTTGTTAAATGGTGTAAATCCGTTCAGTAGTTGCTGAGAAAATAAAAAAATCAAAGTTTCGATATCTAGAGGCACGGAGGATCCGCGGACCCTCCCGACCACGAGCGTTATTCTAATTGGCTGTCAACACTCCAAACCAGAAAGTGTTGGCAGCCATCTTGTGACTCAGTAGAACCGAGTCACAAGAAAAGAGAAAAACAAACGCGAAAAACAAGAAAAGGGGGCAGGGTAGAAACACCCTGACCCCCTAGGCCTGCTCAGGGGGTCCCACAAGGACCCCCAGGGCCCAAAAAAGCATTTTATTTTCTTAAAATTAAAAAAAACGGGCTCCCGCGCTTCGTTATATTGAAGCTTGTGGGTGGGCCAGGTCCCGGGGGCACTGAAAAAATGTGTGGGGGGGCCCCAATCCCCCCCACACTGCCCTGGGGACCGCCACCTCCCTGGGGCTTGATTTATGAGTTGCGGGGGCACGCAGCCTCCCGCAGCCCCGGGATTGCTACCCCCGGGGCTAATTTTTAAATGTGTGGGGGCCTCCAAGGCCCCAAGCCCAGAGACCGCCACCCCCCGGGGCTTTCATTAATTATTTGTGGGGGGCCCATGGCCCCCCCCGCAGCCCCGGGGACCGCCACCCCCCAGGGCTTGCTTTTTTTTAAAGATAAACCTGTGTGGGGGGGGCTCGAGCCCCCCCACATGCCCTGAGGACCCCCACCTCCCGGGGCACTAAAATGCAAATTTGGGGGTCCGTTACGGACCCCCGAGCCCCAGGGTCCACCACCTCCCGGGGCGTTGTAATTGAAGGGTGGGGGGCCACGCGGCCCCCCTCCTGAAGCCCGTGATGGCCCTGGGGACCGCCACCCCCCAGGGCCGGCTCCTGCAGTGTCAAGGGGTGCCCACCCCCGGGACACTGCTGTTTGCTATGGTAGGGCGGGAGGACGGCTCCCGCCCTACCACAGCAAACTCTGCTTTGCTTCATTGAAGCGAGTGCAGGGAAACCTGCTCTCGCTTCAATGAAGCCAAGCATATTGCTTTTCCACACGGGGAGCTGCATGTTAGCAGCTCCCCATGTGGAAAAGCAATGCCGGCTCCCGCAGGAGGCGGGGAGCCGGCAAGGACCGTGGGGGCATTGGGGCTCCCCCCCACGGTCCCCAAAGGAGAGGGCCGGCCCCGGGGGGTGGGGTCCCCGGGGCCAGAAGTGGCCCGGGAGGGGGCCACATGGCCCCCCTCCGCAGTAAAATAAAAATTTAAACGAGGCAGAGCCCCGGTGGATGGGGTCCCGGGGCTAACAGAAGCCTCAGGAGGGGGGCCACGCAGCCCCCCTCCTTTGAAAATATATTTCAAAAAAAATATATCGTGGCCAGGCCCCGGGGGATGGGGTCCCCGGGGCCGAAAATGGCCTCGGGAGGGGGGCTGCGTGGCCCCCTTCCGTGTTTTTAATATTAAATTAAGAAATTAGGGGTCAGGCCCTGGGGGATGGGGTCCCCAGGGCCCAAAAAATAGGAAAGGAAGGGGGGCCACACAGCCCCCCTTCTAAAAAACAAAATTTTTTAAAAAGCCGGCATCGCGCCGGAGGCCCTGTCCCCTCCCAGCAACACTATGCAAACGCGCCCCGTGGCGCGTTTTAAGTTGGGGGATTAAGTCCTGAGGGTGCCTGGGGTCCAACTAGCCCACCAGGTACCTCCAGTTAGCGCCACAAGGCTGCGTTGCAGAGAGGTGGTCTGAGGCCACGCCCCTTTTTACACCTCTCTGCAATGCAGCTCTGTGGCGCTTACTGGAGGTACCTGGTGGGCTAGTTGGACCCCAGGGACCCCAGGGACCCTCAGGATTGAAGGGGACTTAATCCCCCAACTTAAAACGCGCCACGGGGCGCGTTTGCACACTGGTGAAGGGAGGGGGCGGGGCCTGATGTGACATGTGTGCAAACAGGTCCTGTTGCGCGTTTTAAGTTGGGGAATTAATTCCCCTTCAATCCTGAGGGTCCCTGGGGGCCAACTAGCCCACCAGGTACTGCCAGTAAGCGCCACAGGGCTGCGTTGCAGAGAGGTGGTCCGAGGCCACGCCCCTTTTTACACCTCTCTGCAACACAGCTGTGTGGCGCTTACTGGAGGTACCTGGTGGGCTAGTTGGACCCCAGGGACCCTCAGTATTGAAGGGGACTTAATCCCCCAACTTAAAACACGCCACGGGGCGCGTTTGAACAGTGGTGAAGGGAGGGGGCGAGGCCTGATGTGACATGTGTGCAAACAGGCCCTGTGGCGCGTTTTAAGTCTGGCTGAGTGGTGGTGTGTGAGTGTCTGTATAGATGTATGAGTGCTTATGATAGTGTTGTATTGATGAGTGACTACATCTATGAGTGATTCTATGGGTGAATGAGTGGATGTGTATGTAGACTTAGGAATCAGTGAGTGTGTATGTAGTAACTGGTACAGTGGGTGTATCAAAGGTTATATTACAGTGTGAGGAGGTGGATCAGATTTTCACGTGGATGATGTCATCAGTGATGTCATCAGTGATGTCATTTGAGTTGTCATCAGTGATGTCATCAGTGATGTCACTGACCATGTCATGACTGATGTAATATGTGACGTCATCAGCAGTGCATTGCGGGGCGCGAGTTATAGTTAGCTGAACTAACTATAACGGGGGAATTTCTATGGTTTTGTACCAGTGAAATGTCCAACTAACTATAACGTCCCTGAAACCTATGGTTTTTTCAGTGAATTTGTAAGGTTTTTAAATGCTAATTTCTAACTATAATGTGCCTGAAACCTATGGTTTTTTCAGTGAATATATATATTTACTGCCGTGATCAAGACCGAGATGGTCGAAACGCGTAGGGAAAGAGGAGAGAGATGATTTAAATAAAACAACTGAAATATTCAAGGAGAGTGCCACGTATTTTTTCATTTGTTGAGAATATTAGTGCGAAAACTGGTCCTGTTTTCGCCGTGTGCACCAGCGGGATTGTGCGCCCCCTGCTCAGGACTGTTTGTTGGTTCATATATATATATATATATATATATATATATATATATATATATATATATATATATATATATATATATATATTCACTGAAAAAACCATAGGTTTTAGGGACAGTTATAGTTAGTTGGACATTTCACTCGTACAAAACCATAGAAATTCCCCGTTATAGTTAGTTCAGCTAACTATAACTCGCGCCCCGCAATGCACTGCTGATGACGTCACATATTACATCACTCATGACATGGTCAGTGACATCACTGATGACATCACTGATGACATCTCAAATGACATCACTGATGACATCACTGATGACATCATCCAGTGACTGTGTGTTTCTGTAAAGTTTAAATATGTTTAATATATATAGGGAAAGGCATATTGAAGAATGAGTGTCTGAATGGATGATTTAGTACGTGAGTGACTGACTCTACAAGTGAGTGATTAAATGTATCTTACTGAATGCATGGGTTAGTTACTAAACTGTGTGAATGTCTGTATCCGTCTGTCTGTTGGTTTGTAAGCGGCTGCATGGCTTTCTGAATAGCTACATGAGTGTCTACATGGGTTATTGATTGATTGTCTGAGTATCTGTATGGGTGCCTGAGTGTTTGTGTGGGTGGGGTGTGTGTGACTCTGTGCATAGATGTGTTAGTTGGTGATTCACTGGGTGCATGGTTTCAAGAGTGCATCTGTGATGGACTGTATGGGTGGGTGAGTGTGTGTATGGGTGTGTTAGTGATTGAATGTATATCTCAGTGGTACATGTGTGAGTAACTACATATGTGAAAGGCAGTATATATGTGTGTTGGAGTATATAAATGGCTATAAGTGAGAGTGTGTGATTGTGAGAGTGGCTGTATGGATGAGTGTGTACTTGTATCAGTGATTGTATAAGAGCGTAAGAATGTGCTAGTATTTGTATGAGTAAGTGAGCTGGTGTATGTATAACTGTATAGGTGAGTAAATGGGTGTGTGATTAAGTTTTTTGCATGACTGACTAGGTGTGTGAGTACCTCTATGGATGAGTGGCGGTGTGTGAGTGTTTATATAGGTGTATGAGTGCATATGATAGTCCTGTACTGAGTGACTAAGTATGAGTTACTGTACGGGTGAGTGAGTGGATGTGTGTGTAGACCTAAGAATCAGTGAGTGGGTATGTAGGTTTTGGTGTTGGAGTGTCTATGATTTTGAGAATGGCAGTCTGTAATTTAGAGTGGGTGTATCAAAAGTTATATTAGGGTGTGAGAAGATGCATGAAATTATCACATGGATGATGTCATCAGTGATGTCATTTGAGATGTCATCAGTGATGTCATCAGTGATGTCACTGACCATGTCATGAGTGATGTAATATGTGACGTCATCAGCAGTGCATTGCGGGCGCGAGTTATAGTTAGCTGAACTAACTATAACGGGGAATTTCTATGGTTTTGTACGAGTGAAATGTCCAACTAACTATAACTGTCCCTAAAACCTATGGTTTTTTCAGTGAATTTCAAAGGTTTTTTAAATGCTAATTTCTAACTATAACGTGTCTGAAACCTATGGTTTTTTCAGTGAATTTCAAAGGTTTTTTAAATGCTAATTTCTAACTATAACGTGCCTGAAACCTATGATTTTTTAAGTGAATTTCAAAGGTTTTTTAAATGCTAGTTTCTAACTATGCCTACAGAGGTAGGACATGTGAAGAAAGAAGAAAAAACGCACAGAAAGAAGCAAAAGATGTGCAGAAAGAACCAACAGAGGAGCAGAAAGAGGCCTTGTTGCAAAATCATCCTGTGCCCACAACTTTTTCAGACGGGTACTGGTGGTAACTGACTCTGACTAACCAGAGCCAGTGCTATGCTAAAAGACACTTAGAATACAGTGAAAACACCTACATACACTAGGGAACACTATGCGTTGGGGTACCCCTGTGATTAGCATGACCTCCTCTGCAAGTCCCTAGTACATAATAGGGCAGGGGGATTAAAACTACCTCTTAAAACACGCTACAGGGCGCGTTTGCACAGTGGTGAAGGGAGGGGGCCTGAGGTGACATGTGTGCAAACGCACCCCGTGGCGCGTTTTAAGTTGCGGGATTAAGTCCCCTTGAATTCTGAGGGTCCCTGGGGCCCAACTAGCTCCCCAGGTACCTACAGTTAGGACCACAGAGCTGAGTTGCAGAGAGGCGTTCCGAGGCCATGCACCTTTTTTCACCTCTCTGCAACGCAACTCTGTTGTGCTTACTGAAGGTACCTGGTGGGCTAGTTGGCCCCAGGGTCCCTCAGGATTCAAAGGGAATTAATTCCCCAACTTAAAACACACCACAGGGCGGGTTTGCGCACATGTCACCTGAGGCCCCGCCCCCTCCCTTCCCCCCTGTGCAAACGCGCCCCGTGGTGCGTTTTAAGTTGGGGGATTAGGTCACCTTGAATCCTGAGGGTCCCTGGGGCCCAATTAGCCCACTAGGTACTTCCAGTAAGCACCACAGGCCTGCGTTGCAACGCCTGTAACAAATTGTGCAGTTGTGTTTAGGTAGTGAAGAGGGTCGTGCTGGGGGTAGTGTTTTAGGGTTTAGGGTAGTGCAGTGGTGTTTGTATAGTGTAGGGGGTCATGCTGGGGGTAGATTTAGGGTTTAGGGTAGTGCAGTGGTGTTTGGGTAGTATCGGGGGTCGTGCTGGGGGTAGTGTTTTAGGGTTTAGGGTAGTGCAGTGGTGTTTGGGTAGTGTAGGGGGTCGTGCTGGGGGTAGTGATTTAGGGTAGTGCAGTGGTGTTTGGGTAGTGTAGGGGGTACTGCTGGGGGTAGTGTTTTAGGGTTTAGGGTAGTGCAGTGGTGTTTGGGTAGTGTAGGGGTACTGCTGGGGGTAGTTTTTAGGGTTTAGGGTAGTGCAGTGGTGTTTGGGTAGTGTAGTGGTTTGTGCTGGGGGTAGTTTTTAGGGTTTAGGGTAGTGCAGTGGTGTTTGTGTAGTGTAGGGGGTAGTGTTTTAGGGTTTAGGGTAGTGCAGTGGTGTTTGTGTAGTGTAGGAGGTCGTGTTTTAGGGTTTAGGGTAGTGCAGTGGTCTTTGGGTAGTGTAGGGAGTCGTGCGGGGTAGTGTTTTAGGGTTTAGGGTAGTGTAGGGGGTCATGCGGGGGTAGTGTTTTAGGGATTAGGGTAGTGCATTGGTGTTTGGGTAGTGTAGGGGTCATGCGGGGGTAGTGTTTTAGGGTTTAGGGCAGTGCAGTGGTGTTTGGGTAGTGTAGGGGTCGTGCTGGGGGAGTGTTTTAGGGTTTAGGGCAGTGCAGTGGTGTTTAGGTAGTGTAGGGGGTCGTGCTGGGGGAGTGTTTTAGGGTTTAGGGCAGTGAAGTGGTGTTCGGGTAGTGTAGGGGTCGTGCTGGGGGAGTGTTTGAGGGTTTAGGGCAGTGCAGTCATGTTCGGGTAGTGTAGGGGTTGTGCTGGGGGTAGTATTTTAGGCTTTAGGGTAGTGCAGTGGTGTTCGGGTAGTGTAGGGGGTCGTGCTGGGGGTAGTGTTCTAGGGTTTAGGGCAGTGCAGTGGTGTTTGGGCAGTGTAGGGGGTAATGCTGGGGGTGGTGTTTTAGGGTTTAGGGCAGTGCAGTGGTGTTCGGGCAGTGTAGGGGGTCATGCTGGGGGTGGTGTTTCAGGGTTTAGGGCAGTGCAGTGGTGTTTGGGCAGTGTAGGGGGTGGTGTTTCAGGGTTTAGGGCAGTGCAGTGGTGTTCGGGCAGTGTAGGGGGTCGTGCAGGGGGTGGTGTTTCAGGCTTTAGTGCAGTGGTGTTTGGGCAGTGTAGGGGGTCGTGCTGGGGGTGGTGTTTCAGGGTTTGGGGCAGTGCAGTGGTGTTCGAGCAGTAAAGGGGGTCGTGCTGGGGGTGGTGTTTCAGGGTTTAGGGCAGTGCAGTGGTGTTCGGGCAGTGTATGGGGCGGTGCAGGGGGTGGTGTTTCAGGGTTTAGGGCAGTGCAGTGGTGTTCGGGCAGTGTAGGGGCGGTGCAGGGGGTGGTGTTTCAGGGTTTAGGGCAGTGCAGTGGTGTTCGGGCAGTGTAGGGGGTCATGCAGGGGGTGGTGTTTCAGGGTTTAGGGCAGTGCAGTGGTGTTCGGGCAGTGTAGGGGTCGTGCTGGGGCTGCTGTTTCAGGGTTTAGGGCAGTACAGTGGTGTTTGGGCAGTGTAGGGGGTCGTGCTGGGGCTGGTGTTTAAGGGTTTAGGGCAGTGCAGTGGTGTTCGGGCAGTGTAGGGGGTCGTGCTGGGGCTGGTGTTTCAGGGTTTAGGGCAGTGCAGTGGTGTTCGGGCAGTGTAGGTGGTCGTGCTGGGGCTGGTGTTTCAGGGTTTAGGGCAGTGCAGTGGTGTTCGGGCAGTGTAGGGGGCCATGCTGGGGCTGGTGTTTCAGCGTTTAGGGCAGTGCAGGTCGTGCTGGGGTTGGTGTTTCAGGGTTTAGGGCAGTGCAGTGGTGTTCGGGCAGTGTAGGGGGTCGTGCTGGGGCTAGTATTTCAGGATTTAGGGCAGAGCAATGGTGTTCAGGCAGTGTAGGGGGTTTTGCTGGAGGTGGTGTTTCAGGGTTTAGGGCAGTGCAGTGGTGTTCGTGCAGTGTAGGGGGTGGTGTTTCAGGGTTTAGGGCAGTGGTGTTCAGGCAGTGTAGGGGGTCTTGCTGGGGTTGATGTTTCAGGGTTTAGGGCAGTGCAGTGGTGTTCGGGAAGTGTAGGGGGTCATGCTGGGGTGGTGTTTCAGGGTTTAGGGCAGTGCAGTGGTGTTCCGGCAGTGTAGGAGGTCGTGCAGGGGGTGGTGTTTCAGGGTTTAGGGCAGTGCAGTGCTGTTTGGGCAGTGTAGGGGTCGTGCTGGGGGTGGTGTTTCAGGGTTTAGGGCAGTGCAGTGGTGTTCGGGCAGTGTAGGGTGTCGTGCTGAGGGGTGGTGTTTCAGGGTTTAGGGCAGTGCAGTGGTGTTCGGGCAGTGTAGGGGGTCGTGCAGGGGGTGGTGTTTCAGGGTTTAGGGCAGTGCAGTGGTGTTTGGGCAGTGTAGGGGTCGTGCAGGGAGTGGTGTTTCAGGGTTTAGGGCAGTGCAGTGGTGTTCGGCCAGTGTAGGTGGTCTTGCTGGGGGTGGTGTTTCAGGCTTTAGTGCAGTGGTGTTTGGGCAGTGTAGGGGGTCTTGCTGGGGGTGGTGTTTCAGGGTTTAGGGCAGTGCAGTGGTGTTCGGGCAGTGTAGGGGGTCTTGCTGGGGCTGGTGTTTCAGGGTTTAGGGCAGTGCAGTGGTGTTCGGGCAGTGTAGGGGGTCGTGCTGGGGATGGTGTTTGAGGGTTTAGGGTAGAGCAGTGGTGTTCGGGCAGTGTAGGGGGTCGTGCTGGGGCTGGTGTTTCAGGGTTTAGGGCAGTGCAGTGGTGTTCGGGCAGTGTATGGGGTTGTGCTGGGGCTGGTGTTTCAGGGTTTAGGGCAGTGCAGTGGTGTTCGGACAGTGTAGGCGGTCGTGCTGGAGGTGGTGTTTCAGGGTTTAGGGCAGTGCAGTGGTGTTCGGGCAGTGTAAGGGGTCGTGCTGGGGCTGGTGTTTCTTGGTTTAGGGCAGTGCAGTGGTGTTCGGGCAGTGTAGGGGGTCCTGAGGGGGGTGGTGTTTCAGGGTTTAGGGCAGTGCAGTGGTGTTCGGGCAGTGTAGGGGGTCATGCTGGGGGTGGTGTTTCAGGGTTCAGGGCAGTGCAGTGGTGTTCGGGTAGTGTAGGGGGTCTTGCTGGGGGTGGTGTTTCAGGGTTTAGGGCAGTGCAGTGGTGTTCGGGCAGTGTAGGGGGTCGTGCTGGGGGTGGTGTTTCAGGGTTTAGGGCAGTGGTGTTCGGGCAGTGTAGGGTGTCTTGCTGGGGGTGATGTTTCAGGGTTTAGGGCAGTGCAGTGGTGTTCGGGCAGTGTAGGAGGTCTTGCTGGGGGTAGTGTTTCAGGGTTTAGGGCAGTGCAGTGGTGTTCGGGCAGTGTAGGGGTGTGCTGGGGGTGGTGTTTCAGGGTTTAGGGCAGTGCAGTGGTGTTCGGGCAGTGTAGGGGTCGTGAAGGGGTGGTGTTTCAGGGTTTAAGGCAGTGCAGTGGTGTTCGGGCAGTGTAGGGGTCGTGCTAGGGTTGGTGTTTCAGGGTTTAGGGCAGTGCAGTGGTGTTCGGGCAGTGTAGGGGTCGTGCAGGGGCTGGTGTTTCAGGGTTTAGGGCAGTGCAGTGGTGTTCGGGCAGTGTAGGGGGTCGTGCTGGGGGTAGTGTTTTAGGGTTTAGGGTAGTGCAGTGGTGCTTGTGTAGTGTAGGGGTCGTGCTGGGGGTAGTGTTTTAGGGTTTAGGGTAGTGCAGTGGTGTTTGTGTAGTGTAGGGGGTCATGTTTTAGGGTAGTGCAGTGGTGTTTGGGTAGTGTAGGGCGTCATGCTGGGGGTAGTGTTTTAGGATTTAGGTTAGTGCAGTGGTGTTTGGGTAGGGTAGGGGTCATGCTGGGGGTAGTGTTTTAGGGTTTAAGGTAGTGCAGTGGTGTTTGTGTAGTGTAGGGGGTCGTGCTGGGGGCAGTGTTTTAGGGTTTAGGGTAGTGCAGTGGTGCTTGTGTAGTGTTGGGGGTCGTGCTGGGGGTAGTGTTTTAGGGTTTAGGGTAGTGCAGTGGTGTTTGTGTAGTGTAGGGGGTCATGTTTTAGGGTAGTGCAGTGGTGTTTGGGTTGTGTAGGGGGTCGTGCTGGGGGTAGTGTTTTAGGATTTAGGTTAGTGCAGTGGTGTTGGGGTAGTGTTTTAGGGTTTAGGGTAGTGCAGTGGTGTTTGTGTAGTGTAGGGGGTCATGCTGGGGGTAGTGTTTTAGAGTTTAGGATAGTGCAGTGGTGCTTGTGTAGTGTAGGGGGTCGTGCTGGGGGTAGTGTTTTAGGGTTTAAGGTAGTGCAGTGGTGTTTGTGTAGTGTAGGGGTCGTGCTGGGGGCAGTGTTTTAGGGTTTAGGGTAGTGCAGTGGTGCTTGTGTAGTGTAGGGGTCGTGCTGGGGTAGTGTTTTAGGGTTTAGGGTAGTGCAGTGGTGTTTGTGTAGTGTAGGGGGTCATGTTTTAGGGTAGTGCAGTGGTGTTTGGGTTGTGTAGGGGGTCGTGCTGGGGGTAGTGTTTTAGGATTTAGGTTAGTGCAGTGGTGTTGGGGTAGTGTTTTAGGGTTTAGGGTAGTGCAGTGGTGTTTGTGTAGTGTAGGGGGTCATGCTGGGGGTAGTGTTTTAGAGTTTAGGATAGTGCAGTGGTGTTTGTGTAGTGTAGGGGGTCGTGCTGGGGGTAGTGTTTTAGGGTTTAGGGTAGTGCAGTGGTGTTTTTGTAGTGTAGGGGGGTCATGTTTTAAGATGCAACGCTCCAATACCTGACCAGTCTGCACTACATAAAACTGCAAAAAAACTAAAAATAAAAAGTGTTTTGCACACTTTTGTCATTGGGCTATATGTGGGCTACATCTGGGTAATATTTGTGCTACATTTGGGCTCTTTTTTCACTGGTGGCCATCTTGGAAGACTTCTTTGTTATGAAGTTTCCTAATTTCCTCATTTACTGCAGTCTCCTCAGTAGGAAATGCTTTCAGTTTTTTACTTTGATTCCATCAAGAAGGCATTCAGATGTGTCACACATTTGCCATAAATTCAGAATGTTAGCACTCTAGTTGTTCATTAGATCACTGTAGTAAAGCTACTGCTCACCAAGGAGTTAACTGGAAGTCTACTGCTGGTATTGAAAGTGATTGTTTCAGTCTGCATGTCAGAATTTTCTAATGAAATAGAAGAGGATTTGAGATCTCACTTAAAACATGCACTAAATTTTCTTTTTGCAGCACTAACCATAATTTCTATGGCAAAATGAACCCCCTCATTTTGTTCCTTTTTAAATTAAATGTTTTAAGTGTTACCAGTTTATTCCAATCAAGATGGCTTCAGGTGTGCCATACTTTTGTCATAAGTAAGGCTGTTAGCACTCTAGTTGTTCTTTAGAACACTCTGGGAAGCTGCAGTAGAACACAAAGGCATCAACTGACAGGCTGCTCCTGTTGAAATATAACAGGAAGATATTTGAGATCACACTTGAAACATGTCCTAATTTTTCTTTCTACAGCACTAACCATAATTTCTATGACAAAATGAACCCCATCATTTTGTTCCTTTTTAAATTAAATGTTTTAAGTGTTACCAGTTTATTCCAATCAAGATGGCTTCAGGTGTGCCATACTTTTGTCATAAGTAAGACTGTTAGCGCTCTAGTTGTTCTTTAGAACACTCTGGGAAGCTGCAGTAGAACACAAAGGCATCAACTGACAGGCTGCTTCTGTTGAAATATAACAGGAAGATATTTGAGATCACACTTGAAACATGTCCTAATTTTTCTTTCCAGAGCACTAACCATAATTTCTATGACAAGATGAACCCCATCATTTTGTTCCTTTTTAAATTAAATGTTTTAAGTGTTACCAGTTTATTCCAGTCAAGATGGCTTCAGGTGTGCCATACTTTTGTCATAAGTAAGGCTGTTAGCACTCTAGTTGTTCTTTAGAACACTCTGGGAAGCTGCAGTAGAACACAAAGGAATCAACTGACAGTCTCTGCCCTTGTTGGATGTACATGTTTTACTGAGAATGTCAGACTTCATTCTCACATGACTAAGAAAGATAATGTGAATTTACAGAAAATATGCTCTCATTTTAGCTTCTGGAGCACCTTCCAAAACTGTATGGGACAAGCATGTGAGAATAGTTTTCTCTCAAACATGATTCATGATATCCCAGCAGAAGGTTTTTCACAGGGTAAAATCACCTTAGAACACACCACAATTCCTGAAATTAGTATGGTACCATCAACAAATGAATTCTAATGTAACTAAAGTCTGTTATCACCCTTTATAGTTCTCCTTTTGGTAACCCTCAAAATCTTCGATTCACTACAATGCATTTCAATGGGGTACCATCATTTATATTGGTCCCAAGATGGCTGCCAGCAATTCCAGGATGAAGTGCTGACAGCCAATCAGATCTCACGATGACATGTGTGGTTAGGCTCCGCCCAGATATATATGTGTTTTTACTTTTGATTTTCTCAGCAACTACTGAACGGATTTACACCATTTAACCAAAAGGCACGACTCTGAACCACGGGCTAACTTTTTGCCAAATTTGGTGTAATTCCGTTCAGCAGTTCGGGCTGTAGCCTTGCATAAAGTTTCCCTTGGGAAATTGATTTTTTGACTCTTATTTTTTTAATTTCTCCGCAACTACTGAACGGATTTACACCATTTAACAAAAAGGGTTCTTTCTGAACCAAGAACTACCTCTTTGCCAAATTTTGTGTAATTCCGTTCAGCAGTTCGGGCTGTAGCCGTGGCTAAAGTTTCCTATGGGAAAATGAATGGGGAAAACACGTTTTGGGACCCCCCTTATTTCTCGGCCCCCGCTTGACGAATCACCCCGAAACTTTCAGGGTAGGAGCGGAACGGAGCGGGCCATAAAGTTTGAAAATTTCGCAAAGATTCGTCAACCGACGCAAGAGTTATTTCAAATAGAATGTTGCGGATTTCCTATGGAAAATAGGTCCTAACTATAACTATCTACTGGCGACCGCCAGTAGATAATATACTTGAAGATGGAGGATCACAAGAAAACAACAGCCAGCCAGGGCAAAAATCTGGATCCCAAAGGATACAATGAGTCACAAAGAAATATATATATATGTAAAGTTGAAACCAAATTGCACAGAAAGCCAACTGCAGGAAATACTTTATTGCATGCCACTAGTCATCATACTAGGCACCTCATTCACAGCATTCCTTTTGGTGAAATGCTTAGAATCAGGCGTATCTGTACCGAGGACAGTGATTGTGAGAAGGCACAGCTGGAGAGCAAACATAGATTTTTGGCCAGGGTATATGCTGAAAAAATTATTGGCAGTGCAATCAGAAAGACTAAGGGGTCGATTCCGATTAGGGCCGGAAAAAGCACTGACCGACTCGGAGCCGGAATTAATTCCGACCGACACGTACCTGTGGCGCCCGACACGCCAAGTACGATGCAAGGCGTGCAAAATCCGACCGACACGTACTGAACCCAAGCCGAACGACCGAGCCGCACGGAAAACAGCAATCCGGCCGGAAAAACACGCGAATCGAACCGACCGACACGCACCCGGAACAAATCCAACCGAAACGTACACGCGAACTCCAAACCGCAAAGTACGATGCAAGGCGCGAAAACCACGACTGAGTCGTACGGAGGACAAGCCGTACGACCGACACGCATACAAAACCGAGCCGAAGTAACACAAAACACCGCGACCGACGCGTACGCAGCATAGAAAACTGCACAAACACAGCGTGAACGAAACGGAGAAGACCGTACGAGACAACTGCAGGGTCCGACTCGGTCACAAGAACGTTTCCAACAAGCACATAAAGTACTAAGGAAAAATACACAAAAAAAGGCCAAACAAGCAATTACAAAGCCAATAAATACTGGGGGAGGTGGGGACAGAGAACAAAGACACACCCACAACTCCACCCATATAAAGGACACAAATCCCAACCATGATCCTTTGCAAATGCTATTCTACTGCCAGCACTCAACAGACAGCAACCACACACCCACAGCTCATCCCTCACACAAGCCACACACCATCAGCACACCAACAAATAGCTACCTCACATACACCCAGCAAAACACACACTCACACACCCTCACCTGCACACCAACACACACATCACTCACCATCACCACCCATCACCATGCCCCCCAAGAAGAATCACAAGTTCCTAGATTGTGAATTGGAAGTCCTGGTAGACGAGATCCTCAGGGTAGAGCCACAGCTGTTTGGCACACTGGTCCAACAGACACCCATCTCCCAGAAAACCAAGATGTGGGAGAGGATCATCAACAGGGTGAACGCACAATCACCATGTCTGCGCACAAAGACTGACATCCAGAACAGGTGGTATGACGTGCGCAGGAGGGTACGGGAGCTGCTCAAGAAGGACTACCTCCTGAGCCAATACACCTGCAGTGGCCCTCCTGCCAAGCCAGTATACCTCAGGCCCTGGGAGGAGAAGGTACGGGCCATCCTTCCGCCAGTGAGCGTCTATGGACTAGAGAACATCCCAGAGCCTGGTGAGTACACAACAAATGTACACAATATTCTGCCACAATACACACACACATCACTGTCAAGGGGAGAGTCAAACCATGCACTCATAGCAATTACACAGCAACCAGAACAGAATCATCCCAAAATGTGTATGTCAGTCAGATAAACACAACACATGCCATCTCAAAGTTACATCTAACCGTGTCATCACATGTACAAACACAACTACAACTACAGCTAGGAAGTGGCACAAATATAACTAACAAACACATCCAGACATGTAGCCACCACTATAACACCAACACACAGTGAAGACCACTGAAAGAAAGGAATTCTGTGTATGCTGGGCAAGTCAGTGTAGCCAATAGCATCATGGGAGTCGTAGTCACAGATATTGCTCACCCCCACAACTGTCCCATCAACACCACCATGAACCATGCGCACATCACAGGGAGTGGAAAAGGACTCACAAGATGGCTGACACTGGCTACTGCTGTGGGGAGCACAAGGCCCTGCTGGCAACTGTGCAACAACCAACAGCAGGACACCACTGACTGACATCCTGAGAAACAACTTCCACTCCCTGCAATGGAAGCACGTTCCATGGTGGGATATCTGGCTGGGTCGGAAGGAGGACTCGCAGCACTGACCATAGTCACAAGCACCTCCACTCACACACCGCCTCAACACAAACTCCACAGAACCCACCTGGGAGAATGCAATGCCTCACATCCTAACTCAAGATCCCACAAAGAACCTCCACCCTGGGTTATGTTGTGTGAAGCACAGGGACACTCTTTGGACTTTTAGCCAAACAACTGCCAGGACAACACTCCCAGCCATCCTGTCAGCACAGGCAGCCCACCCCACAGGGAAGCAGAGTCAAAAGGAAGGACGCATGGGCATGCTGGGAAGGGGGTGGAGGCAATAGCATGATGGGAGTAGTAGGCACAGATATTGCTCAGCCTCACAACTGGCCCATCAACACCACCCTGAACCATGCTCACATCACAGGGAGTGGATAAGGACTGACAAGATGGCTGACACTGGCTACTGCTGTGGGGAGCACAAGGCCCTGCTGGGAACTGTGCACCAACAAACAGCACAACATCACTGCCTGACATCCTGAAAGCCAACTTGCACTCTCTGCAATGCAAGCACGTTCCATGGTGGGATATCTGGCTGGGTGGGAAGGAGGACTTGCAGCACTGACCATAGTCACAAGCACCTCCCCTCACACACCCCCTCAACACATACTCCACATAACCCACCTGGGAGAATGCAATGCCTCACATCCTAACTCAAGATCCCACAAATAACCACCACCCTGGGTTATGTTGTGTGAAGCACAGGGACACTCTTGGGACTTTTAGCCAAACAACTGCCAGGACAACACTCCCAACCACCCTGTCAGCACAGGCAGCCCATCCCACAGGAAAGCAGAGTCAAAAGGAAGGAAGCATGGGCATGCTGGGAAGGGGGGTGGAGGCAATAGCATGATGGGAGTAGTAGGCACAGATATTGCTCAGCCTCACAACTGGCCCATCAACACCACCCTGAACCATGCTCACATCACAGGGAGTGGATAAGGACTGACAAGATGGCTGACACTGGCTACTGCTGTGGGGAGCACAAGGCCCTGCTGGGAACTGTGCACCAACAAACAGCACAACACCACTGCCTGACATCCTGAAAGCCAACTTGCACTCTCTGCAATGCAAGCACGTTCCATGGTGGGATATCTGGCTGGGTGGGAAGGAGGACTTGCAGCACTGACCATAGTCACAAGCACCTCCCCTCACACACCCCCTCAACACATACTCCACATAACCCACCTGGGAGAATGCAATGCCTCACATCCTAACTCAAGATCCCACAAAGAACCTCCACCCTGGGTTATGTGTGAAGCACAGGGACACTCTTTGGACTTTTAGCCAAACAACTGCCAGGACAACACTCCCAGCCATCCTGTCAGCACAGGCAGCCCACCCCACAGGGAAGCAGAGTCAAAAGGAAGGAAGCATGGGCATGCTGGGAAGGGGTGGAGGCAATAGCATGATGGGAGTCGTAGGCACAGCTCTACATCCCCCACCACATGGCCCAGCAAGCTCACACTCACGCATGCACATCCCACAGAGAGTGGAAAGGCCCATCAAAGATGTCTGACACTGTTGCTGTGTCGTGGGGAGCACAAGGGCATGCTGGGAACTGCACACCAACCAACAGCAGGACACCACTGTCAGCCATCTTGCCATTGCTCTCACACCCACACACACTGAACTCCCCACAAAAGCAAGTAAGTATGGGAATGCTGGGAAGTGGGGTGGAGGCAATAGCATGATGGGAGTCATAGTCACAGACATAGCTCACCCCCACAACTGTCCCATCAACACCACCCTGAACCATGCTCACATCACAGGGAGTGGAAAACAACTGACAAGATGGCTGACACTGGCTACTGCTGTGGGGAGCACAAGGCCCTGCTGGCAACTGTGCACCAACCAACAGCAGGACACCACTGACTGACATCCTGAAAGACAACTTCCACTCCCTGCAATGCAAGCACGTTCCATGGTGGGATATCTGGCTGGGTGGGAAGGAGGACTTGCAGCACTGACCATAGTCACAAGCACCTCCCCTCACACACCCCCTCAACACATACTCCACATAACCCACCTGGGAGAATGCAATGCCTCACATCCTAACTCAAGATCCCACAAAGAACCTCCACCCTGGGTTATGTTGTGTGAAGCACAGGGACACTCTTTGGACTTTTAGCCAAACAACTGCCAGGACAACACTCCCAGCCATCCTGTCAGCACAGGCCAACCCACCCCATAGGGAAGCAGAGTCAAAAGGAAGGAAGCATGGGCATGCTGGGAAGGGGGGTGGAGGCAATAGCATGATGGGAGTCGTAGGCACAGCTCTACATCCCCCACCACATGGCCCAGCAAGCTCACACTCACGCATGCACATCCCACAGAGAGTGGAAAGGCCCATCAAAGATGTCTGACACTGTTGCTGTGTCGTGGGGAGCACAAGGGCATGCTGGGAACTGCAAACCAACCAACAGCAGGACACCACTGTCAGCCATCTTGCCATTGCTCTCACACCCACACACACAGAACTCCCCACAAAAGCAAGTAAGTATGGGAATGCTGGGAAGTGGGGTGGAGTCAATAGCATGATGGGAGTCATAGTCACAGACATAGCTCACCCCCACAACTGTCCCATCAACACCACCCTGAACCATGCTCACATCACAGGGAGTGGAAAACAACTGACAAGATGGCTGACACTGGCTACTGCTGTGGGGAGCACAAGGCCCTGCTGGCAACTGTGCAACAACCAACAGCAGGACACCACTGACTGACATCCTGAAAGACAACTTTCACTCCCTGCAATGCAAGCACAGTCCATGGTGGGATAACTGACTGGCTGGGTGGGAAGGAGGGCCGGCTGTCAACCAAATACAACCAATGCAGACCATGTTCACACCCCAACAAATACATAGAAATGCCCAAATAATACAGGACAATGTGCTACACCAATATCAACCCCTGACTGTGACAACTTAGGACAATGCAATGTACAGGCCCGCACCCAGAGGCACAGTCACAACTGTCAGGTGTGTCAACCATTCATGCCTGCAGAAACATTACATACATTGTGTGTGTCTCCCAAAAAGAGGTGATGATGGGGACACAGCAGCAGACGCTGAGGAGTCCCAGTCCCAGGCTCAAGAGGATACGGAGCTCACTGGTGTCGTACAGCCTCTGTCCTCCTCGGACGAAGAAGACCAACCTGGCACCTCCGGTGCAAGTCAACATGCAGCACCAGCAGGACCACCAACTGCAGCACCAGCAGGACCACCAGCTGCACCCCCTGCACCCACCCCTCCAACGACTGTCACCACAAATACCATCCCTGCCGACATGGACAGAACAAGGAGCACCACCAGCACAGGGACCCTGGACCAACGTGGGGCCATGGACACCACCACCACCACCAACCCCCAAGGGGGACCAGGGTCATCTGTGCATGCCACTGCACACACTGCACATGTCGGCAGGGGTGGTGGGAGGGGTGGGAGACAGAGGTCGCTGCTTGCAGAGGTTGCTGGTGTGCATGATGACCCACAACTGGTACGCATAGCCGATGCGTACCAGTCCAGCACCGGAGATCTCAGCCAGGTAGTGGGGCTCCTCAGAGACATGAAACAGCAGCAGGCTGCCCATCATGCCCGCTTGGACTCACACATGTCCCGCGTGGAGTCCAAGTGGGACGCACTGCAAGAGATGACGGCGGTGCACAGGGACATATTACAATGCCTCCGCCAGATGAACAGCAACCAGTCCACACCTCCCTGTGTGCCAACAACATCTGGTGCTGAACAAACTGCAACTGCCACAGGGAGGGAGGATGACTCTGGCGGAGAGTCCCCTGCACCGCAGCAGCCTGTACTTGAGGGGCCCCCCCAAAGAAGAGGGGTCGTCCGAGGAGGGGCAAGTGAGAGGCCGATGGCCAAGTGCAACCCCCAGGAAGCCTGAACCTGTTCTGGATGTTCACCTTTGTGCACAAACTGTTCACCCTGTTGACGGCAACACAACTCCCACACATGACATGGGGAGTACAAGTTGGACCAATGTCTCAGACAACTGTGGCCCCGATACTGGGGATTTTGTCTACTAGGACTTTCAATTCACCTAGGAACTTCTGATTGCAATATATATGTACAGCACTAACCATCCTATGCACTATTCACACAAATGTATCACAATAAACACACTAATACACCATACTTGCCTCTGTTGTGATTCCAACGTGGGTGCTGTCATGGGGATGATGAACTGCAAAATTACACTGTGTATACGAACTGCAACAGCAAGTACAACACAGGCATGTGAGTAAAGGCAACGTGACACTTATGAGGGAGACACACCACCAGGGCTACACAACACATACACACCTAGGCCATCTGACTCATTGCCTACACTGATGTTGCCAGGGAAGACGGTGCAATGCACAGACACCACACCTATTCCCAGTTGTAGTCAAGTAGCCCACAGGTGCAGTAAGCAAATGGCAGTCAAATGTGTGACCACAGACAACGCACATCACAAAGTGAAGCATAGGTTTATTACACAGTTGCAACATGTCGTAACCACTACAGATGCAAGGTAATCCCACCTGGCAGCGGGCACACAGTCAACAACTGTAGAAGGAAGGAAGTCCATGGGTGTGGCGCACATCACCTGTAGGGACACAACAGCTACCACCCTGGAAGTACAATCACGTCGTCGGTGGACACAGTTGACCAAACGAATCTGAAAGTACCCTGTGAAGGACAGAAATGACACACAGTCAAAAGCAATGGAGAACAGGACAGAACAGCAAAACTCATGCACAATACATGTTACAAGATACCCACCCAGAACCAAGTTAGCATGTCAACACTGTTGGGGAGTACAGACCACCTGTAAGCACACATCGCTACACACATCCAGTCAAGTAGCCCATGGACACACTCCAACATCACCAGAGCACCACCTACACATATCATGCCAACTCACATCATTGACATGACACCTCAGCATACTCACATTCAGCTAAAGAAGTTGGTGATGAGCTGTGTGCGGACATCACCCTCATCATCATCATCATCACTGGCATCGTGGTCCAGGCCAGGATCCTCCACAGGTGGCGGATGTTGGTCATTGTCATCCTGGATGAGAGGCAACTCCTTCCACACTGCCAGGTTGTGGAGCATGCAGCAGACGATGATAATCTTGCACACCTTCGCTGGGGCATATGGGAGGGACCCTCCTGTCTTGTCGAGGCAGCGGAAGGGGCTCTTCAGGAAACCAAATGTCCGCTCAATCACTCTCCTGGTCCGACCATGTGCCTCATTGTAGCGCATCTGGGCTGGTGTCACAGGGTTCCTGAGGGGTGTCAGCAACCACGGCATGTTGGGGTATCCCGAGTCACCTACGGACAGACAAGTGCACATTAGCTGACTTGGAAAAGTGGGCGGAATACTACAGATCAGATCACACACAATGGCACAAAGTCAGTACACACCGACAAGCCAGGCACGCTGGTTCTGCATCTGTGCCATCATCCTGGGGATGCGACTACTCCTCATCACAAAGGCATCGTGTGCTGAACCAGGGAAACGGGCACACACGTGTGTGATGGTCATATCTGCAAGACACACCACCAGTGCATTGACCGAGTGGTAGTGCTTGCGGTTACGGTAGGCCTGCTCCTGGGCCTGTGGTGGTACCAAAGCCACATGTGTCCCATCAATGGAGCCAATGACATGCGGCATCCTCCCCAGGGCATAGAAGTCACTCTTCACGTCAGTGAGTCGTTGCAGTCTAGGGAAATAGATGTACCGGTTCAGGTATAGCAACATTGCCTCCAAAACATCGCGGAGCACACGGCTCAACATGGTCTGTGAGATCCCACCAGCAGTCGCCACAGTATGTTGGAAGGTACCGGTGGCAAAGAAGTGTAGGGCTGCCATCACCTTCACCTTGGGGGTCAGCGCTGTAGGATACGGCCGGCCAGGCTGCAAATGTGGGGCCAACTGCACTGCCAAATCCTCAATCAGCTGCCTGGTGAAGCGGTACCGTCGGATGCTGTCCCGTTCCACCATCGTCGCCAGGTCTGGGAATGGTCTATGGACAGCAGGAGCCCTGCAGTGCAGAGGAGAAGAAAGCAAGATTGTCAGTCACCCCACATATGCGGCATTGAACACACTCAATATCACATCATACATCATTATGAGGCACAACTACATGAAGTGTGCAGTTCCGTAAGGACATGTATGGTACATACATGGCCAACATCTGTCATCACGGTTCAACAAGTGGCATCAATAAGTCCCAGGTTGGCCCATTGGATATCATGAGGCCGTGTCACAGTTCCCATCTCCTGCTGCCATGTCACAATCACCCCCCACAGTGACATGTGAGGACAGATGTGCCCCAGGCATCACAGCTCAACGACAGGTACATTCCCAGGGACCCTGTATTGCCACATGGACACTGGCATTACATGGAGTATCATGTATACACCACAGCAAAACAACCATGACCCCCACAGGTAGTGGTCCCACTTGCCACTGCAGGACAGACATGGACGTCTGTGACACACACACGCACAACATCAAAGTCCATGCACACACAACGTGGATGTGGAGACTGTCTCCCATTGTGCACATGAAATCAGAGACATTGTAAACACTACATGCACACAGACTTTGGAGGACCATCACTATTGTGCCACTGGGACACCCTGGCTCAAACATACCGTCCCACATGGGACTCACGGGGTATGTGACATGACATGACATACACATACACCACCGTGAAATGTGACCATGGCACATGCACAGATATGAACAGTTGCACATCACAGTGGTCATGTACACGTAACACCCAGGATCCTGTCCCCATGAACACGTGCACAGCCTGGGGGTGGCTGCCCTCAGGTGACACCCACAGGACAACATGTACAGCAACATACACACAATAGGAAATGCAGCCTTACATGCCTTATGATACAGTTTGGACAGGCTGTCATGTTGTAGGTGTGCCCCTCACTCCCTGGGAGCTATCTGTGGCTGGCATATGTTCATCTGAGACAGGCATGGTGACATATGCCCGTCACTTGTACAGGGATGCGTTGAACAGCAATGGACCGATCGGTGCACCCGGCCGGCCCATTGCATTCAATGTGTGCGGGTACGCGTTGTACCCCTGTATGCGTTGTACCGCAATGGACCGATCGGTGCACCCGGCCGGCCCATTGCATTCAATGTGTGCGGGTACGCGTTGTACCCCTGTACGCGTTGTACCGCAATGGACCGATCGGTGCACCAGGCCGGCCCATTGCATTCAATGTGTGCGGGTACGCGTTGTACCCCTGTATGCGTTGAACAGCAATGGACCGATCGGTGCACCCGGCCGGCCCATTGCATTCAATGTGCGGGTACGCGTTGTACCCTGTACGCGTTGAACAGCAATGGACCGATCGGTGCACCCGGCCGGCCCATTGCATTCAATGTGTGCGGGTACGCGTTGTACCCCTGTACGCGTTGAACAGCAATGGACCGATAGGTGCGCCCGGCCGGCCCATTGCATTCAATGTGTGCGGGTACGCGTTGTACCCCTGTACGCGTTGAACAGCAATGGACCGATCGGTGCACCCGGCCGGCCCATTGCATTCAATGTGTGCGGTGCACGCGTTGTACCCCTGTACGCGTTGAACAGCAATGGACCGATCGGTGCGCCCGGCCGGCCCATTGCATTCAATGTGTGCGGGTACGCGTTGTACCCCTGTACGCGTTGAACAGCAATGGACCGATCGGTGCGCCCGGCCGGCCCATTGCATTCAATGTGTGCGGGTACGCATTGTACCCCTGTACGCGTTGTACCGCAATGGACCGATCGGTGCGCCCGTCCGGCCCATTGCTTTCAATGTGTGCGGGTACGCGTTGTACCCCTGTACGCGTTGAACAGCAATGGACCGATCGGTGCACCCGGCCGGCCCATTGCATTCAATGTGTGCGGGTACGCGTTGTACCCCTGTACGCGTTGAACAGCAATGGACCGATCGGTGCGCCCGGCCGGCCCATTGCATTCAATGTGTGCGGGTACGCGTTGTACCCCTGTACACGTTGAACAGCAATGGACCGATCGGTGCGCCCGGCCGGCCCATTGCATTCAATGTGTGCGGGTACGCGTTGTACCGCAATGGACCGATCGGTGCGCCCGGCCGGCCCATTGCATTCAATGTGTGCGGGTACGCGTTGTACCCCTGTACGCGTTGAACAGCAATGGACTGATCGGTGCGCACCCATTGACAATGGCCTAGCCTGGCAACGGACGCGTTTTCGAAATTCGAGCGAGTCGGTTGCTGGAAATTCAGTTGGTCACCCACAACAATGTTGCAAAATCATGTATGTCATGAAGTTGAAGATTTGAAGGATGCTGTGGGCGTGTATTGGTGCTGCTATTCCATGGATTGGCCAGATTCAGAAGATGCAAACGACTTGGACCTATCACTTTGGACACATGGGACAGTATCTGCCTCTGCAGCACATATATATTGCTGGCTGTTCCCCTGAGAGCTCACTTGCCTGCACTACATGCTCCAGGACGACATCTGCCACTGCACTGCTGCTGTCTCTGCCCCTCTGGACCCTGCAATGGCACGTACTGTGGAGAGAGCCCCAGCCTTCAGCCTTGAGGAGAACCAGGCCCTGCTGGACAGCCTACTTCCACAGTACAGCAAGCTGTATGGGACACCAGGGGAGCAGGTGAGTGTTCTGTGCACTGCCTTTCTGAATGTGCATTTTGTCTGACTAGCAAGGCTGAAAGTCTGCACGCCACTGGCTAGCAGGCTCACTGAGTAGTTGTCACCCCCATAGTGTGTAGTGACATGCACTGGACAGGTATGGTGCAGTGACAGTGCATTTGAACAAGGTTTTACTTCCCATGCAATGATACCATGTAGTGACTTTTGGCAAACTCTCCATGGGCAGCGTTGCACTGCCTGTGTACATCATGTGCCCCTGTGATTGAGACATGTATATACAACTGTGTCATGCACGGATATGTTGCATGTGTAGTAATGGCCTTTTCACTTTGTCATCCTCACAGGTTAATGCCCATCGGAAGCAGGAGATCTGGAAGGACATCGTCCGGGCTGTCCGGTCCGTGGGGGTCTACAAGCGCCGGATCCGCAACTGCCAGAAGAGGTGGCAGGACCTTCGGGGCTGGACCCGGAGGATTGCACGGGTCCAGCTGAAGCTGTCGCCTCCTCGCAGGAGGGGCGGAACACGGACCCTGACCCCCACATGCTCCAGATCCTGGCAGTGGTGTTTCCAGACCTGGATGGGCAGCTGAGGGCCAGACAGCAGCAAGGAGGGGTGAGTCAAAGACTGCACTGTGAACTCTGTATTACATGCTATGTGCCCTCCTCTGGCCTGGTTAAACTGCCACAGTACAGCAGTCATGTTGTCCAGGAGCCATGTCCCTCTATTGTGCACTGCCCACTCCTCATCTGATACCCAGGTGTGGCCCTTACATTCAGGGAATTGTGTCACTTGGGACTGTGTCCTTGCAGTTTGCTTCACTCAAGGTGGGGGACAGCATCTGTTTCCCTAACACTGTTGTGGGCATCATGGGTGGGTCCATTGTTCACACAATGCCTGTGTTTGGACATGTAATCTGTGTGTTGCTTTCATATGCGGTCCACTTGCTGAGCACACACCCATGCAGCGGGTGGGAACAATGTTTGGGCCCCAGGAGTGTGCAGATTACGTGTGTCACACATACATAGCCAGCTATCCACTGTCCAGGGCTCATCCCTCATTCATGTGGGGCAGGACAGTCATGCCTACTCCAGCCCATCCAATACACCTGTACTCCCACTCCCGGGTATCAGCTGACACGTTGTGCGCAGTGATTTGACCCCTCAGGTGTCTGCCTCTGTGTCAGTGTGCTGTGGATTTGTTGCCAGGACTGCTGGGGTGTTTCTCGGTAGGGGCTCAGCATGCCACTGGAGATGTGACCATAGGAGACGATACTTGTGTGTCACATAGGTGTTTGATCAGCTGCCCGTGCAGACTGGGGTATGCGAATGTGAAGTTCAGGCAGCTGTTTCCCATTCACAGCAGATTGTGAGGGGCTCAGGTTCAGAGGGTAGTGTCACAGGTCTCCCATATGTCCAATCGGTATGACCTGGACAGATGAGGGTTAAGATGATGTGTTGTGTGGGGGATGTACATGTGCACTTGTGCAGCTCCAGGACTTGCATTCCCCATGACCTACTATTGTGACACAGTGCAGAGTGTTGTTGTCTGGCTGCCAAGTCATACATCACTGAGACAGTGATGTATGACTTAGCAGTCATGCCTCCGCCATGGCATGTGTCTACTTATTGGTGATCCTGCAGGGGAGTGACATGTGCTACATGCACACCATTGTGGCGATGGCTATCAGGACATGGGTGCATCATGGTGTCTGTCGCTGGTATGCATCACATGCATTTCCTATTTGACTCTGGGCATCCCTTTCATCCGGAAACCTGTACTGACTCAGTGGCAAGAGTTGTGATGTGTGCATGTCCACATGCTACACCATGTCCTCTGCACTGTCCAACTACTGTGTAGTTGGTGCATGTGTCCACACTGGGGTTGCTGCAGTGATGGTGATATTTGGTCTCATGATAATGAAGTGTTACTGTGCAGGAACACATGTGGTCCTGGGGGAATGTGTCCTATCCTGTGGTGTATCCATGTCATCCATAGCAGCATCTGAGGGTGTCAGGTGTTCAGTATTTGGCAATGGGATTTCCTACTTACATGAGCAATTTCACATCTGTGGCTTCCACCCCTGCACATCTGTTGTGCCTGCCATTGTTCAATTCGTCTACTTCCCTGACCGTGTGGCCATCTCCACTGGACATGCAGGTTTGGGCATCAATGGGGAAGGACTCATCTGTGTTGTCAGTGCAACATTGCTATACAAGTGTGTTGGATCTGTGCTGATGATTTCGTGGGCACTTCCATGACCAGGCTGATGTGACAGGAGCCTTCATTTGGTGCTAATTGTTGATTGTGTGACCAAGTGCTCAGCTGACATGATGGGGCCCTACTGAGGCAACATATGGCACAGCTTTCCTCACACAGGAGTGGAGTCCCCTCATGGCAGTGTGTACTCCTGTGACATTGCCTGCGCCCAAGGTGTGTGTTGTATGAGCATGTCTGTGTGTTCACTTCCGTTTTGCTGTGCATGCTGTGATCCCTAGTGTTGTACCTGTTTGTGATGCTTGCTGAGTTGACCTATGTTCCCCCAAAGTCTTCTCCCTGGGTTCTCTGTGATGTGGGTGCATGGCACATTACTGGTCATCAGGGTGTCACCCATAGGTGTGTTTGCTGTCAGGGCTGAGTTTGTGTGCAGACGCAGATGGGTCACAGTCAGGTTTCTCCTTGGCACTTGTTGTTTGCACCTGTCATGTGATTTCCAGTTTGTGTTATCTTTCAGTGATTGTGACACGTGTGTGTGACTGCTGGCACTCCTCAGGGTCCGGGCTGCAATGTTGGTTGTTGTCTATGTGTGTTCTTTGTGGGTGACCTTGGCTTCTTCATTGGTGTGTGACTGTGGCTGGGATCCCATTGGTTGGTGTAGTATTGCCGTCATGTCCATGTACAGCGTAGTGTGCAGTGTGTCAGACATTCAGGAGTCTTGTTGAGTGGCCATGTGTGATGTGTTTCTGCACCTTGGTTCCCACCCACCACCCTGGAATTGTCATGGGTGCATGTGCAATGTCACCAGTGCATGTGTGCTTCACTGCTGCACATTGTTGGAGGTCGAGGTGTGTGGTGTTGAGTGTGTGCAGATGAGAGTTGTTGCCCGGCTAGACGCCTGCCTCCATGTTGGCCTTGGCTTACTGGCCGTGCTGATTGATTTGTGCTTGTGTAGGTGTGATGGTAGTTTGTTGCTCAGGACACATGACTGTGGTTCACAGTGTGAACAACATTTAGCTTTGTCATCACAGTGGGATTGTAATGCAGCCCAGGGTCACCACATTGTGGGGGCCCTGGGGGTAGTGCTGTGGTGTGTCTGTGTCTTGCTGTGTCAGTTGCTGTTCCTACGTGCCTGTGTGACATGTGTGATTTGTGCTCCCTCTCATCTGACAATGCCTGATTGCCCACATAGGGGATTTGGATCCATGAGTTACCTTTGTGTGGCACTGTATGCACATCTATATGATTGGTATTCAGGCCTCCTCATGTGTTGTGTGGTTGCCTGGGGACACTGGCACCCCCTCACCTGTTGTGTTTGATGTGCAGTGTGGGTCTGCCTGTTTGTGTTTGTGCATCTGCACCACTGCATTGGCATATCTTAGGTGTGCCATTGGCTGTATGTAGTTTGGTGGGTTTCCCCTGCTGTCCCTGGGACTCCTAGGTCATCAGTCAGCACAATGATCATGGTTTGTGTGTCCCATTGCTGCCATGGTATGGTATCTGTTCACCTCACATCTACAGTCTCCACAGGGTATCTGCATTTGTGTGCCCATTGGTGCAAATATGTGGGTCTGCATTCTGATGGTCACTTCTGTCATTGTGTCATTGATGAATGTTGACTGTGTCAGCCCCCATGGGTGTTGTTTGTCTGCACATGGCCAAAGGTATGTCTTATTTGCACTGCAGTATTTGCCTCCCCCAATCTATGTTGCAATGGGACACATGCACTACTTTGCCACTGATGTGTTTTATGTTCTGTGACCAGGAATCATCCATGCAGTTTGGCAGTTGCAGCTTTTTCTTTGTCAACACTTACATTTTGGTCACTGTGATGATGGGGGTTTGGACCCCATTGCCACAATGTTCGAAATGTGATTCAGCTATGGACCCCACACTTACCTTTTGGTCACTGTGATGATGGGGGTTTGGACCCCATTGCCACAATGTTCAAAATGTGCTTCAGCTATGGACCCCACACTTACATTTTGGTCACTGTGATGATGGGGGTTTGGACCCCATTGCCACAATGTTCAAAATGTGCTTCAGCTATGGACCCCACACTTACCTTTTGGTCACTGTGATGATGGGGGTTTGGACCCCATTGCCACATTGGTCATGGCCTGCTTGCATTGTGGGGGCCACACACATATATGTGTGGCACATGTGATAGGGAGTCACATTGTATGTTCAAAGTCATGTTCAGTGTTGTAGGCATTTGACACAGTCTACACACGCTTGTCATGGTGTTGGGGGGATGTCTTTTTCTTGCATTCCATAGGTTGTGGTGTGCTGGTTGTGTCATGCATTGTCCATCCTATGAGTGGGGGTGGTGTTGGTGGTAGGCATCCAGCCCCCCATGGGTAGAGGTGATAGTAGTGGTAGGCATCCAGCCCCCTGGGTAAGGGTGGTAGTGGTGGTGGGCATCTGGCACCCCCATGGCTAAGGGTGGTAGTAGTGGTAGGCATCCAGCCCCCTGGGTAAGGGTGGTAGTGGTGGTGGGCATCTGGCACCCCCTGGCTAAGGGTGGTAGTAGTGGTAGGCATCCAGCCCCCCTGGGTAAGGGTGGTAGTAGTGGTGGGCATCTGGCACCCCCTGGCTAAGGGTGGTAGTAGTGGTAGGCATCCAGCCCCCTGGCTTAGGGTGATAATAGTGGTAGGCATCCAGCCCCCCTGGGTAAGGGTGGTAGTGGTGGTGGGCATCTGGCACCCCCTGGCTAAGGGTGGTAGTAGTGGTAGGCATCCAGCCCCTACCTGGGTAAGGGTGGTAGTAGTGGTGGGCATCTGGCACCCCCTGGCTAAGGGTGGTAGTGGTGGTAGGCATCCAGCCCCCTGGCTTAGGGTGATAGTAGTGGTAGGCATCCAGCCCCCCTGGGTAAGGGTGGTAGTGGTGGTGGGCATCTGGCACCCCCTGGCTAAGGGTGGTAGTAGTGGTAGGCATCCAGCCCCCTGGATAAGGGTGGTAGTTGTGGTAGGCATCCAGCCCCCTGGGTAAGGGTGGTAGTAGTGGTGGGCATCCAGCCCCCTGGGTAAGGGTGGTAGTAGTGGTGGGCATCCGGCACCCCCCTGGCTAAGGGTGGTAGTAGTGGTAGTTATCCAGCCCCCCCTGGGTAAGGGTGGTAGTAGTGGTGGGCATCTGGCACCCCCCTGGCTAAGGGTGGTAGTAGTGGTAGGCACCCAGCCCCCCTGGCTTAGGGTGATAGTAGTGGTAGGCATCCAGCCCCCCTGGGTAAGGGTGGTAGTGGTGGTGGGCATCAGGCACCCCCTGGCTAAGGGTGGTAGTAGTGGTAGGCATCCAGCCCCCTGGGTAAGGGTGGTAGTTGTGGTAGGCATCCAGCCCCCTGGGTAAGGGTGGTAGTAGTGGTGGGCATCTGGCACCCCCTGGCTAAGGGTGGTAGTAGTGGTAGGCATCTGGCACCCCCTGGCTTAGGGTGATAGTAGTGGTAGGCATCCAGCCCCCTGGGTAAGGGTGGTAGTAGTGGTGGGCATCTGGCACCCCCTGGCTAAGGGTGGTAGTAGTGGTAGGCATCTGGCACCCCCTGGCTTAGGGTGATAGTAGTGGTAGGCATCCAGCCCCCCTGGGTAAGGGTGGTAGTAGTGGTAGGCATCCAGCCCCCCTGGGTAAGGGTGGTAGTGGTGGTGGGCATCTGGCACCCCCTGGCTAAGGGTGGTAGTAGTGGTAGGCATCCAGCCCCCCTGGGTAGGGGTGGTAGTGGTGGTGCGCATCCAGGCCCCTGTGTGCATATGTGGCATTGGTGATGGGCATCCCGCCCCTATGGTGCTGCTGTTGCTGGTGTAAGTAAATTCTGCATCCCTCTGTGTGTGTGTGATGTGTCGTGTACGTGTTGTATGTGTTTTGTGGTTGGTGTCTGACTTACCTTCTGCGCCGTACGCGTCCGTGCCTGTTGCGGTGGTAAATGTAGAATATTGGTAGGATCGGGACGAAGGGATTCATGGTTGGTTCGTGTCGTTCGTCTTTCTCGTTGCTTCGCGTCGTCCTCGTCGCTGGCGTGTTCGCCTCGTAGCCGTGGATCGCGTTGTGGCGCGAATCGGAGCTTCTGTGCGCCTCTCCCGGAAGCTTTGACGTGCCGGACGTAGCGACGGGTTCGGCGCGTACGGAAAGCGCATCGTACTTGTTCGGCCGGACGGGGCTGCATTTTCCCTTCCGTGCGACTCGATTCTGCGTTTCCGGATTCGCCTCGGTCGGAGAACAGGACCTGGATTGGGTGAGTACGACTCGGCCGGATTCTGTGCTGTTGTGCGCATCGTACTTACTCGTTCGGTATGATGTACGGATCGGTCGGGAAACAGGCATTCGCATGGCTTTTTTCCCGACCGAATGGTATTGGGTGCGCCTCCGACCGAGATCGGAATCGGCCCCTCAATTGTCTAACAGAAGTGATTTACTGACCAATACAACTATCTCAAAAATTGGTAATGTTGAAACATCAGATCCACCAACCAGGCTGATCCGGACGTATAATAGACAACATCACACCTTACGCAGGATTATCAACAAAAATTGGCCTCTAGTACTTAGGGATCCCGTCCTTGGAGGTAAACTGTCCAAAAGCCCCAATATCACCTTTAGGAAAGCAAGATCCATGAGTGATGCCCTAGTGAGCAGTAGTCCAGAGATTAGACCAGTCATCAATTGGTTAAATTCCACAAAGGGGTTTGTGAAATGCACCACATGTCATGCATGCAGATTTGGGGTCAATAAAACGACCTACACAACCCCTTTTAAGGCAGAACCAGTGCCTATTACCAAACTACTTACCTGTAAAACAGAATATGCTGTGTATGTGTTGGAGTGTTCTTGTGGGCTACAATCCGTGGGCAGTACCAAGCTGCAAGTCCACAAAAGAATACACCAACACATCAGGGCTATTACAAATTCTGATACAGCTTACCCGTTGACAAGACACTTTAAAGACGTCCACAACAATAAGTTGGAAAATCTGAAATACTTTGTTGTGGATGCAATTCCAGTGCTTAGACGTGGAGGAAACCGGGAAGCATTGTTACGTAAGTTGGAAACAAGATACATAATCGAACTGGACACTAAGACCCCACAGGGCCACAACTCCAGTGAGGACTTTTATACCTGCCTTTAACATTCTCCCTTTAATAGTTGACTCAACATTTTTTTGTATTAACTGCTGCTGAACCTCTCTTTAGTTTTTAAATTTAATATTGCACATTTGCACTTTTGAACCAATAGGGTTCATAATGGTGGCACTTTTTTGCACTACCACTTAGTTCATAGACAGACCGAGAATGGCAAGGCCCACTTGGGCTTGATTTCAAATATTGCACAATGGTAAAAATTAAATGACCCTATACTTTATGACTATAAGGTCAGGGTCTCAGTAGGCATGGAGTTAAAGCAATTAAGTCATCACATGCTTTCAATACATGCATAATGTTTTTTACATGTCAGGACTTATTGTGAATTTTTAGCTCTCTTTATACCACATATTTATTTATTTATGTGCAATGCCTTTTATAATATTTATACTATTTATGAATATTTATCGATTTAGAAGGTTCTTTTTTACCAATCTGAACTGTGATAAACAATGCAATGTATTTAACTATATCTGTTGTATTCACGGTACTTCAACAGGTTTTTTATGTCTATGATTGTGTTTGACACGTGTTTAAGCATTAGCACTTTAAAAATGTGAAGGTACTCTGCATGCGCGTCATGTGATCAAGGCCTCCTTAGGCCGAAACGAGTCATGGCGGTGGTGTAAGGGCTCAATAAATCCTTTACGTTGCACCAAAGAACGGGTTCGCATTCGTTTGTTTCCTGGAAGTAAACGGAAGTACCATGAGCTAAGTCTGCAGTATATATATATATATATATATATATATATTATCTACTGGCGGTCGCCAGTAGATAGTTATAGTTACAACCTATTATCCATAGGAAATCCGCGACATTCTATTTGAAATAACTCTCTTGCCGGTTGACGTATCTTCGCAAAATTTTCAAACTTTGTGGCCCGCTCCGGTCCGCTCCTACCCTGAAAGTCTCCGGGGGATTCGTCAAGCGGGGGCCGAGAAAAAGGGGGTCCCAAAACGCGTTTTCCCCATGCAATTTTCCATAGGAAACTTTAGACACGGCTACAGCCCGAACTGCTGAACGGAATTACACCAAATTTGGCAAAGAGGTAGTTCTTGGTTCAGAAAGAACCCTTTTTGTTAAATGGTGTAAATCCGTTCAGTAGTTGCTGAGAAAATCAAAAGTAAAAAGATAGTGATATCTATGGCCGAGTAGGGTCCGCGTACCCTCCCGATCACGAGCTGCATGTTAATTGGCTGTCAGCTGGCTGTCAACATTCCGATTCAGGAAATGTTGGCAGCCATTTTGTCCCTCGGTAGAACCGAGGGACAGAAACAAGTGCGCAAAGCGCACAAAGGGAGCAGGGTAGAAACACCCTGACCCCTAGGTTTGCTCAGGGGTCCCTCAAGGACCCCCTGGGCAAAAATAAAAAAATTTTTTTTAAAAATCTGCAGGATGCGCTCAGGGTGCGCGAATCCTTTAAAAAAAAAATCGAGCGCGGTCTCCGCGCTTCGATTGTATTTGCCCCGGGTGGCCCAAGTCCCGGGGGCATGGTGGGGGGATAATTTAATGTGTGGGGGCCTCAAAGGGCCCCCAAGCCCGGGGACCGCCACCCCCGGGGCTTTTTAAAAATGGTGCGGGAGGGCTCTGAGCCCTCCCGCAGCCCCGGGGACCACCACCTCCCCGGGGCTTTTTTTTATTAATTAAAAAACCTGTGTGGGGGGGCTCCAGCCCCCACACGCCCCGGGACCACCACCTCCCGGGGCTGTGAACTGAATGGGAGGGGGCCGCGCGGCCCCCTCCTGGAGCCCTTGATGGCCCTGGGGACCACCACCCCCCAGGGCCGGCTCCTGCAGTGTCCCGGGGTGCCTACCCCGGGACACTGCTGTTTGCAATGACAGGACGGGAGCCTCGCGGCTCCCGTCCTGTCATTACAAACTGCTTTGGATATTGGAAGAGAGAGCAGGGAAACCTGCTCTCTCTTCCAATATCCAAAGCCGACAGCTTTCCACATGGGGAGCAGCATGTTAGCTGCTCCCCATGTGTAAAGCTAATGCCGGCTCCCGTAGGACACGGGGAGCCGGTGGGACTGTGGGGGATTGGGGACCCCCCACAGTCCCCAACGAGAGGGCCAGCCCCGGGGGATGGGGTCCCCGGGGCAAGTAGTGGCCCGGGAGGGGCCACGCGGCCCCCTCCCCAAAAAAATAAAAAATAAAAAGTAAAAAAAAAAAACAGAAAGGCCGGCCCCGGGGGATGGGGTCCCGGGGCCTTAAATGGCCTGAGGAGGGGGCCACGCAGCCCCCTCCCTACGAAAAAAAAAAATCGAGGCCATGCCCCGGGGATGGGGTCCCCGGGGCCAATACAGGCCCAGGGAAGGGGGCCACGCGGCCCCCTTCCCGTTTTTTTAAAAATTTATAATTTAAAAAAAGGGAGTAAGGCCCTGGGGGATGGGGTCCCCAGGGCATAAAAACTGGAAAAAGGAAGGGGGGCCACAGAGCCCCCCTTCAGGGGACAAAAATATATATATTTTTTTTAAACGATCGGGCCCGCAGGCCCCGCCCCCTTCCTTCACCACTCTGCAAACGCGCCCCCTGGCGCGTTTGCAGAAGGGAACAATTACCCTTGAATACTGGGGGTCCCTGGGGGCCAACTAGCCCACCAGGAACCTCCAGTATGCGCCAGGGAGCTGCCTTGCAGAGAGGTGTACAGAGGCCACGCCCCTTTTACACCTCTCTGCAACGCAGCTCTGTGGCGCTTTTTGGAGGTATATGGTGGGCTAGTTGGACTCCGGGGACCCTCAGGATTCAAGGGGACTTAATTCCCCAACTTAAAACGCGCCACGGGGCGCGTTTGCACAGTGGTGAAGGGAGGGGGCGGGGCTTCAGGTGACATGTGTGCAAACAGGCCCCGTGGCGCGTTTTAAGATGGGGAATTAAATCCCCTTCAATCCTGAGGGTCCCTGGGGCCAACTAGCCCAACAGGTACATCCAGAAGCGCCACAGAGCTGCGTTGCAGAGAGGTGTAAAAGGGGTGTGGCCTCTCTACACGTCTCTGCAACGCAGCCCCCTGGCGCATATTGGAGGTTCCTGGTGGGCTAGTTGGCCCCTAGGGACCCTCAGGATTCAAGGGGACTTAATCCCCCAACTTAAAACGCGCCACGGGGCGCGTTTGCACAGATGTCACCTCAGGCCCCGCCCCTCCCTTCACCATTGTGCAAATATTCTTCTAAAATCATCCGAAATACGAATTCCTATTTACTCACCTGTTATAAGGAGAGACCTCAGTGCTGCATCTTTCAGCCCAGTACTGGTCCTGAAAAGTAATTTTAACCGTACTTACCAGTAACTTGAATTTCCTTCCATAGGATATCATTGTCTGCTTTTTGTTGAAAAAGTTTCTAAGTGTTGATTTTTGAAACATACAAATATTCCTCTAAAATCAGCCGAAATACGAATTCCGATTTACTCACCTGTTATAAGGAGAGACCTCAGTGCTGTATCTTTCAGCCCAGTACTGGTCCTGAAAAGTAATTTTAACCGTACTTACCAGTAACTTGAATTTCCTTCTATAGGCTAACATTGACTGTTTTCACTTGGAAATTCTTCTAAGTGTGGAGTTTTGGAACTTTAAAATATTCCTCTAAAATCAGCCGAAATACGAATTCCGATTTACTCACCTGTTATCAGGAGAGACCTCAGTGCTGTATCTTTCAGCCCAGTACTAATCCTGAAAAGTAATTTTAACCGTACTTACCAGTAACTTGAATTTCCTTCCATAGGCTAACATTGACTGGTTTCACTTGGAAATTCTTCTAAGTGTGGAGTTTTGGAACTTTATAATATTCCTCTAAAATCAACCAAAGTACGAATTCCAATTTACTCACCTGTTATCAGGAGAGAACCCAGTGCTGCATCTTTTAGCCCAGCACTGACCCTGAAAAGTAATTTTAACCGTACTTACCAGTAACTTGAATTTCCTTCATAGGCTAACATTGACTGGTTTCACTTGGAAATTCTTCTAAGTGTGGAGTTTTGGAACTTTATAATATTCCTCTAAAATCAACCAAAGTACGAATTCCAATTTACTCACCTGTTATCAGGAGAGAACCCAGTGCTGCATCTTTTAGCCCAGCACTGACCCTGAAAAGTAATTTTAACCGTACTTACCAGTAACTTGAATTTCCTTCATAGGCTAACATTGACTGGTTTCACTTGGAAATTCTTCTAAGTGTGGAGTTTTGGAACTTTATAATATTCCTCTAAAATCAACCAAAGTACGAATTCCAATTTACTCACCTGTTATCAGGAGAGAACCCAGTGCTGCATCTTTTAGCCCAGCACTGACCCTGAAAAGTAATTTTAACCGTACTTACCAGTAACTTATATTTTCTTCCATAGGAATCCATTGTCTGGTTTTTGAGCAGAAAAGTTTCAAAGTGTCGATTTTCACAAACTACAAATATTCCTAAAAAATCGCCTGTATGACTTAAACGCATTCTTTCAACTGTTTACAGGAGATGCACCAGGGCTGGATCCAGGATCCAACACTGAGTAAGAAAAAGTAACGATAACAGTTTTTAACTTCTAAGTGAATTTCCTTCCATAGGATAACATTGGTGATTCTATGAGAAAAAGTTTCTAAGTGTGAACTTTTAAAGTACAATAATATTCCTTAAAAATCACGACTGTAACCAAAACGCTTTTACTCAACTGTTTACAGGAGATGTCCCAGGACTGAATCTAGGATCCAGTCCTGTGGTTAGAAAAGTAATCCATAAAGTAACTAATTGCATTTAACTAGAAATTCACATTGAGCTGAATGTTGCATTGTGTTTGAAAATGTGTTGCCCATTGCAACAACTGTAACTACTGTACTTAAAAGTCTATTGCCTATGTGCAAAGTATTTAAACTAAAGTAATTCATTCTGAGAAAGTATTTTTTGTAATGTAATGTATAATGTAATTACAATGTAATTTAAAAAATAAAATATTTTAAAAAAATTGTTTCTAAAAAATTTGGAAATCAGTATGAAAAAAATTTATATAACAATTAATACATTTAAAAATTGTCATTTACAAAACCTTTGAAATTCACTGAAAAAACCGTAGGTTTCAGACATGTTATAGTTACAAATTAGCATTTAAAAAACCTTTGAAATTCACTGAAAAACCATAGGTTTCAGGGAAGTTATAGTTACAAATTAGCATTTAAAAAACCTTTGAAATTCACTGAAAAAACCATAGGTTTTAGGGACAGTTATAGTTAGTTGGACATTGCACTCGTACAAAACCCGTGAAATTCCCCGTTATAGTTAGTCCAGCTAACTATAACTCGCGCCCCGCAATGCACTGCTGATGACGTCACATATTACATCACTCATGACATGGTCAGTGACATCACTGATGACATCACTGATGACATCTCAAATGACATCACTGATGACATCATCCACGTGATAATCTGATGCACCTCCTCACACCCCAATATAACCTTTGATACACCCACTCTAAATTACAGACTGCCATTCGCAAAACCATAGACACTCCAACACCAATAACTACATACCCACTCACTGATTCTTAGGTCTACGCACACATCCACTCACTCACCCGTACAGTCACTCATA